>CM034360.1:39167203-40367203 GCA_019925275.1 Mytilus edulis | reverse complement strand
AAGATGGATATTAAATATACAAAGCCAGAAATCAGCTTTATCTTGTAATCAGTCAACTATCATAATTGTACAAATAACAGATTTTGTTTCATTTACTTAAAAAGTCTCCTGTTATCCCGCTTCAATGTGGGACAAGCGGTATTGTTGATATTGTATTTTGCGTACTGTTTGTCAGTTTATTTTGGGGTTTTCTTCGCGGTTCGCGTTTAAACTATGTCTATCACTTTGAAAATTAAATACAATGATTTAGAATTTTGAAAACAAATAATATTTCAAATGTTGGGTGTAAATTTCAAGAAAATAAACAACAGACGTACTACATTGTCGGAAAATATAAAATGTATTTGTAATTGCTACAAAACAGGGGAAAAAAATCGACTTGCTCGATTGCTTCTTGTCCTGTTTCTAAAGCTGTTACAAATTAATTTTATATTCAAATTTAATCCTAGGCTTTTTAACTTTATTTTGGTAGATAAAGACAGCAGGAAGAAGTTAGTGTTCTAGTTGCAGTATAAAGCTAATTTGGCTTAGTCAGTATATAAATAAGACAATTCTTAAGTACGAAAGACAGGCTATGCTATTATAACATATATCCCATTTCAATTCAATTCAATTCAAAGCGTTATTTATAGTCGGCATGTCACATAACAAATAAACATAAGCTCTCTGAGCTTTTATAACCGACAAATGCATACATTTACATAAAAATCATACTTAATACAAATATTAAAACATAAAAGGACATAGAACATACATTTCATGCACATTTAGGCTGCACTATTTAAATACTATATTATACACATGCATAAGCACTAAAAGCAAACATAAAAACTAAAGCACAGCATTCACAAATTATAAAAAGCTAAGCAAACATTCACAAGAAGCAGCACTATTTACAGACATAAAATGAAAAACAGCTTACCAGCTAACCAGCAATTCTTTCCGAATATTTCAGCAGCCTTATGCTATTATTATCACTATGCTAGTTTCCTCCACATACGCTTTTTTCCGGAATAAGAAGACTTAATTTCCCGGAGAATAGTCTGTCCCATAAATCAAATCTATCCTATTATTATCCAATGTTTTCTCATGATATTACATACTTATAATTTAGTTTATGTAAGATAAGGATTTCTTTCAGACATGAAAACGTAATTTTTACTTATTTTCAATGCAGTGTTGCACATCCAGATTGTATGATTAGCCAGTGGCCATTACATTGTAAGATTAATGTGAAACTGACAAAGCAAACAACAATTTATATACATTAATCAGATGAACCTTCTTTACGTGTAAAAACCTCTGTTTTCTTGTTACTGATTCACACAAAATATGTATGATCATAAATATCCCTTTGATATGCTGAACGAGGATATTTGTCAGACTGAATTAACTTAAGTACAAAGTATATGAAATATTCAGAAGAGGGTGAACATTTATGATCATTGGAAGTTAATTCAGGAATAAGTTTTGTCAAAATTGAAAAGTGAAACTCCTCTTGAAACACAAATTATCAAAGGCAAGATATGTGGAACAGTATTTTTTACCAGACATATTTTGCTAATTTATGAACATTGTATCAGTCGAAGTCTCCACTACTGTCTCTCATCACAGTGTGCAAAAATATACGAAAGAAACAATCTTGAACTAAAATATTATAATGCAATAATACATTTTTCCAAGGAAATATCTATAAAATATATTTTATTTCTAATTTGTTTTCTACTATCCTTTCTTCTGTTTTGATCTTTCAGAAAAAAATAATTGTGTATGTAGTGACCAAATTTAAAACATAAAGAGAAACTCGGCAATCGCACTAGTGTTGGTCTAAGTGAACAAAATATGCAATTTAAAATTTTCTTCTTCAATAGCAATTACATATTAAGTAAACCTTCAATTACTTTTTGCCGTTAGAAAACATAACAAGATATTATATAGACTCTTTTTTTTTTATGGAATTGCACCATGTTTTAATACCTTTCTGGGTTAAACACTGTTAGATAATCGTGTTAATTTGAACACTTCATTTGATGTTGAAAACCCGAAACTATTTGCTTATTTAAATGTCACAAAATTTATTGGCCAACTATTATTATAAACAAATAAGTATTATTTGAAAAAAATAGGCAGGACAGGAGTTTTGAGTAAAAAAAAAGGCAGGATGAGACACTTTCAAAAAAAAATGTTGTCAAAAGTGACAATTTAGATAAAAAAAAGTCAGGATTAACTAAAAAAAAAGACAGGACCGAACAGAGTGAAAAATAAAAAGGCAGGACAGAGATTACACAGCTAAAAAAATGCAGGACAAAATTTTTTCATCCTAGCCCCCCCCCCCCCCCCCCCATAAAAATCAAATAGTAGCTCCCTTAGTATGGCGTTCATTATCACTGAACTAGTACATATATATGTGTTTATGGGCCGACTGAAGGATGCCTACGGGTGCGGGAATTTTTCTCTGTTAGCTGTTCTATGGTCGGGATGTTGTCTCTTTGACACATTCCCCATTTTCATTCTCAATTTTATTACAAGTACAATCCAGTTAGATTCTGCTAGAAATTTAGTACCTATTGGTCCCTGGTTTTCGACAGTATCTTATGAATAAGATGATCTACAGTTCCGTAATTAAATAAAATCTTGAAATCTAAAAATTAAAAGACTTGGTATGATTGCCAATGAGACAATTCTCCAGAAACAATATAATCTTTTGTTCTGTAATCCTTGATATATCACTTTTATGATTTAAATCTTTATTCTTTATATACTTCAGTTAATAATTTATTCTTTATTACTTTTGCATCTGATTAGTCTGTATTCTGAAATCTTTTCGCACATTCTTCGCTATTCTCTATTGTTTGGGGGCCATTATTCTCTACTCTGCAAACCTCCATTCGTCTCAACTCGGCCGATTCCGTACCCTCATCTAAGAAGGAGAGTAACGGATTTTACCGAGGATTGCCGAATGTGCAAACCCCATCTTGACCTAAATGTGACTTATTCACTTCTTTTTTTTTTAAACGATGGCTGACAATTACTCACCACAACACTTGATTTTAATCTACAGGCTCTTCACATGTTTTTGCAAAGCCATGACTTGTATCATCTCTTCTTATTTGCTATCATGCAATCGAACTTTGACACTTAAAACGAAAAAAAATAATTGAAGAATACAGCAATATTTTAGTTAAACAACCATATTGGCAAAAGGAGAAACCAAAAGACAAGTGCTGTACTAAAGAAATGTTTAACATGTGTAGGGTCAAGTATAATAACACCATCAAAGATATAGCATCAACATTAACTCTTTGTTATACTATTTTATGCACCCACAATTAGCACAAACTTGTACACGTGGATTTATATATGTTTTTTTTTTTTTTAGTAAAGTAGACCTACTAACATACTTTTTGTACTAATTATACATTTTCAAAGATTAACTAGAAATATGAACACATGTAAAATAGTCTTTGGCTGATATCTTAAAAAGTTTCAAAGTTTACATGTATAAATACACTGTTTTTTTCCATTAAGTATATGTAAGTTCGACTTGGATTTTTGGTTGAATATCAATTCGATTTGTTCATTTTATTTTTTCAGCATTGAAATCCAGTACGGTTCAGTTCTAATAACTTTGTATCATTGTACAATTAGGAAATTAGTATGGCGTTCATTATCACTGAACTACTATATATTTGTTTAGGATCCAGCTGAAGGACGCCTCCGGGTGCGGGAATTTCTCGCTACATTGAAGACCTGTAGGTGACCTTCTGCTGTTGTTTTTTATTTGGTCGGGTTGTTGTCTCTTTGATACATTCCCCATTTCCATTCTCAATTTTATCATGAATTTCTATGTATATACTGTTTATGATGATGAAATGAGATAATCTGTGGACTGCAGCACCAGTACTACATGTATTAGCTACATTGTATATAAGGATATGATTAATCCTTTAATATCATCAAGCTATTATTTTATTTATTTTATTTGTTTTACAGACTTTGTTGACTCGTTCGAAATCGAGGAGACATTTATCTTGTCAAAGCACTAGTTCGCGATCCCCCCCCCCCCCCCCCCCCCAGTTTTTGTTATTTAACTTGATTTGTACCTCTTAGTAGATTTATTATGAGGTTTGAACATCGGTAAACTATTGTTGCCTTCCTACCTGTCTCGATCTTTTCTGATTTAAAACAAGTTTTGAATGTTAAAATTTTAAGTGAAATGCATATGCAATTAAAAGTTAATTATGAAATGAATACGGCGTCTCACCTGATTTACAGATATATTTTATCGTGTGTTTTTCTATGCTGTGATGTTATGCTATTGTTTCAAAAAAGGGGAGAAGGTTTGGTACCATTAAAACGTTTAATCCCTCTGCAAATGTTTGTACCTGTCCTAAGTCAGGAATCTGATGTACAGTAGTTGTCGTTTGTTTATGTTATTTATACGTGTTTCTCGTTTCTCGTTTTTTTTATATAGATGGGAGCGTTGGTTTCCCCGTTTGAATGGTTTTACACTAGTAATTTTGGGGCCCTTTAAAGCTTGCATTGTTGTTCGATGTGAGCCAAGGCTCCGCATTGAAGGCCATACATTGACCTATAATGGTTTACTTTTTTTATTTGGACGGAGAGTCTCATTGGCACTCACCCCGCATCTTCCTATATCTATGTTAAATTGCAACCAATCACCTACATACTGTTTCCATAAGATAGCAAAGAGACTGAAACTTGTATCCAGGGCTTTCAATTGTACTTTTCCTGTTTACAATACACTCAACTGGTTCTTTTTCTTGTGTTTAAACGATGTTGAATTTTAACTAGCCTCTTACATATTATTGTGTCGATTGCAACTTAAATAGATGCGAAAGCCACTCAAAAGTCGAATACAAAATGACAGCGCAATGGCAAGTAAAACACAAAAAAGACAAATAACAATATACAAAGCAAATGATAAATTGTGTAAGAACCAGTAGGTAATATTGGGGGAGAAGTTGACGGGATTATTGTTACAATAATTTGAATAAATTCTTTGTCATTTGTCAGTAATGTTGTTTCTATTTTCATAAAGTGTATTGAGCGACAGTTTACTATCAACAGCCTTTAAGCACATCGATGGTAACCCAGTGGCAGATCTATAATTTTTCATAAATGGGGGCCCACTCACTGCATAAGGGTGACCTATAATTGTTAATGTTTGTGTCATTTTGGTCTTTTGTGGATAGTTGTTTCATTGGCAAACATACCACATCTTCTTTTTTATATATTCGGTGATTCCCTATATAATCAACCATTTTTTTCAGAAAAGGGGGATCCCGAGCCCCCTGACCCCTAAATCCGCCTCTGTAACTTTTGGAAAATAGTTTAATAAATGAATAATTGCGCTCTTAATACTTAAGTAAATGTATGTACATGTATCTATGGTGATTTATAGGTCCATTGAGCCGGGTGTGATTTAATTGAAATATGTCAATATCGTACATGTACCTACATATTTTGTTACATGTATACACAATGTCAATACACAATGTCACTAAAATAAAAATATTTGTAATTTTTTGTATTGTATAACCTATATATAGCTAGAACATTGTAACGTTTGATTTCACTACACCAACAGTGTATTTATCTGTCCTTATTATTACGCTCTATTTTTCAGAGGAGTCTGTTTTCTTTTCGGTGTAGTAATATCCGTTATAATTCTTTTATCAACTGGTCTTTCAGTTTTTGAATTTTTTTCTATGTTGCAACTTAATTGACTGTTAAAAGGGATGTAACTCAATTTGAATATTGTTATTGATATGAAATAAACTCAACATAGATACTACCAGGATTGAAATTTTGTATTTGCTTCAGACTCGCGTTTCGGCTACAAAAGACTCATAAGTGATGCTCCAATGAATAAAAAAGTTGAAAAGGCCAAATAAAGGACAAAGTTGAATAGCATTGAGGATCAAATATTCCTAAAGGTTTTGCCAAATACAGGTAAGGTAATCTATTCATGCAGTAGAAAAGTATTTCAAAAATTTGTAAACAGTTATTAACTACTGGACTGGTGATACCTTCGGTGAATAATTAAAACCCTGTCAGCACCGGCATCAGTCAATGTTTGAAGCTGAATTTGGTTTGTACAGTTATCTAATTGCATTACATTTGGTTAAGGACAGAACTAAAATATTATGTGAATTAAGAGGACGTAGTCTAGATTACCTATAAAATATTGTAGTTATTATTGATAGTAAAGATTTGTCAGAAAGAGTTTGTGATTTATGTAACAAAGAAGAATTGGTGGATGAATTTCCCTATATACATGTAGGACTCTGATCGTGTTGGTACTCCGAACCACGATGGTCACGTTGATGTGCGATGCGATGATATATGATTTAACACAACATTGCGTTCGCGATAACGCCGTAGAGCGATGTTGGCATTGTTGTGCTATCTCATTTATTTCAGCGCTGAACTGTGATGAATGACATTAATCACATTATCAATACTTTTTATGCTAAGGTGGTACCTAACACTGCAGGGAGATAACTCTGTAAAGTCAGCTAAACGTTTTAATTACGTTGTGTTGTAAAGGGAATATTAAGCTTCTCAATAATCAAAATTGGTGTTTGTCAAACTGCTATATAACCAGTGTAATTTTTCTGACAAAACGGTTGGTTCAAAATTGTTATTTTTTTATATTTTTGTAAAAGGGTCAAAGTAAATACATTGACAAAATTGTATGAAAATTAAACGAGCCAAATTAATTTTAGTGAAAGTGTTGGGTACCACCTTAACATGTCTATGTAGAAATCAATTTGTTTGTTATAACATGGAAGTAATATTTAAATTCAATATCATTTCCATGGTTAGAAGTGGCTTTTCGTTGTTTTTTATTTAATGTAAAACTTTTTTATATAACTGGAAAATACAGGAGAGCATAAATAATTATGCGAAATTTGGAAGTGGTACTGCTCCTTTGAGTTAAAAATAGAATTGGTTATAAAAACACTTGTAATGAAAATCTTTTAATAAAAGATGAAAAACATGTATTAATAAATTGTCAAGTGTATGAATATTTGCGTTGTTATTTGTTATTATCATGGACAAACAAGTAAGTAATCTGTTTGAAATCTTATAACCAAATTCTCAGTATTTAAGTCAGTGGATTTTCTGCAGAAAATCTTCGCTTTATTTGCCACAAAATCCCCATTTTCGATTATATGAAATAAAAATGCTTTGAAAGAAATTTGCATTTGATATATGTACAAAATGGCCAATCTGCATTATTCATTATTTTTTAATAAATTTTTGTGTACTTTGAACACTTGGTAATACACACTGCCAACAGAAGGGGTCATTTACCTTATTTACAAAATGTATAAACCTGATAAGATATGGCATGGGTTGCATTTCACATCTATAGTCGATTTCGATTGAATTGTAACGATACTTCATTAACCTACCAGGATTGATGTTTCTGTGGTTATATCATTTTCATCTTAAGTTGGTATAGATTTGACAAAATATATTTTGCATTTATATCATATTTGTAACTCAGACAATTTGGTTGATAAGGAACCATATCAAAACAAGTAATTTCATATCATTGTTTTTTTAATTACGACTGTAAAACTATACATTATATTCTATTATTGATACGTTGAATAATTAATAAGTAAGTTATTTGTTTATATATAATATTATAAGTGAATCATGTTACGGGTTCTTATTTAATACGTTGAAAAACTCATACTAGTTTCATATGACAACCATAATTTCCGTCGTTTCCGGTGTTCCAGTCTATGCTTGGATCGGTGCAAAATATGATATGCCATTTTCTCAGACTTATATTCAGGGTTGAATATTTACTGTCTGATTTAAAGTATACAGGTATGCCGGATTTGAATATCTGTCTAGAAAAACGTTTTTTGAAACAACTTTAAGGAACGTTTGGTCCTCAATGCTCTTCAAGTTGACACTTGTTTGGCATTTTAACTATTTTTATCTCAGCGTGACTGATGAGTCTTTTGTAAACAAAACGCGCGTCTGGCCTATAAAATTGTATTGTACCTTTGATAACTAATTGCAACAATTTTGTGGAATGTACTGCTTGAGTGTGAAAAGATATCGTCTTTGCTGAAAATGGTGCGAAAAAGTAAAAACACCAGACATAAAGTAGAAAAAAAGGAGAATTGCATTTAAGATTCAAGAGTTTATCATCAACATTAGCATGATGTACTTTCTCCTATCAAATAATGATCTCACATTACTACATACATATTATTTTTTTTCCGTAAAACGTTGTTAAAATCAGAGACATATAATTTGTTTTTTGTAAAATAATGTCTGACCGGATTATTCATGTTATAATGATATCAGAAGTTTTTTGTTTGTTATACTGCCCTCGTTCTATTTGAGCAAGCACAATGCGTTGATAGAATATTTCTATGTCATATACAGTCACTGACCCAATATCTCTTTTCTTTAGGAATATTTAAATGGTAGAGCCGGAATTATGTTTCAATATTCTTGAAAACTATTCAACCTGGCTTTGTTTCCAATGTATAATACTGAACTCGGAGGAAAATTTAAAACAGAAAGTCGCTAATCAAATGGCAAAGTCAAATGTCAAAACACATCAAACGAATGGATAACAACTGTCATATTACTGACTTGGTACAGGCATTTTCAAATGTAGAAAATGGTGGATTGGTTTTATAGCGTTTTACAACGAAGCGTGGAACCGGACTCAAACTTATTTCTTTGACAAATGTTGGAAAAACATATTTCACTTGTAAATATTTTTTTGTTTAAAAACATATGAATCATGATGTGTTATGGTTGTTTTTGATATGTATCACACACACAGTGGCCTTCAATCAGAAAAAGAGTTACAATGAATACAGATAGACGAGTGCCAACTTCTTTGACAAGTATTTGCACATGTTTTTAACAATCGTTCAATTTTTGGGAAAATAATGAGACATCTCTAATCAACCTACGACCAAAATCATTTCTGTAAACAACAATTTTATGTTTAATTTGAGGTACACATTGATATTATATGTGAACAAAACAAAAATTATCGTTATCGTGTGATTCAAGGTGTGCAAGTCCATACTCAAACAAATTCGTTCACCGTCGATTTGTTTTAACAGGTAATTTACATTTCAGTACATGGATATTTCTCGGTTTGCTTTATGAACTTTCTTTGATATGCGACAACTTAACTATCTGAGTAATTGTATGTGTTTGCACTCAATGACCCCACCCTTTCAACTGGGATGAAAAAGTGGTTCAAAATTTACACTTGTGAGTAGAGCTCATTTTTACCTATAATTTGGTATGCAAAATGACACAAAGTGCCAACAAAAATACAATGCAATATCCATTATGAAAGTAGAACTTACGAAACTTTCAAAGTCAATGCAAAAGATGAAAATTTCAAATTGATTTTTGGGGAAGATTTTTATTGAATGTTTTTGGCTTTTAGTGAAGCATATAACCATGTTAAATGCTCCAATTTCTTCAATATCAGGTGGTAAGCTGTCGTTAATTCATAAACACATGTCTCCGCTAACAAAATTTCAAACTGCATTAACTCATAAACGATCACAGATAAAAATGATCTGCAGTTGAAAAACAACATTTAAGAAAAACAATTGGGACAATATCCAAAAGGCATCAGGGTTACAATATGAGGCAATAAAAAAATTGAGAACCGGAAATTGTGCAGACATCGGACTACCACAATTCAACTCAGGATTACTTGACCTTTCAAATGTCACAAGATAAAGCTCGTAGTATACTTAGAAGGTCAAGGTTAGTTTCATCATTACATAGACAGCGACCTTTAACTGGAGGTATTGAACTACTTATTAATTGTGTAACTTATAGTAGGTTAATATCTGTTAATATTTTAAAATAACTACTCTTAAGAAAATGTTGAACGGATAGTCGGACATGTTTAAAATACGCAGCGCGTCCAGAGGAACACGTAATATACACAATATATGCATCAATCTGTTATTGTTTTCTTAATTTATAATCTTAAAATGCAGCGTAATTTTGTTTGTACTGTGTGACATTTGGTGCAAGATAGTTGGTGAAGGACCCAATTCACTCAGACATCCGATTTAGAAACATTTCGCCTTTTCACAATCAAAACAAACAATGTATATAAATCAATTGGTAAGACCATACAATAAAAAATTATTAGTTCATTCATGAGTTTTAATTGTCGTTGAAAATTTCCCACGTACCAAAAACGCTTTATAGGCTTCCTATATGTAGACATCATTTCAAGTTGTTTATTACTTGTTTTTACTATATAAGATTTCATTTTGTTGCAACATATGAATAATTTCCGGTATGAATGATTTAAATCTCAATTCAGACATATTTTGTTCTCGTGTACTGTTTAATCAATTGTAAATCAAGGTTGTGAAATTGGATAAGCATTGCTATTTTGCATCCCATGTTAACTTTGGTCTTTTAAATAGTTTAAATTATTAATAAAATATTAGATTTAGTTTACATACATGTGATGCCATTGAATAGGAGAGCGTTTTGTTCATTTGTTGACCATCTTTTGTTGTCATCATTCAAATTTATTGGTCTGTCAAGAGTTTATAAAACCAAGATGCTAATCAACGACAAAATATGATCATGGAGGAATTAACCTCAAGTTATTGTATTTCAAAATGGTACCAAATAAAGTCAACAGTAGTATTCCGCTGTTCTCAAGTCATTAATTGTGTTAGAGAAAACATATCCGTACTAAAAAAAATCCGAGGGAAACTCTTCAACTATAAAAGAAAACAACGGAACAACAGAAAGGCTGATGTGCAACACAAAACAGTCGTAAACATACAAAGAAACATACTATTTGAAAACAACTGCAATAGTCCTGGCTAGATAAAGGATATTTTAAGAAGCAAGGTGGGTTGAACCGGTTGTTACGTCGAGCAAATGTCTCACTTATATGGCAATGCTAAAAAGTATTGATATAATTTTAGTACAGTACAAACAAACACAAGAACACTAAGCTCAGAGAAAAACATTAATGAAAAAAACTCACAATACTAGTCATACAAAAACATCACAATCTGATAAACCTGTCGTTAGTCAGTTTAGACACAGACACATCATATAAAATTCAATCTTGGAATCTATGATGAGTTTATATAGAACAACCTATTCGTGATGGTGTTCATAAAAGTTCTTGATTGTTATCTTTTTCTTGATTGTTATGTTTAATCTTTTCTCCTCATAACTCTGTTGGAGCAGAGCATTACCCATCGTTTAAATAATGGTTTATATATATATACGTCTTATTGTATCATGTTTATGACAATCTCTAAATCTCCTTTTGATTTCTGTACCTGCCTACGTATAATTATATGAATAAAAACTTGTAATTATGCCTTCTACCAGAATAAAATTTGGAAGGTAACATCTACAATCAACAATCCTAAATGAAAAGCAAAGCAGAAATTACACTTGTTTATAGTAATAAACTTGCATATATTATAACAAAATAATATCAAAACGGCGGAATACCACAGTGACAGTCACCCCTGTCCTAGATGGAGCTTATTTCAAACGACGGAGATTACAGGTAAATAAGAGGAAATGTATGCACACATATGTGTGTAAAAAACTCAGCGTAGAACGTCACATATGTTTAATCTAGATCCGGATAGAATCACATATACCGAGACTGATGTTAACACCATCGTCCGTTGGTGTCTTATGAAAGACGGTTCATTGGCAGGCAATTGTGTTTTTTTTTATTAAGGAAGCTCGCTTGTTATGTTTTGGAATTTTGGTCAGATTTTTGGAATCCTCTGGTTTTATTCATTTGAATGCCTTAACAAATTTTGCCCGGTGATACCTTATTTTTCTTTTTATAATTCATTTACATGTATAATGATAAGATGTCTGTTAAGATCTTATAAAATTTTAATTATTTTTTAATAGTTTTTGAAGACTTAAACTTGTCAGTGATAAAGCTATGAAAAGTCAAGAGAGAACATTTTCCGGCCAAAGTTTCAATGGCTCATATCTCGAAAACAAGCACGGTGACCTATATTTTTTTTTGCTCATTTGATATCTTTAATTATCTTCTATCCATATATGATAGTGTTTTGAAAAATTAATTACTTTGAAACTGAGAAGTCAGCTTTATCATCTTTGTAGAAAATTTATCTGGATGACAAGCAGGCAAATTAATAACTATTATCATCATGAGTTGCCTTTTGTTTAATTTTATTACGTATATATTTCTATTGTATCAATTCTTATAAGCGGTTACTATTATTTACATTATCTTATAGTTTGCTTTAGGATGCAATGACTATATATTATTATACAATAATAATTTATTACTGAAATTTAGATCAGGATGACATTGGTTTCTAGCTCTCTTTTTTAATTTTGTTGTTTTGATCAGGTGTTATTGTTTCCCCCCGCAAGAAATGAAATGAGCTATAGTGCCTAACAAGATTTTGTGAGGTAGACGAAATTGACTTTAAAACGATCGTATTGACTTTTGATGTGCAGAAATAGGCAGATCGGACATATTTTGACTTTAGTTACTTACTTCTTAAGTTTGGGATTAATTGTAATCAACATATTCCAATGAGACTGAAAAATGCTTTTTTTTATTATGATAAATAATAATTTTACCTGCCGTAGTCGTGTGTAAAATATATTTCGGTATTTCTCTTACGAAAATGACTTGTTTAATGGAACAAAACGTATTATTTGTAAACTTTCTCTTAACTCTTCACAATAGGCTCTTAAAAAATAACCTTTCAACTGTATATTCCGAAAATTTTGTGAAAATCGAATAAGTGGCAATTCTTAGCTTTCATACCTTAACTTTCATTGATAAAACATAATATTGACTCGTCCAGTGTCCAGTTTGAAGGTCATTTTAGTTACCGTACACATTCATGCACGTTCTAATTAATCAATAGTCATGTATGAAAAGCATAAACAAGTTTGAAGGTAAACTAATAACAACTTAATCCAATCAAATTGCCTACGATTCAATAACAATGACCAGTCCACATCATAAAAATGTATAGGGGTAAACTGGGTAGGGAGAAAATGTCAGATATATTAAGTTCATTATTTTGCAATAACGAGTAAAAATTTGTTAACCAATAGATTTGTTATAATTTCATAAACATGTCGTTATGTATTGGTATAGTTTTTGGATCTTTCATTAGCGTATTTAAGGCTGTAGAAAGTTTGGCCTTCAAAAGTCAACATAATCATTGACTTTATAAAGAAAATTCGCCTTTTTAAAACATTGAATGTTTCACAAATAATACGCGAAAACAAAGCAAAATCATTTCTTAAAACACTGCAAAAAAAATAATTCTGATTGATGCAGTGGTATTGTCATAAATTGCACTGGAGTGAACAGTGGTACATCAAACGTCGAATTCCCTCACACAATGTTATCACACACTATAAATCAATTCAAATTCAACAAATATATTAGTATTTGTCCTTAAAAGCTTTAACTGTATAAGGTTATTACCCCTTTATTATGTTTATCTAATTTTGATTAAAAATTATATATATATATATATAAGATAATTTTAGACATTTATGTTTTCTGTTGTTCAAACATATAACGTATATACAAATAATTTAAAGACTAGCATACATTCAAGACTTAAACTAGATGGGTCAAAGCGACACGAATGGCCCCGTCTCAAAATGTTTAAAATGTGCAATTTCAATAACACATGTGGACACAAACATTATGGTAGTCTCACATATAAAAAATCAGCTCAAAATCTGGAGGCGTATATAAAAAAAGTATGTTTAACTGATTTTCAACAACTTTCAAAATTGGCCCAGAATGAAAATTAAACTTGGGGTGGTGTTCTCGAAGCTATCTTAGGATTAGGACGTGTCCTAAGTCTATCTTATGACAAGTCTTTGTCATAAGTCGTGTTCTTGAAGCTCTCTTAATTTATGGTTTATCTCATTTTTCTTCCTAACTTTAGGACACTTAATAAGGTGTCTTAAGATCATCCTATCTTCATCCTAGCATAATAAAGTTTAGATATTTTACATGAAAATGAACATGAAATGAAACGCACCATCGGTTATTAACTCGTATTTAAAGAAATTGTGCATGATTTTAAACTTTGAACTTCGTGTTTCACGATACGATAAAACTACAAATTTAATTCTCATTTCAAACACCCAAATTGTTTTCTAGTTTAAATCACAATCCTTTTTGATATAATTACATTGGTAATTATGCCTTTCATTCTATACTTATATAATAGTTCTTGAAAAACTGGTCATTATCGTGATATATGGACTGCCCACAGGACAGTGGTATTGACTAAGATAGTGATAATGACTGAGCCGAAGGCGAGGTCATTATCGCTGTCACAGTCAATACCTTTGTCCTACGGGCAATCCATGTATCACGATAATGACCAGTTTTTTTAAGAACTATTATGTTAATTTCATTTAAAAAACTAAAGCGAACTCGAGTAGTTGTACGATTTCTATAGCAAAGAGTGAAGACCAGTCGTAGTAATATTGCCATTCGTTTTAGTGCAACTTTTCAGTATATAAACTCTTAATTAAGTTCTCTTTAATTTTACAATTAACGAAAAAATATTATAAACAATTCAACAACTTAAATGTAATATCAAAAACAGGAACATGTTTTATAAAAGGTACAGTTTTCTAAACAGAGAAACCACGCCCCAACAGTCATTATCAAACGGAAACCACGCCCCAACGGTCATTATCAGACGTAATCCACGCCCCACCGGTCCATATCATGTAAAAGTTCATTAACGACCGGTTTTCTGGTCCGTATTGTTCTGTTAATGACCGATGGAATTTATTACTGAATCAGCCCAATATCTGAAGGGGTTTAGATAAAAACTCCGTATAATGGTTTGTTGTGGAATGAAGGAAAAATAAGTGTAAAACTATATGACACCGACAACTTCGTCGCTAGGCAATTTTTTTTTTAAGTAGTCTAAAATGTAGCTTACAGGGAACCGCTTCTGTCTTCTTCTGTAACCAGAACTCATTATACAGCTGACACAATAATCACAATTTAAACTTTCTACCCTAAATTATCGAAGAGAAATTTGTATAGTTCTTCATTGATACTGATAATAATAGAACTGCTCCGATGGATGTCGATTATGTCTGTTCTACTTTTTAACCCAATTCTGACACCCCCCCCCCAAAAAAAAAAGAAAGATAAATAATACTACCTTGTTTAAGACTGTTTTACTTTGGAACTATTCCACAAATTTATACACCAGGGGTGGTCTTCTCGAAAGTATCCTAAGATTCGTCCTAAGTCATAGATAAGACCAATTTTAGGAGGGACTTAAGATCAACTTAGGACACTCTTAAGTTGTGTCTCGAAGCTATCTCAGACGAATCTTATGTTAGGACGTCCTAAACATATCCTAAGTCGAAATTTGAAATCGTTAAAGATATTTGTTGATAAAATATTTATTAATGACGAAAATATTTAAAAAAATTGTTTACGAATTTTATAATAACATGTACAGAATAAATTGCATAATTACCAATGTAATTATATAAAAAAAAGATTGTTATTTAAACTGGAAAACAATTTGTTTTGAAAAGAGAATTAAATTTTTAGTATAATCGTATCGTGAAACACGAAGTTCAAAGTTTAAAATCATGCACCTTTTCTTTCTATACGAGTTAATAACCGATGGTGCGTTTCATTTCAGGTTCATGTTCACGTAAAATAATGAGCAAAAAGCGAATTCCAAACTTTATTACACTAGGATGAAGATAGGATGCTCTTAAGACACCTCGTTGGGTGTCCTAAAGTTAGAACGAAAATGAGATATATCATAAGTTAAGATAGCTTCGAGAACACGACTTAGGACAAAGACTTGTCATAAGATAGACTTAGGACACGTCCTAATCCTAAGATAGCTTCGAGAACACCACCCCAGATCAGTTATTTGAAAGAATTGTTTGGAGAAGAACTTAGAAGTGATCTTGAAATAATTTTTATTTCTTATATGTGTTACTTACTTGGCCATATGATGGGTACATGGCTACATGTGGAGCAAGAAATGCTTTAGCTTTCAATTGTTTGAGTTCTATTTTGTTGACGTTCTTTTTATGTTCAATATCGTTGCAGTCAAATTGACGTATACTACAATATGCATATAACAATTTAAGGTAATTTGTCACGGAATAGAAGTTCCATTATATTAAAAGTCCAAAAGGAAAAAATATTCTGGAATATTATTTCAACAGGAATAAATATTACAGTATATGTTCCTAACGGAATAAATATTACAGAATATTTGTTCCAATAGGAATAGATATTATGACCATGATTATAACAAAGTTTCCATTGGATCTTCAGTTAGGCGGAACAAAGATACGTTGACAAGATTTGCAATCGTAGAACTAATTTATCGTAGGACATGTATAAAAGTTCGTACGTTCGGAACAAATCTTAACTCAAGTAGCTTTATGCATACGGTTCTGGATCACAAACGTCTTTGTCAGTTCATCTCACCAAAGAAGTACATGTATATGTAAGCTCAATTACTATTCGTGGTATTTTAAGACAGTGAAAGTCATACTTTTCTACATTCAATTTCGGCCGGCAAACAAAAATACCGAGTAGTATTATACAATACCATTGGAAGACGGATAATTATTAGGTAATAAAAGTTAACAAACCAGTCCATAAACAAACGGATTAAAACTAAAGACTAAGAATAACGTGATTAAAACCATTGAATCGATGTCTTCATCCTTATCAAATATAACTGAAACCCTCTTAATTAACAACATCTACATTGTACGCAGCAATTCTCACATTTTGAAACAGATGTTATGAAAAAGTATACGAGATTTGTTGCAATGTTACAATGGGAAGGCCGATTTTTCTTTTTGATCTATTTTAATGTTGGTTTGAATAAAAAAAGTTATGAAAGATAAAAAGATGACAAATAACCTTAAGCTGTTTTATTCTATTGTTTGCAATTCAGCTTTATCAAACTATATAGTTTAAACTAGACTATTTTTTTTAATTTTAATTCATATTGCGTTTACGACGGAAAAGTAGTACATCTGTTAAAACATAAAACGTAGACACGCACCTGTCCTTATATTAACGAAAGGAAGTCAACCCTCCATCACTGTAACCAATCAATACTTAAGACAAGATGACCACGTGCTAAGTTCTGATACTATAATTAACACAGTAAAAAACAGACAATCCTAAAATAACATTGTCATGTGAATCAGCAATTCACACTAGACCGTGCTGAGGACAATACATTCCAAAAATGTTGTGTTTCTTTCAATTGAGGACATTTTATATTCTTCTAATATTGTCTATAAAACACGACATTAAAGTTGAAACCGTTGTGATAACTGGACAGCATGATATAACATTAGAACATACTGAACATACGACTCTCATGGAAAATAGGAGTGGCAGTGATAGTATGTTATCTTCTATAAGAGTAGATGTAATCAGCAACGATACGGAAAACAAAACAAACATTATCGAATTATCAACATCTCAAGTAAATCAGGCAGTTCATAAAATGGATGTCAGTGAATCCACAATGAGTATGACAACCAATGAAACCAGCACTCAGATAAGTTTAGACGAAGACACCCCTATGCTAGAATCAGGGTTTTCTAGAAGTACTTTACCACAAAACTTACCATTCAATACTGAGCAAACGGATAACCACAGTTCATATGATAGTATTTTATCTAATTTGATGACCAACGAATCCTTTCTTAACAAATCTGAAATTGAGGGGAACCAAAATGTGCTGTCTACAAGAGAAGACAAATATACTTCAACAGAAACATTTGATCAGCAGTGGAACATAACTACAGAAGATGTTTGTTACACATACGGAACATGTCATTTTGTATCAACAAAGAAATTTAAGTACTGCAACTGTGATGACAAATGTCACTTGTTCAATAATTGCTGTGTGGATGCCAAACAAAACCTAACCGAGCAAAACCTTTTCACTGAATGTCATCCATTCACAAACGACAAATCTGTTCGTGTTGGAGCATTAGTTCTATCCGATTGTCCGTCGTTATTCAACAATACAGAGGTTCATTTTCGTTGTTTAACTGATGATATTGTAGCAGGAGGCCCGTTTGTGATTGGCGGTAACTCAATGATATATAGAAATAAATTTTGTGCTGTATGCAATGGTGTTCAGACTTTTAAATACTTTTCTCTTGAAATTAAACCAAATGGGAGTCCCCCAATAAACGACTTAAGCAAAACTACACAAAAGGACAGGCTTTATAAACTTTTGGCGTTGGGTAAATACTTGTTAGTCTCTGACACGGAAGGTATTCAATTCCGGTATTGCTTAAATATCCCTGAATTCAAATCAAATGGAAAAACTGCAAATGAATGTACAAACTACAGTTTTAATCCGATTATATTATCTACACAGTTTGAAGTTTACAGAAATACATTTTGTGTCCCACCAGTACTTACAGACTATAATTGTTTTGGACAAGAACTGGATTCATATGCGTTCGAACCTTCTAACGATTTCAATACAACGAAAGTAACGTTTAACTATGACAATCAAGAAGAGTACACGTCGTGCAGTGATTCGGTAAGTTCCAAAACACTTTAATTCTAAATAATTAGAAATTGTTGGACACACTTTTATGGTGATTGGAGATATATAATATTTTAATGCTTTAAAATGAATGATAACTATTGAAATGATTGTTAAATTTCCTCGTATTTAATTTATCACAATTGACATTTTCTTTTGAACATATTGTTGTTGATTCAAACACAGTTTTATTAATTGGATTCTAACTGTTTCGGCATGACACTTGTAAGATAATTCTCATTTCTTTAGTTTGTGGTAAGCCTTCAATGTACACCTCAATGTATTACTCCTCCAAAAATGAAGAATATTGGTCACAACTTTGCAGCATCCAGTTTTGATATAAAATCAACTGATATTTGTACAGTTCTGGAAATTTTGTATTTGCATAATTACATGGTGAATTTAAAAATAGGAGATCTACTCCGTCAAAGATCAAAATATACTAATCGAATGAGGGCATCAAATATGAGACACAGTTTAAATGCTTTTCTCAAATGCTGCAAAAGCTCAGTAAAAAGTAAAATCACAATTGCTGAATATCAAGAAAAATTCTTAACGGAAAGCCCCATATCAAATGGAAAAATCAAAAGCGCAAACACATAAAGCGAATGGACAACACCTGTCAGATTCCTGACATGCTACATGCATTTTCTTATATAGAAAATGGTGGATCATTCCTGGTTTTATAGCTAGCTAAACTATGTTGTTAATAACACATTCAGACTGTGTTTCAGTTCATTCGAACGGCACATTTAATGATATCAGATTGCTTTTGTCAATCAGTAGACTGTTTTTTAAATATTGAATATAACTGATATTTTCATTGTCAATACACAGATAGTGCTTTCTTATGAGTATATGAGTTATGATATATACAATTTTGTTTTCAGACCTATTTGACCTGTGATACTATGGCAACAGAAACATACGAAGAGTACACAACTGCAGTCAACTTGACCTTGGCATCAGTTGCTTTGATCGATGATAAAGTTTTATATCACAGCAGTTTGGCCTTAGTATGGTCTCTTTTTGTGCAAAACAAAATCGATGTTGTTTCTGTAGTTACGTTTAGTCCGATGTACAACAACGGTTCTTTAGGGGAGGTTTATGTTATCTGTCAGTTGTCTTTAGTTATTAGATTTAAAGAAGTTTTGTCTTTACAAAAATTGGTAAATTATAACCAACAATTAAATACATTTAAGTGGTCATTAACTATAACAAATCTGGTTACAGGGAATTTAATTAAAATTGTCAAGTACGAGTATGATCATTATCAGTCAAATATAACAAACCCTTTTTGGCCGAACAATTCTATGAATGAAAGTGACATAAAAGCATATTCCAAAGAAATGCATGCACCAAAAGCATTGATAGATAACAAAGAATACTTGTGTGACAACATTGAAGTTGCAGGAGTATATAATATAACTGAACTATCACTTATACATTTTAAATGTATAATAGAGATGAATAGTTCTCCTTATTGGGGAGAACTTCAAATCCTGTTTACGTACATCTGCACTTCTATTTCAATTGTTTCCCTAATTTGTTTGATTGTTGTGAACAAACGAATGGGATTATCAAATTCTGTTGCAGGGTCTAACACAGAAAATTTTTCTCTAAGTATTCTCTTATCGAGTACCTTAGTTTTGATTGGTATTGGGACTAACAAGTACGAAAACGTATGTTTTTTCCTGGGGATTGCCATACATTTTGCATGGCTAGCTAATTTTTCGTTTATTTCAATAGCTATCGGTTATGTAGGATACAAATTGAGACAAATGGTGAATAATGTAGGGAGAGATCATGAAGAAAAGAAAACAAGAAGACAGTTTACATGTTTTGGACTATTTATTCCACTCTGCATTGTTGTACCTTGCATTTTATTAAATTATTTTCAAGTTCCAAATTTTGCTCCAAAATATGGTGGAATCTCGTGTTTTCCTACATCCTTTCGAGCCAATTTGATCTTTTTCACTGGTCCTATTCTATTTAGCATTATCTTCAATTTCTTTACAATAATTTCAATCATAATATTTGTTTCTAAACAAAAGAAAAATGCTAGTTCACTACGGAAAACACAGTCATTCAAACAGGTACATATCTACACTCGACTTGCACTTATTACTGGTACTCTGTGGGTCATGGGACTACTGGGTAGAATTTTTGAGTCAGAAGTTTTCAAAAATATATGTGTCATCACTTGTAGTCTACAAGGTCTGTTCATTGTCGTGGCTAATCTCACTACCAGAGTTGTATGTAACAAAATACGAATGATTAGAGGTGGAAGCACATCAACGACAAGCTCAACTAAGTTGAGTGTTTCTAAATGATTTTACTTAGTTTGACTAATCATCAAATCGTTTTTGGTATTCAAAACAATCAAAACCAGGGTGTCACTGCAAGAATATGAATAATTGACATTAACTGATTTTGTTTAAAGTCTTTTCAGGGTCTGGTATCCCTGTTGCACAACTCTTATTGTTTGCTTCTGTGTTTTGTGAATTTCTGTGTGTCCATAACCTCCACAAATATACCACGATTTAAACTTTGAACGCCAGACGCGCGTCATGTCTGTAAAAGTTATACAACAAAGTTACAAAGTAAAATTGAATGACAAAAGAATTAAGTTGATGTGCATTGAGGTTCCAAAATCCGAAGATGCTGCCAAATACTTATTAGGAAAAATATTCATTGGAACGTGTATGCGCAACAATCCTACCAAAAAAGATAATTTACACAGTTTGTCAGCTGTGTAAACTGAATCAAATAGCAAAACAATATATCTTTTTGAGTGAGGCTAATGGTCATCGAGTAATGACACGATTAAACATGAGACTAGTTTTGGCAGTTTATGCAGCTTTTTTCTAGATTAAAGGACTGCAAATCTTTAATGCAAATATATAAGACGAAATTGTATAAGCAAACACCGAAGTCTAACAGACGAGTTTTGTTATGAATATCAGAATGGTCTTGTGTTTGGTAGTTTTATTATACACGTGGTTACCGATTTCATGTGTTTAATGTTTCTTATTATATATTCTCTTCTGGAGAAAGTTCCAAAGTACATGAGATCTTCCCAGATGTTTGTAGAGGTTTGCATTTTTCAGTCATCAGTGTGCTTTGTAGTGTTTGATGTACTGTTGTTTGTCTTTTTGCCAATTAAATTTGGATTGTCATCGGTAAAAAGTAAAATCATAACAATACTGAACTCTGATGAAAATTCAAAAAAGGAAATTCCCTAATCAAATGACGAAATCGAAAGCTCAAACACATCAACCAATGAATGTTATCTGTCATTTTGCAAATGAGAAGGAGGTTGACGTTTTACCTCGATGTAGATCCCTTTTGGGTTACCCCAAAATGTTGTTGTCATGGGTTTAAACATGAGTAGAGAGAGGTATCGTATTGAGCGTATCATTTCTGACGAATCGCGACTGGATTTTTTTGCATCTAACAAAATCATACGGATGCATTTCTCAAATAAGGTATTTTCAAATGAATGAAGAATTTAAAAATGAAATTATATTCAAAATAAAATCTGTATTTTATACTTAACACTGATTCGGAACATTATGCGAAGAATTTAAAAATAAAGAAAACAATTAACAACTGTATGTAACGTGTGCATATTGTACTAGAGTTTTTTATATCCCCAAATAGTTTAATTTTACTGTTAACAATATTTTCAATTGCATTCACTACCATTTATAAGTAGTTTTATGTTTTAAGATGTGTCTGTTTGTACATTGGAAATATTCTCTTGTTTATACATGTATATTGTTGGATATACTGTCATTCAATGTTTATAATGTATAATTTATGTACTTTTTAAATAAAATTGTTCAACATCCTTTTAGTTTGAAATTTTAGAAACAAAATTATTAAATTAGAGAGGCGAACGATAACAAATGAACAAAAAAACTGGAGCTGAAAATAAACTGGAAACGCAATGGCAAAAAGGAAAAGACAAAAAAGACGAACAAAACTATGAAAATTCACAACAAAGAAAACACAACAAAGACAACTTAATGACCAACAAGATTAACCCTCTTAAATCCGTCTATGAACTCAGATAATCTCGTAAGAGTATGAATACCCTGCTTAAGATGGTACCCAAAAATTTCACTGAAATTGATTTGGCTCGTTTAATTTTCAGGAAATTTTGTCAAAGTAAATTAACAAATAGATAAAAAAATTAAAACATTTGAACCAACCGTTTTATCAGAAAAATTACACTGGTTACATAGCAATTTGACAAACACCAATTTTGATCATTGAGAAGCTTAATATTCTTTTTACAATACAACGTAATTAAAACGTTTAGCTGACTTTACGGAGTTATCTCCCTATAGTGTTAGATACCACCTTAATGTATTAATCATTGAACAGATTTATGTTTGTCTAATGTTACAAAAATCATCAAAAACTCTCTTTGTTCAAAACAATTAGTATTTTATGACTTTGTCTATTACGAAAATTGTGAAAATGGTTACATGAATGATTTTTTTTCAATTTTGTTAAATCAAATTTTCTTATTCATTTTTGCTCGTCGTCTTTCCAATTAGTTTTTGGATGTCTCAACAACAATCGTTCTTTCAATATCTCTGGAAATTTCTTTTTTTCTTTTGTCGTTTAAGCTGCTGTTTGTGTTACTACATCTATAGGGTTTTCCATTTATTAAAAAAACCAATCACTTGGCATCGAGTTTAATAAAATATACACAGTTGGTAGTGTGATATTCAAAATTAAGGGCAAAATAAAACCTCAGCTATTCAAAATTCAAATTAATTGAATTTGATTGGTACCTGATGATACATTTTGAAGTTATACTGCACACATTTATTAAACAGAACTTTCTTCAATCAGATCTTATTTCGATAGCAATAATTGTCCTTTTCTAGATTAAAAGTTTTCATTTCAACATGTTCAACACAAGAAATTCTATATAAATGTGTCAACATTATTTTATTTCAAATAAACCCCCTTTTCTGTGTCCTGGGGATATACCATACAAGTTAATTTGTACATCTAAAACAAATTAATTACTTATGTATTATTTCTTTGAACTAGGTTATGTTGGTTTTTTTCAGACCGTTTCCGAAGGGGATTGTGGGTCTTTAATTAACTGAATAAGTTGTATGTCTAATGAGTAATTGAAGTCTTGGAAATATAATTTTCTTATATGTTGCAATTGACTTTTAACTAGATTTAGTCACCTACGCCTACTCAAAGATTGATTCTTTGGGATTTAGTATTTGCAAGTATCTTTTTTAGGTGAATAGTGATAACGTTTTTTTTTTTTAAGACTTGAAATACATTTATTGAATTCACCTGAATATAATTTACCTTGTATAACCCAGGGAGGTATACAAAAGGGGCCCTGTGTTTACAATGATCCAATGTCCAGGGATAAACGGTGGACTCTATTATAAAAACAATCTATTTTATATATTTTCCATACATAAGTTATACATTCATATTAATTACACAGATTGAGTTTGTGTATAAAGGAATTCATGATATTCTACAGTAAATAAAATACATCAAAAGTCCCCCAAAACACACTACAATCTACACAGTAATTTACCTATACTTATAATTGACATTTTTTTTGGGTACTTTTAACACCTGGATTACATTGTTATGTGTCGGTCAGTGACTTTATAGGTCTCATGCTCGACCTTGTAAATGCGTGTATCTTATTTTTTTTTATCGTTGGATGTATTATGTTCTAAAAAGGAAAAGAAAGTAAGTACAAATTATTAAGTCACTTACTAATGTATAAGATTTATTATAAGTTTATTTCAGCTGCAAAATTTTCTTTTTTGGAAGATAATGATTTGTCCATAGATTCAATTAAACTGCCCAGTTCCCGTTTTGGATATGATATCAATTGACTGGAAGTAAAACTTTTAGACTGATATTTGATTATATTCCTACATTTTCAAATAATCCATTTAACTGTATTCATAATCGTATTAGTTATTACATTGTACTTTTTGTTGTAATCGTATATTCCTAGTTTGATAAGTTCTTCGCTCAATGGAATATATACTGTGTTATTATTGTACATTATATTTTTTAAGCGCATCAAAAATGTGTTCCCAAACAACCATTACAATGTTACAGCTTTGAAAAAGGTGTGTGAGAGTTTCGTTTTCTGTTTTACAAAAATGGCATTTGCCATTAATTGATTTGCCGATTCTAAATAGTTTTTGCTCCGTATAGATAATGTTATGATGAACAATTTACCAGTTAATTTGATTTGCTTTCCTAGAGGACATACTTTTATTGAAATTTATCCAGATCTTTTTTCCACGGTAATTCCGAATTATACTGAATGTTCCATTTTATTTGACAGTTTGGTACTATATCTAAATTTAACGAATATTGGATTATTTCAAAGATATCTCACTTAGGATTACTACTTTATTCTGTTTATCGTAGAATTCAAATGTATTTTTTATGTAATAACCATGTTTGGGGGGTTATGGATCAACATGGACGTTTTTTAGTCTGTCCTTGAACAAAATCGGAATAGCTAATTTAAGCCTTGTCCATTCCGAGATCCAGTATCTTTTATCTTTATAAGAGTATTGTATATAAAGTTGTCGCTTATGATGTTTTTCGTTTCTTCATCCCAAATATCTTTTATTGTATGAATTCCACTATTACCGAAGTTATCGAAAACATAGGGTTTGTTGTATTGAACTTTTAAGTTTCCAAAAAGTTGTTGGCTTGGGATATCGTTTTTATTTATTGGACTTTGTATACTTAAAAATTTTGACCACGTTGTAATTAACTCAAGATAGTATTTTGGGAAATTTTCGATTTGTAATCATCGTAAGTCAGAAACCTTTGCTAAAAATTATCACAATTATATTTGATATCAAACTTCTGTAGCCACCATTTGGCTATCGTGTTCCAGTTATCGGTCTTTGTTTGGAGTTAATGAACGAGTCTATATTGCTCATACAAATTCCCCCTTCATCTACTGGTAAGCAACACGCGTCCCTTTTAACTAAATTTACTTTCCCCTCCCATATACAATTCCACCTGACATTGTTTATTTCTTTTTTTATATTTTTCAGGTATACCTCGCATTTCGATTTCGAACCCTATTTTAGATATAATCAATGATTTTAATATTAAGACCCTGCCCTTCAATGTTAGGTCACGAGATTTCCAAACCTCAAGACACGCCTTAATCTTCTTTTTTTTTTAACCATATAGCTTATATATCAACACTGTATCCATGCATGACTCCCAATGCTTTAATTTGTTCGCTTGACCATCTAATTTTTTTTGATATTTTGGTGTTTTATTTTTCCAACGACCCAAATATACCCCTGCAGTCTTTTCATAATTTTTCTACGCTCCGGGTGCTTTCGCATATATTTCTAAAACCTTGAATGTTTCCTCGATTGATTCCTCTGTTCTATTAAAAAAATGTGTATCGTCTGCAAACATGTTAATCCAACTTCTTTCTTTTCATTTTCTATGTCAGGGTGGGGTACATTTATTCCTTGAATTTTCGGATTAGACCTAATTGGGGCTGCCAATCAGCAAGGTGTGGGTGATAGGGATATCGTTAAAAATGTTATGATAGGAACATGCCATTTGTGCGTAAAAAATGTGCCCATTTTTATAAAAAGTGTACTAATATTTGGTCCCAAAAAGAATATATTATTATATGGCTTTTAGTTTTATACATTTGATTAGTTTTTAAATGCAATGAGTCAGGGATTTTATATACGTGAATCTATACATGACTTAAGATACATCCCTGTTTACATTTTACGAACAAATAGCCTCAAATTATAAGTAGATTTAGTTGCGAGACACAATATGGTAAGAGCTAGAAGTAAATTATCATTAATTTTTTAGATTAAAGTTGATAATTCTAAGATTAAAGTTGATAATTCTAAGATTAAAGTTGATAATTCTAAGATTAAAGTTGATAATTCTAAGATTAAAGTTTATTATTCCAAGGTTAAAGTTGATTGTTCCAAGATAAAAATTGATAATTCCACGATTCATGTTGATAATTTAAAAACTAAAGTTGATAATTCCAAGATTTTTGTTGATACTACCAAGATTTAAGTTCAAAATTCCAAGATTAAAGTTAAAAATTCTAATATTAAAGTTACAAATTTCTAGATTAAAGTTGGAATTTTAAGATTTAATTTGGAAATTCCATGATTCAAGTTTAAAATTCCAAGATTTAATTAATTTTAACTCCAAATATAAAAAAGAAGATGTGGTATGATTGCCAATGAGACATTTATCCACAAAAAGACTAAAATGACACAAACATTAACAACTATAGGTCACCGTACGGCCTTCAACAATAAGCAAAGCCCATACCGCATAGTCAGCTATAAAAGGCCCCGATAACATAATGTAAAACAATTCAAACGAGAAAACTAATGGCCTAATTCATGTAAAAAAATGAACGAAAAACAAATATTTTACACACAAATAAACGACAACCACTGAATTACAGGCTCCTGACTAGGGACAGGCACATACATAAATAATGTGGCGGGGTTAAACATGGGACAGTGGTATAACAGTACATTATCCAAACTCGACAAATTAAAAAAAAAGTAAAAATGATTGTTCAAATACGCTCCCGTAGAATACAACCTGGCTTTTGAAGTATAGATTTGACCGTTCCTCGTTAATTGAATAGAAAAATCGTGTCGAACATAAATGACATCAAGTGATGCATTTTTATTTTATCTACATACACTGACCCATGCAGATAAAATCATAGAACAATTTGACGTATTCGCCTTAAGTTTTTTAAAAGGAAAATTACTATACCACTTTCCGCGTACCTCGAAAAATCAACCTTTTCCAGATTTATTAAGTTTGAAAATCCACTTAAAATCTGCATGCATTTAACAATATAAATAAACTCATCATAGATACCAGGACTAAATCTCGTTTATACGCAAGACGCGCGTTTCGTCTACAAAAGACTCGAATCCAAAAAAGTTAAAAAGGTCAAATAAAGTACGAAGTTGTAAGTGCATTTAAAACCAAAATGCCTAAAATGCCAAATACAAATAAGGTAATCTATGCCGAGGTAGTAAAGCCTTAGTATTTCAAAAAATTCAAAAAAATTATTAACAGTAAATCTATATATTTAATCATATCAATACCAAACTCATGTCAGCACAAAAAGTGCTGACTACTGGGCTTGTGAAGGATTACAATATAATGAATGATTTATAATTTTTCATACCTTATGTATTTCTGTGGTAAGCCGCTACAGATGTGAGTTATCTATGGCTCATTTTTTTGTTGATTTTTTTTAGAATAGTGTTTTATTATCGATTAACTTACTTCACAATTTGTAAACTTATAACGTCTGTACCATAAAAATATACAAACATCAGTACATGTGTTTTATTATAGTTTTATTTGAAAATATCTATCAACATATATAGACATCATTTTCTCATTAAGTATAAAAACAAATATTAGACACACTGAGAACTTAGCATTATGTCTCTTGCTTTTAAAAATGCAGAATCAACAGGTATTGATAATTATAAACTGTTACACCATTACGCAGCTGGTTTCATCCTTTTGGAGTTCAAAAGATTCCTCAGTTTTTTATATTTTGCCATTGACTTGTCTCGTTTTGATAAATGTACGAGATTTCCACATCGATTTGTAACTTCTTTTGTTTTAAGTTTATAGGAACATCAAGTTAGTATAATGATTTTTGTTATTAACATGTCTGTTTGATAATATATACATAAACAAGCTACAACCATCGGCTTAAAAGTATACATGCATGTATCTATATAACTTTGTAAAGCATGTTATAATTGAATATTTATATGGAATATTTATGTTTGTTTGGTTTTTTTTTAATTTTTAGCCATGGTTTTGTCATGTTTAAGATTTATGAGTTTGACTGTCCCTTTGGTGTCTTTCGTCCCTCTTTTACCTACACCAAGCTCGGCTTCCGTCCTTAAATTGTTACACACGTTTCTTGTCGTGAGATTAGCTGTTGCAATGACAAAACCGGAGATAATAGCCAGACATATGTATACATGTACTTGTTTAAAAGACTGTGTTTTTCGTATAGTCCTTGCCTTTTCTTCTGCCACGAAACAAATAGGATCAAAATAACGAGATTTGCAAAATTAAAGAAAAAAGACAAAAGGACTGAACTTCAGAATAATAACATATTTGACAAATATGACGTAGAAAACAAACATTTCCACCATACTTCGGCGCAATATGTGGGACTTGTTTCTGATCTAATATCACACTAGCAATGACAACAGAAAGAGGCAGACTTAATCCTAGAAATGTAAGGAGTCGTCTGAGTTTCTTTAGTCGACTCTTACATTCCCTACAATCTACTCACTGTCTAAATACTAGTCTATACCCGAGATACCCGACATCTATAGACATAAACGAAAAAACAGCAAGCCAAGCATAATGCAATAGAACCCGACAATATAGCATATCATTTTATAATCATAAACCCCATACCAGCGCCAAATAACACATTCACTAGTAAGAAACTCACGGAATTATTTTCAATGTTAGAACCAGTAACGGTACTTGATAGTTTTTTCGTTTGTTGAAAAAAATAGAATGCAGAGAGCTAATACTGAAATTGATGTACATTCGTATATTACAGTGGTGCTAATGTCGCTAAAAATAATGAAGACTGTTTAAGTAATTATCACATCTGACATGGTAAATCAAAATATCAGTGTTGTTTACCATACCATCAACTCAAATGTTGTTGCACACATTCTCATTAAGGCCTATCGATGTTTTGCAAGTCAGTAGATTATTCACCATTAATTTTATGTTATGCAGTCTATGAATATAAAATTCCATCACATTCTGCAAAGATTTATCATACAGAAGCACAAAATAAGAAGTCGTGTAGGTAAAACAACCATTTAACCGAAACAGATGATGCATTTACAAATTTTTGTTGTTGATAGGAACTAGTATTTTACCAGCAATACAAAATACATGTACAATCAATATGTATTGAAGAAAAGTTTGTGATATATGACGCAAACGATTCAAAATAAAAGGATGACATCAATTAAAAAATTACGAAAATTGAATTCCAAATTACTTTAAGTATATGTCAATGTTATTTCGAGTAAAATAATTTGTTTATTTGCTTGTTAAATTTTAAAGCAAACACAAAATAATAAAAGAATAGTTTGTTATTTATCGCTTGCAGCCCGTTGAACATCATTAATTGGACTCGGTTAGGATGTTAATGTTGTTTTTTTTTTATTTTGCTCTATACCACATGTTCTAAATAATACATTCATGTGTCATGTGTACTATTGTTTTTTTTTATTTTTTCATTATTAGCCATGGCGTTTTCAGTTTATTTTCGATTTATGAATTTGACTGTCCCTTTGGTATCTTTCGTCCCTCTTTTATGATACATAGGCGCCTCGGTTGAACAGTGGCAAAGGTATTCTATTAACTGTTTCACTAGCAATTCAGCCCGGCATAATCCTGCACGAAGCAGGTGAACTCGACTAAAATCTTAATTGATTATTATTGTCAGTTTTCCTAACAAAGGTTGGTTGTTCTCTCCAAGCAATCTGCCTTTCCCCACCAGTAAAACTGACTGCAACGAAATAGCACAGACAGTTTTGAAAGTAATGTTCAAACACCAATAAATCAATCTAAAGAAAAAAAGTTGTAGTTTAAACTTACGCATTCGAGTTTCCAAATGCATAAGGTTTAGAGTAGTTTCCTACCAAAGATCGATGGTTTGCTCAAGACACTCAGGCCTCCTCGACAACTAAAATCTTACCGACAAGTAAGTATCTTAATACTGCTAAAAATTGTGTTTAACACTGTAAAATCAATCAATTTGTCAATCAAGGAGGTTAAAGTCTAGTAAATGATAGCTTATCCAGGTTTCCATCAGATGTTAATCTGAGGTCTTTACAATTTGTTTGTAAACAAGCTGTATATAATCATTTAAAAACATCGTCTGATGTATATACATTTTAACTTCTAGACCTTTTGTAAAAAGTCTACTTTTAAGGATTTATTTAATAACTTTAAGAACGAGAATTGGTAATATTAAATGATCAGCTGTCTTTAAATGAAAATGAAATAAGGTGTTTACATCAAAGTAAGATTTTGTTATACAAAAATAAGATGTCTGTAATATACACATGTTAATAAAATGTGATTTGATTGTCAATTAGACAACCATTCATCATATACAGGCATGGCTATACATTGTAAGCATCTGCCAGGATCTGGCTTTATAATTGTTTTACATTTGAATTTATAGTTCACACTTCAAAAAGCAAGCAAAAGAAAATATAATATTTTTGATAGGATCTTACGTATTTCATATGTTCATGAACTTTTAGAATAACATTGCAATAATGAACTAAATCGTGTAAAAACCGTGTAGTTTTCACTAGTTTAGATTATTATTATTACACAATGTGTGCAACAAGAGCCGCATAAAACAATATTATAATATATTTGATCCAATATTATGAATAAAATAGAAAACAACCCTAAATCGTCGTACGGAATTCCATAATAAGCAACACTTATACCACATAGTCAGCTATAAACGGCCCCGATATGACAAATTTGAAACCGCATTTCCATACACTTAGCGTGTATAAAAGATCTATTAACCATTAAGTTCCAATTATCTTTTTATCCTTAAGTTTCAGTTATCTTTTAGCACTTAAGTTTCGAAGTTTTTCTACATTCCTTGTTGTTTTTATCAGTATTCATCACACAAAAACTGTCCTCCGAGGATGAAAATTGATAGAAAAAATCTGAATCATTGACTGTAAGTAAACTCATGTATAATTGAACAAAACCATGATCACAATATCTAACATATTCTTCAAATCCTTATATAAGACCACCTATGTGTTTAGGTTCAGACAATCAAACAGTGGTTGGATAAAACATAGGTATCCACCCATGAGTTTACATTGATGGAACAACTAATAACTGGTATCATAAAAGTGCTAACATACATTGTAACATCAAATGTTTCTTCCTCAATGGATTGTCCCTAACATGAGAACGATCATTGTAATTTTGTTTTTATTTTGTACTGTACGATTCCTGCACATATATATGTTCATATCATATTAAATGACAAACCAAAGCTGTATAATTGAACACAATAGTCAAGTATGTCATTGGGTTTGCAAACTTAAAACTACACACCAATATCACTGTCAGTCGTATGCTTGATCAAGACATTCATCTGAGATGGTATGTCCGAAATATCGGTTATGTTCGTCATCACTGTTGTAAACCATTGCCAAAATCACTAGTATGCATCATCATGACGTTCTTCTGAAAGATAAAACATATGCACACACATCTGAATATTTCTTCTTCAATTAAGCATGTAAGAATACCAATAACAGACTATTGGTACAATTGAAAACTGAACATTTCTGAAGACAATGATTTATGCCGTAAAGTATAAAAAGCGTTTTGCTGCCATGTAATTACCACTGTATATTATTTCTGATAGTTTCATACAACACTGTTTTCGATTTATAATAGATTACAATGAAGTTATATCTCAATATTATAATATCTAAGGATGTAAAATAAATGGGAAACTAAAACGAGCTTCAAATTAAAACTTCGCATCCGTATCCGTAAACTGGTTATGTAAAGAAATATTGAGCCGACACCGTTTCGGAAGACGCAGCCATTCAAATTAAAAACTGTAATGATATTGAGCATGGTTACTGTGTTTACGATACAAAATTATAACCGAATAAAAATTAAGTACATTATGTTCATTGATATGACCTTTACTACAAAACTATCGCAGTATATTGAAATAGTTGGTTAATGATGTCTCACAAGCGTACGTATGAGTATGGACTTGTATTTGAACTCGGATTGGGATATTCTTGTATTTTAAGAAATGTTTGAATTTATAATTCAGACTGATGATACTCAACCACGTTATTGTTGACATGATATGGCACGCCATACATTTTGTCATGTGTGATATATGTTTTTGATCGAGTCATTTTATTTCATTTGTTTTAGAATTTGACGAATGTATTGAATTATAAATGATAATTGTTTACTTACATTCGCATTGAGGATTATAAAATGTGACAATTTTCTGAAAGGAAAGTGTTTCGTGGTGTGGAAGATCACTAGTCATAAGGACATTCTCTGCAGGGAATGCTTCAACTGATTCATTGGTTCTGATCGACATTGTACTAAGTCCGTTTCTTTCCAGAGTATTAAAACGGTTACTTCTCCTGCAATATAGGTGCAAATTTAAATTTCATGAAGATTTTAATGTATGCTTATATGCAGTCAATGATGCCTTTTAATTTCTGAGAGGATCGGGATTAAAAACTTGATTTTAATGACAATGATGGTGTAGGTTCCATGAAAATAACATCAATGTATGTACAAAAAAATGCCTAATCAACTTTTCAATCGTCTATATGGAATACCATATTTCAAAACGTTTCACATTTACAACAAAGAAGGTACACAATGTCATGTTTGGCATACATATTTTTTAATGCAAATCATCGGCAAATAAAAATGTATTTCTACAGATTGAAAACGTGATCAGCTGTTAATTAAATATGAAATATTCCTTGTTAGTAGCATTTGTGTAATTGTTTGCGAAACGTTCAGCTACCACATGGAAATGAACGTAGTTGACTGAAGAATTTACAATGTGCACACAATCATCATTTTTAAAACTGCTATACAAATATGAGTTTACGTATATTTCTATATACCAATTATAATTCTCAAATCTAAAACGGAAGAAGACGCGAGCGTAAACAAAGGTAGCTGGAAACAAAGTACGTATACATATGTTCAGTATAAGATTTATTTGTTCACTTCTTTGAGAATATCTATAAAAAACAACAATCAAATAGTTTAACGTGCATGATATCCTTAGTGCATATTCATACTACGCACAATGTTTTGATATTTATCAAATTTCGATGAAAAAATCTCAACACTACATACTTTAAGAGTCCTTCAGTATTAAACAAAACATTTATAAAATGTTGAAGTCATAAGAAAACGATTTTAAATCATTACACAACAGAAAAGAAGAGTCATTCAGTTCAAAATATTATTTACATCATGAATGTTGTATTTGATATGCTTACCTCATTTTCGACTTCTGTTTCCACGCCAACACTAGCAATATGAACAATAACACAAACAGTATTGAAATAGAAATAAACAAGAATATGGTATCTGCAAAAATATGCAATAAATATTATTTATGATGTAAAAAAAAATCACAATATTTGAAAAAAAAGTTTTAAAATATTATATATTCATATGAATATAACACTGTTTATGAATGTAGTAAACAGTCATTTTATTGTTGATTTAAATCAACTTTTTATATTGAAAATTATATTTCTAATAGCAATAATATTAGTCCGTTAACAAAATTCCGTAGTGGAACATTAAAGTTAAATATTAAAGTAGGCCGTTGTAATAATATTCCTAGAGAAAACCGTTTATGTGAATGTTGTAAAATGTTTGTTATTAAAGATGAATACCATTTTGTGTCTTGTTCGTCTAAATTAAAAATCTGTTCGAACACATTTTTACTATGTATTATCGTTCTTGGCCTAATGATAGCAAACTATTAGTTATACTACAAGCTTCTTACGATCAAATTAAGTAATAATGTAAAAGTTGCATGGAATATCGATCTAGTATAGTCTCATAACTTTATATGTCATGTCATTGTATTAAACTATTGTGCTGTCTATTTATGTTTTATATTATGTAATATATGTTGTTTATTTTGCCATAGCATAACCATGCTTTTGCAATAGAATATTCATTTAATCATATTTGTGTAAGGTGAATTTGTACTTTTGCGTCATGAAGATATTGACATAGTTAGTTTGTGTCCAGATGTTTGTTTTGAACGACACAGATGTAAGATAGGCAAAATATACTTGAGCACGATTTCAATATAATATATTAGACGCTTTTAATATTTTTGTAACTTTGAGTCATGTACATCATTATGGAATTTATTTTGCTTTAAATAATATTTTATGATTTAAAAATGAATTATACTTTCAATCCTTTGAAACCACGTCTTATGTGACATTAATACGCATTTTTATATAAGGAAAAAAGCTAAATACTTAACTTCCTCCGTCAATCTTACCAATGACATGCGTATGGCACGCCGTTTTTATATTTATTCAAATTTGAAGATATCTTATTTATTTAACAAGATATCTTGTTAAGTATTAAGATATCTTTAATTTTTATAAGATATCTTATTTAATTTGAAAGTAAATAAGATATCTCTATTAATTTATAAGGAATCTCTATAAGTTTATAAGATATCTATATAAGTAAATAAGATATCTCTATTAATTAATAAGATATCTTATAAAGTATATAAGATATCTTACTTCTTTATAAAGATATCTTTTAAATACATACTTCATAAGATATCTTATTAAATAATAGAGATATCTTATATACTAATAGAGATATCTTATTAACTTATGGAGATATATTATATATTAAATAAGATATCTTTATCACCAATTAAATAAGATATCTCTATAAGTTAATAAAATATCTCTAAAAGTTTATAAGATATCTCTATTAGTTTATAAGATATCTCTTTAAATTTATAAGATATCTCTTTAAGTTTATAAGATATCACTATAAGTTTATAAGATATCTCTATAAGTTAATAAGATATCTCTATAAGTTTATAAGATATCTCTATAAGTTAATAAGATATCTCTATTAAATAACAAGATATCTTATTAAGTATTAAGATATCTTTAATTTTTATAAGATATCTTATTTAATTTGAAAGTGAATAAGATATCTCTATTAGTTTATAAGATATCTCTTTTATTTTTTTAAGATGTCTTATTAAGTAAATAAGATATCTCTATCAGTTTATAAGATATCTCTATTAGTTTATAAGATATCTCTATTATTTTTTTAAGATATCTTATCAAGTAAATAAGATATCTCTATTGTTAACTATATAAAAGATATCTTATATAGTTAATAAGATATCTTATAAATTAATAGAGATTTCTTATATTTTAAATAAGATATCTTATATATTTAATAAAATGTCTTTTTAAACATTTTAATAAGATATCTTATTTAATATATAAGATATCTCAATTAATAAATCAGATATCTCAATTAATATATAAGATATCTCAATTAATAAATCAGATATCTCAATTAATATATAAGATATCTCACTTTGTTATAAAGATATCTCAATTAACTAAATAAGATATCTCGAAATTGAATAAATATAATAACGGCGTGCCATACATGCGTAGCTTTATCTTTAATTATTATACACAATACGGTTTTTGATATTAGCTTGACACATTTAGTCTTTCAAAAGCTTAAACGGTTCAGGAAAAAAGACAAAATTCATTGTTCAAAAATTAAATTAAAGTCTTTCAGGAGATCTACAAGCTAAATTTCTAGTATTTAATATAGTCCTATATTTCATTCACAAGAGTGTTATCGGACTTTTCGTAAAGTAATACAAAACAAATATAAGCGTCACCTGGGTTACTTCTCTCATCTGGAAGAGTTCCGTTTTTAGATGTGGTTGTTGTTGTTTCTATAGTCAAATCAGATGCTGTTGGACCTGTAGTCATCTCAGATGTTGTTGGTTCTATAGTCATCTCAGATGTTGTTGGTTCTGAAGTCATATCAGGTGTTGTTGGTACTGTAGTAACCTCAGTTGTTGTTGGTACTGTAGTAACCTCAGGGGTTGTAGGCACTGTAGTCACCTCAGGGGTTGTTGGTACTGTAGTAACCTCAGTTGTTGTTGGTACTGTAGTAACCTCAGTTGTTGTTGGTACTGTAGTAACCTCAGGGTTGAAGGCACTGTAGTCACCTCAGGGGTTGTTGGTACTGTAGTAACCTCAGTTGTTGTTGGTACTGTAGTAACCTCAGTGGTTGTTGGTACTGTAGTTCCCTCTGAGGTTGTTGGTACTGTAGTAACCTCAAAGGTTTTGGTACTGTAGTAACCTCAGGGGTTGTTGGTACTGTAGTCATATCAGGGGTTGTTGGTATTGTAGTAACCTCAGTTGTTGTTGGTACTGTAGTAACCTCAGGGGTTGTTGGTACTGTAGTCATATCAGGGGTTGTTGGTACTGTAGTCACCTCAGTTGTTGTTGGTACTGTAGTAACCTCAGGGGTTGTTGGTACTGTAGTAACCTCAGGGGTTGTTGGTACTGTAGTCATATCAGGGGTTGTTGGTACTGTAGTCACCTCAGTTGTTGTTGGTACTGTAGTAACCTCAGGGGTTGTTGGTACTGTAGTCACCTCAGTTGTTGTTGGTACTGTAGTCACCTCAGGGGTTGTTGGTACTGTAGTAACCTCAGGGGTTGTTGGTACTGTAGTAACCTCAGGGTTGTTGGTACTGTAGTAACTTCAGGGGTTGTTGGTACTGTAGTCACCTCAGTTGTTGTTGGTACTGTATGACCTCAGGGTTGTGGTACTGTAGTAACCTCAGGGTTTGTTGGAACTGTAGTAACCTCAGGGTTGTTGGTACTGTAGTAACCTCAGGGTTGTTGGTACTGTAGTCACCTCAGGGGTTGTTGGTACTGTAGTCACCTCAGTTGTTGTTGGTACTGTAGTAACCTCAGGGTTTGTTGGTACTGTAGTCATATCAGGGTTGTTGGTTCTGTAGTCATATCAGGGATTGTTGGTACTGTAGTAATATACAATGTTGTTGGTACTGTAGTAACCTCAGGGGTTGTTGATATGTAGTAACCTCAGGGGTTGTTGGTACTGTAGTAACATCAGTTGTTGGTACTGTAGTAATTTCAGGTGGTCTGTAGTTGGTCTGTGAGTCATATCAGCGGTTTGTTGGTACTGTAGTCATATCAGGGGTTGTTGGTACTGTAGTAACCCCAGGGGTTGTTGGTACTGTAGTAACCTCAGGGGTTGTTGGTACTGTAGTAACCTCAGGTTGTTGGTACTGTAGTAACCTCAGGGTTGTTGGTACTGTAGTCACCTCAGTTGTTGTTGGTACTGTAGTAACCTCAGGGTTGTTAGTACTGTAGTAACCTCAGTTGTTGTTGGTACTGTAGTCACCTCAGTTGTTGTTGGTACTGTAGTCACCTCAGGGTTGTTGGTACTGTAGTAACCTCAGTTGTTGTTGGTACTGTAGTTACCTCAAAGGTTGTTGGTACTGTAGTAACCTCAGGGGTTGTTGGTACTGTAGTCACCTCAGGGGTTGTTGGTACTGTAGTCACCTCCTCAGGGGTTGTTGGTACTGTAGTAACCTCAGTTGTTGTTGGTACTGTAGTAACCTCAAAGGTTGTTGGTACTGTAGTAACCTCAGGGGTTGTTGGTACTGTAGTCATATCAGGGGTTGTTGGTACTGTAGTCACCTCAGTTGTTGTTGGTACTGTAGTTACCTCAGGGATTGTTGGTACTGTAGTAACTTCAGTTGTTGTTGGTACTGTAGTCACCTCAGTTGTTGTTGGTACTGTAGTCACCTCAGGGGTTGTTGGTACTGTAGTAACCTCAGGGTTGTTGGTACTGTAGTAACCTCAGGGGTTGTTGGTACTGTAGTAACTTCAGGGGTTGTTGGTACTGTAGTCACCTCAGTTGTTGTTGGTACTGTAGTGACCTCAGGGGTTGTTGGTACTGTAGTAACCTCAGGGTTTGTTGGAACTGTAGTAACCTCAGGGGTTGTTGGTACTGTAGTAACCTCAGGGTTGTTGGTACTGTAGTCACCTCAGGGTTGTTGGTACTGTAGTCACCTCAGTTGTTGTTGGTACTGTAGTAACCTCAGGGTTTGTTGGTACTGTAGTCATATCAGGAGTTGTTGGTTCTGTAGTCATATCAGGGATTGTTGGTACTGTAGTAATATCAGATGTTGTTGGTACTGTAGTAACCTCAGGGGTTGTTGATAGTGTAGTAACCTCAGGGGTTGTTGGTACTGTAGTAACATCAGTTGTTGGTACTGTAGTAATTTCAGGTGTTGTTGGTACTGTAGTCATATCAGGGGTTGTTGGTACTGTAGTCATATCAGGGGTTGTTGGTACTGTAGTAACCCCAGGGGTTGTTGGTACTGTAGTCATATCAGGGGTTGTTGGTACTGTAGTAACCTCAGTTGTTGTTGGTACTGTAGTAACCTCAGGGGTTGTTGGTACTGTAGTCACCTCAGTTGTTGTTGGTACTGTAGTAACCTCAGGGGTTGTTGGTAAGGTAGTAACCTCAGTAGTTGTTGGTACTGTAGTCACCTCAGGGGTTGTTAGTACTGTAGTAACCTCAGGGGTTTTGGTACTGTAGTCATATCAGGGTTGTTGATAGTGTAGTAACCTCAGGGGTTGTTGGTACTGTAGTAACCGCAGGGGTTGTTGGTACTGTAGTCACCTCAGTTGTTGTTGGTACTGTAGTAACCTCAGGGGTTGTTGGTACTGTAGTAATATCAGATGTTGTTGGTACTGTAGTCACCTCAGGGGTTGTTGGTACTGTAGTCACCTCAAGGGTTGTTGGTACTGTAGTCATATCAGGGGTTGTTAGTACTGTAGTAACCTCAGTTGTTGTTGGTACTGTAGTCACCTCAGGGTTGTTGGTACTGTAGTCAACTCAAGGGTTGTTGGTACTGTAGTCACCTCAGGGGTTGTTGGTACTGTAGTAACCTCAGTTGTTGTTGGTACTGTAGTCATATCAGGGGTTGTTAGTACTGTAGTAACCTCAGGGGTTGTTAGTACTGTAGTCACCTCAAGGGTTGTTGGTACTGTAGTCATATCAGGGGTTGTTGGTACTGTAGTCCTCTCAGATGTTGTTTGTACTGAAGTTACCTCAGATATTGTTTGTACTAAAGTTATCCTATATGTTGTTGGTGTTGTAGTCATCTCAAATGATGTTGGTGGTGTAGTCATATCAAGTGCTGTTGGTGTTGTAGTCATTTGAGATGGTGTTGGTACTGTAGACATCTCAGATGTTGTTGGTACAGTAGTAACCTCAGGGGTTGTTGGTACTGTAGTCATCTCAGGTGTTGTTAGTTCTGTAGTCATATCATAGGTTGTTTGTACTGTTGTCATCTCAGATTTTGTAGATTCTGTTGTCATCTCAGGAATTGTTTCTACTGTAGATGTAGAATCAGATGTTGTTGGTTCTAAACTTAATTTAGGTGTTGTTGGTACTGTTGCCATATCAGATGTTTTTGGTACTATCGTCAAATCAGATGTTATTAATAAGGTTGTCAGTTCTGTCTTGTCTGATTGATACAAAGTGTGTTGTGACGGCTCTGTAGTGTCCCTTGGAAGGGATATTGTTTGTGTTAGTATTGAAGACAATGTTATATGTACCGATGATGATGACGATATCGACGATAGCGTAATTGATTGTGTGTCACAGTTGGCCTCATCAGTACCATCTGCACAGTCTGGGATTCCATTGCATCTATTCGAGCATTCTCCATTATTACATCGATAATTTAAACCTTCATTACACGGTCTGGTAACTGTACCTTGAATTAAAAATTAACATCTTTTTAGGTTAAAAGCAGATGTGATTGGTTTTTTTTGTACATTTTACTAAGCTAGTGTCAATGGTTTCAAAACTGTCAACGTAACTTGTACACCTATTTTGGTTTTTTATTGAAAAAATGTTTAACAGGAATAGTTTAATATTGATACAATTTCAAATTTAACATTTACTTCGATGATTTCTTTTAATTGTCACAGGCTATGCAACTGCTTGTGTCCGCAAGTAAAATACTATTCTTTCGTATTTGTTTAAATCAGCTTTACTTCAGGAAATAACACAAGATATGTGAGTGTGGTGAAAGGATATATCAAAGAGTCAGCATCAAACGATATCTGAAAATATTATATACATATGCTTGCAACATTTCAATATAGATCAATGTCCAAATAGCTCCGATCAGAGGAGTACTGATGTGTTTGTTTGTTTTGATGCGGTTCAACATTTTTTGTTTTCATCAGTAATAATTCACAATGAACTTCTGTAACCATTATGCAAAATTTTATATTATTTTTTATTTCTCTGTTATCTGCTATATTCGGTGATCTTTTGTCTGGTATTCCACCGTTCAAACAAATTTTTCAAGAAAACCAAGCTAGCTTATATTCCAATGGGTCACGCAATGATGCATAACGAACATCATAGACATCATTGTAACAACCGCTACAAACTGCTCAGAGTCTGAATTGACCAGTTTTTGTGCTCGACCAGTAAAATCGAGCACACATTTTACTCGACTTGTCTCGACATTGTCTCGACTGGACTTAACTGTACTTAAGTGTACTCGACTAGTTCTCGACTTTACTTAATTAGTCTAAAATGGTCTTGACCAAGGCTCGACCTGTCTCGACCTGTCTCGATTAGTCTCGACTCAGTCTGAACCAGTCTCGACCTGTCTCGACTAGTCTCGACCCAGTCTGAACCAGTCTCGACCTGTCTCAACTAGTCTTGACCTTCAAATTTGGTTTTGACTGGTAAAAAGAAGCCCTTCTAACTAAATTAAATATTGATCTTAAAAAATTCAAGCTTATTAGGTAGTTTGATTACTGGCTGTGAAATAAAAAAAAAATTTTACAATAGGTTAAAAAAAAAATCTTATATAAATTCAGATAGGCATCTTTAATTTTTTTTATAATTTTTTCAAATCAACTTGGATTTTGATCAAACTATGCAGCTATCTTAGATATATATCAAGCTTACTGAATCCCATCTCATTTACTTTTTTGTTGTATTGCTGTAAAATTTAAGAATTAAAGTCATGTTGGTAAAAAAAGCTTGGATTTGCAATTCAGACAAAAAAATAGAGATAGTACACTTTAATTTTTTTAATAACTTTTTCAAATCAACTTGGAATTTCATCAAACTATGCATCTATCTTAGATATATATCAAGCTTACTGAATCCCATTTCATTTACTTTTTTGTTGTATTGCTGTAAAATTTAAGAATTAAAGTCATCTTGGTAAAAAAAAAGGTAGGATTTGCAATTCTGACAAAATAGAGATAGGCATCTTTAATTTTTTTAATAACTTTTTCAAATCAACTTGGATTGTCATCAAACTATGCAGCTATCTTAGATATATATCAAGCTTACTAAATCCCATTTCATTTACTTCTTTGTTGTATTGCTGTAAAATTTAAGAATTAAAGTCATCTCGGTAAAAAAAAGCTAGGATTTGCAAATTGTACAAAATAGAGATAGTACACTTTAATTTTTTTAATAACTTTTTCTAATCAACTTGGATTTTCATCAAACTATGCAGCTATCTTAGATATATATCAATCTTAATAAATCCCATTTCATTTACTTTTTTGTTGTATTGCTGTAAAAATTAAGAATTAAAGTAATGTTGGTAAAAAAAGCTAGAATTTACAATTCAGACAAAATAGAGATAGGCATCTTTAATTTTTTTAATAACTTTTTCAAATCAACTTGGATTTTCATCAACTTATGCAACTATCTTAGATATATATCAAGCTTACTAAATCCCATTTCATTTACTTTTTTGTTGTATTGCTGTGAAATTTAAGAATTAAAGTAATGTTGGTAAAAAAAGCTCGAATTTGCAATTCTAACAAAATAGAGATAGTACACTTTAATTTTTTTAATAACTTTTTCTTATCAACTTGGATTTTCATCAAACTATGCAGCTATCTTAGATATATATCAATCTTAATAAATCCCATTTCATTTACTTTTTTGTTGTATTGCTGTAAAATTTAAGAATTAAAGTAATGTTGGTAAAAAAAGCTCGAATTTGCAATTCTAACAAAATAGAGATAGTACACTTTAAATTTTTTAATAACTTTTTCAAATCAACTTGGATTTTCATCAAACTCTATAACTATCTTTGCAAAATTCTTGCTAAATATCTTACTAAACCATAAGTTGTTATTTAGTTTGGTGTATTTCTGTCAAATTTAAGAAATTTAATTAATCTACATGTAGGTCAAAAAGCTTTGATATTAAAGATATATCTTTCTTACATATAAATGATATCAATTTTTTGTTTTAACAAAAAAAGGTGTCTTTTTTAAGATTTCATAACTTTTTCAAATCAGCTTTAACAAAATAAACACCTTTTTTTCGTAAAACAAAAAAATAATATCATGAATTTTCATTACAATCCTTGATAACCTTTTAAAAAAAGAAATATGTTCCACAGTTACAGTAAAAATTTATTTTTGTCAAATTTAATGACATGGCACTATACATGGTTTAATTACATCAGTACACCTGAGTTTTACAGGTAAAAAGAAAGCCCTACTTTTGTTAAACTCGTGTATTACTTATCTAGAGAATTAAAAAAGCCTTGCGATTTAGATTTAACAGGATGTTGCAACTTTAAATAAATGTTATTTAGGATTTTAAACTCTCTGGAAAATGTGATCTTTTTGATAAGTTTGCCGCAAGCAAAAGGTGTTGCTTTATAAATCATCACAAATCAGAAGAACTATTTTAATAATTTCTTTAATTTTTCTTTGCTTTTTGATATATTTTTATGATATATATATCAAGAGAAATAAAACATTAAAGGAATTATATAACTAATTTATATATACTTTTTACAAAATTATGATATTGTAACTTTATGACCTACATGTAGATTAATTAAATTCTTAAATTTGACAGAAATACACCAAACTAAATAACAACATATGGTTCAGTAAGATTGATACATCACCAAGATAGCTTTATAGCTTGAATAAAATCCAAGTTGATTTGAAAAAAGATATTAAAAAGTTTAAAGTGTACTATTTCTATTTTGTCAAAACTGCAAATCCTAGCATTTTTTACCTAGATTTAAATTAATTCTTAAATTTGACAGCAATACACCAATCTAAATAACAACCTTGGATTCAGTAAGATTAATACATCAACAAGGTAGCTATATAGTTTGAATAAATCCAAGTTGATTTGAAAAAAAAAATTAAAAAAAAATTAAAGTGTACTATCTCTATTTTGTTTAACTGCAAATTCTAGATTTTTTGACCTAGATTAATTAACTAAAAGCTATAAAAACCTGGGATTCAGTAAGCTTGATATTAATCTAAGATAGCTGCCTAGTTTGATCAAAATCCAAGTTGATTTGAAAAAGTTATTAAAAAAATTAAAGTGTACTATCTCTATTTTGTCTGAATTGCAAATTCTAGCTTTTTTTACCAACATTACTTTAATTCTTAAATTTTACAGCAATACAACAAAAAAGTAAATGAAATGGGATTTAGTAAGCTTGATATATATCTAAGATAGCTGCATAAGTTGATGAAAATCCAAGTTGATTTGAAAAAGTTATGAAAAAAATTAAAGATGCCTTTCTCTGTTTTGTCAGAATTGCAAATCCTACCTTTTTTTACCGAGATGACTTTAATTCTTAAATTTTACAGCAATACAACAAAAAAGTAAATGAAATGGGATTGAGTAAGCTTGATATATTTCTAAGATAGCTGCATAGTTTGATGAAAATCCAAGTTGATTTAAAAAAATTATTAAAAAAATTAAAATGTACTATCTCTATTTTGTCCGATTTGCAAATCCTAGCTTTTTTTTACCAACATTACTTTAATTCTTAAATTTTACAGCAATACAACAAAAAAGTAAATGAAATGGGATTTAGTAAGCTTGATATATATCTAAGATAGCTGCATAGTTTGATCAAAATCCAAGTTGATTTGAAAAAATTATGAAAAAAATTAAAGATTTATATAATAATTTTTATTTTTACCTATTGTAAAAATTTTTTTTTTATTTCACAGCCAGTAATCAAACTACCTAATAAGCTTGAATTTTGTAAGAACAATATTTAATTTAGTAAGATGGGCTTCTTTATACCAGTCAAAACCTAAATTTGAAGGTCAAGACTAGTTGAGACAGGTCGAGACTGGTTCAGACTGAGTCGAGACTAGTCGAGAGGTTCAGACTGAGTTGAGACTGGTCGAGACAGGTCAGGCCTTGGTCAAGACCATTTCAGACTTATTAAGTAAAGTCGAGACCTAGTCGAGTACACTTAAGTACAGTGAAGTCCAGTCGAGACAATGTCGAGACAAGTCGAGTAAAATGTGTGCTCGATTTTACTGGTCGAGCACAAAAACTGGTCAATTCAGACTCTGAGCAGTTTGTAGTGAACAATAACATAAAGTAAAATAGTATCAAAGTTTAAGTGAGAGGTGTATGGTCAAAGTGGCACTTTTTATGATAAATCACATTTTAAACGTTGTATTTATATCCAGTATGGATTCATATCTTCAACTATAGAATCAATTATCGACAAAAAAAATTAAAATATAAAAATGGAACGCTATTCCTCTTTTTAATGGATTCAGCAGTGAATTTCCGATAAAGAAAAAGAAAAGAAAACACATAGACATCATTTCATTATTTTCTTTTTTTTGTATGTGCCAAGTATTTTTTGTGTGGAGGATTTACGAATTAGTACATATGATTTCTATTTTTTGAATAATTGCAATATAGTGTAATAATGTGTGGTTGTTTTTATTTACTTACAATTCTCCTCATCAGACCTGTCTTTACAATCGAAGCCGTTATCGCATAATGATGCTCTATCAATACATGTTCCATTGCCACAACCTTCACAGGTTCCAATCTTACATTGCCACTGATCAGAACTGCATTCTTGGGCTTAGAAGTAAAACAGCATTAATCTATTTGAGAAATATTATCAAGACAAAAAAACTAACCGTTGTAATAATTCTGTACTGTGAATTCATTTATTTTCGTTGGTACCAAAATTGATAGATAAAAGAAAACTTACACATTCGTAGATATTTAATATGAGATTGTTCTGAAATCTACATGCTAGCCTTTAAAACATTTAGTATTCCTTGATCCTTTAATCTCGTGGATAACCTGTTCCCACGAAATCCACGAAAATTGATACTAAACGAATAATATAATGAATCCAAAGTAAACCAATATTGAAAACTTAATATGTGAAAAAGATAAACTATATCTCTACTTAAATATAGAGTTTTATTTATCAGATTCGTTTTTTTTTTGGTAACGATATCATTCAGTATTGAATATTGAATAATCATACTCTATAAAAAAAAATTGGGTAGATATTATACAAAAAAGTTACATTCTAATCGTCTATCAATCTTTTTTTCCTTTTTATTATCATATAGATGATGCATGTATAAATGTTAGTTTCAGGAAATATTGTTTTATTTTTCATACAAAACATCCTATAGTGCATTTACTTCTCTTTTCTTAGAGTTAATTTAGTTTAATCTGGGAATACTATTTGTCATGCAGTTAGTGATATAATGTAATAATTTATAATGCATTGAATATACCAATAGGTTATCGTCTTCTTATTACCTACTAAGCATTCCAGTACTAGTAAAACACTAACGACAAATAGCAAGTTCGTTTTCATCGTTTCTGCAGATAACTTGTTCTCTTGATCTCATTTTTCTATCTTAAATAACAAAATTTATAAGGAACATCATATTTGTTATCAATTGCGATGTAAAATATTAACGAAAAATGCTAAATACTAGCTGAATATGTACATCAGAGGTAATGCAGTTTACCAAGCCGGGGCATTTTTATATTTTAAACTTCATCATAAAACTGAGTGCCAATGGTGCAGTTCGTGATTCGGTTAGATATATTAATCATCATTAATTGTGTTTTATCTTAATATGCAGTCTTGTATTCCATATGTTATTCAGGTCTCAGACAGGATATAAACTGTGACATTCCCTACTTAGAGTGTATATCCCCTGAGCCGATGGCTTTGAGCGTTCTTGATGAAGGTTAAACCAGAAAAGCGCTTTGAGTGCAAGAAATTATTAAACGTGTTGTTTTACAATTTTTTTTACACCACTGGGTCGATACCTCTGCTGGTGGACTATCAGTCCCGAGGTTATCATCAGCTCAGTAATTTAACAATTTAACAAACTTGACTTAAGTTGTCGGTTTATAAATTTTGAAATTATTAAGAAACTACGGTTTCAACTCCCTCAGGCAAAGTTGGCTTGAGATGGCTATCTATGTTAGGTATTTTTTTACATATAGCTCTTCAACTGTTTCGGTACTTATACATCTTCGGATTTCAAATGTTGGGCTTTGAGCTTTCCTGATGAAGGTAAATCCAGAAAAGCGCTTCGAACGCAAGAAATTATTCAACGTGTTGTTTTCTTTTTTTACACCACTGGGTCGATACCTTTGCTGGTGGACTATCAATCTCCGAGGGTATCATCAGCTCAGTACTAAGTACTGAAATGATTAAACAAACTTAAGTAAAATTAACCGTTTATAAACTTTGAAGAAACAAAGGTTTCAACACCCTCTGGCAAAGTTGACTTTAGATAAGTAACACGATTGTTGTATATTTATAATGTTGCCGGGATTGTTTATTCTTTCGGATTAAACCGTTTTTTGTTGAGAATTGTGCCTTTTTAAAATGATTTCTTGGACACGAGTTGTCTCATAGTCGTAATTTGTTTTCTTTGAACTTGCTAATTTATAGTGATATGTGATTTGAACAATGACTGAGTTAAACTAGGTAAACAATATGATATCATACAATTGAAGTTTTGCCGCTTAAAGTACGGGATCAATTTAAGATTATGAAGTTTTGAAGTATAATTCATTCAGACTGATCCATTCGAAAATAAAATAATGCAAATATTCAATCAGATAAGGCAAAATCATATTGCAACATGGAGATTGATATATTTTGTAGGCACCTGTGCTTTCAAGCTGTCTTTTGCGAAGACAAAAAACACCTATGTACCATACCAACAGCGGACAACCACTAAACAGCAGGCTCCTGACTTACGATAAGTGAATGGTTAGAAGTCAACAAATTGATACATAAACGTTGACATGACTTGTTTTACGGTTTTAAATTTTGATTAGGCAATGTTGCGTATCAAATGACCATTTAATATATAAAAACACATCTGTCCTTAATCTGGAAGAATTATAAAACATGTATCAATTTAAATAAGTGATGAACATAATCACGCTACATAGCTAGGCGAGTCAAAATACGAGTTTATGAAATTGAATTTGATTTAGGTTTTAGATTTAACCACGCCTTTTCAAAACATTAAAACACACACACTAACCTTGCATGATTACGGATGACTTATGACATTTGTTTTGATTGTATGTATATAATATATGCCTTAAAATCACGAACAAACACAGAAGATAGAAAATGCATTAGTGGTAAATCGTACCAAGGTCATGATAATTAAAATGAAAGTATATTGCTTTCATATTTTAAATACAATGTGTGCATGTACATTCGGAAAGTAAATTGTTATCATATTTTAATTCAATGTATGTATGTACAATCGAATAACGATGTTTCCAGAAGCACATTGTTTCAATTCATGTGTTTTTTATGCAATATGTGTGTATAAAAAACCTACCAATAAATAAAAATAACGACACAAACCTGTTATATAAACCTTTAAATGCGTAGTAGTCCATCTTATTTAAATGTCAATCTGACACCTGATCTTTTCTTAAATAACTTCTTCACAATTGATACGAATGGAAGGTATATTGCAAGTAAACGTTTTCCCAATTTTATTTTTGAATTATACGGCTATATGGATAAATGACTTGATGCATTATCATTATGACCATTCTTGATGAGGCCCAACAAGGTAATATGCAAATACATTGTAATTAACTTCAAGGTTATTTGAACAAAGTTGTGGTTTAGCTTAAAGTTCAGAACGAGAATTATAGAAGTAAGACTGTACATTGTTATCATCAAAACCTAAAATGAATTTCTATCCATCCTACATCGTTCGAAAATATAAGTGTAAAAAATAATCATTCATTTACCTTTTCTAATCCCGATTTTCTGTAGACAACCTTCAATAGATGTACTTTTACGCATGCTACTGATTTTTAGTGATGTTGTGTTTTAATCTTTATCTTTTTCTGACATAGTCGGTATAGTTTCGGTTTGTACCCTTTGAACTTAACGACGCTTAACTATGGCAATAGAATACGCATGCTCGAAAATCCTTTATGTGATTGGACAAAATGCTGTTATGATGGGTGATTTGGTTGTGTTTGAAAAAACGTCTCGAACATTATATCGTGATGGAAAGCAAGTGAAAAGCTATAAATATTTGAACTAGATCTTACAAAGATTTATATTTTTATTAGAATAATTGTGTCTCCAATAGCTCTTTGCATCCATGACAGCTGTTTATTCGGGACAATTATATAATTTTTAATGTAAACTTTGTAATACGAACGTACATGACTTTTAGAACGCAACTACGCATGTGAGATTTTTGGTGAATGTAAACAGAAAGATACTACTTATACTATCAATAGTTTCTAGCTTTGTTAACCATGAATTAAGTTAAATGTAAACCGTAGAAAATGTATATTTGTTTCTTGTTATTTGCACTGGATTTTTTGACAAATAAAATTTTAGGTGTCATCACTATTTTCTTATATATCATTGCCTTTATATAACCAGACGTAGTAAAGAATTTCTTGAAGTTACATTCAGATGGAGAATTTATTAAAGAGGTCTTGTATCATTAAGTCATTTTGCTTCTGAAGGTTATCGAAATGATAGTTTAAAACATATACTCAATTTGAATACGTCGGATATTTTTTTTAAGAGTGTTCTTGTTCTTTTCAAAGTCGCATTATATTTGGACGTCTATTAAAATGTCATTTTATCAACGTAAACTCTATCCAACTCATAAGTGGTAATAGTGTACCAAAACATAACAGAATTTATGGTTAAATACAATACATGACAATACAAAAAAGTAAAATCCCAAAAATACTGAACTCAGAGGAAAATCTAACCAGAAAGTCCATAATCACATGACAAAATCAAATGACAAAAACACATAAAAAACGAATGGACAAGAACTGTCGTATTCCTGACTTGGTACAGGCATTTTCAAATGTAGAAAATTGTAGATTAAACCTGGTTTTATAGCACTTAACCTCTCACTTTGATGACAGTCTCATTAAATTCCGTTATATTTACAATGATGCGTGAACTAAACAGACATATTAACAATATACTCAAACAAAATACATATAAAACACGTAACAACAACATACAATAACAACACATAACAATAACATACCACAACAACATGCCACACCTTACATGAAATTTACACACGTTATATGAAGGTTACATATCAATTCAAACATAGGATACCATTGCATACTGCTTGCATGTAATTATAACACTTTTTCTTTTCAAATCATAAAGTATAGGGTAAAAAGTGTGCACACCTATTTCCATAACACCTTTATATTTAGCTATACATTAATATAAGGACTACACACTACTATTAAAGGCATTAAACTATTAAAGCGAGGACAACATTCGTGCATAAACCCGTTGTGTTTTCAAAGTATTTGGTTAGAAACTTAAGGTACTGAACACTTTAAGGTGGATAGATTTAGATGCAGATTACATGTTGAAATGATCTATTGTGTTATGTATTTATGCGTTTCCTTGTGATAAGTGTTCCTGTGTTTGTTTATACTTTATTACTGTCACGTAGTGTAGTTATTTTAGCGATATGCTCAAACATTGTTATTTAAGTAGAAGTTTTGTCTAGCCATGCAACCAGGTTCAACCCACAATATTTTTGAATGTCCTTTACTAAGTCAGAAACATGGCAGTTGCTATTAAATAGTCCGTTTCTATGTCCGTATGTTGGCATTTGCTTTTGGTGCACTTCAGTGTTTATGTTGTTCCGTTAGTTTCCTCTTATAGTATTCAAAATGTTAAAGTTTGTAATCCGGATTTGTTTTCTCGCAATGGCGGTATATCACTGTAACAGTTGTCTTTCGTTTAGATTTCATACTTGAATTAGTTATTGCATCGAAGCATTCTTGCATATTTCAAATGAGATGAGCGTCCTTCGTTGAATGCGTATTTTCTATTTGTATTTTGCATTGCTCTGTCTTACTTATATTAACACATTAATTTGTGTGGCAAAATACTTACAAATGTATTGACTTAATTTGGGCGGTAATTAGAAGATTTTTATCGTAGGGTATTTTTTTGACGATGGCACATTGTTATAAACATGTTAGAAACAAAGTAGTAAACACAGAATATAATCAAACTGATCATCGAAATATAGAAATTCATCTTTAAACATCTTTGCCGTGATAGATGTATTTATACCGTGAAGGATTTTTCATTTTCTCTAACTATTGAATATTTTTTGAATAGTTGTTTTACCCAACGTAAGCTAGCCTAAGCCTCATTTTCACAATTTTCAAATATCATGTTGAAGTTTAAATATGAGCTTATGTAGACAAACCGGTCGATTGGCAACTGAAGGATATTTTTTAGTGATAAGCACAATGTCTTTGATAATCGTTTATTATGCACTAAAATGGAACAAACAAACAAAAAATGCCAAAGAAACACTTATTGTTTCTTGCATTGCCCAAACAACGTTTGATTAGTCGCACAAAAGTATAACAGATGGTTAGGCGATAGATAAATAAAAAAACAAGTACATACATTTAAAATAAACGACACAATAGTTTTACCAATGTATGTTAAATTTCAGAAATCAATTCATTGTGAATTTGTTAAAGTTGACCTTAGACTTGACAAAACAGTAGTATTAATTTTGCAGCCGAATAACATCGGTCATCGATCCGAAGGCATTATTGATGTCAAAACGGCATTTTTGTCAATGTTTTCCCCATTAAGATGATGAAAACAAAATATGCTTTAAAACAAAAATATGTTTTACCTTCAAAAATGTAGTATTAAACGTTGAGTTTTAGATACATTGCTTCTAAATTTAAACACTCTGATATAACATGCGTTACGCATCATGCTTTTGTCATTAAACTATACTCCTTGATGTTTAACTAGCTGATGGATCTTAATTAAGAAATCAGAAATCAGTTTCGATTGGTAAATCACTGGTTTTGTGTTGTCTTTTGTTATGCATCATAAGCGTTATACTTTGAAAACGAAAACTTGAATGATTAAAAGATGCGGCTCTCTGCTCTCGTTATCAATCGCTTAATCTTGTCCTGGTCACCTTTTATACCAATAATCGTCAGTTGGTGTATAGCCTTGGCATGGGTCACCGGAATAATTTACTTTAAAATACAAGTGTTAACATGTTAATATGTTTATATGATAATGATGCATTTTGCTAAAATATGCATACATCAATTTGTCACCAATACATTGATGAGATAATTAATCATGGTGTACAGGTATAGTACTCAATAATTTTTTATATGTACTGTCATTTATTACGCGTTAGCAGTTTTGTTTTGTCGTGTGTTGCATTTGTGTTCTCCTCTATCCATTTATCCTTATTAATTTATGAAATATTACTTCTTTTGAAAAAGTTGAATATTTGAATACAAAGCACATGAAAAAGGCAAAAATCTGTCTTAAATAAACTCATCATAGATACCAGGAGTAAATTTAGTATATACGCCAGACGCGCGTTTCGTCTACTCATCAGTGACCCTCGAATTAAAAAAAAGTTTAAAAGGCAAAATAAAGAACGAAGTTGAAGAGCGTTGAGAACCAAAATTCCTAATAGTTTTGCCAAATACAGCTAAGGTAATATATGCCTGAGGTAAAAGAAGCCTTAGTATTTCAAAACATTCAAAAATGTGTAAACAGTAAATTTATAAATATAACCATATCAATGACAATTCATGTCAGCACACAAAGTGCTGACTACTGGGATTGTGATACTTTCGCGGAAAGGAAATAAATATCCACAAGCAGTGGCATCGACCCAGTGGTTGTAAAAAAACCCATCATAGATACCAGGACCAAATCATAAAATCTTAAATGTCTACCCCTTATATTTTCCCTAAAAAGCTATATGTTGTGTGTACATGAATTTCTGTTTAAATGATGTAACATAATCATTGGATCACCGACTTCGTTTTTACAGTTTTTTATATTGAAAGTATTGGACTAGGTGAAAATGTACAACAAACCGACGAAATAAGCGTATCGTTATTGCGTTAAAGGTAGTAAAACGTCGAATGTTGACGTTTTTTTCCAACCAATTAAATAACAGATTGGAAAATTCAACACAAACGAAGTCAGTGAACCCACGATTCTTTTACAGCATTCGAACGGAACGAGTCAAATTTGTATTCAAAATTATACCAAAATATTTGACAAAGCAAAATTAACTGATCCTAAACCTTAACTAGACTAAAAAAGACTTAAATTGCAATCATAAAAACAGTTCGCAGTTACAAATGTAGCCAATTTGTAGATTAACTATTTGCAAAATATGCATATTCGAAACACTACGAATTTTCTTTACTCAGGCATACCATAGAGTTTTGGAATATTGGGTCCTCAATGCTGGTCAATTTTATTATTGTTTGGTTACATATTTTGATCTGAGTATCACTGATGAGTCTTATGTAGACAAAACGTTCGTTTGTCGTATCAAATTACCAGCCTGGTACCTATGATGGCTTTCGTAATTCTATGTATAAGTCTAAATCACACTTACTTTTTGCATTGTAAACTGTAGCCATTTGAAAGAAATTTGGATTGTCATATGTCATCGTAGTGGTGACTGTGTGTTTAGAATCAGCGCTATGGGACGATGAATTTCTATTTAATTTTGAATTAGTGTTCCTGAAATACAAAATACAATATTAAAACTGTTTTCAATTATGCCAGTGCTTTATATTTATAAGAACGTCATACACAAGATATATGGCTTTTATTTTTATTCCAAAGTTTGGTAAAATAGCTCTTCAATTGTTACAGTTGTAATGCTTTAGATATTTGGCATTGATCGCTCCTAACAAAAGTAATTATAGGAAAGTGCTTTTGCCGTAGAAGTAGAAGTGTACAAATTCTTGTTTTCAGTTTTTTATTTTAGTTAGGATGCTTATAGATAAAACTATAAAAAGGAATGAACTGCTTATAATACATAATCATCTATTTTTAACAAGAATAAAAAGGCTGCAACCACATTTTCCAACTAAAAATGCTTTGTGAAAACATGTTCCTTCGATTTTTTTTTTATATTTAGCCTAAACAGCGTTTGATTTCCTTTATTTTTTTATTTTGTTAATGTCTACTTAGTGATCGAGACATACTATATAGTGTTACATATGTCAACCAGTCCATCATTCTGTTAGGACACATGCAATAGATATGTATGCGCTACGTGAAGTATTGGATACCATCTGCGATAAACAAATGTTTTATAATTTTCTTCAGATTACTTTTGCATTTTATTCCGATTTTTCGATCTTAAACAGTATAAGTATGTGTTCCAAGTTTCAAGTTGATTTGACTTTAACTTCACCAAAACAGCCTTGACTAAAAAAATTCACCTAATGAGAAACAAACAAACGAACAAAAAAATGAACGGATGAATGAACTAACGAACGGAAACAAAGACCGAAAAAACATTATGCTCATAAGCGGGCATAAACATCATCATCAAAATAGATTTCAACACTGTAACTCGATTTATTTTTCCCTATCGCAAATTAAATTCAATGATTTTCGAAGTTCGACAAGCCTCGCGCGTTTTATTAAAATTAAACTGTCTGAAGTGTTCCTGTGGTAGAATCTATAACTTTTATGGAAGGAAATACAGAAAGCTTAATGTTAAATGACATTTCAATATTAATTAGCGCAAAATATAAAAATTATTTTCATACTTCTATTAGAAATAATGTTGATGTCACGGTCCAATAGAAAGAAGATACTAAGATGTTCATAACAGAATGAATTCAAGAAAAACTGAAAACATCAGATTCAAAATGAAAGACTACTAAAAGAAAAACAGCTTTAGCAAATCATAACAAAGATAAACAAATCATCATAAAAAAACTCGTGTGCCAGAGAAGGGTAATAGTTTCTGCTCTACTAGTGGTCCATTTGGTTATTCATGGCACGTAACTATACGATAATTGGTCGCATTTAGTAATTACTCAACCATGAAAACTTGACGGAATTGCTGTTTGAGCAATTGGTAATCTCAGAATCATTTTTCAAATAAAATTTTCAAAACTACCACGTCAATTGAACTTTAATTTCCTCGATGGTATCATTGTACCAAGATAGTACGTGTGGAATGTCTTTGGTATGAACCTCAGTCGTGAATATCAAATATTAAGTTATTTGTCAGTAGAAACTTTCTATCACAACATAAAACGCAGGGCTAGAAAACATTGGCACATTGAATAATGCATATAAAGGGCAAAAATATTTATCTAATGATTCTGTCTTTGTTCTCCAATTAACAATTCTCAGTCAACGGCATATTAGAAAACTGCTACTGACTCAAAATCACGAATAACTCAACATTTATCAGTCACCATATGACAATAAGAAAACAAAAGAAACTAACAATATCTGAAACTCGAAATTCAAAAAGTAGTTTTTTGGACTAAAAAGAGGTAGATGGCTCACATTATATCTTAAACGTGTTTGCCTTTTTTCTCTTTCGATATTATAGCTAAAAGATACAGAAATGTTTAAAAAAGAAACAAAAAATGCTTGTACTGACTTAATTCCTTAAACTGCAATAAATTGTATTCTTATTATTATTTGTGATTCTTACCTCATATTTAAACTTCTTATTAGCACTGTAGCTACTAATACAATTAATAAGGCACACACTATAGCTATAGCAATGACAACAGAAAGCGAAGAAAACTCTGTAAAATATCAATAAAGTTCTTCATACAAAAGAATGATTGTCGACAAATGTTCTTGCACAAACGTTTTTTTTTAATTGCAAATGATTACAACACTACAATAAAATTTGATTGACTCAGAATTAAGGTATAGGCGGTTATATTTTTGTCAACAGTATAGACTAATATATACATATACAATACAATCAGATAGTCATTCAAAGTGTTTATTAGACTATGTTTACTATACTTATTAATATCAGTTTTGTTTCTGGGTAAGTAAAATATTCATATCAGATCATGTATCAATTCGGCCCTCTTTTTTGTATTTTCAACACCTAGTTTTGAACAGTGTGAACGAAAATGTCATCGAAAATAAGCATCATTAATGACACATGCATAACGTTCACGCATCGTTGAGAATGTAATGGAATTTAATGCGACTGTCATACAAGTGAGAGGTTTAGCTAGCTATAAAACCAGGTTCGATCCACCAATTTCTACATTAGGAAATGCCTGTACCAAGTCAGAAATATGACGGTTGTTATCCATCCGTTTGATGTGTTTGGACTATTGATTTTGCCTTTAAATTTTTGATTTTCCCTTTTGAATTTTCCTCGGAGTTCAGTATTTTTGTGTTTTTACTTTTTTTTTGCATATCTGCGCCTATTTGTTTTAAGGCATGGTTTACTCTACAAATTACACAAGTAAGAAAACGGAATACATGCCTTGTGTGTTTTATTTCTGCTCTTGTAAGGATCGCTTCTCATTGAGTCATAACCAGCATACATACTACACAGGCAAATGTCATTCACATCAATTTCACGGGTATTTAAATTAATGTGAATCTAACGTAAAATTCACGTGAATTATACCTCAAACGAGCTAATACGTGAAACTCACGTGAAATATGTTCATGTGAGTTTTCCATGAATTTTGTTCACGTGAAATTCACATGAATTTTTAAAAAAAAGTAATTTAAACCAAAAATAAAGTAATTTAAACAATTTGAAAAATTCAAACAACAACTAAATTTTCAAATTTAAGTATAATCTTGACAATTACCATTTTTGTTGTTAAAAAGTTCATGTGAAATTCTTGGGAAATTTTTCACATGAAAATCATATAAATCTCATTTAACGTGAAATGCACATGATCATTTTCACGTGAGTTTTATGTATAAGCATGTTTGAGGTATATCTCTCGTGAATTTTCATGTTAATTTCATGTGAGATTCATCTGAAATTCACGTGAGCCAAGTTTGCTTGTTTAGTTTCCAGCAAATGATGATGAAGGTGGTATATGAATTTCCCACAACCTTAGATTGTAAAATGATAGAATACAATAGCCTAGCTTGTCAATCAAGTCACTTAAAGTTGACGTTGAAGTGCAATTCAATTATTGGACATTTAAAATTGTAAATTAATGTTCAATTTTATTTGTTTTTATATTGATAGGACTAATTTCTAATGATTTAATTGCATGTCATAAGCAATAGTTACAGCCCATTGAAATTGTTGATACTTAGAAACCACATTTAGTGCAATGTGTTCAGTTTCACCTTCCAGGATCGCATTTTTTTAAAAACGCACAAGATCATGAGCACAATGAAAGCTTTGCAATTTCAAATACCCTACATAATGACTAGGACAGACATTTAACCTTGAGGCTTTGCAGTTACGTTTCGTCCAAGTGTAAAGATTAAGCAGTTCATTACTGTAAAACAGACTTAGAAAAAAAAGTTGTTTATGATATATGCTCTGTAAATTAACAACTCAATTAAGATTTTCTTGATTTGATAAAATAACAAACAACATTCAATGTATAATGGATAGTTGTCTCATTGACAATCATACCGCATATTATTTGTACAAAATTAATACTTTATACCTGGATCGTTCGTATCGTCTGGTTGTTTACCGTCAATTGGTGGTGTTGTGGTTTGTGCTGGTGTGGACAATATAGTTGATGATGTTGATGAAAAAAGAACTGTTGATTTTGAAGCAAGTGATGATATTGATTGTTTAATTGGCATTGAAGATAGCACTGCTGATTCAGTCGATAATAACTGAACTGTTGATTCTGACGATGAAAAGGAAACAAATGATTCTGTAGAAGATACTTGAGCTGTTGATACCGTTGATGATAATAGAAACGTTGATTCATTCGATGTTAATTGAATACTTGATTCAGACGTTGATAATTGAACTGTTGGTTCAGTTGATGATAGTTGAACTGTTTGATTATTTGACGACAATTGAACTGTTGGTATTATAGAAAAGGATAATATTGTTTGTTCAATTGCGATTAAAGATGTGATAGTTGATTCAGTAGATAATACTGGAATTATTTGTTCAGTAGTAATTATAGATGTTGTTGGTTCAATAGACAATGCTGATGATTCTGTTGATTCGATAGACGGTGACAAAAATGCAACTGTTTGTCCAATTGATAATGAAGATTGAAATGATGTTTCAAAGGAAAATTGTGAATCAGTAGACAATATGGTTACTGTAGATTTGGTTATAGCTGGTGACGCTATAGAACCTCGAAGAGAAACTGTAAATTCAGTATACATAGATGATCCTGACAATTCAGATGACAAATGAACTGCTGACTCGGTAGAGAGAAATGACGATGTTGGTTCGATTGAGGTTGGATATGTTGAATCAGCGAGTAAATATGAACTAGTTTGTGATGTAAAAGGAGATACTATTGACGGAGTATTTGATAATGGAGATAACTTTGTTTTATCAGTAGATAACAATACAATAGTTTCGAAAACATATTGTGAGAAAGTTGAATCGATTATTTCTGCTGATGTGGATGACGAATATACTGATGCCATTAATTCGCTTTTCGATGATGGTATTATCAATTTAGTAGATATTGATGATGTTGTCGAGTCTGTATATATTGACGTTGATAGGACTAAATCGGTAGATACTTCTATTGATGACGAATTCAGCGGGCAATCTGCTTCCGTGTTTGCACAGTTTCCGGAAGAACACTTAAATCCTCCTTCTGGACAAGGAGGGATGATTGTACCTTCAATGGATTATAAAGTACAGTTGCGTTAAGGCTGAGCAATACATGTGAACAAGTAGAAAACGTTATGTGCACTTCATGTAAAACCATCGAAGTTTCAGTAGACTTAAAAAAAACATGCGTTAATATCTTACGTTTAACTCCGCGCGTAAAAGTAATACAGGCTCTAAATATAAACGCATGTTTACATTTGGTAGTAAATGCGCGTGAATCTTGACAAGTATTGAGTAAACTATTTACAATGTAAAGGTAAATTGTCAAAAATCTATTGAGCATATTGAGTAGATATGACAAAAAAATACACTTTTTTTGAAAAATTTAAAATGATAATCTCATTTTTTTTTAATTTCATGATTAAAGATAACTACAAATTCATCATATCATTTATTGCACCCGTGAATAAGTAAGAAGTACCTTCGTGGTATTATACACTTTTACTTTACTTACAATTGGATTCATCTGAAAGGTCGCCACAATCATCATCGTTGTTACATATCAATGTATTTACAATACAGTTTTCATTGTTACACTGAAACTCACTTGTATCACATGGTAAACCTGGCACTATTATAGATAAAACATAGACATATTCACAAGATCGTTGACAAATTCTTTATATACTCATTTAATTACGTTAAATCCGTATGCTTGTATTTGATACTCATTCGTATATTCCTACGGTTAGACTAGACAGGAATTTTGTTTAAATATCATTAGTTTTCCTGGTTTCCGCTTACATTTTGCAAAGTACAAATACATATGCTTTAGTAATTGTAGTAATCAAGCAAAGTAAAGATAATCTGTTAAATCGCCCATTTTGAATTAAATTTGCTCGAATTAGTGAATTGATTTGGAACTGATATTGTATTGTTAATTTGTATTAAATAATGTGATATTTATCATTTCCTATAATCATGTTTTCTTAAAGTATGATGTTTCAGAAATATTAAATTTTATAATTCTAATAATGCAGAGAACAAAATATTAGTAGCAAATGTATCCGGGTTTTACATACACACCCACAAAATGGTTAGAACAAAGAAAAGTCGAGATTTTTATTAATAGGGAAGTTCACCGCATTAAATGCATTACACCTAAACACAATAAAACTATGATATTGAGAGACATAAAAATAAAACCAAATTCATAAAACAAATTTATGCATCGAGTTTGAACTTTTAATAGTTTCGCATTTCAATACTATTGAACTAAATTAACCTATTCAATTTTTTTAGATTTGAAGAATTATTTTTCATAACATTTTCGACTTTGAGTTAAGTAACCAATTGAGGTTGTCTATCATTGGTAATCTTACAAATTGAATGAGTATCTGACCCTGACGGCTTTTTTTATGATGACAGGGGCCATGTTAATATCGATACAATGACACACGTATCATATTGATAAATTATATGTGTATTGGCATAACATATTGAAAGTAGATGACCTATGCTACTTTTAATTTTGAACAGCAAACAATGTTTCGCGGTGTCGGGCGCTTAAGACAAATTGTAGGCCAATTAGCAAGTATATTTTTATCATAGAATTGAGAATGGAAATGGGGAATGTCCACTATGCATTTCACCTCATACTAGAAATCCACTATGCATTTGACCTCCGCTTTAAACTTCACGGCACTCATTACATACGAATGACCGACTGAATTTTGAAACACACTGTGATTACCCAATTTACGAATAGATATTGTTTTGTATTAAAAACGTATTGCGAGAGCTAATAGAAAGCTTTTCATAATGCAAACCTCGTCACGAAGTGATGTAAAATCAAAGCATCATTAGAAGCCTTTGCTAATTTATGTTTTAATTGTTTCTTCTAGTTAAGTAATTTTACACCGGACTGAAAATTATTTTAATATAAAAAAGAAAATGTGGCATGATTGCCAATGAGACAATTATCCACAAAAGACCAAAATGACACAGACATTAACAACTATAGGTCACCGTACGTCCTTCAACAATGAACACTTACATTCACTGCGCGTATTACTGTTTGTTCGTTTATCTATATTAGCCAGTAATATAGGAGAGGGTTGATATCTCACACATCATGTTTAAAAACAGCGCATCTTTGTTCTTGTCCCAAGTAAAAAACTCTGGCAGTTGTCAATCTTGTATGTGTTTTCTAAATAGTTTCATTTGTATGTAGAGGAGTTTAATGTAATGCCCATTTTCGCTGAGCTGCTATACATTTTTGTCATTATTAAACGTATTGACCTTGTCAAAATTTCATAATTGATAAATATATATGCATGTGTTTATAAACTTGAATGATTTTTATTTACGATATTTCTCAATACTATTCTTTTATTGATAGTTGGTTGTCAAAGAGATGAAGCAAGGATTCTTAATTTAAATTAAAGTATTCCGTGTTTTTTTTTATATCTAATTTGCTATATAAATTTCTAGATAGCAGCTATAATGTTAGTATCTACATACCTGTTAAAATATCTTTACTGAATACGATAAAAACAAGGATATTTTTAATCATAACTGCTGAACCGTTTAACAAAATACAGTCAAACTAGAAAAAAGCATTAAACTTTGAAATCCATGTTTTATAAATGCAAACATCAACATTTAGAAAGAATGTACTTTACAACAGTAGTACTGCAAAAAAGTTATCTAATTCGAACTAATAAACTAATGTTGAACGTTTTGTTCTACAAATTTAATATGTTGACTTACAACACAGCAGCCGCAAAATAATTTAAAACTTTGAAAAGTTACATTTTAATAACTTTTCTGTGTAAACATAGCTTGCTTCGATATATACAAGAGCATACAAACAAGACTGGTTATTTTTCAAACAAAGGGCATGTGTTTTCGAGTACTGGTATTAATTTTCATGCTATTTTATGTAACCTTCTTTAACAACTTAGAATCCATGTAATCGGTTGTCTTCACTATTCTCATTTATTGGTAATTTTTAGAATCAAATTAATTAAATACTTTTCCAAACTCGGGTATTTTAGAGAATGGAATATAAAAAAAAAATCAGTTAAGGTTAAACGCGTATGCACTTTAACTATGTGATTGATAAACCAATGAATCAATTCAACATCACTTACTGCTACATTGATATTATTGCGATGGATAATGAATCAGTATTTATACATCTACCTATAATTACCCTAAGAATCTAACATTAAATAAATTTAATTGGACCAATATTGAAGGAATTTTTTTTTTACAAAATTTACATAAAACGACATTTAAAGGTAAAGACAGTGTTTGCAATCAATTTGTTTTTAAAAATCATACAGTTTCTTCGTTTATTTGTGATGCAAAGTTCGGCCCCACGAGAAATCTTTAAATGTATACATTATCAACTGATTTACCATAGACAGTATGTGAAGAGCGATATTCAAAAAGCGATAACAATCTTAAAACTAATCCGAAATGTTTCAAATTTACTCTGTGTTGTTTTCATATATAAAGCATTCATTTGAGACCAAAATTAAAAACAAATTTTGAGCATTTTTTTAGATTTCAAAAAACACTTTTTTACCCAAAATATTTGAAAAAAACAATATTTCAACCAATTAGTTACAACATGAACATAACTGGATTAGCATATTGAATATTTTTAAACAAATTTGAAATTTTATTCAGTACTTGTAAAATTATGTGTCGATTTTTTTTCTCAATTTTCCGCAAAACTAATTTGCACCCTATGATCGTCCACACGGACTTTAGATACTTTCCGACAAGTTTTGATTTTCATTATCACATGTGCATACATGCAAATGTAAGCTTTTTAAAATAGTGTATCTCATTTTGTTTTATATTTAATAATTTTTGATAAATTTTATTTCAAAGTCGTGTATCGTTTCTTTTGTTGAGTAGAATATTTCAGAATCACATAGAAACTTGTTTACAAATTTATAGTACCGGATTCTTGGAATCATGTTACATCAATATTTTAATATATTAAGTCAATAGATTTTGTTTGATTTGTAGGATGAACATGAGAGGGGGATACCACAATTATTGTGATCTAAATTAAGATATTTTATTTTAACAAACTTATTATACTTATTCTGAAAGGTTTATCCATGATAAAGTTAAAACTGTAACCTGATATCTTAGATTTGTTCTTATCGGTGCTAACATTGATTTTGTTATATCATGATATTTGAGGCTGGCCGAGCGTTTATTAATAGTTTAAATTTAATTGTCGAGAGTGGATAAATATCGTATTACACGAGATTTGGTGGTGGAATCTGTTTCTCTTATGATTTTCAAACAATACGCAGGCAAACTCATCCTTCTTTTCGACTGATCTGCAAAAAGATGTGTTCTTTCTACATGACGTCATCAGGCATGGTCGCTTTTTTTGCATGCCGTCACAATAGGAAATTCAGAGGAAAACAAGAAAATTCGACGTCATAATCGGATTTTAATCGATGAAGAACTAAGATCAAACGAACCACACGTTGATTAATAATTTTTATACAATGGGTGCAGAAAGGGATTAATTGACGAAGAATCAGAGTAATAATAGTTGCTGACATCTTCGTAGTCTGTCACTTAACATCTGCTGATATCTGTATGTTGACCAATCATACCTCAATGTCGTTCTGATATATCAAAGTTATCATTGCTTACTGTAGATTATACCTAGTCAACTCTTTTCTACTTTCGCTTTATAAAATGACAATAAATAAAATAATGAAAACTAAAATGATACTTAATATAAAGATAAATAAAAAATGTGTAAATGAATTTCAACATAAAATAATTAATTTATAAGTAACTTACTTTATAGCATATACATATATCAATACATTACACATCTATTGATCTAGACACAGATCACTAACTTTCACATAATGGAATTTCCTCAACTACCTGTTTCGAAAAAAAAAACGTGTTTGAATGAAATTAAATTTCTGTCTTTTGTTATTGACGATAGATAAAGTAAATTGAGTCATAATCTATAGACACATAACAGTGCATATTTTATCATTTACAAATATTCACTATTGAGAACAAATAATGATCAATAGTTTAGAATCTGGGTTTAAGTGTGCGAATAAAACTCTGAAGTTTTGAGGTACAGGCTAGTCTTTTTTTATTTTTTCCACATTGATAAATTATATTTCATGCATGCTACCGAAAGCTTCCTTTACATTTATATGTCCAGAGCATAACCTTGTTCTCTTTTCACAACACCAAAACCTTAATATTTTGCAATCATAGAAACAATTAAAATTAATATAAATTCACAGTAAGACTGAATGAAGAAATAAATAACTTGAAAATAAGCATTTTTATAATTGATATGTGCTAGTCCCATTTACTCTCATCCTTGCCATACAATGGAAATAATGTGCATTTTACGTAACACAATCACATATTTATTTTTAAAAGGTGAGGATTAATAATATTATTTGTCTATGTTGTTGGTCACCGACAGGGTTTGTTTTAAATAAGTTCAATGTAAGACAACAATAAAACTGATCACTGTGGTGTACTGGTATGAGCTTCTTAGTTTAGCCTTTTCAAAGAGAACATACGTATGGCTGAGGTGAAGATGTGAAATGATCACAGTATTAAATTTATGAGATAAGGTCTTTGAAGATTTAACCCGTTTTGAATCATTTGTTTTGCACCGATAAATTTATCAAGAGACAAGTTGTTAATGTCATTTAGTCCAGTTGTGAATGAACGATCAAATGTTAACATTCCGTTTTTTTCAAATACGACTAGAATGTTTAAGAAACAAACTTTATGTGCATGTTTACCAATTAACCCCTCCATATGTGTGTCTGGTAAGGCTATTTGGATCATTTTTTTTTCGTTTTCGGTCGTCGAGTTTTAATTCTTGAAACAGTTTGGTGTTTGGCGTTTGAGTACATGTGATCATTTGTTTTGTGCGATGATTGTGACATAAGTTTTTTCTCACGAAACAAAAAAAAAGATGAAATAACTAATTATGTGTTTCTGTGATAATACATGTTAAGTCTTTCTGCTAAATGGCACATAGATCTTTCGAAAAATAGAAGAAGGCACTCATATTGTAAAGTCAAAATATAATATTTTATCTTATTAATATATATGTCTTTTGTGAAGGTGAAGTTGGAATTACTTCAAATTGAGTTCTTGTATTATTATGATTATAAGCACGCATTTTATATATATTATTTTAAATTGTTCAATATAGGCTTAGATTTAAGAATTAAGGGTACCTGAGAGTTATTATATATATATACCATCTATGAGGTACAAGTAATTACACCTCGGCAGAATAAACGGTTTTACACTTTTGGTATTTAGCTGATTTTTGCCTCCGAATAAGCTTTAATCTCCACCAAATACACTGCTGAAGTTAAGCAACAATGAGTTTTTAAAAGTCAAGTCAATATTTCAGAAACCTGTATGATTTTACGTTATGGCGGACAAATGTGCATATAAGTGTAAAAACGTCTAATGATAATATCTATTAATTACAACCACAACTAATTACAAAGACGTTGTGCCTAGATTTAACTTTTTATTCATGCGTTATTCCTGTATTAATTGATGCTGTTATGACTAGCAGCCTACACCCGATATTATGTTTCGGATGTTTTCGATTGTCAGAATTTTTTCATTAATTGACACATACATACTCTTCAAACTAACAATCTTATTGCACATCTATGTTTTGTACAAACCTTTAAAATCACTTTAATTCATCTGACAGTAGCTAACATTTAAATTGCATTGACTACGTTGACTAAAATATCAATGGATAAACGACCTTCAAACTTTCAAAGGGTATATTGTGATTTTACCTTTTACGCATTTATTTTATTTTTAGATTGAAAAAAAAACTGAATAGTATCTAATTAGGCAACAACTTTGTAATGCAGTTGGTTTAAAATCCATCGAAACCAACATATCTGATACAAACATGAATATTTTTTTTAAGATATTAGGATGATACATTGACTTTAAATAATGACGACTTCAGTGTGAATACTTAAAAGATTTTGCAGTTGCATGAACTGACTTTAAATGAAACTATTATCTTTATCAGGAAACTCCATACCAAAAGTTCTCATTTAAAGTGAGTATTCTTTATTTCCTAGTGTTAACTATCCATTTTGAGATCGTGAAAAATATTACACCAGGGTTTTCAATATCACATACGATGCCAAACATGTACTAAATTTTATCATTGGTACGTATATATACGTATACAAGAATACTATTGATATCGTAAATATGATTCACATGCAGATATCTTATGTATGTTCATGTAACAATCAACTGTGTTTCGTTTTAAAATGCCTTTAATAAAATTGTATTGATTGGGAAATGTATGTGACGAAACAGCAGACCGACACAGTAAGATGATATATATCTTTTTTTAATTAACCTCATCATTCACGTCTTTCTTTCTCAAGGTAAAATGTGCATTTTTACATTTAAATTGAAGCAATCAAAAGATTAGCAGAAATCCAATCAGATTATACAAATTAAAGTAAAACTCAAACCCCGAAGAAATTGCACCAACTGCAAAAGATGATGGACACAAATAGACTAATCATTGGTCTAAACTGAAGGTCGACGATAAAAAAAAGAGATTTATAGTATTTTTGAGAATTTCAAAGGATATTTTTTTCTCTGTTTGTAATGTTAAAAACATATGTTTTGGAATACAATTATGCTATAAATAGTATAGTACGTTGAGACTTTGATACATTGTCTCTTGGAATATAGAGTCTGCAATCACAAGCGTTCTGTACCATGGTATGTCTTCATTGTTTTTTACACACCTGAGACAGTGCGTTTTAGCTGATGATCTTCATTGATAAGTCAGCATACATTTTCTCAATAATTATTGTAAATTTGTTATTTGTTATAGATCATCATCGATATACATTCGAATCGAATACGTGAACGATTAGTAAATGCGGCTTGCTCCATTCGCTGTCAATCGCCGAATCAGGTACTAGTCACCTTTTGAGACCAATAATCGTCAGATGGCATGTAACTGTGGAATGGGTCACCGGTAAAGTTTACTTCAAAATACAAGATTGATCAATGAACTATTTTTTAAGAATATTGTGATTTAAGAAATTATCAACACTGAAGAAATTTTACCATGACATCAGCTTAATCATCTGAAATGGTATTTGCTTAAAGAATGTTATATTTTTAACGCCATTTGTCACGCATTATACGTTTTTTTTAGTCTAATGTTGTACTGGTTTATGCTTCGATCTGGTGTCAATCAAAACTCAATACTTAAAAATATGTGTCTGTGATAATAACTCAGAATTGAAGAACGAAGAACGAATATTAGTTGTCATGAAATCTTAATTATATGTCTAGATAGGGTTATATGTCTTCACGCTACATGTTACATTGCAAGCTTACATGTTAAAAACTGTTAGGTTAGTGAATCCAGAAAGCATAAATGCAAAACTAGTATATATTTGTTTAGGACGCCTCCGGGTGCGGGAATTTCTCGTTACATTGAAAACCTGTTGCTACCCTTCTGCTGATGTTTTTTTTCTATGGTCGGGTTCTTGTCTCTTTGATACATTTCCCATTCCCATTCTCAATTTTATATTCATATGCATTTATAAATACTATTTGTACATAGTAATGATCGGGATCATATTTTTCATTAGAATTTTATTAACTAAAAAAAATCAATCAAAATAACTACGCACAACATTTGAAAATAGAAAAGACATAACATTACGTATCCTATATCAATCAGCGAAGTATTAAACTGTAACATATTAACAGTCCTCAAGACCTAAGTTGCAATCCTGAATTATAATAAAAAATCCACACATGAAGAGCTTTTGTTTGAATTAACATAATCAGCATACAGAAGTTTAACCAACGCCTCAGTACTAGTGCAACTCAAAAGATTGTAATTGTATCATATCTTATCGTAATTTTACTCTTTTCTCTCAATCACACTTACTTTTTGCCGGGTAAGATGTAATCATATGAAAAACAGTTGGTTCGTCATCTGTAACAAAAGTTGCTCTTGTGCCAGTAGAATGGCCATCATGTGACAATGATTTCCCCTCAAATCGTGTGTACCTTGTCCTGAATAACAAGAAAAGAACCTCTTTCAAATCTAGCTAATGTGTTATCACTAGAAATACGCCACACACAAGAATTATGTCAGCTATGAGGGAATAGATGAAATCTATGTTGAGCAGGAACTTTATATGTATATAATATTTGCACCTGTTTCAACCCTTTTACATATGTTTTGTGTAAACTAGTTTTATTGTTTAGATTTTTCAAATGTTTTGCGTGAATTCAATTTCAAATTCAAAATTAACGCTAAAACCCTTTTTGATTATGTTCAAATTCAAATAAAATTGTTCAAATCTTACGTTTGAATGCAATAAGAGCCAATGCGTAATATGTGCGGCTTTATCTTACTTGTTATATTACCTGGATTTGTTTTACAATCATATAAATCAAAATGTTACCTAAATAATCTGGCTGTACACTTTCCTTGTTATAGATTCACTATTAATCACAAAACTTTTGAAAATGATTCAAAAAAGGAACTACCGATATCCAAATAAAACATCTAATGAACTTGCTTGTGACCATCCAGAAATTAAAAAATACTTACTTTTTTAAATATTTAAATCGTGTGCATCTTCCAATATTACTTTTGGATAATTAGTGCATGCGTATTTTCACGTGTAAAACAATTTATATTGATTTGAACTGAAATAATTAAACTGATGATCTTTGGACTCAAATCATCATATTTCCAATAAAAGTATGTAAATCTCAATATATATGTAGACCCTTATTTGTACATTAACAAAATATCAGATTCTCACCTCATTTTTGCACTTCTGAATAACACTGTGGCAACCAAGAGAATTAATATTGCACAAATTATAGGAATAGCAGCATATAGAAAAATCAAATCTGTAAAATATAAACGAAAGGTTTTTTTTTTCCAATTGATCAATTATTTAAATCAGCTTTTGCTTTGACACATTCCCCATTTCCTCTCTCAAATTTATTTTCTACAGAGTTTGTCTTTAGTGCCGTGTGTAGACATAAGAGTGACTCCCAGTGCTTTACGTGTATGCTCTTATGTAATACTAGATTATGGAGTGTGTGTCCGAGCGAGAACGTCTCTATGTTCATTGCTATATGCTCGGGTTGTTATCGCTTTGACACATTCCCCATTTCTTTTCTCAATTTTATTGTTCAAATTACAAACTTTAAAATGATTTTGTTTTTACTCTGAGGAAAATGGTGAAATGAATTATTGCTTTGCTAGGACTCAGCGGACTTAACTAGCATGCACAGATATATTTGATGCTAAACATTGGTATATTTGGGTATAACTTCGTGGGTATGTATAAATTTGAATTCCGTATGTGAGTAAAACCAAAATACTTTAGCACAATAATGGCTTCTACAAATAACTTTGAGAAATACATGAACTAACTTAAATATAATTGTACATTGTGGAATTGCAGTTATACTCAGCCTTCATTTATAACAATGATGCAGTGCATTACTGTGTACATATTTAGCACAAAATTAACCCGTTGTTTATGACAAATGCTCGTTAAATTGACAATTGAAATATGGTATAATAAAAACAAAGAAGAAAACAGTTTGTTCATTGAGCATCAAAGCACATATACCAAACATGACTTTTTACCTGGATCATTTGTATCGTCTGGTTGAGTACCATCAACTGGTGGTGTTGTTAATAATGCTGAGGACAATATAACTGATTCAGTCGGTGTAAAGAGAACTGTTGATTCTGTAGAAAGTGATGATATTGGTTGCGGAATTGCCATTGAAGTTAGCAATGCTGATTCAGTCGAAAATAACTGAACTGTTGATTCAATCGATGAAAAAGGAACTGATAATTCTGTAGAAAAGGATGATGACAGTTGTTCAACTGACATTGAAGATACCACTGTTGACTCAGTCGATGAATCATGAACTGTTGCTTCAGTCGAAAATAACTGAGCTGTTGATTCAGTCGACAATAACTGAGCTGTTGATTCAGTCGATAATAACTGAGTTGTTGCTTCGGTCGATAATAACTGAGTTGTTGCTTCAGTCGATAATAATTGAGTTGTTGCTTCGGTCAATAATAACTGAGTTATTGCTTCGGTCGATAATAACTGAGTTGTTGCTTCAGTCGATAATAACTGAGTTGTTGCTTCGGTCGATATTAAATGATATGTTGTTTCAGTCGATAATAACTGATCTGTTGATTCAGTCGAAAATAACTGAGTTGTTGATTCAGTCGATTTAAGGGTAACTGGTAATTCTGTAGAAAGGAATGACACTGTTTGTTCATTTGACATAGAAGATAACACTGTTAATTCAGTCGATAATAATTGACTTGTTGGTTCAGCCGGCGATGATGATTCTGGATAAAAAGATGAAATTGTTTGTTCGATTGAGAGTGAAGATAGCATTGATGATTCAGTCGATAGTAATTGAAATTTTGATTGCGTTGACGAAAACGGAACTGTTAATTCTGTATAAAGTGTTGGTATTGAAGATAGCACTGTTGATTCAGTCGATAAAAGTTGAACTGTTGTGCCAGTCGGCGATAAAAGAACTGATGTTTCTTTAGAAAGTAATGATATTGTTTGTTCAATTTGCTCTGAAGATATAATTATTGATTCAGTCGATAATAATTCAACTGCTGATTCAGTGGATGGCAATACAATTGTTGATTCAGTCAATGATAACTGACCTGTTGATTCAGTCGATGATAATGCAACTGCCGATTCACTTAATGTTAAATGCACTGATGGTGCAGCTGATGATGATTGCAAGGCTGATACAGTTGATGATAACTGAAATACATATTCAATCGATGATAAATGAACTATCGATTCAGTCGATGATACATAAACTGTTGAATCGACTGATGTTAACCGAACTATGGATTCAGTCCATGATGAGTGAACTGCTGATTCAGGTGAGGATGATTGAACTATCGATTCATCCGATGGTAACTGAACTGTTGATTCAGCCGAGGATGACTGAACTAATGATTCAGTTGATAATGATTGAATTGTTGATTTAGTTGATGATACCATGGATAATTCAACTGTCGATTCAGTCGAAGATAAATAAACTGTTGATTCAGTCGAAGATAAATAAACTGTTGATTCAGTCGATGATAAATGAACCGTTGATCCACTAGATAATTGATAATTTGAATCAGCTGATGATGACAGGAGTGTTTGTTCATTCGACGATGATTGAACTGTTGAGTCTATAGAAAGTTGTGATACTGTTTGTTCGGTTGACGTCGACGATAAGATAATTGATTTAGTAGATGATAGATGAACTATTTGTTCAGTAGAAACAATTGATGCTGTTGGTTCAATTAACAATGTTGATGATTCTGTTGATTTGATAGACGGTGACGACAATGTCAATGTCTGTTCCATTGAGAATGAATATTGGAATGTTGTTTCAAAGGAAGATTGTGAATCTGTAAACAATATTGCTACTGTCGATTCGGAAATTACTGTTGGCTCTGTAGAAAAGCGAAGAGAAGCTGTTAAGTCGGTATAGATTGATAACCTTGACGATTCGGTAGATATATATGATGATGTTGGTTCAATTGAGATTGAATTAGACATTGTTGATTCAGTGAGTAAATTTGTAACAGTGTGTGCTGTAGAAAGTGATACAACTGATGGTGTATTTGATAATGAAGCTGTTTTATTTGAAGATAATAGTACATCTGTTTCGAAGACAGATGGTGACATAGTTAAATCGATTAATGAGGATGTTGTTGTAAAAGTGGTAAATGAAACTGATGCCGATAATTCGCTAACCAAAATTGATTTGGTAGATATTGCTGACGTTATAAAATCTGCAAGAATTGGCGTTGACTGTTCAAAATCGGACACTAATTGTAACGATGACGTGAATTGATTGCAAGCTGCTGCATTGGCTGCACAGAATCCGGCATCACAGAAATGTCCTCCTTCAGGGCAATAATCTATGGCTGTACCTGCAATCAATTGCAAGACATAGTATAATAATATGAATATGATGAAAGAATAATATTTCACACTGATTTTAATTGATTGAAGTTTGGTAGCTTGTTTTTAATTTAAACTGTTCAAAATACTTTTAAGCATAGTTTGATTTGCAAAGTTGATCAATAATATTTGATGCAAATACTATTGAAAAGTCCAAAACGCGGAACCTGTAATTTAATGAATTTTTTTTGTTGATATGTAGTCATGGTCGTTCACATTTATTGGCATATGCCATTAAACTTTGAAAATACGCTGACGGAAAAACGACAATAACAGTATACGAAACACAAAATAACGATGGATCATCACAAATCCTAGGAAAACCTAAATAGTTATGTTTGCCGTTTTGTCCTTCAGGTTATTTGTTGGAATACGTAAAGTGTTATTTGGAGATAAGACCGCCATAAATAGGAATGTCTGCAGAAAACATCTTTATGACATATATGATTTAGATAGTACGTCTGATAGCTACTTATATCTCTAAAGCGAAAGTAGAAAGTTGTTTTACGATCTGTACAGTAATATGGGACATTGTAATGACTTTCCAATTTATACTACTTTCACGGAGATCTTCTTCACTCACATTAAAAACTACTATGGCACCAGTGTTATTTATCAAAGATGTACAGTGCTGTTAAAAAAAAAGGTTATGACATTTAACACAACGAATCCGCAATGTGATTTCAAAGAAGCACACAGACTAAAGTTGTAATAGTAGGCTACCCTTTAAAGGATGTTCAAGACAACGAAATGGACAACACTCAGACAAAGAACCAAATCACATATTCATTTAGTACTTTGTTAAATTTTCTTTCCAATGAAATGCAGAACACAGCTTTCTTTTGTTCAGAAAAGAAGCACGCCCTGAATAAAAAAAAACATTTTCAAAACAGACACAGATATCGTGAGCAACGTCATTTGTCTGTGTAATAATTAGCAAAACCCCAATAGCTATGTTATATTTTAATACACACATGAATCAAATAGTTAACAAAAGTACCAGGACTATAATAATAGATTTTTTTCATAGTTCTGTATAAATGATTCTAACTTTTTTTTATTTCAAGCCCAATACATACATGAGATATTAAGGGGACCTGCGTGAGTTAATTGTACCAGAATGTTATTATATACTGAATACTTACAGTTTAACTCATCTGATCTGTCTCCACAATCAAAACCTTCGTCACATCTTAAATCTTTTTCAATACAGTTTCCATCGTTACATTCAAACTCAGTTGTATTGCACGATAAACCTGAACAGTGTATATAGAAAATAATCACAATATATAAGGATTCAGCCCGAAACGGGGAAATAGCTCGGCACAGCCTCGCATTTCCCCGTTTCTAAGTCTCATCCTTATATTGTTGGTATACCAAGTCAATGCACTATTATTGTCTATGTAATTCCACTATTTCAAGAAAGTGGATTTTTGATTTATGATTTTCGATAACATTATTGAAAAGTAAATAATTATATAAGATCATATAAATTTGAACTTAGATAAAGATATTTGAAATCTATTTTTGTTTATGCTTTTTATGATACATAGTACATATAGTTCAATATCTTTAGTAATACAAACTATCTAGTTCATAGTCTCTGCATCTTACATTTTACCATTAGAAGGATGTTTTGAACCATAACACTATAAACATTACATACATCAGCAGGACGAGATGAAGGTCGTGAAAATTGTGACTGCCACTAAAATTAACGGTATATTGCATAGGGACAGAAATGTTCATTAAACAGACCTCTCAATGATGATGATAATTGTATGGAGATCATTGAATTCTCTTACAAAATGCTTTATCATTTCAATATCTCCATTATGACCAGAGATGGCTGGGTATTTGTACAGCCCATACAGCCGAACAGAAGCTCCACCTTGGTAGGGTTTTGCTGCCGCTCGAAAGAAGACCAAAGTGGACATAATTATATCGACCAGTCATCCTCGTATTAAAAAATGAGATATGAGTACAAAAAAGTGTGTCTTCTTTTTAGTCTTGAATATTGTATTATAGTTTTGATATTAAATTGATATCCATAATATCAATCGTAAGTTCATATCTTTGTAAAAAACGATCCACAACGTTACAGTTGAAACAATCATAGGCAACCTTCATTATGTCTAAATTTCATTTTTGTATAAATTGCATTGGTTCGTCTCGAATTGAATGAATATAAGTATTAAATAAAAAAGTATAATAATTCATTTTGAATTATTTTCCTACTTCGCTTTTTAACAGAATTCTTTACCAGATGTTGATATATCTATAGGTAAGTGTCAAATTGCATGATTATACCAACAATGAGTAAATATCTTAAAACGGCATTCTGGATTTTTACGATAAAAGTGCTCTTAAATTTAAAAATGATTATGCGTTCAAATGTTTCACTTCGAGAGGCATGGATAATATTATGAAGAGGAAAGCTTATCTGGTATATTCATGTATAAGTCTGATATCTTTGATGTTGTTTTCTGTACCAATAAATGAATCTTTAATTTATTATTATGTTACTTATTTTGCCATCGAGTAATTAATTTAATGGCAAATCGAAATTTTCTCAATTTGAAGCATGCATGTATGTATTCTTGAAACAGATTATCAATCTAAAACAAAGCTTGACAAAATCTACATTTTTGCAAATTATAAAAAATTCTATATGAGAATTATATATTTTTCAACGTTACATTTCATCTACCTGTTAAAATCTCTCTACTGAATACAAGTAGAAACAGGATGTTTAGCATCATAGCAGCTTACTTGCTTTGCGAATAACTGTAAAAAAATAAAATTAAATAAAGTTAAACTCTAATAATTGTTTTATCATTGTAACAAAATTTTATAAAAAAAAGAGGTTTCAAAAAATTGTACAAGAGTCCTCCATATTTTTTTCACATTCAAATATATGTGCAACCCTAATCTTGTTAGACTACAAACAAACAAACATAAATATCAGTTACTGATACCTAGTTCAACCCGCAACAAATAATTTACGAAAAATATCATGTTTGTACGATTAAAATGATATTGTCTGTCATTCATTATCTTAACACCATCACCTCGTATATTTTAAAGTATACATGAAAAATTTGTCACTGGACGTTATCACTATCATCTAAACATTTATTATTAACAATCCAGTTTATGGCTTCAAATAAAATTGGAGTGATTCGCGTCTGGCGTACTAGATTAAAATCCTGGTACCTTTGATAACTATTTACACCACTGGGCCGGTGTCACTCTTTGTGGACGTTTCGTCCCCGAGGGTATCACCAGCCCAGTAGTCATCACTTCGGTGTTGACATGAATATCAATTATATGGTCATTTTTTTTTAACTTTCCTGCTACAAAACTTTAAATTTTTCGAAAAACTAAGAATTTTCTTATCCCAGGAATAAATTACCTTTAGCTAGCTGTTTTTGGAATAACTTTTTTGAATTTGTGGTCCTCAATGCTGTTCAACTTTGTACTTCTTTTACATCTATTTGATCTGAGCGTCACTGATGAGTCTTATATTGATGAAATGCGCGTCTGGCGTACTAAATTATAATCCTTGTACCTGTGATAACTAGATATATTTTTTTTCGTTTCGTTATTATAATATGTCCGATACATTTTATATAATTTCGCTTCATTACTTTTCGTTACGTTGAGGGCTGATATGGATCGAGTGATGATACCAGAGCCAATATGGAAAAGAAATTTTTTAATTTATTTATCACATATTCAAATTCTACAAATAAGAGAAAAGAAATCAACTATAACAATTTGTTAGAACATAACAGATAACAGATAAAATATTAAATATTTTATCACAAAAATGTTAATATTATCAATTGTCGTTAATAATGCAATGACGTCATTTAAAATCAGGGCACAATAACCAATATACTCTTGTTTGCCCCGGGCAATTTTGAGGTTATTACATATGCAAAACCTAACGTATTCATGACAAATATGTGATAATCACTCATATTTCACTGTCGAAAAATACGATTTAATTTTATGTATACATATGGTATTTGTCAATACCTTTAAAGGAGTCGGGTTAACTTTTAATACCGCCCATATTTTAAAAGCCCTCTTCTATATATGCTTAAGTTTTGGAATTAAGGGCATTGCCAAGTGGGAGGTTTTGTCTGAACCGCGCATGACGTACAAACAAAATCTCGATAGAAGTGAAAACATCTATGATTTAAAACCGCACAAGGTAGTGCCTATATTAATTTAATCTATATAGATATAGCACATTTTAATCTTGTTCATTATATATCGCAACTTGTATGCTAAGCCTTAAAGAGCGTCCCCATTTTTCAAAGGGGATCCTCATCTCTTAATTGAAAGAACATCCATACACAGTAATTCCCTTAACGAAACATACAAATACTTTAAGTTATAATCTTTGTTCACATCTATTTTTTAGAGTCTTTCAATTTATTGTCTACATTCATAATATTTAAATAGAATATTCATAAATGTACACACTCTTGTTAAATACCTACTATAATAGACACAAAAAACAGTGGAATGGGAATAAACAGGTCAACATTTTAAGTTAAAAGAAATTTGAAATCAACTGCGATTAATTCCGTTGATGTTATCTGACAGTAAATACATGTACCATAGTTATTCGACTATCGTTGCCATCTTAAATCTTATATAAATGTACATCCTTAAATCACTTTAAAAGTGTATTGTTGGTTTACCTTTTACAATTTGTTTCTATTTTTAAAAAATAAAATCCCCATTTATTTATAAAATGGAAAATATTTGTTTCTGAATTATTCTTATTATAGGACTGTTTTTAAGAAACAACATAGAAAAACATTTAATTATAAAATAATGCTCTTCAAATTCGAAGACAATTTGCTTTCTGATTATATATGAAATAAATTTAAAAAAAGAATATAGTGAAATAACAAAAAAACGAACTCATAGGAAAATTTAAAACGGAAAGTCTAATATCAAATCGCAAAATCTAATACATCAAACGAATGGATAACACCTTTCATATGTCGGGCATTGTACAAGCTTTAAAGCACGCTAAACTTCTGACCTGTATGATAGCATAAATTTCAATAAAATTGAGAAAAGAAAATAGGGAATGTGTCAAAGAGGCAACAACCCGACGATAGAACAGACAACCGCTTTTATATTGAACTATGTGTGAAAAAAAATCAAACATAGGGATACAGCTATCAACATTGTGTTATAATCTTAATCTAAAAAAATGACAAAAACAAAGAAATACATCAACAACAAAAGAAGATATAGAAAAAAACGCATAACCAAAAACGAAAGACTAGTTCTTTTGTACTGGAGTATACATTTTAACAATGACGGGATGTATAAGTACCGTGCCACGTCCCATGAATATTACCTTTTGTTGTATTGTAGCACATTTAAACAATGATGGGAGGTATAAGTACAGAGCCACGTCAAATGAATATTACCAAAATAGCCTAATTAGTAAATGTAATAATTTATAAAGGAAACAAAAGAATACTATAACACGTTATTGATATGATACACGTCAGTACCTTTAACTTAAACTTCAAGGCCATCGTGCATTATTTGTGAAGCTTATGTGAAATGTTTATCAAGAAGGACCAGACGTTCCTTTCAAGAATTTGGCTATATTTTTTGGACCTTTTGGATTATAGCTCTTCATCTTTTATATAAGCTTTGGATTTCAAATATTTTGGCCACGAGCATCACTGAAGAGACATATATTGTCGAAATGCGCATCTGGTGCAAGAAAATTGGTACCGTTAATTTTATTTATGACATATCCCTGGTTCATCAACTAATTCAATATTCTGATCTTTATTCTATATTCTTATACCACATTTTGATATTTTTGTGTAGTGCTAAACTCTTTTGTCATGTATTCACATTGCAATGTAATGTGCTTGTGAACAATAGAAATCTCCGTGTACATGGTGTATATCTAATTGATTTTTAACGTTGGTCTTTCCGGCCGAATTGTGTATGGTCAGTGAAATTCAATTTACCACAGGAGAGTGGTATATTTGTCCACACCTATAATTGACTTATATCTACATTGACTATTTCTGTTATTTTCAAGTATGTTATTGTGTTAAACTATAACACTTATATTCTTTATTCATTTATCATTATTGTATATACAAAATAATGAAGGTGTGGTATCATTGGTAATGTGAAAAAACTACCATAGACCAACGAACAAGGATGTAAACACCTACACTTCAACTGTTGAATAGCCTGATTTAATACATGGAAATAAATAAAATTATACAAAATAAATAAATAAAATAATACAAAAGGAATTAATAAAATAAAAGATGAAAATAATTTATAAAATAACAAATGCTATAATAGTATATCACATAAGAGAAATTATAACTTTTTACAATTCACTGGTTCAGGTTTATATGACCCCTTAAATTTTTACTTACTTTATAAAACGTTTTGTAAATCAATATATAGAAAATTACACAATCCACCTGTTATATATGTACGCATTAAATTGATACAGATCATTGCATATCAAGTATGGGGATTTCCACAGTAAGTAAAGTGATACCACTAACTGTCATGGAGAGAAAGAAATATATAAATGACTTAAAGTCTATTTTTGTTTTAATGACAATAATGCATTGAATTATATTAAAAATTTGATAATAGTGGTGTCAATTTTCGTGTATATTACATACAACTACTACGGTAGTACTATATAGAGGTATAGAATTAAAAACCGGCAATCCTAGACAAAAACATACTCTTAGATATTAAAATATAAAGGGATATTGCAACTGTGCTTCAATTAGTTATCGGCAATATTTGTTATATCGATTCTTGTTTTGTTATTTGTCATTGATTTAATTCTGAACTGTGTGGCCTCTACTGCCAATAATATGGAATTTTTTTTAAAACGCCGATTTTCAAAGTACTAGAGATGTCTTCACACCAATCACTTTTTAATTGAAAAGACGTCAAATGTTTCTCTTCACTCCCTGTAATCTTATCACTCTCCTCTAGTAAACGATGATGAAAGAATATAAAAACATTCAAAAACGCGAAATTTGTTACTGAAAAACGTAAAAGCGTAAAAAAATTCGATGACAGCCCATTTTCTTTGATAAAGGTAACGGATTATCAATTAACTCCATCCAAATCTGTCTTAGTATGCTATTAAAATATTTTGGATATGTTTTTTTTCTTTATTTTTTTAAAAAGAATATGAAAAGTGTGTTCGATTACGGGAACAGAAAATCATTCCCTTAATCTAGTACACTTCGATCCAAACATATTTTTGTTTCTGTCCTATAATTTATGTTTAAGAAACAGTTTTTGGCGCCCTGAATTTATATTGATTCTACCACATTTTTGCCACTATCGCTGGATGTAAAAGAGAGACAGTAAAACTCATAAATCGAAATTAAACCGACAACGCCATGGCTACAAATGAAAAAGGTCAAACAGACAAACAATAGTATACATGAACCAACATAGAAAAGAATAAGCAATACGAACCCCACCGAAAACTAGGGGTGATATCAGATGCTCCGAAGGGCAAGAAGATCCTGCTTCACATGTGGCACCTGTAAAATATTTAGCATAAAGGTTCAACTCGTTGTAAAATCAGTACACAAGCAAGCCCCATGCATTTCTTTAATATTCTTGTACTAGTATATCATTATAAAGTCTAATGTATATTGTAGTTGACAGTATAGAATTTTGCGCTATATTCCATCTCACCTCATTTTCTTTTATTAATTAATAATCATTGCACAGATGATACAACGACCCATCAGTTCATGGAATACATAATTTAATTCAACGCATAACAACATGTCAAATGACAATCAGAAATTAAAATTTACATTAAATAAAACAAAATGTACTATTTCAATCCCAATAAGAATCGACAGAAAAGATTTTAAAATGTATACTATATTGATTCGTTTAGTTAGAGAAAATTACTTGAAAACACTTACATTGAATTTTAAAAAATGATATCTGCGTATTCGTGCAATTTAAGATTAGTTGAAAGTAATACATGTACACTGTTTAATTGATAAGTTGAAATGTATTCACTTCAAATTGACTTCCTTGTGAATTCTTTTTACACCAAATGACCAAAAAATAGATACCAGGTAGTCAGTAGTCATGAATTCAAATTAAATAAACATATTCGCTAAAAGTGACTTCCTTGTCTTCTTTTAAATGTTAAATGACAAATATTTTATAACAAGGTTATCAGACATGGATCAGATACAAATTTAAAGTACTCAAACTGTTATTAAATATAACCTATGCAATATCTGAACAAAATACCTTTATGTTCCGGTTAGAAGATTAATTTCTTTTTAAATGGATTGACATTTAACTAAATGAGCAAATTACTTTTAAAGGTAAAATAAAATGTGAATAAATACCAAAAAGGCATATTTGTCCGCCTTCTTGTCAGTTTTGAAATCGATCAAACATTGAGGTGTTGCAAAATTAACGGTGAATGTGTTGTAGAAGCGAGTTCAGTTTTACGACTTATGGGCATGCAAATATTGTACCAGAAAAATTGATTCCGGAAAGTGTTTCAAAATTTGAAGGAATTTGCAACCTTTTTTATATAGCCGATTATCGCAAAGATTTTAGCAATTCACCTGTCTCTTTACCCTCATGCTCATAAGTTCATGAGTATGTAGTCTGATATGTCGAGTCGCAATTATGCAAGATATACGTTTTATAAGCTTATGAACTATTCGTCAACAATGTTATAATTTTTATTATAATTTGTCGACGCTCAGATAAGGTTTCAACGTATTAAAAAATGGATAATAGACGGATTTTGCCAATTTTGTTTGTGTTTCTATTTTTGTCTCCCCTCATTTTCTTGTATTTATAAATAACCATTGCATAAAGAAATGGCCCGTACGTACATAACCACATAATTCAATTCAACACATAACAATATGTCACATTTTAATCAGAAATCTAAATAAAATAAACAAAATGTATTTTATTTTTTTATTTCTAATAAGAATCGAAACAATAGATTTGAAAATTTTATATTCTGTGTATTCGTGTAATTTGAGATTATTTCAAACCACTTCCTTTGAGTTAAAACAAATGAGATCTGCTTATCCGTGTACTTGATGATATTTTGAAAGTGATACATGTAAACTGCTTGACAGAAGAATTTAGATTTAATTAATATATTCACTAAAAAATGTATCTTCCTTGTGACAATTTTTTACATAAAATGACAAAATGACAAAAACTTCAGTACCAGGTAGTCAGTAGTCATGCATTTAAATTGAATTAACATATTCACTAAATGACTTCTCTGAAAGCATTTAAAAACTAAATGGCAAATATTTTATTACAAGGTTATCAGACATGGATCAGATACAAATTTAAAGTACTCGAACTATTATTAAATATAACCTATGCAATATCTTAACAAAGTACCCTAAAGTTTATGTTCCGGTTAGAAGATAATTTTTCGTTTTGAAGGGATTGTCATTTAACTAAATGAGCAGATTTCTTTTAAACGGAAAATAAAATGTGAATGTATACAAATACAGGCATATTTGTCCACATTCCTGTAACTTTTTAAATCGATCAAAAACTGAAGTGTTGAAAATAAATCGTGAATGTGTTACAGTAGCGTGTTCGGTTTTTACTATTTGTATAGGTATGTTAATTTCGCAATACAAAAATTGATTTGGGAAAGTGTTTTCAAATTTGAAGGAATTTGAAAACTTTTTTACGTAGCCGATTATCGCGAAGATTATTTCAGCAATTAGCCTGTTTTTTTTTTACCCTCATTAGCATAAGTTCATTAGTATGTGGTCTTATATGTCGAGTCGCAATTTTGCAAGATATGCGTTTTATAAGATTATGAACTATCCGTCAACAATGTTATCATTAAGAAATAATTCATGGGGCCTGACTATATCGTGATTTTACCACGGGTTGTCCCTTTATGACAAATAGTTTACCCTGAGCGATAGCGAGGGTTAAAATATCTGCATAAAGGGACAATCGGTGGTAAAATCACGATATATTCAAGCCCCCATGAATTATTTCGATTCTAATAAGACAAATACGGCAATTGTTTTGGATCGAAGCGCTCTAGGTAAAGGCATTGTTTGCCGTTCTCATAAATAAACGCACTATTAAATTGACGTAAACACGGGTAGAAAGGTCGTCATATCGAGGAGCGTTTAGTACAGTGATTTTGTCGGATAAGTTTGACATGACGGTGTAAAGTCTTTTTGATGACAATCAATGCAAAAATGTAAACATTGGGATATTTTGTAAACGGAACTTCTGATCATAAATTCAAGCTGGTAAGTACCTTTTTATAAGTAAATATGTTAGTACATCACAAGTTGTATCATATGGTTAATGATTTAACACAGAACAAAGCTTGCGTTTGTCAAAATTTAAAACTTGCTTATTGGATTATCGTGCATAAAAAAGTTATTTTCTTACAGTCTGTAACATCGCATATATCTTTGTGATATAACACTGCGGTCAATTTTTCTGAAAAATACCTACTTTTGCAATAATTCAAAATTACTGAAATATCTGTGTCATGGTTTGGTTCGTTCGTGTCATGGTTAAGTTCATGTTCAACATGGTTCAGTTATGTAATTCTTTACGTGTATAATGAAGAGTTACTATCAAAATTAACAAAAATCGTTCCATTTGAAACACAAAAGGACATAAAAACGCACATACAATGTAGTAATATGTAATACGTGGATGCAATATGATTGCCAATGAGATAACTATCCACCTGAGATCAAATTACGTAGATGTTAGCAGCTATTTGTCATCAAGAGCCCTTCAACATTCAACAATGAGCAAAACCATATTTCTTACCAAGATATAAAAGGCTTCGAAAAAATTCAATGTATAGGAATTCCAATTAGAAAACCATCACTCTAATTTCTGTCCAGAATAAATCGCAAAATGTGATACAGTTGCATCCGAAATTCATGGCATTACAGATACCAAACTTGAGACAGTATACTAGTATACATAATATTGCGGAGTAAAACATGTTTGCGGGCTCCCCAACCTCTTCTTCGACTGACCTAAACATGCCACACATGTAAAACTCACCAGATCGGGTTCAAACAAGAACATCAAGTAACAGAAATACTAAAGACACAAATAAAGTACTGATATCTAGTGGGACCTAGTTTCAAACAAATAACAAATGATAAAAGTCATGATTCTAAGATAGCTTCTTTTAAATTTCAGGATTGGAAAAAATCTAAATACGCATACGCTATAAGTGCCATGAAATAAACACAGGAATGACAAAATATTGTATTGATAGCTTGCTAAGGATTAACGATACAGTTTTCAAATACTTTTCGTATATGAATGGTTTGCAAACATCTTTTGTGATTGGTAAAGAGGCTGACAGGAGTAACCAGCCACATTAATTTTTGTCTACAAAGGAGAGGTCATTCGTTATGTTAGAAATACTAACAATGATAACGATTTACAACATGCACTCTCACAGTTCAAATCGAACTTGATGGCGAGAGGTTATCAAGAAGCTGAGATAAGGCAATCTGTTAATGAAGCATTACAAATTGATAGAAAAGATTTATTGAATAAATCAATACGTGGAAATGCAAATGATATTCCACTGGTTTTAACAACAAAATATAATCCTTGTATTAGCAGGATTAAAAAGGCGATACTCAAACACTGGCACATTTTGAATCATGATACGGATTGCAGAGAGATTTTTAAGAACAAGCCAATATTAGCGTATAAAAGACATAAGAATTTAGCAGATCTGCTAACTTCCACTAAAATAAGAAATTAACCCATTTATTGGAAATCCCTGAAGAGGCGGGCCAATAAATATATGGGAATAAATTATAAAATCAAACTTTATTTTAAACAATATAGTAATACAATTATAAATACTTAGCCGCCGAAACATTAAATTAATGTATGATTGATTAAGCAGTTCTAAATTTTATTATATAAATAAGGGCGAATAGGCCATAGAGTAATCTTACTGTTGCATAAATAAATAATCATTATATTAATGACATTTAATTGATGGGAATTCGTGGATGTTGAATGTCATGTTATTTTTAACAGTCTAGACAAAACCACATTTGATTATTTATTAAAGAGCAATCAACAAAATTACGGACCAGGGCATATGCATGTCCTTCCTAAAATACACAAATTAATCCAATGGTTCTAAATAAAATAACTAATAATTTTGATTCTATTGGAATACTTACTCCCCCTGGTAGACCCATTATTTCACAAATTGGAACGGTCACTGAATCCATAGGAAGAGTAGTTGACAGTCAGCTTGTATCTATTGTGCAATCCCATTCTACATATTAAAAGGACACTACGGACCTTATTCTAAAATTGGAGAATTTGAGACCTCCCTCTGAATGTCTACTATGTAGCTTCGATATAAGTCAAATGTTTACAAATTGTCCTATTGATGAAATAATGCCAGCAGTAAAAAACGCCTTTGATAACTTTGACAAATCACAATTCAAAATTAAATCTTTACCTACAGACGATTTGATTTACCTCCTTGAGTCAATACTGCGAAACAATGTTTTTGAATTCAATAATATCCTATGGAAACAACAGATAGGTGCAGCTATTGGAACTATTCCTTCCCCACAAGTTTGCAACATATTAATGTATCAAATTCTAAACGACATATTGTCTAAATTTAAGTTTAGAAAACAAATATTCTACATCGGAAGATATATGGATGATGGCATTATAATTTTTGATGGAACTAATAGTCAATTGACAGAATTATTTGAGGTGGCAAATAGCCACCATAAATATTTAAAATTCACACACGAAATATCAGAAAAAAGAAATAATATTTCTTGACCTTAAAATATACAAGGGTTCACGATATCAGTGTAATAAAATATTAGATACGAAAATTTATTTCAAGCCTACAAATACATTCTTATATTTCCATAGGGGAAGCTGCCATAATCCACACGTGTTTTCAGGTTTCATCAAAGGAGAGGTCATTCGTTATATTAGAAATACTAACAATGATAAAGATTTACAACATGCACTCTCACAGTTCAAATTGAACTTGATGGCGAGAGGTTATCAAGAAGCTGAGATAAGGCAATCTGTTAATGAAGCATTACAAATTGATAGAAAAGATTTATTGAATAAATCAATACGTGGAAATGCAAATGATATTCCACTGGCTTTAACAACAAAATATAATCCTTGTATTAGCAGGATTAAAAAGGCGATACTCAAACACTGGCACCTTTTGAATCATGATACGGATTGCAGAGAGATTTTTAAGAACTAGCCAATATTAGCGTATAAAAGACATAAGAATTTAGCAGATTTGCTAACTTCCACTAAAATAAGAAATTAACCCATTTATTGGAAATCCCTGAAGAGGCGGGCCAATAAATATATGGGAAAAAATCATAGAATCAAACTTTATTTTAAACAATATAGTAATACAATTATAAATACTTAGCCGCCGAAACATTAAATTAATGTAGGATTGATTAAGCAGTTCTAAATTTTATTATATAAATAAGGGCGAATAGCCCATAGAGTATTCTTACTCTTGCATAAATAAATAATCATTATATTAATGACATTTAATTGATGGGAATTCGTGGATGTTGAATGTGATGTTATTTTTTAACAGTTTATTTAGGGGACGTTGTCCCACTGGCATTCTCCCTTTGTATCATCATTTAGTTGACTGATCCGGATTTTCACCAATTACAACTTCAAGAAGCATCATTCTTGAAAAATGAGGTGTTGATTACCCAGAACTAATCCATATACAAAATAATTGTCTTGATACAATATCAAAATGAATAGACAAAGAAACCCAATTGCTCAATCGATTCATTGATAGATTTATTGTTCCGGCGGAGGAAATTCGGCAATATTTGTCACTCCCTTCAAATCATTTGTTGGTCAAATTTATTGTAACCATTCTCATCTCATCACTGTTGCTCAAACCATTGGATGTATCAGACAGAAACATTTCTCCAGAAAATGAGTAAATTAACATTATCTAAGAAATCTGCCGATAAAATCCCAGAAAAGAAGGACGACACTGCCGGCCCATCCCAGGCATTTGAAAAAACGCATTTGATGATGATGTTTTGGACTTCTCACTTAAAGTTACAGAAATTAAACCTAATGTAGAGGTGGTAAACAAGCGTGAAGAAGACAAAACCAGTGATGATTTCGCTGGTGTAATCTCATCAGCGGTAAAGGATTTACGTAACAACATGGATACCAGACTAGCAGCGGCAAAAGCAAGAGATGGTATGGCCTATGGTCTACTTAACAATGACAACATTCCGCCCTTTTGTAGAATTACTTTATCGTGCAGACCGGACCTTAAAGACAGAGAAATCTTCAATGAGCTGCAGAAAAAATGGGACGACAAGCAAGACGAGATAAAACAATCCATGTTAAAGGAATCTGTTGAATTCCTAGACAACAAACTGAATGCAATAAACAATAAAATGAAGAGCATTATGGCAGATGCCAAGGACATAATAGGTGTGGCTAGTGAGAGTGCAGGCCTTGCACGCACTGAATTGAATAAACGGTTCCTTGAAATGAAAGACGCGCAACAAAAGGCACTACTTGAGTTTCAAACTGACATTAGAAGCAGAAAGAGATTTGATAATCGCAAACATGACAAAAGAAATCATACCCGTAAAGCAGAGAGGAAACACAAGCCTTAAGCTTATTGAGCTGTTATTATGTGACATTGAATGGATTTGAACTGTTTAATTAAGAATAATATTCTATTAATACAACTTTTATTTTGTTTACAATATTTGATATCTTTGGATCCTATTCAATAATAAACAGGTATGTCACACATCTATCTTATTCTCTGACAATGCTTCAACCAATCAGATTTCGTCGTCAATTATCTTAAACACGCCCTTCTTATCTAACTTTTCGAGCTTGCACGTGTAAAGGGATAATATTTATAATTCTATCAATTGGTAGATCAGCACGCTTTATTATGGCTAGACGACGCTTTAATAAGCGTAGTAAAGATAACAAACACAAACGCCGATTGAATAACAAAGTTGCTATGCAACATTTTAAGCGTACATATAACTTAACACAGGCTAAAAAACATGTGATAAATTTATCTCAAAGACGTTTAAGCGACGCAGAATATCTCCTTTTATCAAAAGGATTAAAATTTATTCCTACACCGTCAAATAAAATGGCAAAATCGGATTAAATGAAAGATTTTAAAGAAATGTGCAGGAAAATGAGGTGTCGCTATTTATACCACAACACTAATGACACAATTCATCCATTCAGATTGAAAACATACCACAAACCACAATTGTGCTGCAATACGCTTGAAAATTATATTGATCAAACCAAACTTGAATTATCCTCACTGCAAGTTCGAAATTTTAGAGATAACCTGACTAGTGCCGAGAGACGCAGTATTTCATCTTTATATAATGATAAATCAATTATCATTAAAAAATCTGACAAGAGCAACAATGTTTTGATAACCGATATAAAGAATTATTTATCTGAAGCATATCGCCAACTTGATTCGCCACACTATATAAAATTACAATCCTTCGACTTTGCAAACCTTAGATACAATCTTAATAATTACATTATAGGTATGCATAGACGGGGTGCTCTAGACAAAACCACATTTGATTATTTATTAAAGAGCAATCAACAAAATTACGGACCAGGGCATATGCATGTCCTTCCTAAAATACACAAATTAGATCCAATGGTTCTAAATAAAATAACTAATAATTTTGATTCTATTGGAATACTTACTCCCCCTGGTAGACCCATTATTTCACAAATTGGAACGGTCACTGAATCCATAGGAAGAGTAGTTGACAGTCAGCTTGTATCTATTGTGCAATCCCATTCTACATATTAAAAGGACACTACGGACCTTATTCTAAAATTGGAGAATTTGAGACCTCCCTCTGAATGTCTACTATGTAGCTTCGATATAAGTCAAATGTTTACAAATTGTCCTATTGATGAAATAATGCCAGCAGTAAAAAACGCTTTTGATAACTTTGACAAATCACAATTCAAAATTAAATCTTTACCTACAGACGATTTGATTTACCTCCTTGAGTCAATACTGCGAAACAATGTTTTTGAATTCAATAATATCCTATGGAAACAACAGATAGGTGCAGCTATTGGAACTATTCCTTCCCCACAAGTTTGCAACATATTAATGTATCAAATTCTAAACGACATATTGTCTAAATTTAAGTTTAGAAAACAAATATTCTACATCGGAAGATATATGGATGATGGCATTATAATTTTTGAAGGAACAAATAGTCAATTGACAGAATTATTTGAGGTGGCAAATAGCCACCATAAATATTTAAAATTCACACACGAAATATCAGAAAAAAGAAATAATATTTCTTGACCTTAAAATATACAAGGGTTCACGATATCAGTGTAATAAAATATTAGATACGAAAATTTATTTCAAGCCTACAAATACATTCTTATATTTCCATAGGGAAGCTGCCATAATCCACACGTGTTTTCAGGTTTCATCAAAGGAGAGGTCATTCGTTATATTAGAAATACTAACAATGATAAAGATTTACAACATGCACTCTCACAGTTCAAATTGAACTTGATGGCGAGAGGTTATCAAGAAGCTGAGATAAGGCAATCTGTTAATGAAGCATTACAAATTGATAGAAAAGATTTATTGAATAAATCAATACGTGGAAATGCAAATGATATTCCACTGGCTTTAACAACAAAATATAATCCTTGTATTAGCAGGATTAAAAAGGCGATACTCAAACACTGGCACCTTTTGAATCATGATACGGATTGCAGAGAGATTTTTAAGAACTAGCCAATATTAGCGTATAAAAGACATAAGAATTTAGCAGATTTGCTAACTTCCACTAAAATAAGAAATTAACCCATTTATTGGAAATCCTGAAGAGGCGGGCCAATAAATATATGGGAAAAAATCATAGAATCAAACTTTATTTTAAACAATATAGTAATACAATTATAAATACTTAGCCGCCGAAACATTAAATTAATGTAGGATTGATTAAGCAGTTCTAAATTTTATTATATAAATAAGGGCGAATAGCCCATAGAGTATTCTTACTCTTGCATAAATAAATAATCATTATATTAATGACATTTAATTGATGGGAATTCGTGGATGTTGAATGTGATGTTATTTTTTAACAGTTTATTTAGGGGACGTTGTCCCACTGGCATTCTCCCTTTGTATCATCATTTAGTTGACTGATCCGGATTTTCACCAATTACAACTTCAAGAAGCATCATTCTTGAAAAATGAGGTGTTGATTACCCAGAACTAATCCATATACAAAATAATTGTCTTGATACAATATCAAAATGAATAGACAAAGAAACCCAATTGCTCAATCGATTCATTGATAGATTTATTGTTCCGGCGGAGGAAATTCGGCAATATTTGTCACTCCCTTCAAATCATTTGTTGGTCAAATTTATTGTAACCATTCTCATCTCATCACTGTTGCTCAAACCATTGGATGTATCAGACAGAAACATTTCTCCAGAAAATGAGTAAATTAACATTATCTAAGAAATCTGCCGATAAAATCCCAGAAAAGAAGGACGACACTGCCGGCCCATCCCAGGCATTTGAAAAAAACGCATTTGATGATGATGTTTTGGACTTCTCACTTAAAGTTACAGAAATTAAACCTAATGTAGAGGTGGTAAACAAGCGTGAAGAAGACAAAACCAGTGATGATTTCGCTGGTGTAATCTCATCAGCGGTAAAGGATTTACGTAACAACATGGATACCAGACTAGCAGCGGCAAAAGCAAGAGATGGTATGGCCTATGGTCTACTTAACAATGACAACATTCCGCCCTTTTGTAGAATTACTTTATCGTGCAGACCGGACCTTAAAGACAGAGAAATCTTCAATGAGCTGCAGAAAAAATGGGACGACAAGCAAGACGAGATAAAACAATCCATGTTAAAGGAATCTGTTGAATTCCTAGACAACAAACTGAATGCAATAAACAATAAAATGAAGAGCATTATGGCAGATGCCAAGGACATAATAGGTGTGGCTAGTGAGAGTGCAGGCCTTGCACGCACTGAATTGAATAAACGGTTCCTTGAAATGAAAGACGCGCAACAAAAGGCACTACTTGAGTTTCAAACTGACATTAGAAGCAGAAAGAGATTTGATAATCGCAAACATGACAAAAGAAATCATACCCGTAAAGCAGAGAGGAAACACAAGCCTTAAGCTTATTGAGCTGTTATTATGTGACATTGAATGGATTTGAACTGTTTAATTAAGAATAATATTCTATTAATACAACTTTTATTTTGTTTACAATATTTGATATCTTTGGATCCTATTCAATAATAAACAGGTATGTCACACATCTATCTTATTCTCTGACAATGCTTCAACCAATCAGATTTCGTCGTCAATTATCTTAAACACGCCCTTCTTATCTAACTTTTCGAGCTTGCACGTGTAAAGGGATAATATTTATAATTCTATCAATTGGTAGATCAGCACGCTTTATTATGGCTAGACGACGCTTTAATAAGCGTAGTAAAGATAACAAACACAAACGCCGATTGAATAACAAAGTTGCTATGCAACATTTTAAGCGTACATATAACTTAACACAGGCTAAAAAACATGTGATAAATTTATCTCAAAGACGTTTAAGCGACGCAGAATATCTCCTTTTATCAAAAGGATTAAAATTTATTCCTACACCGTCAAATAAAATGGCAAAATCGGATTAAATGAAAGATTTTAAAGAAATGTGCAGGAAAATGAGGTGTCGCTATTTATACCACAACACTAATGACACAATTCATCCATTCAGATTGAAAACATACCACAAACCACAATTGTGCTGCAATACGCTTGAAAATTATATTGATCAAACCAAACTTGAATTATCCTCACTGCAAGTTCGAAATTTTAGAGATAACCTGACTAGTGCCGAGAGACGCAGTATTTCATCTTTATATAATGATAAATCAATTATCATTAAAAAATCTGACAAGAGCAACAATGTTTTGATAACCGATATAAAGAATTATTTATCTGAAGCATATCGCCAACTTGATTCGCCACACTATATAAAATTACAATCCTTCGACTTTGCAAACCTTAGATACAATCTTAATAATTACATTATAGGTATGCATAGACGGGGTGCTCTAGACAAAACCACATTTGATTATTTATTAAAGAGCAATCAACAAAATTACGGACCAGGGCATATGCATGTCCTTCCTAAAATACACAAATTAGATCCAATGGTTCTAAATAAAATAACTAATAATTTTGATTCTATTGGAATACTTACTCCCCCTGGTAGACCCATTATTTCACAAATTGGAACGGTCACTGAATCCATAGGAAGAGTAGTTGACAGTCAGCTTGTATCTATTGTGCAATCCCATTCTACATATTAAAAGGACACTACGGACCTTATTCTAAAATTGGAGAATTTGAGACCTCCCTCTGAATGTCTACTATGTAGCTTCGATATAAGTCAAATGTTTACAAATTGTCCTATTGATGAAATAATGCCAGCAGTAAAAAACGCTTTTGATAACTTTGACAAATCACAATTCAAAATTAAATCTTTACCTACAGACGATTTGATTTACCTCCTTGAGTCAATACTGCGAAACAATGTTTTTGAATTCAATAATATCCTATGGAAACAACAGATAGGTGCAGCTATTGGAACTATTCCTTCCCCACAAGTTTGCAACATATTAATGTATCAAATTCTAAACGACATATTGTCTAAATTTAAGTTTAGAAAACAAATATTCTACATCGGAAGATATATGGATGATGGCATTATAATTTTTGAAGGAACAAATAGTCAATTGACAGAATTATTTGAGGTGGCAAATAGCCACCATAAATATTTAAAATTCACACACGAAATATCAGAAAAAAGAAATAATATTTCTTGACCTTAAAATATACAAGGGTTCACGATTTCAGTGTAATAAAATATTAGATACGAAAATTTATTTCAAGCCTACAAATACATTCTTATATCTCCATAGGGGAAGCTGCCATAATCCACACGTGTTTTCAGGTTTCATCAAAGGAGAGGTCATTCGTTATATTAGAAATACTAACAATGATAACGAAATACAACATGCACTCTCACAGTTCAAATTGAACTTGATGGCGAGAGGTTATCAAGAAGCTGAGATAAGGCAATCTGTTAATGAAGCATTACAAATTGATAAAAAAGATTTATTGAATAAATCAATACGTGGAAATGCAAATGATATTCCACTGGTTTTAACAACAAAATATAATCCTTGTATTAGCAGGATTAAAAAGGCGATACTCAAACACTGGCACCTTTTGAATCATGATACGGATTGCAGAGAGATTTTTAAGAACAAGCCAATATTAGCGTATATAAAAAGACATAAGAATTTAGCAGATCTGCTAACTTCCACTAAAATAAGAAATTAACCCATTTATTGGAAATCCCTGAAGAGGCGGGCCAATAAATATATGGGAAAAAATTATAGAATCAAACTTTATTTTAAACAATATAGTAATACAATTATAAATACTTAGCCGCCGAAACATTAAATTAATGTAGGATTGATTAAGCAGTTCTAAATTTTATTATATAAATAAGGGCGAATAGCCCATAGAGTATTCTTACTCTTGCATAAATAAATAATCATTATATTAATGACATTTAATTGATGGGAATTCGTGGATGTTGAATGTCATATTATTTTTTAACAAAGGGCAATGTACCAAATTTCTTCAAAAACGGTCTGACGAATGGTTTAAACTACGGAAGCAACCTAAAGTAACTGCAAGTACAATGCATACAGTTCTCGGTTTACGCACACTGAAGGAGCAGCAAGCCCATTATGACTCTGTGATTCTTAACAAAGACAAGGACGGAGTACGGTCTCCAATACCTCAGATGTTACATGGTATTGAATATGAAAAGCACGGAGTTGCAACTATTTGTGGCAAGATATTACCATCACTCTTCCCGAAAAAAAGTTTAAAGAAGTCTGTTGCTACGTTAAATGGAGAGGAGACAAAAACCTTTACTTGTTGCCAGTCAAGATGGTGAAGGAGATGAAGGTCAGATGAAAAGATTTGTCTTCGAAATAAAGTGTCAATACAAATCCGACTGGAAAACTAATGTGTCTTACTCAATTCCAAATTACTATATATTACAACTGATAACTCAAATGGGGCCTCAAAAGAGAGCTATGGGTATCATATTCCGGAATCCATTTTTGTTTCGTGGTCTGAAGAATCAACGACTGCTTTTCTTGTGAAATTTGATACAGATTTATATACTGCAATAGTTGCAGAGGCAGATTTTCTGTAACGCAAAACAGAAGACCAACAAAAAAACAAAGCCGAAAACCAAATAACTAAAAGCACTTATAGATACTTTTCTGAAACAAAACGTGAAATATTTAGGAGAGTTCAAATCTTTGAAAGCCATTCAATGTTAACACGATTCTGCTCGGACTGATGGAGTTTATAGTTCACACTCCCCAATTACAGAACAAAGACACACGTTTAACGCAATAGACCTTTCTGAAATAAAGAGCTGCATAGATGATGTAAAGTGTTTGATCAATCAGCATTTCACCCTTTGCTTTGATAGGCCAAGTGATGAAATGGTATTCTTGTTGAGTGACTTGGATTGGACCTATGCGATCGACAAGCCTTACGTTTTTCCTGTTGCATATGGGTTGAGTCCGAAGCACTTATAAGGAGACCCTGTAAGACAGATGCTTGAATTCTTACGCGAGCAACTAAAGACATACAATATTCATGTTCAAGTAGAGGAATTTGATGGGCAATTTTCTAAGTTATCTATAGCTTCGCACGATGTATCATCTCTTTCTGAGTTACAGGAGAGGAAAATAAATTGGAAAGAAACGTGTGCAAAATCATCTCACGAATTTTTGCGCCAGTTCCTTCAGTTAGAAAGTGTGTGTGGTCCTGTAGAAACATTTGACGATGCAAATGAGAAGTGGAAAATAACTTTTAACTACAGGACAGACAATCATGGAAATTTACTGCATGGTCCAATTACTTGTAATACATGTTACTTAACATTGTTCTCTTCCGAAGAACAAGATGTTTGGAGAGAAGTATTTGAGAAACCTTCGACATGTTCAAATTTCAAAACAAACACAAAATCAAAAAAATGTAAAAACTGAAAAAAAACCTTGTAAAACTACGATGAAAACAATATTCAGAATCTTTCTTTAAAAATTGTGGAAATTGAAAGAAAATGAAAAACAAGAATTACTTTTTGACTGGCTGCCACTTTTGAGTGGAAGTCTTAGGTATTTGACTAGTGATGCCGCTTATGATATCCCTGGCAGAGCCAAGCATGGACATATGGAGAAAAGATTATATATGAAACTAGTTTAAAAGAGCATCGACTTTAAATTTATATGTTTAATTTACGCTTTGGCGATTACACCCACTAAATTTGGTTGAACAGGCTTTTTTTCTTCTCAGGCAGTTAATATATAGTGTAACTTCGTTCAATAACAGGCGCTATCAATCAAATTTTCAGTATTAAAGTGACACACATATATATTTATTTTGATCTAAACCATGACAATCTTGACCAAAACCATGACGAATTTCTAGACTCTTAACCGAACCATGTCAATCGCTTAACCGAACCATAGCAATTCCGATATCTCGCTTATTCTGCGTTAATTTCGTGAAACAACAATTCCAATATAGATCGTTTGACCTCCAATACATATTCAAACATCTTATTTGCTTTTTATCTGCTCGTGTGAATAGAACTGAGGCAATAGTTTAGGGAAGCAACATAAATTAACACTGTCAAACTTATCCAAACTATAACAAAATCACTGTACTAAACTAAACGCTCCTCGATATGACGACCTTACTACCCGTGGTAAAAGAACGGAGCAAACTGAATAAGTGGCAACTAAAACTATTAACAATAACATCTTCAGATGGATTTTGAGGAATTTAATAAGTGTGTTTGTATGTCTTATGTGTATACAAAACATGGCTTATATAGCGCAGTTTAGAAACGATTGTTTGCGTTTTTTCGGTTTTACAAAGCGTGTATTTCCCCGTAAAATGCTCATATTCTGACGTTATCGTTCTATGACGTCGGGTAGCTCATTCATAAAAAAGCATATGACGCGGGAGTACGATCGGAACAGCCCAAACAATATATACATATTTTACCACGGGTGTGTACTCAAAGCGGTTGAAAGACCTCATGCTAGATTCTTTATTATAATTTGTCGACGATCAGCTAAGGTTTCAACGCATTTAAAAAATCGATTGTAGATGGATTTGGCTGATTTTGTTTGTGTTTTTAGTTTGGTCTTCCCTCATTTTCTTGTATTTATAAATAATCATTGCACAATTGATACCAACCGTACGTACATAATCACATAAGTTACATAATTCAATTCTACACATAATATAAAGTCTTCGAAACTCATCTAAGGTTTCAACTCCTTCAAACAAATTGAATAATAGATGAATTTGACCAATTTTGTGTTTTTTTTAGTTTTTTTGTCATACATATAGTTCTTAAACTGTTTTGGTTCTTGTTTATCCTTGGCTTTCAATTGTTTTCTTTGAGCTGTCCCGAAGAAGGTATATCAAGAAAACTGATTCGGACGCCTACTGTTTATATAATAATGTTTTTTTCTTTTTCTTTTTTTTAATGTCATACGCTTAAATTATACTTAATTAGTTATATTAAAAATTCAAAAACTACGTTAACAAAACACAGAATAATAATTTAAAACCAAAACAAAGAAATCACAATATCTTATCTAACCAATAGAAAACAAGGTTAGCAAAAAATAAAAGATAAAAACAAGAATAACTACTTAATTTTTACGTGACAGATATAACTAGACAGTGTTAAAATATATTTAATCTAATACATTAAGCACGAACTAAACACCAATGAATGACCTTAGTCGTTACCGAATGGTTAGATGTAATCCATTCTCTACAAGTGACACATGGAATGTCACTGATGGTAAGCACACGTTTTGTGGCATGTTGCATTCGGTGATGTCCCAAATTATGAAAAAATGATAGAATCATAGACAACTATTTGTTAAAATATTTCTACGTATTTCACGTGCAACGTGATTTATCCAATCAATAGCAGCACTAATCTTATAAATATCTTATGAGAATACATCCAAGTTTTCTCAGTTTGAAATAGGATACACGAACTTGTTCACAGTCTTCTATTCCTTGAATTTCATACCTAAAATTATAAAATAGTGTAAAGTTGTTGAGGATCAATTTTTATATGGGTTGATTTTAGAAAAAGCATACGAAATTAACATTTTTATGAACCTCAATTACAATATTTCATTAAATATACAATAAATATATTTTTCTCGAGTAAGTGTGTTAAATGGCTTCGAGCACGTAGAAACAACGAGTGCATTTAGATCGGTCGGTACCTTTGGTTTGTTGTCGTTTTGTTAAGGCTTTTTTCTACTTAGTGGCGATGAAGTTGAAAATGCACAACTGTCTCAAGGGTGTGAATGTTTGCCCGCTCTCAAACATGTTTGATCATGCAAATGGCATTCGGCTGTTATCTGTTTTTATTCGGGTTGTTGGCTCTTTAACATGTTCTCCATTTCCATTATAACTTTTATTGATCACGCAATATTCTTTATACATGTATTTATGCGCCTGTAATTCAGGTGTTGTTGTTGCGTTGTGTAATGTTTATTGTTCGTTTATTTATTCAAGCATTTACCACTCTGCTGGTTTTATTTTTTGAAATGATGACCCTTTCGTCAAAAGTCGTAAAGCACATTATATCTACATAATGGATTTAGATTATTGTGATTATTGTGGAGACTGTACGGTGACCTCAAGTTGCTTCTACCCACATTATTTGGTAAACTGTTATATCATTAGCATGTATTTTGTATCTCATTATTTTTAAATGCATGCATCTGTTTCATGGGTATATGATTGCAGATTTTAGAATACACTTTAAAATATAATTACCTTTGATAAAAAAAAAGTCATACGTCAAGTTATTACCTATGTTTCCTGTCTAAACAAATTTGTTTTCACTTGTTCTTTGTCGGTTCCATATATAATATACAAATAAACAAATCGGTACTAGCAACAGAAGTAATAGCAAATCTGAAAACAACAATAGCAAGATTGTGGCATACAGAACATAAAGACATAGACTAGTATGTATTACGTTAAAATTGTGTGTATATTAATTCATTATATCACCACGATTTAGCTTGTCGTACACGATTTGCCCAAATATGTTTGCCAAAATAAATCATTCATTCACCACAATGCATGTACATCCTTTTGGATAACATTTTGTGAACAATTACAGGTCAGTGACATGTGTTATACTCAATATATTCGTATCATAAAATGTAAAATTACAAAAAAATGAATCTCCAAGGAAACGGAAAGTCCGTTATCAAAGTGTAAAGGTCAAATACATAAAACAACATTTACTGTCATATTGTTTTTTTTACCTTTTATATCAAATTATATTGGATAATGATTGTAGGTAAATAATTTCTTTTTTTATCAAGTTAAACATATGATTTCTTAGCAATATTCTTCGTCAATAAAACCGTTTACAAAAAGCTAGAATTAGAACAAGAACCCTGTACACACCCGCTCTACAGGTTAGAATTGATTGACTTTGACAAGCCTATATTAAACACAATCTATGCAATAATGGATTGATTTAAAAAAAGGTTAATCTATCACAGAAAATGTAATAGCTTTTTAGCTATATCTGTGTTTATTTTAGTCGATTCACCATACCCAGGCTCTGTATGAAACAACATGTTTCTGCTGTCTGGTTTTACAAATATCTAACTATCTTGTATAGGCACGTGTTAATGAGAATGATGTCTTGCACCTCTATCTGTTAAAGTAGTTTTGTTTAACAAGCCATAAACAAAATATTTAAAATCTGTTTCATTACAAATTCCATTCGAATTATATTTACTTTTACGTCCATTAAATATTGCTCTTTACATGTTCAATTACTGAAATTTAACCACAATAATAAGATTCATTAACTGAAATGAGGAGATGTTATATGAGTGTCTATTGGACAACTCACCATCGATGTCATAATGTATAAAATGTTTGTGTTACTACTTACATAAAAGATTACTTGTTTCCTTATCGGGATCTTGATTATCAGTTGGAGTTGTAACGGCTTTTTCAAATGGCGTCGTATCTATTGATGAACTATCCAGCATAAAATGAGTCGCCGTTGGTTGAATATCAACTTTAGGTGTTGAATATGATGTAGATGATGGTTTCTGATTTTTGATTGTTGGTGTTATCTCCTTCAGAGTTGATGATTCTACAATGGATGTGGATAACTCGATTATTGTCGTTTGTGCTGGGCATTCATTTTTGTTTGTAACACATTCTCCGGTGTTGCACCTATATCTTCCTTCGGGACAAGGTTGAACAACACTCGGGCCTAGAAGTAAGATTATATATGAATAGAAATTATTGCAGCAGAAATTGTCAAACAAACAAAGAAAATTATTATAAAATAAGTAAAGTTCATTCAAGAGGAAGATAGTGCTAAAGATTTATTAGGGGGAAATGAAACCATCAGATGTCTACAAACAGAGATCAATATTTAACCCATTACACCGTAGATAAACTCTTGTGTCTACTTGTGTCTATGATTTTTCTTAAGCCAAAAAATGTTGCAGAAATCATATTAGGAATTCGTCCAGTGACTCATAGTTTCGGATTTACTTCCAGACTGCAGTACATTTAAACAATTAAAAACGTGTTGAATTCTATAAAAGTCTGATTATTTTTCTTTACCATGTCCCCCGGGTCTTTTGTAGTGAATTGTTTGTTTTCAATTTTCTGGGTTTTCGTTTTTCGGTCTTTACTCAATATATAGTTATCAAAGGTACGAGGATTATAATTTAGTGCGCCAGACGCGTGTTTCGTCTACATAAGACGCTCATATCAAAATATTTACAAGTACAAAGTTGAAGAGCATTGAGGATTCAAAATTTTAAAAAGATGTGTCAAATATGGCTAAGGTAATCTTTGCTTTGGATAAGAACATAAATCCTTAGTTTTTTCGAAAAATTTAAAGTTTTGTAAACAGGAAATTTATAAAAATGAACACATTATTGATATTCATGTCAACACCGAAGTGTTGACTCATGGGCTGGTGATACCCTCGGGGACGAAACGTCCACCAGCAGTGGTGTAAATAGTTATCAAAAGTACCAGGGTTATAATTTAGTACGCCAGACGCGCGTTTCGTCTACATAAGACTCATCAGTGACGCTCATATCAAAATATTTATAAAAGCCAAACAAGAACAAAGTTGAAGAGCATTGAGGATCAAAAATTCCAATATATGATTTGGTGGCGTGGTGGTTCGAAGGAATTCTTAAATTGTTGGTGTCTTCATGTTTTTTAACCAACGTACAAAATATGGTGTAAGAAATAACTCAGGAGACTGATTCGCTCGCCTATTATTGATTTGCTTTAATCTTTCATCAATGATTATTTTTGCCTTTTAGAACATATTGATAAGTGGCTTCAAAACGCCATTAAATGTTTACTGTATTTGCCATATTTTCCTCAAAAGCAAATATATGCATTTAACCTATATGTCAATTTTAGCCATGGTGTCTATGTTTATTGACGTACAAGGAAATAAAATACAAAATTTATACTAGAATCAGTTTAAACAGTATGCTTTTAATTCGAATTGGATTACCTCCCTTACACTGCTTTTAAATTGTCTCAATTGTCCTTTCACCAGAAAAATCCTTGTTTCCTCCCTCTTTTGACCCTAATTGCTAAATGTTTTGAGTCATTACATCCCATAACCATCCCTTTGTATTTTTGAAACTTGTGGTATAATTTCAAAGAGGTTTCTACACTTAAACATAAGTTATTGACTGTAATCTACAAAAGATACTAATATGGGCCCCTTTTTGGTCCCGTATTCCTAAACCTTTGAGACCACAAACCCCCAAAATCAATCCAAACCTTCCTTTTGTGGTTTTAAACTTTGTGTTAAAATTTATTGATTTCTATTTACTAACACTAAAGTTATTGTCCGAAACTTATCTGTCTTCGGACGACGCTGACGACGATGACGACGACGACGACCGACGTCGTGATACCAATATACGACCAAATTTATTTAAATTTTTGCGGTCTTAGTAAAACTGCAAAATTCCTAAAAACTATCAATTCAGTGGCAGCAACCCAACAAGGTTGTTTGATATGTCTTTAATTATTTTTAGGGCATATAGATCTTGACCAGTTGAATAATGTTACCCCTTCTTAGGTTTGCTCTAAAAGCTTTTGTTTTTGAGATATAAGCCAAAATTAAAACTGCATTTGACCCAAATGTTTTATTTTTAGCCATGGAGGGCCTGTTTGTTGATGGATCAAAACTTCAAATCTTATAACATTTTGTGAAAGTGTGAAGGTATTTGGTTTAGTTGTTTCAAAGAAGAAGATTATTTAAATAGTTTACGACGACGAAGGCAACCACAGACGCCAAGCTATGGCATCAGCTCACATGAGCGAAGAAGGAAAGTTCTACATACGGTACGGGTAGAAAGAAAAAACACAGTAGTGGTAATTGTAACGGACCTAATGAGATATATGAACAAACGCTAATCTTCGGAAAGCCATATTATTTTCACAATAATAAAATTATTATAATTAGGTTTACATAAAGTATCATGAGAACGATTTTTCATCCTTCGTAAATTTCAAGGACGTCATCACGAGTTGGTTAGTTATCATGGAATATTACTTTCACGTGATAGTTAATAGTAGATATGTTCTACACTTAACTACATTGCACTAGTATGATGAACACAAAGTGTGCCACACGTGATCAGGATCTGCTTATCTGAAATCATCGTCAGTTTTTGGTGGGCTTCGTGTTGCAAAGTCTTTTTGGTATATTTCGCTTTTCTTTTGCAAGCAAATGAATTATCACATCTGCCTCCATAGTATCATATTAATTGACCTTTACTTACAATTTAACTCGTCTGAGGAGTCGCCACAATCAATACTGCTTCCGTCACATCGACCTGCACTTGGAATACATTGCCCATTTGTACACTGAAACTCGTTTGTGGTACAAGTCTCTGCTGTCTAATTGAAAATTTTAGAAAAAACAAACATATGCCTTTAATTAATACGTTATCGTATATTCTTATTGTTTGTTTGAAAATGTGTGCATTCGATAACAATAAGGAAATCATTGTCATTGTTTAAGTTATCTTCAGTATAAAACTCAACATGGCTAAAAAGTATCAATCAATTATTATATCAGTACACTAATCTTTTTAATTTGTTCCAACACAATAATTTATATAGCTATAGAGTAAAGATATTCAGACTAAACCTGGTCTAGTTAAAAATTTAAGTCTATGCTATTGAACAATGTTGAAAGAAGCGTGCAATATAATGTTGATTAATATTACAATAATTGCAGCCTTTGGTTGATGTTTACATAACGTTTTATCGACCTAGATTTCGTCCTCAATCATTTTGCTTCTCTAAGTTCTGTATAATACCGTATAGACCTCATATGCACTTTTAAAGGTCTATAATTGTATAATATTTCGTAGGCAAATTTTTCTCTGCGCATAACAACGGATACCTTAAATGTTTATGTGTCATTTGTTACATATATAGATATTTGTTTTTTTTTTAAATTAAAAGAGTTGAAATACATTTATGGTTATCACCTGGATATAATTTACCTTGTAGAAACCAGAAAAGAATACACAAGGGTCCTTTTTAGCACATAAGTTATATTACTATTCATTCATTACACAGAACAAAATTGCAATTAAACAGTACTTAACATCCTATAGCAAATACAATATATCTAGGCACATTACAACTTGCTGTTTTAAGTGTCACAAACATGAAAATTCATTGCTAACATTAAATCCTTTCGTAAAACAGTTTTCACATTTTTCTATAAATATATCTACATAGTAATACTTACACCTATATACCATGTTATTACAAAACAAAAGAGGTATCTTTGTGATCCTTTCATTGTCGTCATATATAACTACATTCATAAGTTATAGCAGAAGGTTTAAACTAAAATAGAAACACATCAGATTATCTTATGATATCACGCAAACATTATTTTAAATTTATAGACTTTGTATTGCCTTGTGTTTTACGTATTACAAGATAATATGATATGTCCTGCTTGTTTTGAAGAAACATCATAATATAACAGCTTTCTAGCATAGAGTAAGGACCGATACAGAAAATGTATTGAATTTTATAATTGACGTACATGTATTACCAAATAATTATTATCGTTTCATGAGTACGTCCATAAATATATAGGCTATCATTTAAAAAAACAAAAACAACATAAAAAAATTAACTTTAAATCAAGCAAACTAAAAGTTATTGACAATGACACTTGCTCTACCTGAGTTTTTTTATCCGTATTATGCTTTCTTCTGTAGCACAACAAAGTTGCCACACACGCCTATTATACAGTTATCACGGTATGTTTACTAGAGCATCATAATTTTAAATAAAAAACTTATAATTAGACGTGGAAAATACACTAAATATAGCTTAAACGTAATTCCTGTTTAAAAAAAATATATTGTGCTTTTCAAGTTTGAACACTTAAATCACAAGTCAAACAGTGCATTTTTACCTGTGGTATATAAAACAACATGTAACTATGGGGTGACTTATAAATACAACATTCTTTCTTCAGGAATATCAACACGTATGATGTAAGTAAACAATAATTCTATATGAGTGCAAACAATTATCAAACAGAAGATTTTTTGTGTGTAGTTGAGTCAGAAAAATATATTTTAGAAAATAGTAGTATTCAATTTTAAATTGTTAAAGGACAGAAGAAAATGTAAATATCGCCTGTCAATTTTATTTTTAGACATACTCTTAATTTTTATGTAATAAATGCATCGTACAATTTGATAAACTTGTTTTATGCTTTCCTCCTTCAACCCAAACAAACAACGAGAGGTTTAACTTTCACTTGAATGAATCGGCGAGTATCTCATGTATTTAACATTTATTGGACCATTTGGGCAATGCATAAATGAAAAGAGAAACAAGAAGTTGAATTGCAATAGTTTTACTTATTTCAGAGTAAAAATGTTTATCATACAAAAATAAATAATATATAATATATACATATACATTTTCCAACAAGATAATAACAGAGACATATAATGTTTTATATGTCTCGGATAATAATGAATGCAAAACATAAAACGATAATAAAATAATACAGAAAACAATAGCTTGGCCTAGGAAGGGGTCAACTCAGCCATATAAAGATATAAAATAATAAATGTAACACATGCTACATAAGCATACAAAAATGAAGATGGCAGCCAACAAACTTGATAAACTGGCGTTATTACCAAAATACATTTGTAATCGACCAAAACAATATATGCACATCTAACCAATATCTTAATAAAAAGCTCCAGGTGTTGAAAGGGGAAGGAGGGTGGGAAAGTTTATAAAATCACAAAATAAAAATCTTGTTTACAAAACTATCGATCTGTAGATAAGCAAGAAAGTGTAATAAGATACATAGTGAGGAAACTAACCAATGGACATCCAGTCAAAAGAGCAAAATACAGGGGTTCCCCAAAGGATTATGAAAATAATCAAAAAGAATGAATTAATGGTTTTCGTCGTTTGCATAAAATAAGTTATTAAAACTTTGCCTTTATTTAAATGATATTTAAACCAAATAAATGACACGGCTGGTAATCTACACACGCAGAACATTCGGTTCTGCAATGAAAAACCGTGAGAGGATTATCCGGTTGTGCTTGAGTGGAGTAATTGTCACCGCTTCAAAGGGTATAGACATTTCTAAATCGCAATTTTCTTATTCGACTGATCAAAATATTGAAAATCGGAGAATGCTATGCTGTGGTGAATACTTGAACAAAGATATACATGTATCATTTACTGTTGTACGTTGAGTTGAACTCCTACAAAATCAGTTGCCGCAGGGGATTTTGTCTAAAAAAGTGACATTTAAATTTTGAAATGGTTCTAATTACAGACCTACTAGGTCAAATTTACTTTTTATTCGGTCAATGGGTATGCATGTCGATTTAGGCGGCGTGTACACTGTCGTGTGTTGATAGACATCCTTATAAATCTAAAAACCTCATATTTTCCTTTTTTCATGCGTGAGGGGATCAGTTCTGATTGAGGACATCGTGAATGCGTGAGGGGACCTGAAATCATAATATTATTTCCAAACTATGAGTCTTTTAAAGTTGCCTAAATGTGGTCAGATTGTTCATGAAAATAAACATTTGTGTGCATAAACAAAATTAATGAAATAGAATTTTGAAATACATTGTGGGAAGATATGTTTACCAGAGACATATATACACATATATATGTATATATGTCTCTGGTTTTACGAACAATAAAAAGACAAAATGTGTCAACGATTTTTTTCTAGCTACAAATAAAATTTGAAAAAATTCATATCAGCCCATCAGCCCAGTATATATTTTTTACGAAAAGAGTTAACTCCCCTTATATTGCGTATTTAAAAAATAAAGGATTGCTAAAACACAAATTTTGATATTTGTTTTAATATTTTGATTTATACAATACATCGCAAAATTTTCTGTATATGAATAAACAGTCTAACCAATAAATTGCAAATATGCCTCTAATAAAGGCCACAGTAGTAAACCGCTGTTCGCAATTCATAAATTGATTGAGAAAAACAAATTCGGAGTACAAACTAAAATTGAGGAAAACACATCAAATGTAAGAGGAAAACTACGACACAACAGAAACACAGGATAATTAACATTAAACTTTAACACACACACTTGGCACAGGCCATATTAAGAAAAATTGGTGGAATGAACCCGGTAATGAGGCATGCCAAACCTCTCGCTTCTACGGCAATGGTAAATATATCATTTAAAGACAACATTAAATGACAGGACTACAATACAAATAAATGAGAGAACATATAGGACTGAGAAACACGCCAATTAGGCTAACAAAAGGTACCAGGTTAAAAAAAGACTTATACGTCAGACGCGTCTTTCGTCCACACAAGGCTTAAGAAAACCAGTGATGCTCAGATGAAAAAAGTTCGAAAGCCAAGACAAGTACATTGAGGAACAAAAGTTCCAAAAAGTTGTACCTAATACGGCTAAGGTTTCTGCCTGGAATAAGAACATCTTTGTATAATTTCGAATAATTCATAATTTTGCAACCAGCGAAGTTATATAAAATGACTATATAATAGATATATATGATAAAATCGAAATGGTGACTAACTACACAATAGAAACGGATACATAAAACAACCTAAACCAGCACAGCCGAGTTAGCCATACCATCAACGCACAAAGTAACGTCACATGAATGTCTTAAACAATATTCCAAAAATAGGATAAACAAAATTCAGGATTAGATTCAAACACATCAAGATATGTGAGCCCATTCATTGTGACGTGTATGAAATTTTTGAACATGTTGAAGTGAATTAACTAAACAACTTAACAAGGACTTGCAATACTGATATCTATAATACTAAAATTACGAAGTCCAATTTTGCAGCCGTCATCACGTAAAAACGACGAATCAAAGAATTCAACTTTATATATCACTTATATAGTACAAAGGTGTAGATTGAAAATTACACCACTCCAGGCCCTTTTGTTTTCCACGTAATTAATATTGCCAATAATTAAGAAGTTCCGGGTCGAGTCCGATACCGACACCAATAGTATATTCACCTGTTACCTATTACCTAATCTGTACGTTCCGCATCTGACAGGCGCACCACCAAACGGTGTATTCAGGGTTAATATGCTATATACACGGGTCATAACCACAGGGTTGACACTATTAAATTGTCAAATAGCTACCTATTGTAGTATTTTAATCAGTAAGACTTTCTAAGATAACAAGACTAAAAATGAGGAACAGTTTTCGATTTGTTAGTGGGCATACATGACGTAAAACAGCGAATCAAAGAATTCATCTTTATTCATAACTAATATAGGACAATGTTGTTGATTAAAAAATACTCCATTCCAGGACCTTTTGTTTTCCAAATAATTAATATTACCATTAATTGATAAGTTCCAGTTCGACGGGTTCAAACAGAAAGATTTGAAAGCAGAGAAAAAGTGTATCTTATAATCGGCATGACTTTATCAGTTGACAATACTAATACTAAAATAAGGCTTGCGCATAGTTATATACCTTAATTCAGTCACGGACCCGCGATATCACGGGTGTGTTCTAGTAACAATGAAAATTACAACATTAATTAATATCAAATTGTGGTAGTAAACTATACCGATTATTTGCCCAAATCCACGAATTTGGAGACTTATTTGAAATTTATTGGTTAGACTTTTATTCATAAAAAGAAAACTTGGTGATTTATTGTTATTTCAAAATACTATCTCATAATTTTCATTTATGCACACAAAGTTTTTTCATAAACAATCTAACCATATCAAGGCAACTTTCAACGACTGATAGCATATATATAAAGATATAATTCCAGTCCCCTCACGCATTTACGATGTCCTCAATCAGAACCGATCCCCTCACGCATGAAAAAATGAAAATATGAGGTTTTAAGATTTATTAAGATGTCTATCAACATCGGACAGCGTCTACGCCGCCCAAAACGACATACATACCCATTGACCGAATACAAAGTAAATTTGACCTTGTAGGTCTGTTAACAGAACCATTTCAAATTCTAAATGTCACTTTTTTCGGCAAATTCTCGTGGGGCAACTGATTTTGTAGGAGTTCAGCTCCACGCACAACAGTAAATGATACATGTATCTCTTCGTTAAAGTATTCACCACAGCATAGCATTCTCCGATTTTCAATATTTTGATCAGTCGAATAAGAAAATTGCGATTTAGAAATGTCTTTACCCTTTAAAGCGGTGACAATTGCTCCACTCAAGCACAACCGGAAAATCCTCTCACGGTTTTCATTGCAGAACCGAATGTTCTGCGTGTGTAGATTACCAGCCGTGATGAATGTATTCAAGTTTTCGAAACATGATTACATGAACCCTGATGTGCATATGGTTGACTGGCGATAAATCTATAATTTGTTCAGATTCAGATTCCTGAATGTTTCTAAAACTCTTAACACATCATTGTATGGGTTCGTCACTGATTAAAGATATTTTAAGTATGATGCTTTTAGTGGAAGAACAACATTGCTGTCCTTCGTCTAAGTATCCCGGTCGATTTATGTTCAGCAAAGCTTATCAAAAATATAATAAAGGAATATAAGCATTTGGTATAAAAATGTCCATGTCTATGTTTGATGGTGTTTGTGTTTTACCTCAGTATTAGTTTGAAACTGGATCTGTTTTCGCGTAAATGATTTTTGAAATCAGAACAGCGGTATACATGGATTACTAGTTTTACTTTTATTTACCTGTTTAATGTATTGCACGTGTGTACTTATACTTATTTGCCATTATGCGTTAATATTGGTCATTCCGATATATATTGATATTGAATTGCAACTTTATATCAAATATCAATGATTTATCACAGGTAGTTCTATTACGCTAACTGGAACAGAAAAATAAACATTGTTTGTACCAATGGCGTCGCCGGTAAAACAATTCCTATGTCTAGCTTTTCCCTACTTTTGTTTGTTACGAATCGACAAATTTCAAGCAATCCTAACATTATTCGCTTTTGGTCAAATATTTCATTAAAAATGTTAACAGTGAAAGAACACAACAGTAAAATTAACCATTATTAAGATAAAAACGAGTTTTGATGTAAACAGGTTGCATGAACTTGCCTTGTCATTACGAACCTAGTGAATCATACTTTTTTTAATTACTTGAACACTGTTTAATTTTGTCATTTGTCCATGGATTTATGAGTTTTAAACAGCGGTATACTACTGTTGCCTTTGTTTAAACCATTCACTGCATGTAGAAATTAATTTTTAGTAATTTTAGACTGATTAAACTAGGTAAACTAGGTAAATTTCGGAGGAATTCAAACAGGCTTAACTTTATACAGACTAATTCTCTATTTCTGGGTTAGAACATTCTCAGTATTTAGAGGAATTAAAAGTCAAAAAATATACATGGCTATATTCCTTCAATTGATTTGTATACGGGATCACCTTGAAGAGTACTCATAGCAACAGATTAAACAGGGAATTTACCAGAATGTAACTGTCAAATTTTATGCAAATGCATTTATATGTCATTCCTCATGTAAACACATATCATTTATGTTAAGGTATCTTAATAATTGAATTCGGTTAATCTCACTTTTCAATTTCATTTTTTTTTATCTTTACGAAGCTTCTTAATTGAAAATAGAATCACAAATAACACTTTTAATGTTTAAAGATCATATCATAAGTAACATGTAAATACGTTTCAAATTGATCGGACTTCAACTTCATCAAAAACTACCTTGACCAAAAACTTTAACATGAGGTGTGACGAACGGACGAACGAACGGACGGACGAACGAACAGACCAGAAAACATAATGCCCCTCTACTATCGTAGGTGGGGCCTAAACATGTAAAATTATTTCATTACATATTTATTCTCACAGTTTGATGAGGCAATCTACTGTGGAAATATATAGTATATCTGCCTCAAAGTAATATCGGACATGTTTACGTTTGAAGCCGTTTTATCGTAACACACTTCATGAAATTAATCAAAATAGGTCTAAATTATCATATTTCCCATAATGATGTAATATTGGGAAGATAAGCCCTCCTATACAAATCATAAATAGGCGCTAGCAAACTGTGTTGAATAAATGCTTTTAGCATTAAGGCAATTTTCCGCTAAAAATTAATGTTACTTTATTCAATTAAAGCTTGCATTTCTGTAAATATTCACAATGTAATTTCCCTTTACGACTGAAACTGTAACACTTAGCTATAAAGTTTAGAAAACAAAATTTCCTTGAATTGAAAAAATATAGGGCTGTGCGGCATATTTTCAACGTTTATATGCCCTGAACTTTCCAGAGTTTAAACTAACACTAATTTTCTTAACTATCCCTACCTCGAATGAAGGGTTACCACAGATTTCAATGTAAACAATATGCAAATGTATATTTACTGATACTTTTCGCAAGTTTATCTATGAGATGGAACACAGGGAGCATAACTTGGAACCAGTATGTAAACAAAATTAATTTTCTTTGAATATTCTCAATCTGCCCAAAAGAGGCGTGGTTTGAGAAATAGCTGTATTTACAACCTTTACAAATATTTATTCAAATAGAAAACTCTCTGAAATTAGCTTTTTTCACATTAATACTCATTTATCAGAATTATAGCCTGAAAAAAATCACTGTGAATACAAAGTTTTTTTACTGAACATTTTATTCCCCTCCTCTGTTTCATTTTTTAAAGAATTTGAAAACAGGACTTTAATTATTGCAAGCTTACCCTATTTGCCTATTTTCTGATATGAAATGCCTAGAACCTGTTTAAAACTGTTTAGTAACATATTGAAAGCATATCAGAATACTGTAAATGTTATGTTTAGCAGTCAATCATTACAAAATGCAAGATTATTTAAAATATCTAATCCAGCCTCTGTCTCAAGTGCACATCTTACTGTATGCCTATTTGTCAATTAAAGTTATCATGTTCTACCCCAAATGGTTAATTTAAAATTCTTGTCACAACAGTAGCATCTGTAACCATATATCTGACACAAACTACCTAATAAATATACTAGAATTGTTCAAACAAAGCCATATTTGTAGTAGTCGTATGAATGCAGATACCAGTCTGAGATATAAATTCACCAAAAATGGTAAAGAGATGATTGCTCAAAACTGATTTTTGCATAACTTCCAAGCATAGTTATTGTTTTCTATATCAAGAACTCAAAAATCATAAAATCATAGCATTTACAAGTTAAATTATATGTTTTATGACCAAGGGTAGGCAATGTTTTATGTATTTTTTACCCTGGGGCCTCAAATTTCCTAAAAGATTCTGCTGTTTCTAGCAATTTGAACATTAAGTACATATTCAAGATAGAACACACTTTGTAAGTGTTGTATTTATAGCTTGCACTTGTTATGCCGTGGTGACACAAAAGCAGATTTAAATGTTACGGCTTACTTTTTGGGCTATCGACAGGACACAAACACGCCATAAAAAATATTCGGGAAGGATCGATGAGTTTCAATGACTGCAAATAGTAAATATAAGCACTTCTTGAAAATTTAACTTACAAATATGCAAATATTATGAAATACCTTTGTATTCAGGACTTTAAGTAACCTGTGCATACTGTTATCTGTGGATTTATGCTGAGTTATTATATCTTAGGCCAAGGATTCTATCAATCTTTGTGAAATATTTATAAAACTTCATATTTGAGTTAAGACTTTAAAATATGTAAGACAAAGCAAATTTGGTTAAATTCTGAATGTTATCTTTTTTCACCCTATGTAGGTTGCATTTCTGTAAATATTGACAATGCAATTTCCCATAGGAACTCCTTTTAAGGCTACAACTGGAACACTTTTACTATGAAGTTTTGAAGAAAAATCTTATCCTAGAATAGAAAGGTCATATGCACTACATTTGTTTTTCAAAGGTCAAAATATGGGGCTGTGCGGTATATTTTCAACGTTTATATGCTCTGAACTTTTCAGAGTTTAAACTAACACTAATTTTCCTAACTACCCTACCTCGAATGAAGGGTTACAGTATCTGCTTACCCTTCCGGAGCACTTGAGATCACCCCTAGTTTTTGGTGGGGTTCGTGTTGATTATTATTTAGTTTTCTATGTTGTTTCTTGTGTAATATTGTTTGTCTTTTTGTCTTTTTCATTTTTAGCCATGGCGTTGTCATTTTAATTTAGATATATGAGTTTGACTGTCCCTTTGGTATCTTTCGTCCCACTTTTACATTTGTACCACATATTTAAATGTAAACGATATGCAAATGTATATTTACGGGTAACATTCCCACTTTATGTATCTATGAGATGGGACACAGAGAGCATTACTGGGAACCAGTATGGAAACAAAGTGAACTTTCTATGAATATTCTAAATCTCACAAAAGAGGCGTGGTTTGAGATACAGCTGTATTTACAAATTGCAACCTATAAGGACAAATCTTCTAATTCTATAGTTCGTGAATATAGATATTATACCAAACAAATAGCTTGTACAAATTGTTTCTAAATCCTATTTAGAGCAGGGAATTTTATTTTACCGTATACTTTTGCTATAATTGAACAGTAAGGCATTTTGCGGTAAAACAGTATACTTTTTCATTCAAATCCGTAAATTAATTTCTATAAAATCCTGTGTTTCATTGTCGTATAATACACCGCGATCAACATTGACACCCTCGATTTGTTGTACGATAACAATAAGCTTAAAAAAATAAGATCAATGTAATTATACAGAACAATACTTTCTGCATTTTTGCCAAAAAAATACTTGATCCAGTTTGAATAATTCAGTAGAACAGATTTTTCTAAGTAATCAAAAAGTTGGGCTTCGAATGAAATATTCTGCCCTATTGTACTACTTATGAGTAATGAAAAACTTTGACTGATAAATTACTCATACAAATACATCGGGCTATCACTAATCAGCCATCATTTTGTTTTCAGGATTCGGAGAACAAGAACAGATTTGTTTAACTTAGTTTTCGTTTCCGATGCCATGTTATTATGCTTTTCAACTATCAATAAATTTTAAGGTATGTTAATGGTGCAATAAAAAAATCACATTTAAAGAAAAATAAACGACATCATTACATTAATACAAAACACTCATCACTGATATAGAGATTGATCGAAACCTAAGAAAAAGTCCTGCTCCACTAGCTAAAACCTCGTGCAGTCGCAATTGACCCTAATCTTAATTAACTATAATTGTCAGTTTTCTCATCGCAGGTCGGTTATTTTCCACGTGCATACCGGCTTCTTCCATCCATATAAACTCACCTATATGATTAATGAATAAACCAATCAATCATTCAACATGTGTATCTATCTATCCAACTACCAAATCGGATCATCAAATTTCCATTTCCCAATGGACATGATGGAAATGCAAAATGAGGGATATCAAAAAAATATACGAAAGCCAAACGTTATATTAAATGAACCAGCGAAATATATAGACAAGAACCATCTGATTTCTGAATATTGCGGAGGTTAACCAGGTTTTTAAGCTTTCTAAAACTTCAGCATGAATGCGTCCTTGGTATCTGTAATATGCAGGTGAACAACTCAAACAGTTATAATCCGAGATATGATAATAAGTGGGACACAGCAGTTAAACATTAGTTCGGGAGGATACATGTATATTAATATATTGCAATTCCAAAGGTTGATTGATTGTTAATGAAGAGAACAGTATCAACATACCTATATAAGAAATTAAACGATCGAACTTTTTTTTATCTTAAAGTCATAAGAAACGAGTGACCGGTGAAAAATAATGTTCTTCCAATGCATACAAACATCATAAACTTAGTCTTCTGTGCTCGAATTTATCATTTTTTTCGTGTAAATTTCGTATAATTGTCAATTTTTTTTTCAATTGGTCAGTGTTGTGAAAATGTGGCAGGTAATTAAAGTTCGTGTTTTGAAGCCGAAGTTTAACGATTGTCACCTGTTTGTCAACAATTGACGAAAAATAAACAAAAAAGCATGGAAATTGAGCACGTGTTAACATGTAAATGCAGATAATAGTTTATTTTAAGGACATCCATGCGTATTGTGGTCACCGGATTTTTACGAGATGGGTCACACTGAGGTCACCTTGCATACGGAAAATATGTCGGGGGAATTGCTTGCTGGAAGGAAGCTATTCAAATAAAGTAAACTTCCTCTAAATATGAATAAATTGTTAAAAAATAACATGACATTCAACATCCACTAAAATAAGAAATTAATTTTATCATATAAATAAGGGCGAATAGCCCATAGAGTATTCTTACTTTACAATATTTGATATCTTTGGATCCTATTCAATAATAAACAGGTATGTCACACATCTATCTTATTTTCTGACAATGCTTCAACCAATCAGATTTCGTTGGCAATTATCTTAAACACGATCTCTTATCTAACTTTTCGAGCTTGCACGTGTAAAGGGATAATATTTATAATTCTATCAATTGGTAGATCAGCACGCTTTATTATGGCTAGACGACGCTTTAATAAGCATAGTAAAGATAACAAACACAAACGCCGATTGAATAACAAAGTTGCTATGCAACATTGTAAGCGTACATATAACTTAACACAGGCTAAACAACATGTGATAAATTTATCTCAAAGACGTTTAAGCGACGCAGAATATCTCCTTTTATCAAAAGGATTAAAATTTATTCCTACACCGTCAAATAAAATGGCAAAATCTGATTTAATGAAAGTTTTTAACGAAATGTGCAGGAAAATGAGGTGTCGCTATTTATACCACAACACTAATGACACAATTCATCCATTCAGATCGAAAACATACCACAAACCACAATTGTGCTGCAATACGCTTGAAAATTATATTGATCAAACCAAACTTGAATTATCCTCACTGCAAGTTCGAAATTTTAGAGATAACCTGACTAATGCCGAGAGACGCAGTATTTCATCTTTATATAATGATAAATCAATTATCATTAAAAAATCTGACAAGAGCAACAATGTTGTGATAACCGATAAAAATAATTATTTATCTGAAGCATATATCGCCAACTTGATTCGCCATACTATATAAAATTACAATCCTTCGACTTTGCAAACCTTAGATACAATCTTAATAATTACATTATAGGTATGCATAGACGGGGTGCTCTAGACAAAACCACATTTGATTATTTATTAAAGAGGAATCAACAAAATTACGGACCAGGGCATATGCATGTCCTTCCTAAAATACACAAATTAGATCCAATGGTTCTAAATAAAATAACTAATAATTTTGATTCTATTGGAATAATTACTCCCCCTGGTAGACCCATTATTTCACAAATTGGAACGGTCACTGAATCCATAGGAAGAGTAGTTGACAGTCAGCTTGTATCTATTGTGCAATCCAATTCTATATAGTTAAAGGACACTACGGACCTCATTCTAAAATTGGAGAATTTGAGACCTCCCTCTGAATGTCTACTATGTAGCTTCGATATAAGTCAAAAGTTTACAAATTGTCCTATTGATGAAATAATGCCAGCAGTAAAAAACGCCTTTGATAACTTTGACAAATCACAATTCAAAATTAAATCTTTACCTACAGACGATTTGATTTACCTCCTTGAGTCAATACTGCGAAACAATGTTTTTGAAATCAATAATATCCTATGGAAACAACAGATAGGTGCAGCTATTGGAGCTATTCCTTCACCACAAGTTTGCAACATATTAATGTTCCAAATTCTAAACGACATATTGTCTAAATTTAAGTTTAGAAAACAAATATTCTACATCGGAAGATATATGGATTATGGCATTTAAGTTTTTGATGGAACTATTAGTCAATTGACAGAATTATTTGAGGTGGCAAATAGCCACCATAAATATTTAAAATTCACACACGAAATATTAGAAAAAGAAATAATATTTCTTGACCTTAAAATATACAAGGGTTCACGATTTCAGTGTAATAAAATATTAGATACGAAAATTTATTTCAAGCCTACAAAAACATTCCTATATCTCCATATGGGAAGCTGCCATAATCCACACGTGTTTTCAGGTTTCATTAAAGGAGAGGTCATTCGTTATATTAGAAATACTAACAATGATAACGATTTACAACATGCACTCTCACAGTTCAAATTGAACTTGATGGCGAGAGATTATCAAGAAGCTGAGATAAGGCAATCTGTTAATAAAGCATTACAAATTGATAGAAAAGATTTATTGAATAAACCAATACGTGGAAATGCAAATGATATTCCACTGGTTTTAACAACAAAATATAATCCTTGTCTTAGCAGGATTAAAAAGGCGATACTCAAACACTGGCACCTTTTGAATCATGATACGGAATGCAGAGAGATTTTAAGAACAAGCCAATATTAGCGTATAAAAGACATAAGAATTTGGCAGATCTGCTAACTTCCACTAAAATAAGAAATTAACCCATTTATTGGAAATGCCTGAAGAGGCGGGCCAATAAATATATGGGAAAAACTTATAGAATCAAACTTAATTTTAAACAATATAGTAATACAATTATAAATACTTAGCCGCCGAAACATTAAATTAATGTAGGATTGATTAAGCAGTTCTAAATTTTATCATATAAATAAGGGCGAATAGCCCATAGAGTATTCTTACTCTTGCATAAATAAATAATCATTATATTAATGACATTTAATTGATGGGAATTCGTGGATGTTGAATGTCATGTTATTTTTTAACAGAATTTTCTTCAGAAAAAGTATATGTACATAAGTTTTATAATGAAAATTATCCATTGAGTTATAAAAACCATATGCATTATTTTTTTTGATTTGAGGTTTCTTATGACTTTAAAATGTCAAAAAAGTGTCTGAAGGAATTCCGATTCACATTATATTAAGCTGAGGTCGGACAGGATAATGATTTTAATCGGCTAAAAAAAACCACCTTTAAACTCAATGAGGAACTCCAGCATATTAGTCATTTGTGTTCTTCGTTGTTACATGTTTTATTTAATTTAATTTAATTTATAATGCAGATTGTTGTCTAACTGTTATATTAATTGATGAACTGTAGGTTGATGAGGAATTTGATAGTAGAAGTTGTAGTGATTGGATTATTATTACTGCAGAATGGAATTATATATATATATAACTACATGTATTGCAATACTTTACCAAAACGTACAAGGCACACATGGATCGTGTAAGTACACAATTAAGTTTAAAAGTCTTTTTGTCAACATAGTACAGACTTCAAGCGACAATATTGTCATTAGTCTATTATTACATGTATTATTCTCCTTAGAAATAGTTAGGCTTTGCAAAGAAACCAACTGCATTTAGCGTGTTGTTGCTCACTTAAGTATGACTCTATGTATAAATAGTTCTTTTTATGAGTACTATCCGATAATTGTTTAAAGCAAAACAATTAATTTGAAACGAAAAAAGAAATATTTCATGCACGAATAAATAAATAAATAAAATAAATGTATTATGATTGTTTTCATATATAGGGTTCTGTGTGCATAATCAATTTATATTTAAGGTGTCAAACATATATTTCACCCGCTTTTATTTAGAAAATGTTAAAGTAGCTCTTTCCCGACATAAAACGTGTTTTTGATGTCATTGTTCACTAAAATAACACGCCCATTTGAGGAAATAAAACTTTTGATGAAAAAAGTATATGTTAAAATTTTGAAACAGATTTTTTTTGTCCGTCATAGTTCTTCAACGATTAAGGATTAATGCGCTCCATAGTTCACTTATTAAAGGTTTTCAGAAGACCAGAGGTTATTTTGTTGTGGCAGTTGATTTCTAAATGGATGTGTTTCACTGCATTATTATTTTGATCTGAGCGTCATTGATGAGTCTTATGTAGACGAAACCTATTTAGACATTGATTGAAATTTTACCCATATAAAGGTGATACAATTAATTTTATCGTTAAAAGGATAAAATGTACTAGCTAAACGACAAGTTATTTAAACAAAGTATTTTTATGATAATTTGTTGTTGTTGCTGATAATCAAGTTTTATTTGAATTCAAAGGTTGTGCTACAGCCATACAAATCAAACTTGTAACTGATCCTTTGATTATTGGAGGACAGGCTGTTTTTCAATGTCAGACGCCTATGTCTGAAACACCTATCACGTACTATTCTTGGTCCAAAATTCGGAAAGATGGTGCTATTGACAGACTTGCAACCACTGTGCATTCATCAGATATATCCAAATATAACACTTCAACTGGAAATCGAGATGGCAATTTTACTTATAGTTTGATTATAGAAAACATTCAAACCGTTGATTTTGATTTTGGACTCAGATGTGAACTGGATTATGCCGTCGAAGATATACATATTTCTTTAGATAAATACAATGTCATATGTAAGTTATAATGTTTCTCACTTAGTAAAATATGCATAGGCTATGTTGTTTTAGATGCCGAACTATACATTGCTATATGCAATTGATGTTGAAGTAGAGATGTGTATGCTCTAGACACATATGCACGTCATACTGTCTGAATTTCTGAGTAATATGATATTTCACAAATCAAAATTTGGAATAACTGGAAAAAAAATTCGGAGTTTTTTTGTGTGTCCAAAATTGAAACAGTCAATACACTACCCCTGATTTGTAGAAAGGGGCCCAATGTGGAAAACGATTCTTCGAGTCTTTATGGTAAATGTATCCCAAAAGAGTGTAGCAATGGCAGTAGGTTGTTCCCCCCAAATATGCATTATTTATGTAAAGATGTAGTTTTACTTTAACTAACCTTTTTCAATTAGAATTACACCTTCCTGCTCAAACTAATAACTCCCTGCTTAATTTAAACCTTTCAACATTTTTTCCCAACAATTTTCTGACACTTACTACAATATAACCATTTGTCCCATTCCATTCTATTGGATCTGGAATGTGGCTAACATGTACTTTATGGTATTTTTCTCAGCGTTTTTTATCCCCTGGCTTCTGAAACCGAATACCACACATGTAAAAAAAAAAAACGACATTTTGTCAGACAATGATTCCTGATCATCTCCACATCGCCTGAATTTAAACTAGTTTCAACGAGTATCTCGCTACAAATATATAATATCCACTTTCCATCACCCTTGTGCGGGCTCATTTTCTCCTTGAACATGATTAATCAATACCAAAGTTATCATTGGTACATCGACTAGTGACAAAACTTTCTGGTCAGCTTTTAATATTCCTTTATCCATGTTTTATTTGATGACTTGACAAAGGTCCATACGCCTGTCATTGTGTTGAACAAGCCCTACATGTTGACCCCAAAATTTTAATGACCCATAATTATTTGCTTAACCCCGGTTGCTAAATCACGTTGGTCATTCGTTTGCTTTTAAAAAAGGGAAAACATAATCAACCCCTTCAATTCTTTCTTTTATTTTATTTGAAATTGGAAATACCTATATAAAGGGTAAACAAATGAACCGTTTTTATACTTTAACAAGAGGTAAGAGTGTGGTATTGTATTTACTGATCTGTTTATGTTCGACATTTGATTCAAATGCCTTCGGCAATGAATTAAGTAGACTGCTTCAAAATAACTCCAAAGCATGGCTTTCAAATTCAATAAAATTTGTACATGTAGTAATAATTTAGATAGAGGTTTCGTGGAGTACTTGGAAGATTCAGCGATATTATTATTGCACGGAAGCTTATAGAGTTTTAGTAATTAATACATTGAACCAAATTTCAGTTATTCATATTTTGTTAAAATGTTCAAGAAAACAGACAAGACGTTTGATTATTCAAAACTTCCTCTTCTGGAAGTGACATGCATTGTACAAGGCTGAGTTCGACAATTATTAAATATTGCTATTGTCATTAGTATGATGATCTTGATGTGAATTCAAGAATGAATATGCTAAGAATTGCTATACATCGAACAAAAAAAAACAGATACAAAATTGTATCTTTCATAGTCAAAAACGGAACATGATATCATTTTTATCTGTACTTTTATTTATATATTTCATAAATAGTTCAAGCAATTCTTAGAAGTTTCAATTACAATGGACAAATATTCATTTGTTTTGCTGTTTCATTGAAATAAAATTGCCTAATGTTTTGGCCTTTTCAAATCAAATCATAGGAACCTATTACAATTTATATTACATGTTGTAGCTGTACCTTCAAAGAAAGATGTTCAATTCCAATTTTCGTTGGGAAAGTTTCATCATTTATTTGGAGTGTTCATCCTACCAAATGTCTACCCTTCCATTTCCTGTAAAGCTTTACGTCAGGTATTATAACTATATTAATAAATTCAGATACCGTAAGAACTGTGTGAAAAAGGGAAAAAGACAATGGGTTATTACACAAAATAATAAAAAAAAAACCATTAAATACCAAACAACAAACGAAACAGATTTGATCTTAAAAATATGCATTTATTATCAAAAAAGTCTTCCTATGTCACAAGGGGTTTAATTCAGCTTTAGTAATCTAGAAAATGGAGCATATCATAACCTGAAAGACATCATAATTAAGATAAAATCTAGTTACTTAGCATGTCAAGTTATTGGTAAACACCCTTGGAGCTTGGTTTTAAAAGAAGATACTACTTATATGATTATTGTGTATGCATGTACAAAAATATACACCATTTTTATTTGATTGAAATCATTATATCTGAGGTGCTGTTTTGTTGAACATGCTAAATGTGTTTCTTGAAAGCCAGACATGACGATCAGAGACTCCATTGTCAACGTCGACATCGTCAACATTAAGTGTCAGTCTTTGGTTCAAATGGGTGTAGTCATCAACACATTTGACAAAACCTTAATTGAATTTTAGGAGGACAAAAGATTGTTTATGACCCTAAATCAATTATAAAATGTTTATTTAAATTGTTCCACATTTTATGACTTCACTTGACAGCTTGTGTGTCAAACAGACAGGTTATCAACGATGTTTACCTCTGGCTAACTGCCGTTTTGTAATAAAAAAAAAAACCTGTGTGTATTGGAATAAATAATTGTTACTTCCCTTTGATCTATCCTGTTTTAAGTTATTTTGCTTTTAAAAATGTAAATTGTAAAAAAAATATAAATAAATTATATTTAATCAAATAATCATACAAGATTTGTAATTAAAAGAATTTAAATGTTTTGGGACAAATAGAAATATAAATATAATTTTGATAAATATCACCAAGTTAACAATAGTTATCAAAGGTACCAGGATAATAGTTTAGTACGCCAGACGCACGTTTAGTCTGCACAAGACTCATCAGAACGTTCATACCAAAATGTGTATAAAGCCAAAACAAGTACAAAGTTGAAGAGCATTAAGAATCCAAGATTCTAAAAAGTACTTATTTCATGTCTATTATCATTAGTATTGAAGCATGAAACTTGATATTTCAGTTGAATTAGACGTTTTTTTTTATCTTATTTTCAATTTTGTTTGTGGTAGACGAATCCTTTGTACTTTTGAAATACACAAACTAAACAATTTATAAAACATAGTTGCACTGGGCACGATTACATGAATCAGTTTGGACAAACGTTACTAGCCTAAACTTTTGATTTCACTATCGGAAAAATGGAATACATTCGTTAAAAAATGTGAAAGGGTTTTAAACGTTTGCAAATGCTTTACGCCATTGAACAAATGAAACTGAGAAGGAATGTTACCTAAGATATATAGGATAGGAAGATGGTTTTGAGCTAGCAAACTAAATCCTTCCATGTTATGTGCGAGTCTCTAATCAGGAGTTTGCAAATCAATAGTTGTTTGTTGCTGTATATCATCTTTTTTGTCTTCCCTATTTAGTACATACATCAGTTTATTGTTTCGTTCGAATAGTTTCCCATTTGTCATTTCATGACCATTCAAAGCTAACTATACTATACTTGTTTGATCATTATCGAAGACCGTACGAAGATTTTTAGTATATTACTGTCATGTCAAGCGTGTTGAGGTCAATGATGTCAATTGTCAGTAGATTCACAGCTGCCTTACTGTAGCCGGGGGATCTCAAATTGTGACTGTGAGAAAGTTCTGACTTGTACTTATAGTCGGTCTAGGGAATAGAGACTCACTCTAGAAGTATTTGTAAGAGATCATTAAAAACGCTTACACGATCCCAAAAAGTTGATGGAATAAATAAGGCAATACAAAAAAAAATGGGAAAAAAGACGTTAGGCAAAAGCCCGATGAACACATCTGGGACTTCATAAGCATATTCGCATTTAAGTTTCAAACCAATAATCTGTATTCTATCACAGCAAAGAAAATGCGCAAATCTGTTAATTCAACATGTTGAACACTAATGATTTAACATACTTCCCGAATAAAACCATATGTATACAAATGTGACCAGTATGTATATAATCATTTCTAACCATAACTAAATACATAGTTTGACTATCATGGTAAAATGAATAAACAAGAACAGTTCAATTTTCTCAAAATCGGTTATATTAAATTAGAATACGTTACAACATTTCTAACTGCAGTAGATTCGGAAGCTATTTAAAATCGTGTCTAATGATGCATGTTGATTATCGTACATCGATCTACTACTACTGAATTTAGGTTATTTCGTTCATACTATAACAATGAGATGACCTGAGATTTTATAATATCAAATTTCCCTTATAAATCGACTATTTTCTGGGATTTTGTCAAAGATATGTTCTCACCTTCGTTTGCTCGTTTAGATATATAAAGAAGAAGTATATATAATATTTTATAAACAAAACCAAAACAGAAGAAAGAAAATCGTCAAAAAGGTAGAAATCTTAAAACTAAAACTATTTGGTTTTGTTATTGATGTAGTTTATTCGTCTGCTAGTATTGAATTATAACAAATTCATAATCAACAAAACACTATAATTTTTTTTCAGGGGTTGTTGTCAGCAGCCCCATTAAATAGTTCAACGAGAATTCAGGAAAACTATTTAAAGGAAGTAACTTTTACCGTCACATCATATCTATTGAAAGGTGACTGCAGAGGAAGCATACGATTGGTCTGCATGGTTTCTGATTTTCCTTTTAACACCAAATCGTATTCTGTCCGTGTGTGTTCAGGTATGGTAGATATAGTAATTCCGTAATTATTCTTTTTTGTGATTATAGACATCGGAAGCAATACTTTTCGATTGTAGGTAGAGAACACATGAAGAGTGTTTTTGGTAATATTTTGTATTTAAAACAGTAATTGTTGGATCAAATCTGTATACAAATCTTGGTTTTGTTTTCTTGTTTTCTTAATTCTTTTGTCGGATTTTTTTTTAACATTTATAATGTCGGTGCTTTTTATATAATAAGACTTTTAGCGGACTTGTTATAACATAATCAACACGACGGGTGCAACATGTGGAGGAGGATCTGCCTACCCTTCCGGAGTTCACATCTACTTTTTTGGTGGGGTTCATGTTGCTTTTTTTTTTAGTTTTCTATGTATTGTTTTTTGTAGTATTATTTGTATGTTTGTCTTTTTACTTTTAGCCATGGCGTTGTCAGTTTATAAATCAAATCTATGAATTTGACTGTCCCTCTAGATCTGATATCTTTTGTCCATCTTATATAATATATGACTATGTGGTATGTATTTTTCTAATTGTTGGTGACTGTACGGTAACCAAAAGTTAATGTATGTGTCGTTTCAGTCTACTTGTGTCATTTGCAGCCATATCCACATCTTCTTATTTCAATATATACAAATAATAAAAAAATTTCGATGAAGTTTTTGAGAAAGAAGAATTGTTGATTAATCTCCCAATCCGTTCATTATGACTCTTTAACAGGAAAACAATACAATATGGAACCTGTTAATGTTAGTGCATGTACTGATACACATGCACAAACATTATAAAAAATTGAAAAGTTAATTATAGTAAACACCTAACCAATAGTTTTTCTTGGCTTGCAGATAGCGAGAACGAAACTGATGTACCCACTGAACATATTGCAATATCAATGTCATTTGTAGGCGTTGTTGTGTCTTTCATCTTGATAATGCAGTGTAAGTAGAATTCATTTAAAAATATTCTATGGCATGTTTATCTTTTATGATATAATCAGTAAAGACATATATATAGTTAAGCGAAATCCCATGTGTCACTGTTTTTCTTATGCATTTTGGGGTCGTTTGAATGCCTGTACCAAGTCAGGAATATGACAGTTCTTGTCCATTCGTTTTTGATGCGTTTTGTTATTTGGTTTTGCCACGTGATTATGGTCTTTCCGAATTGATTTTTCTCTAAGTTCAGTATTTTTGTGATTTTACTTTTGAATGTTTATAACTGAACACGTTTCAACAGAAATAGTACAAAATGCACGAAAGGACTATTTAGTTTATACTTTGCATTTTAATTTGTATATTATTTTCACTGAACATAATTTCGAATTATTTGTATGATATACTACAGAAATTTTGTAAAATGGATAATATTCTTTGCATTTTGAAAGGCAATCTGAATAATGACTAAAAAACAAGTTAATTGGAAAAATGAAGGAATTAGAAGTAAAAAAGAAAATTTAACAAATTCCAAATTCAAATTCAGACAATTTATAGAAAGAAGGGATTAATGAGATGCATTAACCTGCAACACCATATTCTTGCACAAAATAAAACTAATTGATTAGTAACATTTAGTGAAGCTTGTTCTTCAAATACATTATTACCAGAAAGGAACATGTCTATGATAAAATTGAGAACGGAAATGGTGAATGTGTCAAAGAGACAACAACCCTACCATAGAACAAACAACAGCAGAAGGTCACCAACAGGTCTTCAATGTAGCGAGAAATTCCCGCACCCGGAGGCGTCCTTCAGCTGGCCCCAACATAAATACATATACTAGTTCATTGATAATGAACGCCATGCTAAACTCCAAATTGTGCACAAGAAACTAACATTAAAAATATTACAAGACTAACAAAGTTCAGAAACTCCTGACTTGGGAAAGTCGCAAAAATGCAGCGGGGTTAAACATGTCTATGAGATCTCAACCCTCCCCCTATACCTCAGGCCAATGTAGAAAAGTAAACGCATAACAATACGCACATTCAAATTCAGTTCATGAGAAGTCCGAGTCTGATGTTAGAAGATGTAACCAAAGGAATATAAATGCTGCAGTCACTTTATATTTCAGCGGTGCATCGTATGGTCTTTTCCTTATGGTGATAGTTAGACAAATCGATCAAAACAAATTTAAATATATTAAGGTCGCTACAGTGCGATTATGATGCTAATATGCAATGGTTTACACTAAAATGCGGACCTCCATACGCTTTAATCCGATGGTCAACGAAGGTAAAGACGTAAGAAACGTAGTTGGATTATGATATTAAAAGTAGTTTTTTTAAGAATAAAAAAACATGACGGAAGACAAATTAAGACTTTTTGTTTAATGATTTTTAAATCAAATATTCATGACTTACTTAATTTCTAAACGTGTTTTGTCTGCTGAAAAAAATGTTGTTTTTTTTGGTGGCAATGATAGAATGACATGTACCCAGCTGACGACAATGTTTACTTAGTCTATATAGATACACATATCAATAAGTAAATTTGCATACTGTTGTTTTTTTATTCATTGTAGGTAAGGGGAAAATAAGATTCTTCGGAATGCAAAAGAAAAGCTTGGGCATCCCTACCATGTATGAGAGTATGAGACATCTAGGTCGATCAGTAATATATAAAAAAGAAAAACAACGTGTGTGACGTTAGCTATATGGCGTCTTGTTGCATAGCATGTCCTTATAAATGCTAAAATATTATTTGAAAATGTTTTAATTAATTGGTGTTAAAAAAAACTTCTCTTGACGGAGCTCTATGCATTTCCATAAACATTAAAGAAAAATAATAGATTCATATATAACACCTTATGGGTAGAGTTAGTCCTGTCCCAATGTTATTGAACATTTTAAGTTTTAGATAATTGTTAACCATTAAAACGTAGAACAATTAAACTTTATTGAAACTAAACAGTTGTGTGTGGTATAATAACATGAATAAGGTTACAGTGAACTAATCGTTTAAAGGGACGGGAAAGGTAATAAAAACACTTGCGGGTGTCGCATAAACAAACAAAAAAGTTCTAACCGGACGTGTCGATAGGATACACGTTTACAGGCGGCAAATTAATTAGTTATTTTACTTGATTTATTTCACTTGACTTGGCGGGGTTCATTCGGTTCGCTTATGATAAACCAATTCATCAATATATAGGTGTATAAGGACAAACTCATCTATGAAGTGTTCAGCTATTCTTTTGGTAATTCCTTTGATGACACTGATAGGTGATAAGAAATCAGTAATAATTATAACGGCAATCATTCTTATCACACACACCTTCAAATAGACTGACTTTATGCAAATTAAAACGTAAGCTACGCCCGATCAGTTAAAATAACATTCATTTGGTAATACATTGTTGTAATATATTTATTAAAGATGCCGGTTTTACGGGTATATGCGCTAACGATTTGTGTGCAACGCATGATTAAGTATTATTTAAGGGGGAGCTTGAGAAAGAAAAAAATATTCGAAGTTTGCCTATAGTTTAACGCAGCAGCAGTTTGTTATTGTGGTATGTCTGACTCCGAGAAACTTCTAGATACCGACAATGAATCTCTGCCACCTGGTCCTATGGTTATAGTGATCATTCCTTGTGTGATGGTATTTCTGCACATTATACTGGGAATAACGTCTTGGTAGATACTTTCACGCTGTGTAAGACCTATTTATCTTGACGGGGAGATCGATACTCTTCAAAAAGACTTGGCAGTTTGCCATGAAAATTTTAGCTACCCAACTCAAGCAGGAAGGTTCAATTAAACTCAAAGGGGAAAGTAACAAGATTCAATTCAACTTTAATTGTGAAATTATGGCCGACCTTTTTAAGCTCCAGAAGCGTATTCCTGATGAAGATGCAGCATGTCTTAAATTGGTATCGGGTGCTATCCTAAATATTAAGAATTCGAAGCAAAATAAGCTCATCCGCATTGCAGACAAATCTCCCTCAAGATGGAAAACCGTCCGTGAATATGAGTGTGACGACCTTGCCCCCGACTCAGAAGATAAGAAATGCATTTATTCTACCGTGCCATTAGGAGTATCAAGGGAAAGAAAAGGCCCCATCCTTATAGAACCGATACAGCTACTGTTTCTGCTCCTCCTGCTCTTTTGCCCATTTAACATGACATTCGACAAAACAATTACCAACAGCCGCCCTCTCTGGCCAGCAGACGGAGGGAATCCTCATCTCATGACATCAGTTACAACTGCAACCAGCTTGGTCACTGCCGAACTCTGCAGTACAAAACCTGCTGTCACAGGGTCATCAAGGCAACAGAGTAAATGGTGAGTATTTTTATACTACTCTTTTAAATGAAAGTAATCTTTACGGATAGTTTGAACTCTTTTTGTCACATGCAAACTATTTTGTAATATTGATATGTCATCTGTTGCAAAGAGGTTAAATTGTTTACGCAAGCATATACAATACTTTAATTCTAAAAACATATGTGTGCTAATGAATTTGTCATCAATACAATCAAACGTGGTATCCTACACGTATGATATGTCATTAAGAATAAACAATCTGCAAATGTCCATTCTAAATTTGTAAATGAAGCAATTTCAGAATTACTGAACATCGGATGTGTTAACGAAGCTCCAATTCAATCAATTGTTGTAAATCCGCTTAGTGTTGCAGTTCAAAGTTCAGGCCAAAAAAGTCTGTTTTTGGAATTAAGTGAACTGAATGTTTTTATTTTGAAAAAAAGAACAAAATTGAAGACTAGAAAGTGACTTTAAAATATTTCACTAAAGATTGTTATCAATTTAAATTTGATCTTAAGTCTGGATATTTTTATTACGACGTATGTTCTAAACAATTAACATGTTTAGGATTGTGTTGGAAAAATACATTTTACTGTTTTTCTGTGTTAGCCTTTGGTCGATCATCTGCTCCATATCTGTTCACTAAATGTTTACATCTAATCGTAAAAGGTTGGCGAGAAAATGGCGTAGATATTGTACTTTATTTAGATGATAGACCTGGGTAAAGATAAACAAGAAGTTTCCGAATATTCATCTTTTGTGAAAACGTGTGAAAAAGCAGGGTGTTTAATTAACATGGACAAATACTTTTTTGAACCAGTCCAATGTTTAGAGTGTTAAGGTCTAGTTTGGGATTCGCTGATGTTTCAATTGGTATACCAGATTAATATAATGGCAAGGTCGAATGTAAGTGACAAGGTCAAATTTAATAGGAAAGGTCGTATGTTGATGACAAAGCCGAAATTAATAAGCAAGGTCTCACCTGACATGGCCAGTGTAAAAAAATAAATCTGGCAAGGTCATTTAAAGATAGTGTAAGCTAGTAGAAGTATAGTAGATTATATTTCTATTTGATATGCATGTTTTTCAGATATTTGTTCATGTAGAGTATGGAAATCCTTTTCTAACTCAGTTGAACAAGATATGTCATTTTTATTTTACTGCCTACTTGAGTTCTGTCTGCGTTCAAAGGCCGAAAACAACAAAAGAAAATATTCTTATGCATTTAACAATTTCTGTTAGTAGTGTAATAACAATTCTAATTTTAAAACTGTATTAGCTTCAGATTTTTATGTTTTATTGTACTTAATACACCTATCAAAGACATTTAATTTGTATGCTGGGCTTATAAACTAGCTGGCTATCCCAATCGGTGTTAATTCACAGTTGTGTATAACGGTTAAAGATTGAGCTCATAGAAAGATTGGTCATGTTATTGTAAAAATAAAAGAACTAATTACGCCAGATATTTTAATGGAAATTGTTAATAAATATGGTAACGAATGAAACAAACTTATAGAAATTAGACTTTGTTGTATGTGTCTTATATGCTATGCAACGTTTTTAAGATTTTCTGAAATGGTAAGTTAAAAAAGATCTTATTTAAATAGTACTGATACACATGTCTCGTTGCTCATATAGGAAAAGCAAAAATGATCATTATAGAGAAGGCACCCATGTTTTAATTGCTAGAACAGATACACAAACATGCCCTGTTATAGTATGTAGGAGAAATATTTATTATTATCCAATATTGATGCATCATCTTCAGACTATATATCTAAATCCATGAAAAAAATCTAAGTCTTTTTGACTGAAAGGTCTTACACCTTTATCATATACTAGATGAAGAGAAACGATATAATTAATAGGTGGAGCTACTGCAGTTGCATCAGCTGGCATTCATGATAGATTATTTACGAGGCGTGATAATTGGGCTTCTGATAAAGCAAATCGTACATTGTAGCTATATAAGAGAAATATTGAGGAAAAACTGACAGTGACTAAAAGTTTGGGAATATTATTTTTATAAATATAAAATTTATATATGTATAATTTTTTTGTTCAGATCTGCTTGGATATCTTTGTCTTTGGAAAGGCTACTTCACCTGTAGGCACACTTAACCTATCTATGTGTTGTTTTATTTATTAAATAATTCACATTCGTTTGAGCTGGTGAATCAAAATAAAAATAGATTTATTAAAGGTATTGGTCGCATGACGTATAAACGGTCAAGTGATTGCTTACTATAAACACGTGTGTGTGTGTGTGTGTATATATATCAAGCACATAGTGTGTGTTTATATCAAGCACGTTGTATGTGTTTATATTTAATTTGATTGGATACCATCTACCCACAATGCCGGTTTTACGGTTATATGCGCTCATGATTTTCGTGAAAAGCATGATTAAGTATAACTAAAGTGGTTAGTTTTGAGAAAAAAAAGTTATTCGAAGTTTTCCTATAGTTAACGTAGCATCAGGTCGTTATTACCTTTAAAATCCCGACCACCCTTTTTATGAGATGGTCATCATAAATGTGGCTATATACATATACTAAAGTATTACATTATATTCATTTGAATTTTTCCTCTTTTGTAGATAGTTTTAGATTGTGTTACTGTATATTACTGTGCTACGTATGATTAGATTGGTAGTGTGCCTGAATTTTAATAGAGTGAAGGGCTTTAGTTTTAGAATCATATTGAACATGTTGAATGTAATTAATATTAAAGGCTACTACACATGTAGGCACACTTATCCTATGTTTGTGTTGTTTTATTTATTAAATAATTTATATTCGTTCGCCAGATTTAGAATATAACATTTATTTCATTGTGTAACCGCAACATCATATAACTAATATGCTTGTAATAATACATTTTGTATAATTAAAGCATTCAATTACATTTTCATTGATGATTTTTGTTTAAATAAAAATAAGAAGATGTGGTATGATTGCCAATAAGACAACCCTCCAAAAGAGACCAAAATGACATATAAATTAGCAACTTTAGGTCACCTAGTTTATTTATCAATATTTTAAAGTGCATATTAAATAAGAAGTCAATATATTGATATCATTTGAAGTTCCGTGATGATCAGATGTTGTAGGTAAGTTTCAATATGAAAAAAAGGTTTTGTATATATTCAGTGGTTGAATTGAGTTTATCTCCTGAATGTTAACATATGCACGTATTATCAATCTGTCTAATTTCACTATTTTTATACATATAAATTATTTTATTGTAATTATGGCGTATTTTGTATGAGGAAGTTTTTACACTGATATAAGCATTGATTTTTTAGACTGTTTCCGATTGAATTGTTTATACCAGATATGACCACAATCATTTTGATTTAATTGCTACAATGACAAGCTTTGAAAAATCGACTACACATGATTAGTTTTAAATTTTGGAATTAAACTGATAGTGAGAAAGACCTAAAGGTGCGTATCTTTAACGTTTCTTAGAGTCCTGTAACAATTCAATAAATAGAACAACTTTAAGTTGATATTTTTCTGGCAAAACAAGTGTGCTACATGTATACACAGTCAACCTTTTATGTAATAAAAAAAATGGTTTCAGTGTTTGAATTGAAAAAAAAAGATTTAAGCATAGTATTAGACATTATAAAGTAAATTAATTTGGTCAACGATCAACTTGGGCTAAAATCTAAAACATTATGTCCATTCTTTTTTATAAAAATTTGTATAAGTTGATAGATATTTATGTAGAGATTTTTGTAAATGATATTTACCTTTATACTGTATTCAAATCAGGTATGTATTTGAAATTTCATACAAAAATATAAAGATATATATATATACGTTGATGGAAGTAGGTTATTTATGACATCATAGTCAAATTTATAGCCTTATAAGTCAGTTATATTTTATGTTTGTAATGTATGTATGCAGCAGTAGCTGTCCTTTTCTAGACTTTCTCATCCTAAATTGTACGATAACATTGTACTTAAAGCGCAAAAATTACTATGTGATTCTTGTAAGCTCATCGAAACTTTAAAAATAAACTTATAAGTAAAGGTTATCTTATCAATGTTGTAAATAGATCATTAAGTATTGTTTGCATAAGCACAAATATCCATGATGTGCATCCACAAATTAAAACATTTGTTGGAATGTTTAAATATACATCCAACTTCATTTTCTATATAGAAATGATTCATTTAATATTCTACATTAATTTATTTATTTTGTAAGAACATATATCAGTACTCCATGTTATCCTTACAATAAAATTATATTTACCAGTGTACATTATTTTAAAGTCATGTTGTCCAATACTATAGTTGTCTTTCTGGTATTACCAAACCTAACCACTCTTTTTGCTTTGATATTGTACATGTTGTATGTTGTATCATATACTAATTTTATGCGTTCAGTGTAATGTTTATTTGTGTATTTTAATATGTAATTTGCTATTTTATAGTTTGTGTTTCTATGTTGTGATTTAAGACTGCTGTTTTCCAGATATTCGTGAATGTTGATGCCTGCTAAACTGTTCAAAACTGCTGCAAATGTCTGCCCCTGTCCTAAGTCATGAACCTGTTAAGTGTTTGTCGTTTATTGAATTGTTTCTCGTTTCTTTTTTTGTATTTATATAAAGATTTTATCGTTAGTTTATCTCTATGAACGGTTTCAAACTAGATATAGAAAGATTTGGTGTGAGTGCCAATGAGACATCTCTCCATCCTAATAACAATTAATAAAAGTAAACCATTAGGTCAATGTACGGCCTTTAACACGGAGCCTTGGCTCCCACCGAACAAAAAGCTATAAAGGGCCCACAATTACTAGTGTAAAACCATTCAAACGGGACAAATAACGGTCTTATTTATTTTAAAAAAACGAGAATCGAGAAACACGTATAAATTGCATAAACAAACGACAACTACTGTACATCAGTTTCCTGACTTAGGACAGGTGAAAACATTTGCAGGTGGATAAAACCTTCTCCCTTTTTCTGAAACAATATCATAACATCACAGCATAGAAAACCACGTTTTGGGGCCCTTTATAGACTGATGTTCGGTGTGAGGCAATGATACGTGTTGAAGATAGATATAGGAAGATGTGGTGTGAGTGCCAATGAGACAACTCTCCATCCAAATAACAATTTAAAAAGTAAACCATACTTGACACAGAATGGTTTACTTTTATACAAAGTATGACTTGGACTGAAACTTGCTTCATAGTCACTCATACTCTCCTTATTATATTATAGAAACAGTATTGGCAACTTAATCCCAAATATTTTCACATAAACCGGTTATATCTCTTTGTGTTTTGTATTTGTCTTTCTTTAATTGTTAGTGTTTTGTCAATTATTATATGGACTTCAACTTGTTTATGTTTTTGCTGGATTTTAGTTTTGTGTTATACCTGTTTGTTTTACCTGTATTTATAGCCTTACGGAAGTACCAGTGATTGTTATCATTTTTGAAAAGAGACCAATTATGTGTTAAGCTATTGTTTTAGCTCCGATTCGTAATGATAATGATCAATAATTCATTATTTGAAATTCAACATAATCTTTATTTATTTTGATATTTCTTTCATTTCCCGAGTTCCTCATAATATCTAAATACTGGCATAAAAATTTGAATTAGAAATAAGATTCGATATCAACTAAAAGATAATGATAAAAATCGGGGATGGCAATGATTACTCCAGTATTGCTCCGTAGTACTGATGTTCAAATAACACAAACTTTTTAAGATACTTGATTAAGCAATATACATTATGTTAATAAAATCTCCTATTCTTGTCATAAAATTTTTTTTTTTTTACTCTGATAATCAAAAATGTAATCATTACTTTTAGGAATTTTGGTCCTCAATGCTCTTCAACTTCGTACTTTATTTGACCATTTTAACTTTTTTGGATTCGAACGTCACTGATGAGTCTTTTGTAGACAAAACGCGCGTCAGGCGTATATGCAAAATTTAGTCCTGGTATCTATGATGAGGTTTTTTTAACAATCTAGGTAAAATGACGAATTACATGTTTGTAAATTTTTTCCCAATTCTCCTCTACAGACATATTACCTAGATCAATAGTAATATATAGGCTTTAAAAGAGGGACGAAAGATACCAAAGGGACAGTCAAACTCATAAATCTAAAACAAACTGACAACGCCATGGCTAAAAATGAAAAAGACAAACAGAAAAAAATAGCACACATGACACAACATAGAAAACTAAAGAACAAACAACACGAACACCACCAAAAACTAGGGGTGATCTCAGGTGCTCCGGCCGGAAGGGTAAGCAGATCCTGCTCCACATGCTTTAAAGGGGGCACAAACGGAAACTAATTTCCTATTACACTTTCGTCGATATTGAATTTCGTGGTTCTCCTTAAGTATGCATACAACTTATGGAAACTTTATAATTCCTTGATCATTTGAATTCGAAGTTAACCTATTCCCATGAAATCTCCGAAAATTGGTATCCAAAGAAAACATTTAGTCTTCAGTATATAGACATACTCACATTAAAATGGCAAGATTGCAGTGACTGTTAGTAGTAACTATATTTTTTCATTATGAATATGCATTAAAATACAAATCGGATAGTCATATCATGGTTATAATGTTTACCCCTCCAAATTAAAGTCAGTCTGTGGTGATGATTGTAGAGGTATTGTAAAATTTTGAATATTAAAAAAAACCAACTCAAATAAACTATGTCCATTGGTGAAGGACGTACAGCGATGTATATTGATGTAATCTTTGCTCTTTGGTTTCTGGTGGAGTGCTGTCTCATTGGCAATCAAGCAAAAACTTTTTTTAATTTGACAAAACCATCACAAACAAAATAACAAACACAAAACAAATACAAACAAACAAAAAAAAACACAAACACATTTTGGTACCGACGATTGGAATACACCCGTCGTCATCTACGAAAAGATCTTCCATAACGGTCATGAATCGTGATTCCGTCCTTAAAACAATCGAACGGATAGTTTCAACTTCACATTTACAATTTTGAGCTCTATGTTGCTCTGCAAATTGCTATTTATGACATAATAATGGCAAACGAAAGTCCCGAATATTGTATCTACTATGACACTTATATTGGAATTACAGGCGCTGTTGGAATGTTTCTAAATGGAATGTTTCAATCTCTTTCGGCGTAAAGTTTTGTTCTGAACCGACTCTCTTTGGCAACTTATATATGCATGTCAATATATGAGGTATATTTAATTGTATCGGCGGTATCCTTTATTTAAGGTTCAATAGAATAGATGGGTTTAATAGTTTTCAAAGGTACCAGGATTAAAATTTAGTACGCCAGACGCGCGTTTCGTCTACATAAGACTCATCAGTGACGCTCATATCGAATTTTAATAAAGCTAAACAAGTAAAAACTTGAAGAGCATTGAAGATCAAAAATTTCAAAAAGTTGTGCCAAAACGGCTTAGGTAAAAGAGGGACGAAAGATACCAAAGGGACAGTCAAACTCATAAATCTAAAACCAAATGACAACGTCATGGCTTAAAATGAAAAAAGACAAACAGAAACACAATAATACACATGACACAACATAGAAAACTAAAGAATAAACAACACGAATCCCACCAAAAACTAGGGGTGATCTCAGGTGCTCCAATTATCAAGTAATATATGCCTGGGATACGAAAATCTTTAGCTTTTCGAAAATTTCAAAGTTTTGTGAACAGCAAATTCATAAACTGATCACATATTTGATACTCATGTCAACACCGAAATGCTGACTACTTGGCTGGTGATTCATTCGGGTTAATATGTTCACCAAAGTTATAGTTATAGTAAGAACACATCATCTTTATTTCGGAAAATTAGATTAAAACATAATGATAGCATCTATTCTTCTTTGCTGTAAAAAGCCAGTCACATAAAAAGAAAAGAACACCAGAATTAAATAACAGATAAATTGCGGTATAAATGGGCAAATGTTGAAACAAAAAGAGAGAACACAGTAATCAGGTGGACACAGAAGAATTTGTACACGGCGAATACATGAAATTATATTTTTGTAAGAAATGAAAATCAGTGACATAATGCAAACGGTTCCATTTGGATTTCGTGGGTGTAACGTCGACCAACAAGCGAGCGTATACCATATGGGTCGATAACGGTCTCAGAATATGGATATTATCTCAAAAACGCCATTTTTCGATAAAAAAAAACTGTATCAAAGATAAAGAAGTAGGTTCAGTAAGTCCCCTTGTTGGCTCCAAAATATAGCAATTTTACAAACTTGTTAAGATTTAAACTTTTAGTTATCCATTGGAAAGTAAAATGCTTCTGCTACATAAATATGGACTGTTTTTGACATAACAATGCACATATATCGGATACCAGCTTCATTAAGTCTTGCTAAATTACTGCAATCTTCACAATTTAGCATTTTAGTTAAATTGTAGACGGTTTCCTTCTGAAATGAAAGTGGCCGCATTCGTGTTCATTCTTAATATTGAAATGTATGTTACATTTTAGATAATACATAACATATATAAAGACTGTAAATGAACACGTGTGCGGCAACTTTCATTTTTGACAAAAAAACATCCGAAAAGTGACATTTTTGGGCATATTTGATAGATTTTTCATATTTAAGCCAGACTCGGAGCGTTTGTAATGAGTAAATCAGTTAAAATCTTTCATATTAACTTATTGAATCAACTGAAAGAGAAATTTAAGTGTTTATGAAAAGTCTAAAATCTTTCGTCAGATGAACTTGAAATTTGAGGCCAAAATCGGCCCTTACAAGACCTACGCTATTTTGTACATTTTTCCTTTGATCTTTTTTGTGATAATTTTCATATCATGCTTCTCGCTTGAGATGGAAAAATGATCGCTAGAAACTAAGGAGGCCACGTGGCGTTGCTAACGAAATTGACATGAAATTGACAACGTCGTCATAGGTAAAATAGCGATAAACAGATTATTATTGGTCATCTCAACTCGATTGCTTTTCTCACTTTCGCTGTACCAGCTCAAGCGAGAAAATCAATCTCGTTTAGATGATCAACGATTATCTATAAATATCACAATATTACCGACTTTGTATGGTTTGAGGCTCAAAGAAATCTGTCATTTTCTTTAGTAGTTTAGATATCGGCAAGATGATGAGAAAAGCTGGTTCTCATAGGCATAAGTATTGTTTATTCGAAAACCAGTCCCCCCAACGAAAAAACTATGTTGTCCATCAAAAAATTAAGTAAGTTGATAATGTCAGTTTCAGTATACTTTGGTTTGGGTAAGATGAATTTTTATAAAAGCACGCATTATCCCTCCCTAAGACAAAGTGTCCGTATCCTATGTTTGATGAAAGAAAAAAAAGGACCAACTTTTTCAAGTCGTCATTTAGTTTGGAATTTGAAGTACTTGTGTATAGTGTAGAAAAATTATTTTTTTCGATACATTTATAAGGTGAACAAGTCTTTAATTTTTTGTACTCTATCAATTATTTTGCATTTTGATATGTTGCATCTTATTCCCGCTGCCTATTCACTATTTTGTTTCAGTGCTGTTAAATTTGAAGAAAAAGTTTTGGTTGATCACTGTGTATTTTTCAGCAATATTTTGATGTCTTTAATGACACTTCCTAAATTTTGGTATTAAAGGAAGATTTAGTTCTCTGGTTGAAATTCCACAAAATATATTTCAGACGGGAACACTCGTATTAACCATTGAGATGCATATGTAGGACATGTATTTTGCATTATTTTTGGTCTTTAACTGATAAATAAGCGAGTGTCGTAAAAAGTAGAATTACAAAAATACTGAACTCAGATGAAAATCAATTCGGAAAGTCCAAAATCATATGCCAAAATCAAATTACAAAACGCATCAAAAACAAATGGAGAAGAACTGTCATATTCCTGACTTGGTACAGGCATTTTCAAATGTAGAAAACGGTGGATTAAACCTGGATCTATAGCGCTAACCCTCTCACTTTATTGGCAGTCTTATCAAAGTCCGTTATATTTACATTGATGCGTTAAATAAACAGACACAATAAATAAAATAGTCAAAATATGGGTACATCAGTCATCATCGTATAAAAATTTTAAAAGGAACAATTTAACAGAACACAAAAACATCAACTTTCTACGAACACATTGACTAATTTGAGTGTCTGACGTCAGAAAATTTTATACGTCACATAAGTTTGTCGTTCAATGTGCAAACAATTCAATTTTAAAATTTATATAAGCAATGTTAGCATACAGGGTTAAAAAATCAAAATATGTAAGAATAAATTTCAGAAAAAGACCGAGATTGAAACTAGTCCAAAAGTTATATATAGAATTTATAAGAATACAAAAATAGTTAATTCCACTACGCGATTGAATTAATGATTTTGACATTTGTGGTTTAACGTATATAGTAATTCATAATAGAAATATATCATAATGACATATAATAGTACAATACTATACGGGATCTTTTAAAGTACAGAGTCACGTTATAAGAACAAAAGAAATATAAAAAGTCGCATGTACAAAACAAACCACCAAAAATAAAAGCCAATACAAACACATTGACGAGATGTATAAGTACCGAGCCACGTCAAACGGATATCACATAAAACCATTCAACAGTAATTTTGTAAAGTAGTATTAATAATAGAACAAAGATAAATGAAAGAACAATAAAACATGTTGTTAAGATGATAAACAACGTCAGTACGCAAAATCTATACATCCAGACCATCATGTATTATTTGAGAAGTTGATACGGAATATGTATCAACAAGGTATTGGTACCTTCCGAGGAACCTTGTTTTTTAAAAGACGAGACTTTCTTTGACATACTACTCAGACACTGATGACGTTTTATAAAGTCTGAGTAGGAGCTGCAAGCTCTTGAATACTGAATAAGTTGGGAAATATATATTCCATATGCAGGTGAAGTTGGTATATTGCTACTAAGGTGGGAAAAATTTATAATTTCAAAATAAAAATCGTCTATTTTGTCATAGATTCTGGAACTGAGATGACTGTGTAATTCAAATTCGAGATAGAAGTCTGAAAATAAGGCGGAGAAAGCCGTGTCTGTTGTTTCTTTAATCTCTTTTTCTGGGGGAAATATTCATGGCACCCAATCAGAAAAGTTCGGATTGTTTATGGAAAGAACATCATCAATATATCTGAAAGTGAAATTAAATAATTTGGCATCTTTGATCCTCTTGTTTTTGACAAGTGTCTTGATGAACTCCGATTCATATAAAAAAAAAAAAAAGGTCGGCAAGAAGAGGCACACAGTTTGTTTCCAAAGGAATGCCGACAATTAAGCACGTAAAAGACACGTACGAGAATTGATGAGGTTAACAGTTATAACATGGAAAGTCAGAAGATAATAATATGAGATAATAGCACACGTGCATGCAATAACTTTATACTTAAAATCGTTAATATTGATTTTTTGTTGAAATTGGTTTGAAAAATCGGTGAATTGCACTTTCTGAGATGTTAGTTGTAAGTTTGTACTGGTTTGATTTGACTTTGCAATGATTATTTCCCGATATAAGTTACACAAAAAATAAATTTAAGACAGGGGTATTAAAAAAAGCATTGTTCGAAAGATGTTTCCCGGCGGCTTTTGTATAATTGATAGAAGTTCATTAAAAGAGACAAAGTGGAGAGTATGTGATGTATAATGACATGACAAAAGGGAATTATACGATTTTCAAATAATCACTATCCTTGAGGCAGTACAACTATATATTGTAGGCTGGTTGGGTTTGATATATGCGTAAGCTGTTATTTAAGACTCTCCTTGACATGCAGACGTCATAAACTCGAAATTATACGTTAGCTGCACCAGATTAGTAAAAACAGTATGTTGCTATATACCAGAGCAGTTGTTATATGTTTGAGATTGATAATGACAGGTACGTGTATTATTTTATTATTATACGTTTGTCACTCATCTATAATGAATTAATTATTCATAATTGTATTTATACTTGATGATCAATTCATGATAACAACAAAACCCTAGAAAAATAATTAAAAAGTATTATTTCGTTCTTGCTGTAATTTATTTCTGTCACCCAACATTTTTAAAGTACCTAGAACTTTGACTTTAATGCTCATTTCTTTAAATCAGCTTTTAAAACGGATATGGCACTTCATCGAATAACATAAAGATTTACTGTAATATCAGTCCTACTACTGCATCAGTTTGTATTAATTCTCTTGTTTTTATGTTTCAAATATTAGATTCGAGAGTAGTAGTAGGACCTATATTACAATAACTGCTGATTATTGGAAAACGCTACGGATGCACAAAATGAATGAATTGACCATTTAGTTTGTATATCTAATATTTCTAACATGTCTTGTTACCTACTCGGCGATTTCCATAAACAAATAAGATGTTTGTGTCTTTAAACCATAACAAAAGTTAGAAAAATACCATATTTTAATGTAACAGTTATAGTACGGTGACCGAGTAAGGAAAAATCGCTTATTTAAGGAGTTTAATTGTCATTCGGACTATACGGCTATACATCACAGTATTGGTAGTTCAAATGTTAAACTTAACATTTTGACTTGTCGTCAAAAAATCGCACGGTGCAATTTTCGTAAAATCGGCTTTGAAGTACGTTAGTTTACGTGAACGAAAAATCGACGAAGAAATTTTTTGAGGTCAACATTGTAAAATAACATCCGTGATATGATTTCTGTTATTATATACATTGTTGTTACACCTTATTCGTGTTATTTTAACGATTTCAATTAAAGTTTAGCAAAATTAATTCGTTATTAAAGAGTTTTTGTAAAATGTTAACACTAGAAATACTTTGCATTTAAAAGAGTACGTTCCAATTTAATTTCATATTTTTTTTTAACGCAAAATGTAGAATAATTAACAGCTATATGGTATTCATAAATTTGTACCTTTCTTAATCAATAATATCAAATGCATTTGTCTCAGAAGCACTGTTTCAGCAATTCAATCTAGACAAAATTCACAACGCTTATATGACAGAGCTATTTGAAGCTCATATACAGCCTCTTATAGATACATATACGCAATTGGAATGTGATGTATTACTTACATTTACATACTGAGATATGTTCCTTGAAGCAGTAGACGTTTAGCTGTCTAATGTCTCTTTCTTGAGATCGTCGTCTCTAATGTAACATTATATTTTGTAACCAACCGTACCACACGAAGGTGGATGCCAGTTTACATACTCGATCTGCTTTAATTTTCTGAGAAAATTCTATCATCTATAGATGGCTACTTTGCTTTTAGACAGATTCCTAGATATTTTAACGGTACTATGACATGGCAACATAAAGTTCGTTTTAAAAGCCTCAAGGGGATTATGTGGCACTGTAGGCATAACAAATCAAAAGTCTTCCATCAAAGTGTTTCAGATTATAGATAAAGCAGAGAAGTATTCCTGACTGAAAGTTTGACATTTCCCATAAGATTCCACCTGATGTGAGCTTTATATGGTCAGAACGTTTGTTAATTCCGAAATTGTCAAAGTTTTTACACCGACACTGTTCATGGCTGTCGTAACTTGTTCAGCACTCAATAGAAGGCCTATACCAAATGCTTTAAACTTTGTCACAGAGTTTAGGGAAATGTGAAAGAGTAGAAGAACAATCATACGAACCTCTTATACAATTGTAATTGTTCTATGTGTTCGCTACTATAAAAACAGGACACATACGAGCGAGTTGTGGTTGCAGATGTGGAACATTAGCAGTCTAAATAATGGGCTGAGATTTTCACCCATTTAATAACTATGTGTCCGTCTTTCCCCAACAATTTGTAAACTATTGCGTGCTGCACTTGTACTTACCGGATGCGACGCAACTTCGTCTCTGTTTGGAGTAGGTTAACAAACTGTCAACAAGACTTCGAATGACACGAACGTCGACTATTGTGTTGTTTTTATAGTTTTGGTAATATTGACAATGATAAAGCCCTTGTTTTGGCATGAAAAAAAAGATAATTTCAAAGGTTTATGATCACTTTTTTGAACCACTCCATTATAATAATTATTCAAGTTTGCCACTAGTAAAGATGTAAGTTTAGTCAGGTTACCTTCATGCGAGATGGCACTGAAACAGTATGTTTTACGTACTCCGTTTCAAACTAAAAAAATGGACCGCATTACACATTGCTAAACCCCTATCCGGTCACCTTTAGAATACGGTTGGCGAGAGTAAAATGATGCATTACACCCCGTGTACTTTAAAAGGCATATTTCAGCAAAATTCTTGCAGTATCTTGTGTCTTCATTGAAAGGAAATCTGCATGTAAAAGAATCATGTGGTTGTTCACTACAAAACCTTACATGTGGTTTGCTTTGATCCTGTAAAGAGTCAGAATTATGTAGAAATTTTGAATTATGTTCCTTGACAATTAACCAGAAAATCTATTTGTGTGGATCTCTTTGATTGGAATGTTGAATTGTAATTATTTTCGAAGTTTGAGTGCTTTTTAGTTTTAATGAATTTCATGAATGATCTTATGCAAAATATGCCTTCATGACAGTATGATATAGTTAAAAATAATATTTATCATGTATTGATGAGGTTGAATGTCAGCCAGCAAGGTAACTACTGTAATTTTAACAGAATGTGTGTTGATCTTGTGTAATAGATCAAATATTTGAAAAACGCCAATTTCCAGAATAAATCGATTTCTTTTTCATTTTTTTTAACGTTTTCGAGATAATTCATTGATAACTGATATAAGAAAATGTCTGTATCTAGAATTAAACCTACATTGTTGTATATTTCTTCAAATTTTGAAAATATGGAAGAACAGAATTAAAAACAGAATTTGATCTTTGACCTCATTTTATGCAAAACTGTTACCACATTTCTTTTTGACCACATCGATATTTCAATAAAATGCAACAAATTTAAAATTACTATTATTAACAAGTTATAGCTTTAATGTGTCATTTTATAAATATGTTTGACGGTTTTATGCACTAGAATATTTGGGGTTTTTGAATTAATTTTTTTTAATAAACAGACTCAGTTCTAACTTTCGTCTGCATTAAATGTTTAGTTTTGGTAAATCTTAATTTGGATGTGTATAGCCATCAAATTGCACATTGTTAACTCAATACATTAGATGTGAAAAAAACCACAACAAAAATGCCTATTCTAGTTATTATGATATTGCATAGCTTAAATTGTCTCTGATGACACGTCGTAATAGTGTTATAGTAAGGTCCATTAATTACGTAAAATTCATAAACAAATATTAACTAATATGGAAATCCCGATTCACAGTCATAAAATAGATAAACACATGTAATAATCAAACGAAGTGCACGTATAAAACAAGACACTTTCTTCAAACCTGAGTTATAGAAAACCTGATTGAAAGAAATAAAAATTCCATTAACCTGAAACATACATTTTTCCAAAATAGCCCATACACTGCTAAAATCACAGGACTAAATTGATATTTCATTTTCATAGCAATGCACAATCAAAGATATGTTCCTTTTTCGAAAAGCTTCAAGAACGTTGGACAGTCTAAACAATATGAACACATTTAACACAGATGGTTATGACAAACCTAGAGACGGTAACATCTTGGTCCTTTGATCTCTTGTGGATAATTGTATCAATAGAAATTATGTCACATCTTATTATTTCTCTGGACGTGTCATTTATATGACCCTATATCATTGAATAGATGGGAGCTTGCCACTCAAGCTGCTTGAACAAATTGCTACCGGCAAAAAAAAGCTAGGTTTTTTTTTATGGAGAAGACAATATGAAACAAATAGTCCTTTAAAGGCAAACCGAAATACAAAGTAGTCGTGATCGCAATACATCCATCATCTAACTAATATATTACACATCATAGAATTACATATATATATATATGGTGTGACACATCTGTTGTTTTTTAGTGCGACTCGAGTAGCCTAATAACACATTACTTAAATAATAGAAAGTCAACAATGTTGGATTTCTATACCAAGAAAGCTGGTTCTGAAATATTTCAAGAGAAAAACGATACATAGACCTGCTAATGTATTATTGTACACAACCCTCGTCCAGTTTTATTTTCAGTGTTTTCATCCACAATGCTATCCACATGAAAAAGGAAACAGTAACGATGCCTTCTGATATATTCGGGACGTGATGACGTAATGTTTGATTTTCCTTTTTGTTAATTTCCTCACATCAGACAATCCGGAAAGAAATTCCCACACCTAAAGTAATAAAGCATTATCAATACTTAGCCAAAAAAGGCATAGCAAGTCTGCAATAAATTAGTTCCAGCAAGATTTCAAATAACAAAGAAATTATACTTAGTTGGTTAGGATAAGAAAACCTTGAATACACGACCGGCGTAAAAATGAACGACTAAATTACCAATATGTGAAAACCATCAACGTTTCAACTATAATTGTCAAAACAGTTAGATTCCGAGAAATAAAAAACCGCAATTACAACTTTCCTTCTTTAAAATAGGAAACGACAAAGATATTGATTGTTTTATTCGGCCAAATTTGTTTGTAAATCATGGCCTATACATTCAACAGATATTCTTACCACAGTGACTATAATACCGTTTGATTGCCCAACAACAAATATCTATATATAGCATGCCTAGCTACAAGTTACTGAGCAGGTTCCCGATAAAATTTTAACACTTTTCTAAGTTATTAAGTAAGATCATATTCTGTGTAACAGTGATGCAGAATGTGCATTAAGGAAGTACGCTTGTCAAGTTTTGTGTTTTTGTCAGATTTTCAATATCCTCTGGTTTTATCCTGGTACCTTTGATAACTATTTATCCATTTGAATGCCTTAAAAAATTTGCCCATTAACCCCCGTTTTTCTTTTTATTTATCTTTTACGTGTATAATTATAGGCCATCAAATAAAGTGTTATAAAATCCTTGTTATATTTTAATAGTTTTGAGAACTTAAACTTGTCAATGAAAAAGGTATGAAAATCAAGAGAGAAAATTTTCCCGTCAAAATTCCAACGGGTAATATCTCAAAATAAGCACATTGGCGAGTATTTTTTTGCTTATTAAGTTCCTTTATTAATCCCCTTTAAAAAAACCTCTAGTGTAATGACAAGCTTTTTATTTTGAAACTGAGTAGTGAATTTCCTTAACATACATGCATAATAGTACGGTGACCAGACCCAATTTTTTTTGATTTAATCGTCAAACATACTATATGGCTACATTATATATCATTGGATTCGGTAAAATGAGTATACATCTGGTGATAAACTCATTATGTAAGGTGCTCCAATGGTATTCTGTACCTACAATTTATTTACCATTACTCAAACTATTTCAACTCAAAGATACAATAACGACTGACAATGTAATTACTGTTGACATTTTTCTGTTATATGTATTGTCAAACAACCCGAAATATCGTTGGCAACAATACGCATTCCACAATTGGAGGCATAACTTCAAAATACTTATATGTTTAGGCCAGGTGTATGCCAGTCAATGAATCAGACGTAAAAAGGGACATGGATACTGTTTCCAAATGAATTAGGGCTGTGGTGTCATTGAAAGAGATCAATATTACAAAACTAAATGGATCTATGAATTCTCAATTATTTTGAAACAACCACAGAGTGCAAAATACATGTCCTACCTCAATTGACCATTTCAGAATCTAATGCATCCTGGGTAATATTTTCAGAAGCGTACACCAAAGCGTTTTGATTGGTTTAAAACGTTATAAACAATGGAAATTCAACCAATGACGTAACTTTATTTTCACTTTGGGGTACGAACAATGAAATTACCCATGATGCTTTAGATTCTGAAACGGCGAATTATAAATATGTTGTTATACAGGCGGATACAGCTCGGAACAACATCGTTTTTCTTTTTAAATGTTATGACTTAAACTGCCTGATAAATGAACTAGGTATTGGCAATTCTACTTCGAATTTCAACATATATCACGACGTCATTCACCAAGGAGGAAATTCTCGTTTATCAAACCAATAGACATAAGGAGATGTGGAATGATTGCCAATGAGACAACTATCCACCAGATTTCAGATAAAGTTGAGTAAGTGATAATAGGCATTTTATTATATAATACTTTAGAACTTCAACCAATGATGAATAACTTGACCTTCCGTCACTGCATGAATTACATTTACACATACAAAGTAAAGTTACGAAAATACTGAACTCCGAGGAAAATTCAATCGGAAAGTCCCTTATCAAATGACAAAACACATCAAACGAATGGACGACAACTGTCATATTCCTTACTTGGTACAGGCATTTTCAAATGTAGAAATGATGGATTGAACATGGTTTTAGAGCGCTAAACCTCTAACTTTTACAACAGTCTCACACGTGTTACAAACAACGTCAAATTGCCGGGTCTTCTCAGTGCCCAACAAATCTCATATGTAATGATGAAAATCAAAATCATCAGCAATCAAAGGCTTCAAAGTTGTTGTAAAACTACCTGTTCTACAGATGTCTTGAATTTGGAAAGTGATAAATAGAGTACATATAATCTAAGACTCTTTTATCTTGCAATAGTAATAAACCATATGATTTACCACATTAATCTCTCTGATTCAATTTTTCGACAAACAATCTGCATTCCCATTTGAACCAATTGCGCGTCCTTCTGACGAATTGCACATTTTTTCATAAAAAGCTGAATTCATACCAGAAATAAAAGGAACTTTTTTTTTAAAGAAGAGAGAATAGAAGTGACAATTCTTTTTATCCTAATTTTCCGCTTTATGAATGATGTTCCCGCACAAAAAAAAAATTGTGAATACATTTATGTTGAATGCATCTATTCCATATAACTTGAGTTAAAAGGTAAACAAATACATGTAAGTCGGTTAGATATCTGACTAATATCTAGCAACTGACAATGATGGCCAGTTGTAAACAAAACTGTACTACAATAGAGATAATGTTCCAATTGTAAACTTTCAATATCTATGGAGCAACATTCCAGCAGCACCTACAAACGGAATATATATGTTTTAGTTGATACGACATTCCATAGCTTGTATTTCATATTATAATTTTCATGATAGAGGAAGCTACTTAACCAGTTTCAAGTGGTGAAGTGTAAATCATCCCTTCATAATTTTATGGTTGACTGCTTTGAAGTATACACCTGGAAAAAAGTATTGCAACACCTTGATTTTTTACAACTTGAAAAATCAGCCTTATATTTGAAAAAAATAATTGTAAAATCATATTGAAACATAGTTAATGATAACATTGGCATCCAAACAAACAAAAAATGTATGAACAAAAATGTTTTAACTACCCACAATTTGATAACAAAATGGAGTGTTTTTTGTACAAAAAAAATGCATTATATACCTTTTACTGTAATTGAACTTTACAATGTCAGACATTTCAAAATTAATCTTTTAAAAGATGATTGTTCACATCATGGTTGATCGCTATACAACAAAGAACTAGTACTTTGTACGCAGCCTTCATTCAAACGGATAAACGCCTCTTTAACGTCTTCTGATTCCTGCTAAAAGTCGACTAATTTATTGCTGAGGTAGCAGCAACCATTCCTGATGAAGGACATTGTTTATTTTATGGCGTGCTTGAACTAGGGTGTCGTTGCGCGCATTTTACGCCCAATTGTGTCTCATAGTATATGTACGATATGGTTCAAATCCAGGCTACGATCGAGCCAAGGAAGATAAACAGAATTTCATTAGAACAATGGATCTTCCTCCACGATGCATATTATCAATTTTGGCGAGCTCTGCACTACATTGGATGTACATGTGTGTCCCAAATGGTCTTATCTCACGATAACCAGTAGCAATGAGTCGATCTCAAACAATTCTTGTTTAAAGACTCCTGTATGGCCTCCACTCTCCTTTTAGAATTGTACTGTTTGCAGTGGGTTTCCTTTTGACAAGCCTTCATTATGCGTGATTTTCCCTAGCAGATGTTGTAGGGGGTCTTCTTGATCTCGGAAGGTCAAATATCGTTTGTTGCCTGATTTTTATTCTGAATAAAATTGAGAATGGAAATGGGGAATGTGTCAAAGAGACAACAACCCGACCAGATAAAAAACAACAGCAGAAGGTCACCAACAGGTCATCAATGGAGCGAGAAATTCCCGCACCCGGAGGCGTCCTTCAGCTGGCCCCTAAACAAATATATACTAGTTCAGTGATAATGAACGCCATACTAATTTCCAAATTGTATAAAGAAACTAAAATTAAAATAAAACAAGACTAACAAAGGCCAGAGGCTCCTGACTTGGGACAGGCGCAAAAAATGCGGCGGGGTTAAACATGTTTGTGAGATCTCAACCCCCCCCTATACCTCTAACCAATGTAGAAAAGTAAACGCATAACAATACGTACATTAAAATTTAGTTCAAGAGAAGTCCGAGTCTGATGTCAGAAGATGTAACCAAAGAAAATAAACAAAATGACAATAATACATAAATAACAACAGACTACTAGCAGTTAACTGACATGCCAGCTCCAGACTTCAATTAAACTGATTGAAAGATTATGATTTCATCATATGAACATCAGGCACAATCCTTCCCGTGAGGGGTTTAGTATAATACCATCATAACATATATGAGAAGAACATAACCCGTGTCATGCCAACAACTGTTTTTATAATAAATGTGTTTAGTTCCGACGCAAAGACCTTATCAGTGACTCAATATTAACGCCAAAATATGCAATCTTTAATGACTTGACAACAGTATCGTAATTATATCCCTTCTTAATTAGTCTATTCAAAGGTTTTGTAAGTTTCTGAGGTGAATACTGACACCTTTGTGCTTTATAAAGAATATTTCCATAAAAAATTGGATGTGAAATACCTGAACGTATAAAAAGTCTGCATGTTGAGCTATATTTACGAATGATGTCTTTATACCGATGATAACATTTAGTAAATGTTTTGACTAGTTTGTGATATCGAAAACCATGGTGTAATATTTTTTCAGTAATACATAAATTTCTCTCGTTAAAATCTAAAACATTGAAGATGACTTATAGTGGAATATTGATGACCAACAATACGAACAATTGTCACAGAAACATACCTGCTTCTCTCATGCTGATATTCTGCTATCTTGCAGCAGTTAAATATAAGAGTTGTGGATGACCAATTACAAGGTGTCAAGCACATAACTTTATAATCTTGTTTATTTAAAGTTTTGAAAACAATGAGGAAAACAACATCTGTTTTAATGTTTACGGGTACAGTTGCGGCATGTGCAGATAAGAACTTATTGAATCGATATTTATTGATTAAACTCGGGTGATATTTAAATATTATTATACTTCATGTCAAAATGCCAGATTTTGATTGGCTAATCCGAGGGTGTCAATTTACTCTATTATCCTTCATGGATACGCTTGATCAAGTGTGTGCTTTATTAAATACGACTCTATCCTATGACAAATACTCTATCACCCTTCACAGAGACGCTTTATCAAGTGTGCGCTTTATTAAATACGACTCTATCATATGGCAAATACTCTATTACCCTTCACGGAGACGTTTGATCAACTGTGCGCTTTATAAAATACGGATGGTTATGTACAAGATGTCATAGTTTATTACTTTGAATTTTGAATTTAAACGACAGTAATAACAGAACATTCAGTATAATAAATTAAATAATGTTTAACTAGTTCTATTTCAACAAATTATATCACACAAAAATCAAGAATGTTTTTTTTTAAATTTCAATTTGGTGTTGCAATACTTTTTTCCATTTGTATACATTGAAATATCCGTTACACTTAAAATAATCGATATTTTCCAATAATCTTCAATCCAGTCCCTTTCCCCGAATGTAATCTACCAAAATGAGATTTACCAATAGGTGTGTACTAATATGAGAAACACAAAGGGTGCTAGACTTGGAGCAGGATCTGCTAACTCATCAAGAGCCCCCGGGATAACCCCTAGGCCAGGATTTTTGGTTTCGGTCGTGTGGCTCACCTTTAATTTTTCTTAGTTATGTCGTGTATAGTTGTTTGTATTTTAATTTTTGTCTTGTTTATGCCATGGCGTTGTCAATGTATTTTCGCCTGATGAGTCCTTTTGGTATATTCCGCCTCTCAGTTGCTCCTTAATAATTTTACTAAACAAAGGGCATAATTGGAATTTACAACTGCAAAATGAAATCATTAATGTTTAGTATTGTTGACTTGTTGTCATTTTGTTGCCTTGCCTATGCATTGACAATTTCTCTTTAAAGTATTAGTTTGAACTGTCCTAGTATAAAATCCGCTTTACTAAGCATATAATAACTTGTATATATCGTGTTCATTTGGTAAAACAATTTACATCATATTAAGCATTTAAAATCATTAATTTATTTTATTTTGTCGTTTTGACATAATAATAGTTATATCATTTTATTCTTGGAATATACAGGACACTAGTATCGGTAAAAATATTTTCTAATTATAGTGCAAAATGTGGAAAATTTGTGTGTGCAAAACTAGTTTATATTCCGCATTATATCAATTACTTCCTGTACTGAAAAAATCCTTCTGATTTCCATTTCCCTATTTTTTATTCATGTGAACACCATACGAGTACGGATGTACCTGAAATCTAGAGTTATGAATCAAGATAGAAAATACAATTCCATAAAATTTAGTTTTATATTTAACTTCCAAGCTGACTTGAAGCCATGGCACAAAAAACATGTTATCATTTTGTTTCAAATGGACAGCAGTATGTCACTAAAAGAGCTATAGGCGGGTTTTTCATTATAAAATATGTGTTTTTATATATTGATTAGTATGTCATTAATGTCAAACATATATATATAAAAGAAGATGTGGTATGATTGCCAATAAGATCACTCTCACAAGAGACCTAATGGCACAGAAATGAGCAACAACAGGTAACCGTAAGGCTTTATCAATGTGCAAGCCCCATATTGCATAGTGAGCTATGAAAGGCCAAATGATAAATGAAAAACAGTGAAATCGAGAAAACTAACGGCGTTATTTCTGTACAAAAAATAAGCGAAAATTAAATATGTAACACATCACCTAACGACAACCACTGAATCACAAGTTCCTGAAATGTGAAAGGCACATAACCCACGAACCTGGAACAGTGATGTAATAGTACATAAGGAATATAAACATCAACATAGATATAACACGATTAAGCAGACTTTTGCAATTGGATTTTTCTAGGTCTATTTAATTTCAAATATATGCAAATCATCTCGATGCAACCAACACAATTTTACATTTAACATATTTTAAGCTAACAAGGATAGTACAATAATTATTATTTTTTTAGTTCAATGAGCTCTCATATGCATCAGATTAAATGAATCCAAAACATGATTAATTGATTTTAGCGCCATGTTCAACACTGTGTTTCGTGGTGGTCAGTTAGGTAAGCCGGGTACCAGAGGAAACCATCGACCTTCGGTATAAATAAATGCAATAGTAGTATACCGCTGTTCGAAATTCATCAATCGATTGAGAAAAAAAAAATCCGGGTTACAAACTTGAACTGAGGAAAACACATCAAATATAAGAGAAGAACTACGATACAACAGAAACACAAAACTAAACTGTAACACACACAAAAACGAACAATAATATAACAATGGCCATTTTCCTGAACTTATCAAGAAACTGGTATTATTACATGTAGTTAAATAAGATAAGAGTGGAGTGCACCTGGCCAGTGGAATATTCGAGTTCCAACCTTTGTAAAACAAAATCAAAATATGTGTTAAAAGGACTTTTAAACTTTCAGATGAGCACATATAAGTATTCATATTGAAATTTATTTTTTTCAAATTCACAAAAAATAGTTAGAACTTAAATAAGCGTATAGCAAAGCATGTAGCCAGTGTGTACGAATGTTTAAGAAAGCATACTTAAGATTCAGCTATTTGGACATCAGATTTAGTTAAGTCAAAGCATCAACAATTGTGTTCTTCGTACCTACATGATATTAAAAGTTTAAACTTGTCCAATATATCATATATATACTTGGTTTTTTATCTGTGTATTTTAAAGCTGTTCTGCCTTATACATAAAAGAATTCATTCCAAATCTTGGTGTTCTATGTCTTTGCATATCTCCACTGTTCGAATAAAATATTGGTAATTATGTTGTATTGCAATAAGTTGTACATGAAAAAAACAGTAGTATACCGCTGTTCAAAAGTCATAAACCGATTGAGAGAAAACAAATCCGGGTTACAAACTAAACCGGAGGGAAACACATCACCAATAAAAGGAAACCAACGAAATAACAGCTCACTTAGGTGCAACTAAAACAAACAACGATGCAACATAAATAGTAAACGAACTATTAGTTAACGATTGGCAAGGGTCTGAAAGGCATAATTTTTATTCTCCTGGTTTTAAGCCACGATAATACAGTTGTTCCAAAGGACTTTTTGTATGAGGTAACACACTCGGCATATACAAGAGCTCGTTCCTGGATTTTAGAACATTGGTTTTAAGGAGGCTCGTGAGTGTAAGATTTTCAGGGGTAAAAATTAACATTCATTTTTTAATTACAATTTTATTTATTGACTTAACTTTAGCGTGTTTAGTAGTTGTTACTTTATCATATGGTAAAAACATCATTCGAAAAAATCAATTCTTGTTGGCCCCTTGTGACTTTTAAAATGTAGATATCATTGAAAAAGCTCCAAATTATCTCCTTTTTGTGTAAAAATGCCATTCTTTGGCATTAACATTGAAATATCTTTTCTAACTCATCGGTGACCTATATTTGTTATTGTTGTTTTCGAAGAACCTGTACATAAACTAAACAATTGAAAAAAATTAAGCGATTTCTGTAATTTAGTTCTTTTCTTATTTCGATATTGCCGCTATTTCTCCTATCAGTTCAACAGAAAAAAGGACATTAACAAAAATGTATGCTTTCGAAGGCAGATTGTGAGCGTAAATGACCGTTGACCCAATTTTTTATTTCACTTTTCTATTAAGTATCAAATAAAGTTCATGTATAGAAAAATAAAGCGAAATCCTATATTAAATAAAAAAAATATTTAGACCCGCGAGCCCCCTTAACTAGAAAGTGAAGTAAGTAAACTTAAATTGAAAGATGGCCTACCGTCCTTGTTACAAATATAAAGGTATATAGGCAAGCTAAAAATCATAAATTGTGTTAATAAAAGTTAAGAATGTAGCCTATTGTGACACCTAACAACTACACTCACTGTTTTATGTGTAACTACCATTCATAGCAAATCCATGTGTTTATCGTGCGTTTTTGTACCAACTGATCTGTCCTGAAATATTTCATAATTGCCAACACTTTATAGACAAAATACCTATTAACTAAACACATTATGTCTTTTTACAGGCACGAAAATACCTCTTCTAATAAGTATTATAATACGTAAATACGGACCATGATAGCCGTAGCACTGTATCATTAGGTTGTGAACACTGATGTTTTGATGTCGATTTCATAATGTGGCAGTTGCGCTCAATCTACATATTTTCAATGATTAATATTGTCAGTTCCACTACCGAAGTTCTTTTGTTATCTCCGGACACTCCAGTTTCCTCTGCCATACAAAAAATGACCTCCATTAAAATAACCATAAAGTTGAAAGGCGGGTTAAACACAAATCAATCAAAATTAATAATCTGCATAATTACATGAATCACATTTATTAATAAACCAAAATACATTAATTGACGAAGCCATCACATCATATATGCAAAATAAAGGCATTAGTTGTATACCGGTGTTCAATATTCATTAATTGATTAAGCAACAAGAAATCCGGGTCACAAACCAAAACACATTACTTATGTTTGAACAATTTCAACACTGGTTCCTTAATTGGTAACGTAACTATCTAACATATCTACGGCTGAATGGGATATGCCATATATATTAAGTGTTGATTAAATTAGATAATGTGGGAGATAACAAACAAAACTTTGGATAAAATTATAAAAAACGCTACAATGCTCTTAGTTTGTATTCATTTTTATCAAGATTTTTCATTCGAATTAAGTTAATATAAAAATGGGGAATGTGTCGAAAAGACATTAACCCGCAGAAGAGCAGAAAACAACCAGTGGGTCTTCAATACATCGAAAAAAATTACCACCCGGAGGCTTGCTGCAGCTGACCACTGAACACAAATCATAAATGTGAACTTGTTTAGTCATAATGAACGTCATACTAAACTCCAAAATATATAAAAGAAACTAAAATTAAAATCATACAATACTAACAAATGTCAGAGTATCCTAACTTGGGACAGACGCAAAAAAATAGTCTTAAGAGGGTTGGTTAACATCTAAAACAAACATGCAGTGAAGATATAGAAGAAATTACCATTACACTGTTTTAACAAATAGAATACTCTATAGCATTTTAGTAGCTGGCTTGTTGCTACGTTTTTTTCCAAATTACTATTTCTTTATTAGTCGATATTACCTGCGCTTTCTTTAATTCATTAGAATATGATGATAAAGATAAATTTATCAGTTTTGTAGTGTCAACGTTTTGAATACCTATAAACTGCTGTGAACTGTAGATTTTACAGTTTACAAGTGTTGAAGACCGTACTTTGACCTAGAACGTTTCACTTTTACAAATTGTAATCTTGAATGGATTGTTGTCTTCTTATATCTACTTTATTTAATTTGACTTCCTAATTTATAAGTCATTGATGTAGAAACACAACAATGTATTTTACAATCTATGTGGATATGACCATTTACTGTCGGTCTGTTTGACTGTGTAAGATGTATAAATACATAGCTGTACGTCTTAACAGAGTGGAGACATTAAATTCGATATATCATGCAAAAATAAAAAAATGTTTAACTTATGGAGTACATAAAACCACCCCAAGTTTGGTTGGTTTTTTTTTGTTTGGGGGGGGGGGGGGGGTGCCTTGCCCAGGTTTTAATTTTCTATGTTTGCATTTTATGTACTTTTGTTTGTCTGTAGGTCTTTTCCTATTTTAGCCATTGCGCTGTATGTTTTTTTTTCAACTTATGAATTTGAATGGCACTCTTGTATCTTTCATCGATTTCATATCCGACTTTAAATTGATCATGCTATAAAACACAAACATGCTCAATTAAAGACGTTCGAATGATTCAAGTCAGTATTATTTGTAGTATTTATCATTCTTGCATAAATGCAAAGTTGTCACAAGGACAAACGAACGTGCGCTACAGTTAATGTGACAATAAGGCAGTTTGTTAAACAATTCTACACTTACTTTTTGACTGATTGGCTAATCTCTTTTTCATTTTATTTTAGTTGCAACAACTGCTATATATGCAAAAGAGGGATATCCTGTCACGTTGACATGTCCCGTCAAGACATTTTTCGAACCATTTACCTGGAGGGGCCCTAGACATTTAACCATTTATTCTATAGGAACGAAGACAAATCCACATCTTATACAACGTGACAATATTGCAATTACGGGAGATCATTCCGCAGGAGAATATAAACTAAAACTACTGCAATATGATCGAAGTAGCGCAGGCCTTTATCAATGTGACATCATCGTCCATGGAAAACCAGCCATATACGACATAACAATCAGAACAGCAGGTAGGATACAATATACAAAGTACAACCCAGGATTTATTTGCAACTAGTTCACGTTTCCAACTTTTTTTTTACTTCAAGGGTATTTTCTTTCAAAATATCATAATAGTTTTAAAATAACAATATTACCTCGCTTTAGGAAAGTAATTGAACAAAAATAAAAAATCTTTTATTTCAATGTGTGTGACGGAAATGTGACCTAAATTGTTTTAGAAGAAAGGCCTCTAATTATACGTTGTTAATTCAACAGTACAGTTGCACAATAGAAGAATAAATTGTCCTGAACAAATTTGAAATAAAAATTAGTATATTGACCTTTAAGAATAAAATTGAAAACAGAAAATGAGACCAATTTAGACGAGTAGTTCAACAAAAAGTCTTCAAATCACTTTTAAATCTTTTAAAAAGTGATGAAAGCAGAGACTAGCATGCCTGTATTGAATACAATTAAAAATTAAAATAGAGAATGTATCAAAGGGACAACAACCCGACCAAGAGAAAAAACAGACGAAGGACAGCAATACAAATCTAAAGATATTTATTGAAATCATATTAAATATACTAGTACTTTGTAACTAAACTATTGTAATTATATATACAATTACTGACTACTGAATTAGTTGATACCTATAAATTATAACATGCAATTTCTCATAGAAGACCCCTTATCAGCCATATGTCATGATATCAGCACGAGAACCGAAAGACTCAATGGATGATTTTGACCTGAGCTATTAAGGAGTCTGATATATGTAAAGTTATTTGTTTTGTTCTCTTTATCAGATACTCGAATCTTGAGAAGATTACACACAGACATGAACCTTTTAAAAACTTTAACAATTATATCATGAACATTTCTCGTGTGATTTTTTGGCAATTTGTATAAATAGCTTTTCCTGTGTCCTAAACTTTTTTTGTATCCCACTTATTTATGTCTTTCACCTAAAATTTCTTCCCAAATTTCGAGAATGATGTCAAAATGCAACGAGTGAGATAACGTTTCAAATTTTTGGCATGCGTTATAAGCTGAAACAAATGATACTACTCGTATTCAGTTGATTACAAAAGTCATATCACACGAAAAACTACATGCATGAAATGAATACAATTTAAAGCGTATATATTTACATGTGTAATCCTGTAGGAAAATGATACTTTATGATATCATATTTGAATTTTTAGAGTCGCCTACAGTACTTGCAACCTTAGGCGTTACTATTTCAGCGATCAGTCAGCGGTCATCGATCAGTCACCGATCAGTCAAACTCACGTCAGCAATCCGTCAGACTTATAGTAAAAGTAATTGACTGATCGGACTGATCGGACGGATAGTACCGATCGACCTTGATGACGGATTGAACTTTAATACGTCACATGATAAACTAATGCAAATTACGGAATCTTAGTTTCGTTTAATCTAATTAAAATGGCGACTCTTGAAAATCGAACGTTCAATGATACATTTTGTTTATTAATTATTTAGCAAAGTTTTATCAATTGAAATGAAAAGAAATGTACAGATAAAACCTAAATTAAAATATCATCATTAAAGAATGGTCTTTTTCGTTTTATTTACTAGGTAATATATTTTCAAAACCGGCGAGTTCTAAAACGGTGTCTACATCGCGATTTTTATTTCATTATTTTTCAAACATTCTCGGGAAAAACAAAATGAAAGAATCAGTTATTGACAAATGTAGTCTATTTTTTTTCAATATTTTAAATTTTTGTATCCTTATCATCATAAAATTCTTAAAAAAAAAACTTATCATAATCACGGACTTTCTATATTCTCGTCACAATCGAAGCATTTAAAATAACAAATTACAAAAATAACTGGTGTATTTTTTTAACAAGAAATAGAAATAAATTTTATGAAGAAAAGCCAATCATGATGTACAAAAAGTACTGAAATCATGTGACGGTTATTATTTGTATCAAAATAAATCAATAACTACATTCTTATTTCACAAAAACAAAAGTTTAAGTATTTTAATTCTCATTATATCTCAATTCTGATTAGAAGACTTGTCTCAAGATGGTAAAAATAACTGATTTCAATTAAAATAGTATCATTTTTGATAAAAAGAAGAATAATTTTGATTATTTAAACAATGCGAACAACATTTTAGTATGATTTTTCTGATATTATTTTAATTTTATGAAAAAAACTATTCTCAACTATAAAAAGTATAAAAATCCAATTGCAGTCAATAATTTTCAGTAAAATGAAACAATATTTGCATTTTAGGAAACGCGTACAAAAATTTTATATCTTTTTCCTTAAAGTAAGCATGTTTTATGAAGAACAGCCAATCCTGATGTACAAAAAGTACTGAAATCATATGCCGGTTAATAATTTGTATCAAAATAAATCAATAACTGCATTCTTATTCCACAAAAATAAAAGTTTAAGTATTTTAATTCTCACTATATCTCAATTCTGATTAGAAGACTTGTCTCTAGATGGTAAAAATAACTGATTTCAAATAAAATAGTATCATTTTTAATAAAAAGAAGAATAATTTTGGTTATTTTTAACAATGCGAATAAAATTTCAATATGATTTCTCTGCCATTCTTTTAATTTTATGAAAAAAAAACTATTCTAAACTATAAAAAGTACAAAAATCCAATGGCGGTCAATAATTTTCAGTAAAATGAAGAAATATTTGAATTTTAGGCAACGCGAACAAAAATTTAATATCTTTTTCCTTTAAGTAAGATTATTTTATGAAGAACAGCCAATCATTATGAACAAAAAGTACTGAAATCATATGACAGCTAATAATATGCATCAAAATAAATCAAAAACTGCATTCTTATTCCAAAAAAATAAAAGTTTAAGTATTTTAATTCTCACTATATCTCAATTCTGATTAGAAGACTTGTCTCTAGATGATAAAAATAACTGATTTCAAATAAAATAGTATCATTTTTAATTAAAAGAAGAATAATTTTGGTTATTTTTAACAATGCGAATAAAATTTCAATATGATTTCTCTGCAATTCTTTTAATTTTATGAAAAAAAAACTATTCTAAACTATAAAAAGTACAAAAATCCAATGGCGGTCAATAATTTTCAGTAAAATGAAGAAATATTTGCATTTTAGGCAACGCGTACAAAAATTTAATATCTTTTTCCTTAAAGTAAGCATGTTTTATGAAGAACAGCCAATCCTGATGTACAAAAAGTACTGAAATCATATGACAGTTAATAATTTGTATCAAAATAAATCAATAACTGCATTCTTATTCCACAAAAATAAATGTTTAAGTGTTTGAATTCTCATTATATTTCAATTCTAATTAAAAGACTTGTCTCAAGATGGTAAAAATAACTGATTTCAAATAAAATTATATCTTTTTTGATAAAAAGAAGAATAATTTTGATTATTTTAAACAATGCGAACAAAATTTTAGTATGATTTTTCTGATATAATTTTAATTTTATGAAAAAAAAACTATTCTCAACTATAAAAAGTACAAAAATCCAATGGCGGTCAATAATTTTCAGTAAAATGAAACAATATTTGCATTTTAGGAAACGCGTACAAAAATTTTATATCTTTTTCCTAAAAGTAAGCATATTTTATGAAGAGCAGCCAATCCTGATGTACAAAAAGTACTGAAATCATATGACGGTTAATAATTTGCATCAAAATAAATCAATAACTACATTCTTATTCCACAAAAATAAAAGTTTTAAGTATTTTAATTCTCATTATCTCTGAATTCTGATTAGAAGACTTGTCTCAAGATGGTAAAAATAACTGATTTTAAATAAAAAAGTATCATTTTTGATAAAAAGAAGAATAATTTTGATTATTTTAAACAATGCGAACAAAATTTTAGTATGATTTCTCTGACATTCCTTTAAATTTATGAACAAAAAAACTATTCTCAACTATAAAAAGTACAAAATCCAATGGCTGTCAATAATTTTCAGTAAAATGAAGAAATATTTGCATTTTAGGTAAAGCGTACAAAAATTTAATATCTTTTTCCTTAAAGTAGGCATGTTTTATGAAGAACAGCCAATCCTGATGTACAAAAAGTACTGAAATCATATGATGGTTAATAATTTGCATCAAAATAAATCAATAACTGCATTCTTATTCCACAAAAATAAAAGTTTAAGTATTTTAATTCTCATTATATCTCAATTCTAATTAGAAGACTTGTCTCAAGATGGTAAAAATAACTGATTGCAAATAAAATAGTACAATATTTGATAAAAAGAATATTAATTTTGGTAATTCTTAACAATGGGAACAAACTTTTAATATCATTTCTTTGACATTCTTTTAATTTCATGAAAAAACAACCTATTCGAAACTATTAAAAGTTCAAAAATCCGATGGCGGTCAACAATAACCATTTTCGTAGAAATAAGTTCATGTTAACAGAGTCATATAATACAATTATGTATTATATGTCTCTGATGTTTATAATATTTAATACGAAAATATTAATCAACACAAACAATTTAACGCGCTAAGCATCTTATTCTGTTAAACTATTTTTACTTTTGTATTGCAACTAATTTTATTATAAATTATAACGTGTAAATTGGGGTGTCTTCGTAGAGGTCCGCGTTCATCGATTGTAAACACTATGGAGTTCGGTTTACATAAGAATTTTAAATATATACGTATCCGTCCGATCCGTGCATAAATTTAATTTACTGATCGATCGGTGACAGTTGTCAGGGTAACTCTCACATAGGTAATATGACTTATCTGACGGATCCTATGGGTCACCGATCACCGATCACTCATCGATCAGTCAAACATCCGTCATCGATCATTCACCGATCAGTCAAGTTCACGTCAAACAGTAACGCCTAAGGTTGCAAGTACTGTACGAATATAAGGATTAATCCTGAAAATCAAAATGGACAAATAACAGTTGTGGAAGACTCAAACGTAACAATCGAATGTTCAGTCAATGACGGCAAGCCTTCGGCTACACTCTATTGGATAACAGAGGAAATCCTTCTTGGTCAAAAAAACAAAACAGAAATAATTAGATACACATTGATAGCAAGTCGCAAGTATCATAAACGTAACCTTACTTGCATTGCAAACAATACGTTTTATCAAATCATGAGGATGGCACAAATACATATTTACTGTAAGTTTGAATTAATTAAATATATATCAATAAAAATCAAGATTGTTCGTAAAAGAGACTGTCGCAGTTATTGAAAACATAAGTAAAACTATATTAAACGTCAGCATATAGTCCGTTCTTATTTTTTTGGTGTGAATCCAAATTCACAATTATTTACCAATGTGAACAGAAAACTGTCATAATATAGTATCTTCCATATAGATGCAGAAACATTAGAATACAACTACACGTTTCGAGTTTCCTTACTTGAGACTAGTATGTAGGCACATTTGTTGGTCAATGGACATTCTTCATGCTCTTAATTATCTAAAACCAAAATCATTTTGAAGTTATAGCGAACTGCTGTCGTTCAGATACAATCAATAAATAAAATGTAACAAGTATTCAATCGAACATTTTACAACAACATTTAAAATTTACACGATCTTTTCACACAATTATTTTGAGGCTGCAGAATGTAGCACGATGATAGAGGTATCACAGCACAACATCAAAACAAACTATGAAAATCAATTGATATCGTTTAGTGCATGTACCAAGTCATGTTTATGACAGTTCTTGTCCATTCGTTTTTTATGTGTTAAAGACAAACAGCGATACTTCTACATGAAGTTTTCTAATGTTTTAGTGGCGTCATCATGTTCTTATTACCGTTATGGAATATATGTGTATTACATTATATTAACCTAGATTGGTAAATATAAAAATCTGTACCGGTATTAGTTTGACTGGGGCAGGTTCAACTTTTCGTAACCACACTCTCGATTTATAAACCAAATGCAAATCATCACAATATTTACTAGCGCTGAATAACACGAAAGGGAGTCACTTAAAAGAATAGTGTATTTTTTTTTAAAACATGTGTCCACCACTCCTCCGGTTATTTGTGGGGTCGTTTTTCTAAGTGTTTACTTGTAACTGATCGCTTATTTATTGTTGATTGGTCTTCAATCATATTTTTTTTACCATGATCAAATGTTTAGATAATCAGACAGAGGGTGGTACAAAGGCTCAACCTATAAAATTCCTTTGCCATTTTAGCCTTGATGTTGGTTTAATCCACCATATTCTACACGAGGAAAGGCCAGTACGAAGACACGAAAATGAAAATTATTTTTTTCGATTCTTTGTTTCAGCTTTTTAATGATATAGTATCTGTGCGCTGGAAGTTTCTTTCTTTTTATAATGTTAATACAGTGTTATATTTTATGGTACAACGTACATGATGCAAGCAACGTTTATACAGGAGTGATTTTATTTTGTTTTATTTCTTTTTGTTTTATTTTCTTTTTGAGTGAAACCTCTTGTTGACATATATTCAATACCAAAACTTATAGAAGAGGGAAAGAAATTAGTTTTGTTTTGTACTAACAGAACCAATGAAGAGGCTACAGATGTATCATGGTTTTACAATGACAGTGTTTCGCTTGGAATAAATACATTCCAGATTACGTTTTCAAATGTTTCAAGAGATAATGCCGGAAAATATACTTGTACAGTAACGAATAGAGCTGGAATTGGGACGACAGATTTTCAACTTACAGTGAATTGTAAATATATATATTTTCTATGATCATATTGTTGTTTAAAACATTATTTGTTTAAACTGCTCAAAAGAATGCTCGCCGTAAAACCAAATGATAAATAATCTCATCTTAGGCACCAGGGTTGAAATTATGAACGCCAGATGAGTATACAAAATAATAGAAGAAATCACGTTCTTAAATCCCAAAAATTCTCGCTTAACTATAAAACATTCTATACATGATGTCAAACACGATGAAAATGGTAAAATAAAAGTTAGTGTGTCATTACTCTAATATACAAAATACAAAAACACTTACAAGGTGAAACGTGTCGGGAAATATAAAAATATTAAAATTATTAGGATAAATATACCATACATTACTATACGTGACGGTTCACAAATAGCACTTGTTTTGAAATTTTTTCGCCTATGTTTGTTTTTGAACCAGCCAAAAGTTTTCCGTCATGTGTTTATTTTGTAAATGCATCCTAATATAGTTCATAGTTCCACCTATTTAATTTTGAATCAATGTTAATTCATAGAAAATGGGTTTAATTCGACCTCTAAATATCAATGATTTTAAAATAATACGTACCCAAATACATCCATGCTCCGAAGTACATCCATCAAAATCGAATAACAGATTTTTTAGTTTTATTTCTCCAAATAATTAGAACCAAAGGTCCAAACTTACTATTCATTTCTTAAGAAACGTATGCTGGTGACATATTTCATTTGCTCATTTATAAAAATTGCCTGTTTCCTAACGTCGCATGACGACATTTACGTCGATTTTCCTTTTTCCAGTGAATCCGTCGTCTGTTTATGTATACTATAAACGTTTTGTTTATATCAAGATATGTCTAGCTATATTGAAAGACGTGCATTATATCAAATTATAAAACTTCAAATATTTTGTCGTTTAGAAATCTTGTCACATTTTCGCTGTCATTTTTGCAATTTGGAGATTCGGTACAATTCGGGTACTGTGATATTAAATGGTTTATATTTTATAGACTCAATTAATGTTGTATGATACGAATTCCTTTAACATATATTTCAGATAAACCATATATTATGAATGGAATCAACAAGTACATATTTGATGCAGAACTATATGAACCCACATATATATCATTTCGTATTTCAAGTTCCCCCAGGCCCGATGTAGCATGGTCTACGACAGCAAATGGAAAGCTTGGATCATGGAATTATCGGTTTCAACACTCTGGGACATACATTATATCATCTAATATAGTTCCAGAAAGAAATATCCACATAGGGGAATATGCAATAACGATTAGAAATTACCTAGGAAGTCTGAATCTGATAGTTACATTGAAATGTACGTTTTGTTTTCATAATATTTTTCGTCATTTTAAAGTAATTTGTAAAAGCATTTGTCTATAAAAGAAAACAAAAGAAATTTAAAGGCAATTGCTTTCCTCCAACAACATCAACATGAGCAAACCAAGAAATATTTTTAGTTCGTAGTACTTTGGGAGCTCACATGGAAGGTCACTATGGACTTCGAGTAATTTTGATGTATAGAATGAAAACTCATAGATAGTACCCTAACATTTTGACTTACCTCCCAAACTTACAAAAAAAAGTATATACTTCTTTCATAAATTAATTTCAGACAAGAGATATCAATAGTAAGACAGCATAGTTACTGCATAGTAAATAATTAAACAGGGCGACACATGTTGGGATCTTATGCGGGGTCGACAGGATAACTTTACGTACTGTGTATTCATTGAAGTACCATAACAGCTGTTTTAACATCAACATTTAAGGTCTTGTTATTTAGAAGATACAAGATATTTTTAATAATAAATATTTCGTATCAACTTAATTAACAAAATATTCAAAATAGTCTTTACAAGAGGATAAAAGATACCAGAGGGACATTCAAATCCATATATCGAAAGTAATATTAAGTCTTAGACGCATGAATTGTTTTTATTAGTTGTTAGATGCTTTGATCTATCTGTCAGTAATTGTGGGTACCCTCACATCTGTTCCCAGCTTCTTTTCGTTGTTGACAGGTACAAGTGTTAAACCACGTCCACTTGTATTTTTGTATAAGTATTTTTATCCATTTGATGAGATAAGCCTTTTTCAACTGAATTTCATAATTAATAGTGCATTGACTTGACTTATCAACGATATAAGGATGGGGCTTAGAAACAGGGAAATGCGAGGCTGTGCCGAGCTATTTCTCCGTTTCAGGTCGAATCCTTATATCGTTGATATGTCAAGTCAATGCACTATTATTGTCCTTATACTGCAATCTAAAACAACATTTTCAATGTTTGTTTAATGCGTTAAGGTTATTTATTTGATTTTTAAATACTGGGGAAAATCCCCTTTAAAAAGGCCACATATCATGCTCGTGGAAATATACAACACAATGAATTCTAATGCAACAACGTTTGTAACGTTCATTTTGATTGGATAACGTCACTTTCTTACATGGCATCAATTGACAATTGATGCTATGGGACGTACGCGCAAGCGCAGACGGCATATGACGGATTTTAAATACGTGTTTTAACGTTGTTTTCTGTCAGTTTCATTAGAATGGAGATAACAATATTGTATTTTAAGCTCCGACGGCATCAATTTTGGATTTGATGGTCGCAAATACCCGTTTACTGTCTCCGCTAACGCGTCGCCAGTAAACTTAATTTGCGACCATCAAATCCCCAATTGATGCCGTCGGAGCTTAAAATACAATACAGTTATCTCCTAATTGTACATATTTACCTGTTGAAACGCACACTCGATGGTGAACGAAATTATTTGAGTATAGACTTTTAAAAAACATCAACCATCAGCATGAAACATAATGATTTATAGGTTACAAACAAAAAATATTAACAGATTAAATATTTTTTTCCAATAATTGCAAAAGAAACAAGGTTGAGTCGATCCACGCATCGTTGTATGCATTGGTAACAAGAACAGGTTGAAGAGGTCGTATGAATAATTAAATACTATTTCGGCATTTTCTATTGAAATATTCATGAGGAAAAGTGATATCGGGTCAGTGACTGTATATGACATAAAAATATACATTCAACGCATTTTGACTGCTCAAATAGAACGAGTGCAGTATAAATTTACCTATTGACACTCACACTCGAGGGTTAACGAAATCGTTCGAATATAGACTTAGATATCAACCATAAGCATGATACATAATGATTTATAGGTTGCAAACAAAAAATATTAACAAATGAAATATGTTTTTCCAATAATTGCAAAAGAAACAAGGTTGAGTCGATCCATGCATTGTTGCATGCATTGGAAACAAGAACAGGTTGAAGAGGTCGTATGAATAATTAAATATTATTTCGGCATTTTCTATTTAAATATTCATGAGGAAAAGTGATATCGGGTCAGTGACTGTATATGACATAGAAATATACAGTCAACGAATGTTGACTGCTCAAATAGAACGAGTGCCGTATTAACCACTGTCCCAGGTTAGGGGAGGGTTGGGATCCTGCTAACATGTTTAGCCCCGCAACATTCTGTACATATGGGCCTGCTCAAAGTCAGGAGCCTGTAATTCAGTGGTTGTCGTTTGTTTATGTGTAACATATTTGTTTTTCATTCATTTTTTGGAACAGACATTAGGCCGTTCGTTTTTTCGTTTGAACTGTTTTGAATAGTCATTTCGGAGCCTTTTATAGATGCCTATGCTGTGTGGACTTTGCTATTGGTTAAAGACCAATAAATGTTAATTTCTGTGTCATGTGGTCTCTTGTGGAGAGTTGTTTCATGGGCAATCACACCACGTCTTCTTTTTTATATTGACAACGCCATGGCTACAAAAGTAAAAAGACAAATAGAAAAACAATTGTATACAAGACACAACGGTGTGAGCCAAGGCTCCGTGTTGAAGGCCGTACTTTAACCTATAATGGTTTACTTTTTAAATTGTTATTTGGATGGAGAGTTGTCTCATTGGCACTCACACCACATCGTTCTATATCTTCAACATAGAAACTAAAGACTAAGCATCACGAACCCCGTGAAGAGCTAGGGTGATCTTAAGTGCTTCAGAAGGGTAAGTAGATCCTGCTCCGCATGTGTCACCAGTCGTGTTGCTCATGTTATTACGAACCAAATAACTAGTATTATTCGGTAGATCACGTTCGTTGAAAGGGAACGGGATTGTAATTACCTCATTTGGAACATAATTATCATCTATGAAAACGGATATTCCGTAACGATCAACCAACTTGTGATGGCGAACGTAACATTTACGAAGGGATGACTTCACCATTGGTAACTCTTGGTTTAAAAGCTTCCTGATGAATAGCAACACTCTATCAAGGAAATAATGATAGGAAATACAAGCCAGGGAATATCGCATCAATTTGGAGATCTATACTCTGGTATACTTCTTACTTCATTTAGTCATTTCAACTTTTTATTCGAGCGTCACTGAGCAGTCTTTTGTAGACGAAACGCACGTCTGGCGCAAATACAAAAAAAAGCAATCTTGGTATCTATGATGAATTTATCTAAGTATAGATGTTATGTTGTATTATTGAGATAGTTGTTTGTTTTATAGTGATTAAGATTATAATTTTACCTACTAGTTTTGTGACTGTTTGTTTTGCGTTTGCATTGTGGCCATATAACCGAATTGTATGCGGTTCTCATACAATTAAGAGGTTTAGCTAGATTTGGCTATAAAACAAGATTTAGTTCACCATTTTGTTCATAATGAAATGCCTGTAGCAATTCACGATTTAATGACGCCAATTTATTAAAAACAAGCCCACAGACTATCTACATGTATATCTAGTATCACGTTTCCTCTTTTGTAGCATCAACTGTAAAGTTAACACCAACATTTGCCCTCTGCAATATGTCATCACACTTGCATCTTGAATGCCAAATAAGCGAATCAAAACTAGTTCAACAGTTGAAAGCATATTGGATTCATGGAATTAATGGTACCACTCTTCGTACACTATCAGGTCAACAAGACGGAAATACATCAGTGTTGACAATAAAGTATTGTGATTATAGAGATATGGGTGACTATATGTGTAAATGGAAGTCTGTTACAAAAGAATATTCAAATACTGCAAGCGTAACTGTCTACGGTAATGACGTATTTTTGTTAATTAATGCATTTCACAAGTCATAGGTCATACCCTTTTGCAAGACGTAAAGAAGTGATATGGTTCATTTTTCAAAGAATAAAATTTATATATAGACTGTCCATCCCAAATATTTCTTTTTCAATACATCTATCGCCTAAGGAAATGAAGCATAACTTACACACATGTTGTTGGCAATTTAATGGAAATGTTATGCGACTATTATACAAGTGAGATGTTAAGCTAGCTGTATCACAAGATTAAATCCATCATTTCCCACATAAGGAAATACATGTAAAACGTCACGAATATGACGGTTGTTTTCCTTTCGTCTTAATTGAATTTGTTTGAGCTTATGAATATGCCTTTGATAAAAGACTTCCCATTTCGAATTTCCTTCAGTTCCTTATTTTTTTTTTATCTAACCTGCGCCAACATAAGGAATTTTATTGTGTATTTCACCTACGCTGAAACAGCAAACAATCCTATAAATTTCGAAATCTTTCGATATTTGACATGTAACGACTATCTAGAGACCAAACGAATATGTCATATAGATGAAACCTTCTTGATTGTACCGACCTTACTTCTAAACGCTCCGCTGAAGGCTAAAATATCAATCGCCTACTATCCTCTCCTACTGTGAATGAAAAATTAATCAAAAACATGGTCTAACCTGACGTTCTGCCTCTCATTTCGGTTACAAAGAGCTTCGTTCATTTATGGTCTGACCAGCAAGGGAACAAAAGATGAGTTATGATATACTAGTTCTAAACAAGATAAAATTCAGTATCATAAATTCCATATAAGTCACCGCAAAGCAAACTGCGCATACTATTTCTTTGCATTTTTTTTTTAAATGCAAACTAGTAACCTACAAAACTATCTTCCTGTTGCATCAAGCTTCAAAGTTGGAGCACAAAAATGGAAACTATTTATAATTTAAATTATGATTATAAACACATACACAACAGCACAAAGGTTTGCGTTCCATACAAAATCAATGGCATATACAAAACGTTCTCAAACATGGTCGTGATTGAACGGAAAGCGGAGACAAACGACTTACGCCGTAATAATTTTAACGAAACAGATTAACAGAAACACCAGCTAATGTGAGGCTATCCAAATAACTGATTATTATCACAAGCAATAAAAATCGTATATATATTGGCCCCACAAACATATCTTATTTCATTAAGCAAGGTATTGAACTTTCCAACGAAGTTTTTATCACAGTCACAAGCACTTACGACACAATCTCATTCTTCCTGAAAGGTTGATGACAGCGATAGCAGTTATGGAATGAAAGTCTTAAGATTTTTTATTTCCAAAAATCGTAGTATTAGAATAGAATTCCGAGCTCATTGTTACTATCTTCACGCGGTATTACATCTCTCATGATTGCCTGCTGTTATATAATAAAAGTGCCAACTATACCAGAGGGACAGTCAAACTCATAAATCTAAAATAAACTGACAATACCATGTCTAAAAAAGAAAAAGACGGACAAAAAATTGTACACAAAATACAATTTAGAAAAATAAAGACTAAGCAACACGAATCCCGCCAGAAACTGGGGTGATATCAGGTGCCTCAGAAGAGTAAACAGATCCTGATCCACATGTGGCACCCGTCGTGTTGCGTTATATAAAGAACGAGATAGAATTAAAGAGGGGCTTTTCATCCCAAACGGCATTTTACACGACTTTTCTAAAAAAAAATATTGTAATTGTTTTCTCATCTTGATATACTTTCCACAGGACGTAAAGCAACCTTTCAAAATATCAACAATCTAACAAATATCCTCACTAGCAAATAACCTCCATGCATATTTTATGAATTAGAATTTCTGCCCTGCTCATTAACATGATTAAATTGAAGTCAATAAAAAAACTGTGTATAGAGTAATCTGCGTCATTTGTATAAGGCCCTTTTAAAAACATGTGTTTGTGTTATTTAAAAAATACCTTATTTCACAATTTGAAACCTATGCCACTTAGTTAAGTCGATACATCAATTGCTCTTTTAAATGCGTTTCCTTTGTAAATTGAATGAATCATTAGACACATGAACATTCACATTCACTTAAAGTATGTATTAAAAGCCTTAAAAAAGAGAGTAAATAACGTCATTTTATACGAGTTCTCCACATTTAAAAAATTTAGTGTTCTGTACAATTTACAAAGGTTGAACTTATTGTTTAATGAATAATTATTGTATGTATATACATCATTTTTAACTGAATTAATCATTTGTTTTTGACACAGGCCACCCAATAATTGCGATCAAAGAAGTAGTCCCAAAAAACAAGACATCAGTACAACTTGTTGTACATTTTTTATCCGTTCCAAAACCAACTGAGATACGGTGGTTCTTGAATGACTCAACTATTACCAAAACAGATACACGCTTCAAACAGGAACTACATGCTAGTTTGATAAAGCAAGAAATACATTCTACGAAAGTTATTTTACCGGGTTTCAAAACGTATCTTGTAGCTGCATTGTACTTTAGAAACTCAGGTTCAACATTCAGTTGTCAAATAGGAAACATGTTCGGAACCAGATACATATCATTTGAAAGTGATTTATTCAAAGATGTCCACGAAACATTTGAAGATAATGAACATCATAATGAAGAAGGCTTAGGTAAAATATTGTAATACATTTTTAAGTGTGGATCATAAAATATCAATTTCGTTCAAAACTTTGATAAAGGTAAGCAAGTCCTTGTTGGGTGATTTTTGTAATATACAACTTATGTGTTGCTCAGCGAAAATACTGTGTTAAAACGTTATGAATTTGCTAATTGGTGAATGGGCATATGGTGACCTTTAATTGTTAATTTCTGTGTTTTTTTGCTCTTTATGAGATTTATTTCATTGGAAAATCAAATCACATCTTCACTTTCATTACTATCAAGTATCGATTGATCGATTGATAAGGAGATTAGGTATGATTGCAAATGAGACATTTATTCACCAGAGTTAGAACGAAGTGGTTGTAAGAAGTTATAGGCAACCATAGGACCTTTAACAATGTGAAACCCTCATAGCATAGTCGGTTATAGAAGTCCCTGAAATTAAAAGTTAAAAAGGGCACATTATGTACCTCTGCAGCTTCGTATTCCTAGTAGACCGTCTGACAGTTTAACTAGCAATAAGCAGCTGCAGAAGTGCATAATATGCCATTCTTTTACATTAAAAATTGCATTAGAATATCTTAAGGTATATTAATTTTACCTTATATAATTATTACTGTTAAAGTCCAAAACTACAGTATATCACAGAAGAAAATATTCAAATATAAGTTTTCTTCATTCTCAATAACAGCGTAAAGTATAACTGATATAATCAATCTAACCAAGGATTTGTATAGTTATACAAATCCTTGATCTAACCATTCTTCTAATTTCAATGCCAAAGTTTTAAAAAAAAACGACAAAACTTAATATGTTTAATTTTAGATAAAAAAAAAAAATTTACATACATGTACCTTTACGAAGGGGGTGATAGGTAATGCTTCTCACTTAAGTTTTATTTTTTCTTGAAGATACCAAAAGTGTTAAACATGCTTTGTAGCAGTCTGGCAAGTAAAATGCAAGTTTTACTTTAAAAAGAAAATGTAGGAATTTAAAACGGAAGTATATTCTGTGCAAGCTAGTATGCTATAATTGTTTCACCCAAATATTTGCACACTTTACGAGCTTGTTTGATATCATTGCTATTGACTGCATAAAAAGTAATAATAATTCCTTTGATAAAATATATTTATTGTATTGCAGCAAAAACGCATTATGAATTAACATATATTTTTGGTGGATTTGCCTGTCTTGTAACATTGTTATTAGCGTGCTTCGTCATTCGATTTTACAGGAGGAAACAAGGAGTACTAGTTATTGGTAAATAGTTATCAATTGATATAAGTATTCACTTAATTATGACTTTAGTTTTTATACCGATTCAAATATCCTTAATTTGTGTTTTACATGAATTTCACTGTTTGTGACAAAGCAAAAGATTACCTAAGCCATACTTTCTTTGTATAAAATACGCATACTAGTACAGGTTTTCTTATGGTATTGCAGGTAAAGTCGTTTTCATTTTAAACGAATCAATTTATTGTCATAGTTGTCAGTTTCTTTTTCGTTTTTATCCATGGCCTGATGAAGTTGTTTCGACTTTCGGCGTTTGAGTTTGAATGTTGATTTGGTATCTTTCGCTTTTCTTCTGTTTATGTAGCATTTTTTTTCGTTGATAATATGTATTGTCAGTCTTTATTTACAGATCTGAAATCATGTAATAAAATTTTACGACAATCCAGTGAACATTATACTTTTTTGGTTCATTATTGCCTAGGAGGCTGTTGCGTGATATTAGCCATAACTCGGTCACTGACCATGCAAACAAAGCCAAATGTACAAGTCTTGAATTATTATGCTTATATTAATAATAAATTAGCTGGTTGATAAATTCTGGAAAAATAAGTTCAGAAGGGTCACTTGTGGAGTTTCTTTAAAGTCGTGAATATATTGGAATTGACACGATAGAACCCGTGATCTTACACAAAAAGATAATTTAAACGCGTTATCATCTATGTTTATTTCGAAGAAAAACATAATTTTAAAAATAATATTAAAGACACGATCACAAAAAAAGTTTTTTTTCTGTGTTTGCAGTTTTGCACAAAATGCAAGATTGGAATAATCATGAGGACAAACTTAACTGCAAAACTATAGCTACTAACTCATATTTGACATTCTTATGAACAACTGAAGAATTTTGTTTTCAAAAAATTAAAGTGACCTAGATATCGAATTCAAGGGCCAAAAATAAAATGACGATACAATGATTTTTTTTTTTGAATTTTTTTCGTGAAGATAATAAAAGTTTTACTACGAATAAGCAGCTGCAGAAGTGTTAAAAATGCATTTTCAGCTGTAAAGGGTAAGAAACATATTTTTGATGAGTGTCTCTTTGTGGTATATCATTATAATGGTCATACTGGTATCTTATTGTTCAAACTTATTTACATTTTATGTAGATGTATTGGATGAAACAAATATGTCATCAATTCAGCATCACACGTAAGTAAAGTACATAAATATTATGTTACATGTACAGGATATAACATTAATACAGTACATTGACATGAATTTAAGTCATAAAAGGAACTTTCTATAATAATTGCCCATCAGTTAAGACTAATTTGTTGTCGGGGTTTATACATTTTTGTCCAACTATTTGGTTCTAATTGACGATTGAATTAAATCTATCAAAGTATAAAAACAAAAAGAAAGAAAGCTTCGTTAAGACAAAGAGGGTTCATGTGGCTGTGCAGATCGTATCTAAACTTCATCATGTCCCCTGTTCAAGGAAGTGCACTCTTTAAATGTGTTACAGAAACCGACTAGTTTGTGTATGACCTTTTGTATGGTCGGATTAGGACTTAACAATGTTTCTCTTTTTCTTTGATACAGACTAGACCTTTCGTTTTCCTGTTTTAATGATAATACAGTCATTTTAGGAGGTATTTTTAGCTTGCTGTTCGATTTGAACCTAAGCTTCGTTTTAAAAACTGTACTTTGACCTATAATGGATATAAGAAGATGTGGTGTGAATGGTTACCTTTACAAATTTTTACCTAGATTGAGATTTGTTCATTGGTACGCATGCCACATCTTCTGAAATCTGATTAACACTGTACAACTTATCTAAGCTGCTAAATGCAAAATGGGCATCTTCCCAATTAACAAAACATGAAATATTAGAAAAAAGAGTTATTATCTGGAATCAACGATCAAAACTATTGATCAATGCTGTTAATGATTAATATCGTATATGTTCTATGTTCATGTCGACAAAGTGAAGCACATAAATGTGATTTTTTTCTTTCAGTTTCAGAGAACAAATACAAGCGCCCTTTCTTTTAATCAATGTAAATGTTTTTTATCACAAATTATAAAATCTTGTCATTCATCCCATATCATTTATTTGCCAAGTTATTTGCAAATGAATTTTAATGTTAACATTTAAACATTGAATAGATAGGATATGAAACTAATTGTTTATATACGTAAATATTTTGTGAAAAACTAGGTCAAATGAAGAGGTCGATTCGTCTGAAAGTAGAAATTCTGACGGAAATTATGAGGAAATAGAAAATGAAATATATCATGATGCTGAATGGAGAAATTCGGAAACTGAAAGTTCTAGTAGTGAAACTACACAACAAAATGATTATGAGAATACAGATATCTGTTATGAGTACGAAGACTTGGACGAGACGAAAGTTGAAGTACACAGTTATGAAATATGAAATTAAAAAAGATACAAAAAATTGTTTGAGTAATCTGAAGACAGTTTTTTATTATAGATAGTAACTACTTACAATGTGACTGTTACAGTAACTTGATACCTTCAATGGCATACATTCCATTTTGCGTTCACATTATCATATGATTATGAATATTGACTTATTGACTTATTAGACTACCTGTGATATAACAGTATATGAGACAATATCTGAAAAAGTCGATTTTCCATGTCCCCAACTTCACCAGCAATTATTTTTTTATTCAACCATCTTTTTTGAAAATTTCAAGTTTCAGTATAAACTAAATTATATAATGCACCAACCCCTGACAATTAAACACTCATTCTTATATTTCTTCCAATAAAATATTGTAATTTAAATGTTCACCCCCCCCCCCCCTAAAATCATGTTGTCCCCTGTGTTTTTTGGAAAACTAAATCATTCAAATAATATCCAAATATATTAAACAGGCGTCCTAATCTTTCATATATGATAAATTATATAATAAACTTGCCCCTAATTTGTCTTTTTATATTATAACTAGAGCATGTAATAAAATTTTGCAAATTTTAAGAGAAAAAAAATTTGTCCCCAGGGGTGATTTCCCTCCTGTTACCACTAGGTCTTTTTTTACCAGTGGAAACGTTTACAAGACCAAGAGTTATTTTCCCATTATGTATTTTGAAGAGCATCATTTTCTGAATGCATTAGTACAAAGAAATAGATGGAAAGGCGGCCAGGTTTGAAAATTCAAGCCCATCCAAGGTACGAATTTAAAGAAAAATACTTTATGGTGTTCTATCCTGTTATAGCCTTTTTTTACACTTTCTGAGAATAATTTTATGTGTGCACCACAACATTAGGTGTGTTTTTATGTCATCTTTTTAAATGTTATATGTCACAGGAAATACACTTACATTTAATGTGATAAAAAGGACAAAAACTATCGCGTAATTCCTTTCTGTTACGTTCTGTCATGTTACCTGATAAAAAGTAACAGCATAACCATCATCAGTAACAGGAAGGATGCTAAAGACAATTTCACTAAAGAATCAAAAAGTTTATCTACTATATGCCAACCATTTCATTTAATTTATGTTATCACCACCTTATTAAATAAATTTCAAAATAATACACAGTATATTGAATAAATAAATAGTGTTTTTCCCTTTGATAACAGCAGAGAACATTGTGCAATTCTAGTATAGTAGATAGTAACAGCAAGGAATTTATTTTAGAATTTTTCATTACCTAGGCAGATTTTTCATCTTGCAAATACAGTTTCAAAGGATAAATGACATTGTTTGCTGTTATCTTCCAATTGTGACCAATCTATAATGATGTATTTTTCTTAAACTTTAAAATAAAGCAGAAAAATCCTTTCTGTTACCAACTCTATCCTGTTACCGTTGTCCTGTTACTCAAGACTCTTTCATGTTACCGACATATTTGACTATATTTAAGTATATTTCTAAACCTTTTGTATTGCAAATGCTAAAATCAATAATTCGCATTTGATAAACTATTGCAGGATATACTAGTAAACCACAAATAATGTCTTAAACTTATTCCTTATTCCCATTAGAAACTTTTTAAAATTGGTTCACTTTGGTAACAGGAAAGAACTGGATTTTTTTTTACCATTTTTAAAATAGCCATTGTTTTCTTATTAAACAATTGTTTGAATTACAGACAACAGTTCCTAGATCTACAATGTGTGTTCTTCGATTCGTGCTATTAAAATACCGGGTCTAAAAATATTTTTTTTGGATTTTTCTCATTGCCAAAAAATCGACTTTTTCAGATATTGTCTCATATATTATACTATATAACATACATCGTGCTACATGAAGTGCAATTACCATTTTTAGCATGTTTAGAGGTACTTTTTTTTATAAATAGTGCAACATAGAAAATTGATAACTAATCTATCATTACACAGAATGAAAATATATAGAAGTTGTAACTCTTGCAGAAAAACTCTAAATGGATATGAAAACCAAAATTTTTTTTATCGAAACTTATTTTGAATAACGCGTAATTTCTGTTGAGCATGAGAACAAGAGAGTTTCAATATATTCTTGTATAAACATAATAAAGATTGCATATTTTTTATGTTGTTCTATAAGTTCTTTTTGTGTGATCTGTTTATGAAAAGTGTTGTTTGATTAGTAATTATAAATCTATTTTAAAATTTCAAAAATTCATTTTTAAATTACCCTAATGTCAGTACATTTTTACATTTTGTATAATTAATAAATGTACTGATATCAATAACTTTTCAAAAGGCTTAAAAGTTATGGGTAAAACAAAACTGGCAGATTACCAACATAATTTTTATACGGAATTTTTTGCTTGTTCATTATATATTTTATAAAAATATTTATGAATAAATTTTCCAAATATAAAAAAAACAGCAGAAATTCAATATGTTTTTTTTTTAATTCATGAACGGGTTATTTTAATCAAATGTAAAAATTCATTTCTAAATGATCCTAATGTCAGTACATTTTTACATTTTGTATAATTAATAAATGTACTGATATTAATAACTTTTCATAAGGCTTAAAAGTTATGGGTAAAAAAACCTGGCAGATTACCAACATGTTTTTTATACGGAAGTTTTTGCTTATTCGTTATTGTTTTATAAAAATATTTATTAATGAATTTTTCCAAATATGAAAAAAACCCAGCAGAAATTCAATATGTTTTTCTTAAATTCATGAACGATTTATTTCAATCAAATGTAAAAGTTTTTCGATTTCGATATTCAATATTCATCCCGCTGCTAGAAGTCGGTTCGAAACAAATCTAGTTGAAAATCAGAAATATCTGAGAAATTATATCTGATAACATTAAAAACATGATTTTTATAGTTGTGAAAAGATACGTGGAAAATCGTTTTATGACTCCTTCAAGTTGTGATAAATATAAACCCTTATCAATACGTATGTAAGATGCACATTTGTATTTATGTAATATACATTTTTTATCGATAAAACACGTCAAAACTGAAATTTTATATTCAATATTTCCTTAAACAAAAGCAAAAGATAACATGAACAACACGATGAGTGCCACATGTGGAGCAGGATCTGCTTACCCTTCCGGAACTTCTATGATCACCCCCAGTTTTGATTGGGTTATTGTTGCTCAGTCTTTCAACTTCTATGTTGTGTTTTGTGTACTTTTATTTGTCGTTTGATCTTTTTCTTTTTCAAACATGGCGTTATCTGTTAAATTTTGGCATATGCGTGTGAATGTTCCTCTTGTATTCTGGTAGTATCTCCGGAACATAAAGATTTTAAAGGTTTTGAGACCCTGTCAAAGTACTTTTATTGATAGGACTTTTACAACCAATTTTACTATGAACTTTGTTATAAAGTGGTGTTTCTGGTATAATTCCAATGAGAGTGGAAGGTAGAACTGATCTGAGTTTTATGCACATCTGTGAAGGGGTATATCCGATATGTAAATGAGGTGTGAGATACTCCAAGATAGCTACGTATGTTTTTTTTTTATCATTTTTATATATCTATTAAACATATTTGTTTAACAATTACTGTATTCTCTGTCACCCAGTTTGAAGAGGGTAATGGGGACGACTGTGTGTAACATGTTTAAAATTCATTTTTTCTTAAACTCATTAAACTCGTGTGAAGAATACTAAGGACCATTGTCAGAAACAATGGTGTCCCAGGGATACCAAGTCTAGACAATGTACCATTCAACTTATTATTAACAGATGTACTTGTAGTACCATGTAGTTTATGGACTTCTAAATATGGACTACAATAATTAACTATTACAATGTAATCAGCATTATTCCAATAAAACAGATCAGAAGCTACAATTTGCCAAGGATATTGTGCGGTTCTACTTGTTCTTCAGCGTTAGAATTTTTGCGTTCCAAACAAACTTAACACAATGTCCGAGATATCCAATGACACTTACGTCAAAATAGAACACCACGACTACGACGAACACATTTCTCAAATCCCATGTGCCCAGTGTTAATTTTGTCTAACATGAGACCTCAAACTAGTGGGAATAACAATTGGTTGTCGTTTAAAAATAATACTACTATTCACAAAAAATTCAGTCCTATGGTTCCAAAATTCTTAAATTGTGCCGCGGCATTCATTATCACTCAACTAGTATATATTTGTTTAAGGGCCAGCTGATGGACGCCTCCGGGTGCGGGATTTTCTCGTTACATTGAAGACCTGTTGGTGACCTTCTGCTGTTGTTTTTTCTATGGTCGGTTGTTGTCTCTTTGGTACATTCCCCATTTTCGTTCTCAGTTTTATTACGAGATGGTGGCCAGCCCTCACGAATTACAGATTCCAAAATATCAAACTTGGGGTCTGACAACGCGGCCCTTTTGATTTCCTCTAGTTTTCTATCACTAATCGATAGACTAGAAAAAACATGTGAACTTTTGCCTCAAAACTATCAGAAAGACTAGGAAAAGTGTGCGATATAAATTTACCCGATAGGGTATCAGCCACTAGGATACATGTTCCGTGCAAATGTAATTTCGTAACGCTATCACCGTCAAATCATGCGTTGTAATTTTAAAGGGGCGTCCAGCAATGATTTCTTCATAATTGAAACTAGCAGTTTATGATCCGTTTCAACCTTTATACAATGACCATAAATGTATCGGTGAAATCATGTAGACCTAAAAACAATTGCGTACACTTCTTTTTATATCTGTGTGTATAATTTATTTTTGATGTAGTTAAGGATTTCGAAGGGAAAGCTAAATGTACCGGTTTGTCGTCTTTCAGTAAGACTGAGCCTATACCGTTTTTTGATGCATGATGTGTCAACTAGTAAAGTTGTCTTTGGTAGTGTCATAATAAGAAAGAATAGGACCAGGTTACCTCGTCGATACCTTCTTGATCTTTTTAAATGCCTTGAATTAAGGTTCGTCCCATACAAATACAACGTCTTTGTTCAATAGTGTTCTCATTGGGCTAGTGATTTCCACTAAGTTGGGCGCAAATTTTGAAACATGATTGACTATAACCAATATACACTTTAGCTTTATCAAAAGGGGTTCTTATTCTAAAACAAAACCGACACCTTCGAAAATATCTGAATAATCTGTTAACACTGATGACAAAGTCATTAGGTCAGAATCAGAAGTACATGTAGTTTTTGTACAGTAAACTTTTAACCAATTTTATCAACTTATAATTCAAGCAAGACTGCATGCCTTATATTGGTGGGAAATTAGTATCTTGACAGTAAAATTTGCGATACAACGTTCTGAACAAGCGCTGAACTTTCCTTCCTGAGGACAGTGATGGTAATGCAAACCATTGCAGCAAACATTTTAAAGAAAACAAATTTAACATAGAAATAAGAGTCATTTTTGTAGTTACCTAACAGTAGGCAACATTCGGAATTTCAGCCCCAATGGTATTTTCTTAGATATCAAGATCGAAAGATAGATGTATAAAAGGATATTGGATCAACATGTAAAATGGTAAGACATCTGAATACAACGAAGAAATGTATATTGAAGATATACTAGTAAAAACAAAACTTAAAAACTGAATTTAACATAAACACTCTCTTTAACTGCTGTTAACATATAAGAAGAAAGAGAAAGAAAAGATACCGATATAATAGATTGATAAAAAAAATTGTTAGTCATACACCTTACAAGAGAATAATCAAAGTAGGGACAAATTCAAGTCAGTATTCTTTCTGCCATATATCGGTCGATCTCTTTTTTTTACATTATGGGAATAGTTTTAATAGCCATTTCTTTGATAGTGTATTCAAAATATTTTCAACACTTTTATGGATTTTGGGAGATTTAGAATAGAAAAGCACAAACGTAAACAGCTTTCGATGCTTGTAGGTAAGAAACAAGATATATACGTCCCTTTTAAATTTTATTTGATGTATATCATCAACTTTGACACTTAACATAATATATCGGACCATGGTGTAATTGAAACCAATCTCATACATACATTACTAACGTTCAAATGAAGAAAACGAAAGAAAAATTTATCAGTCTTGTATAAAAAAATATATAATAAGCAAACATAAATATATTTTTTTAGTACTAAATTCATTAAAATATATTCAATTTTTCCAATATGTTTTCACTCCGACATGCACTGTCTCTACTTGTTCATCATAACTAATTAATGTTCCCAGTCAAAATCTGTCGGCCAAAAAATCTGTGTCGTAATGTGTACAACTCCGTTTGTGGCAGCAATAAACCGGAAATCCTAGAAAGGATCCATTCACAGTCACATTTGTACCTATAGAACAAATATATATAGTAATGACTTTTTCGGTGTTTCTGTCTTAATAAACAAAAAAGACAGAATTCCAAACCCTGTTCAAATTCAGATATAATGAGTAGATATAGCATGTACAAAACTTATGCTTCTATTTTTACTGCAACTAGTTGTGTTTATTTCCTAAATATAGTAACACAGCTAAATTTTGTGCAATTTCAATTTCATCATGAAACACTATTTCCACAATCAGGGGTTCCTTAAAGAATGAAAATCAGTTTGAAATTAGTTTAACAGTTCAAATAGCTATCAATGCATGAATTTAAGTTGCAGTATAAAAACAATTTTAGGTCAATGTCAGAAAAATATAAACTTTTTATATTCGGCACAAACTGGTGAAGGACTCGGAAGCATCTCGCCCTTCCCCAGTTTCTCAGCCTCATACACAATTTTTTTACATGTGTTTCTGACATTGACCTATCATTGTATATATATTCACTTCAATAACTATGAATAATCGTTCACATGAATTATATACGGGTTTCGATTCTTTGAATAATCTAAGACAACCCAGTGATAAATTGTGAAACGGTTATCACCACCAAACGACATGTTGGTGTTGTTCTCTGTCCTATACAAAATTAGGTAAGCGAACAATTAAATGTGCTACGAAAGACAATGGCGAATGGCATGATGATAGTGTGGTGCATTTAACTGTACTTTGTTTTTATTTGTACACGGAATTCCAATTAATCGTTACGATAAAAGATATTTATATATTTCTATATATATCAAACTATTGTATGAATATATTGTTTTTAAAAACAGGTGATAATAGAACACCATTGTAGTTGCTTTTCTTACCACAACTTCCTTTTATATATGAAAAACTAATTTAAATATCGGTTTACGAACCTATTATAGAGTCCACTCTTAATTCTTCTCCCAGCATTGTTGTAAGAGTGTCATTCTGTTTCAAACCATTTGTAAAATATGTTCCTGAGACTATATGATTTTCCATGACGCCTTTCAAAAAGATTTAAACGTATGAAAGAATCCCGCATGATTTTAAAATTTTACAAAAATAAATTTCAATCATAAAATTGCATGTACCAAGTCAGGAATATGACAGTTGTTGTCTAAATGTATTTTTTTATGTGTTTCATCATTTGGTTTTACCATTTGATTAGGGACTTTCCGTTTTGATTTTCTTCGGAGTTAGTATTTATATGATTTTACTTTTTTCAAATAAAATCAAAAATGATTTTCAACGATCAATAACAATAGGTGAAACATTGTACTATATCTTCAATAATTTGATATTTAATTTTCAATGAAATATTTTAGATTTGTATCCAAACATCTCTTCCTCTTTGACCTTGAATCGTATTAAATCGGCTGATTTTTTTCGTTTTTAGCATATTGATTTTGTCATATGTAGCATGACATTAATCAATCTTAGTTGAAAAGTCACATATTTGATAATTTGAAATGTGCTTTTATTTAAATCGACTTCTCTCCGCATTTGCCCCAGACGTGCATTTCATCTACAAAAGACTCATCAGTGGCGCTCAAATAAAAAAGGCCTAATGAAGTACGTAGTGCATTGACGACCAAAAATTCCTAAAGGTTTTGACGAATACAGCTAAAGTTATCCATATTAAGTATATATACATACGGCGAATTGCTGTTTTGTTTCCTCTAAGTTTGTTCATAGTTTTGTTTGGAAGTGCTTCCCATGGCAGGTCCGTGGGAGCAAATAATGTGTATGGTTCTTTTTCTGTAAATAAAAACATAAACTAAAACAAGGCTATCGTATACACCAGAGAACGCAAGAAATAAAACTAAATGAACAAATACAAAATAACATTTTAAACTAGACAAGCTCGTCATATCATTTGGTTTTCTTTACACGCATCTGTGGCATAGGTTGTACATTTTGACATCCAGTGGTTTTACGCCAGGAATTTTAGAATTTATCTGCATGTCTATTCAATTCCTTAGACCCCATAAAAATGGGGGGGGGGGGGGGGAAGCGTCACTCGCATTCTATCCCTTGTATCACAACTATGTGTTTATTTCTATTTTATGAGCCTATTAAAGTTTTCTGATGCATTCCATAGAAGCCGAAAACTAATTAATGTTCGAGGATTTGAAGAAATGGTTATCTCTGTCAAATCATGCGCCTCTGGTATATTTAATCACATTCCAAAGTCTAGGTGTATCCATTTGAGGGTACCTTTTCCTTCAATGAAAAATAAGAAAATACATAATTATATAATTGCCTACTGTTCAACTGCTCAGATAATCCACCATCCAACAACCCATAAGCCATAAATGTAGTGATTGGTATATTGACGATCTGAGCTACGGATCCATATCGTGGTGGCCAGTACATGACACGGGACATAATGTGTACAATACCATTAGATGCCTCATTATCAAAACTCACAATGGGACTTCCTCCTGCAGTTACTATCTATTTTTAAAAATATAAAATATTTGTCTACGTAGTAACATGTTTCTTCCATATTCTCATGTATATATATTTATTTAGAAAACTTTGAATCTTCAAGTATAAACAATGAAGATATGAACATATTTTACCGTGTTTTGTGGTCCCCTTAAAACAATTAGGGATACATTGTAAAGTCAAAATGTTACTTTCTCTATGAATATGCTTTGTCATATTATATCAAAACTTCTAATTGAAAAATTAAGGACAATCACAAGGGTTCAATTTTAATCGAAGCCAAAGAATGCCAGTCGACACATGAAAGAACTTTTTTCGATTGTATTTCCTATAATTATTAAATTATGTAGATCCTTTTTTGATTTGTGTTATACTTAAATTTTGTTTATAACATTTAAATATCTTTGCGTTATGTTTTGGATGCTGATCGTATAATATAAATTGTAAAGCTTCATATAGTTTATACAGAAGAAATAAAGATAATCAATCAATTAAGAAATCAATACACAAAACGCTCCATACGAACCCTTAAAACCGAAAGCGAATTCATATTCACTATGAAGATAGGCCATTCTTGCTCTTCAGGAAGAGAGTGAAGGTTGTGTCCTCCAGAATAAAAATAAAAACTCTCATCCGAATCCCCAGAAATCATTTTTTTTTCTCGGTTCCCACTATGTGTTTATAGATGTATTTGATGACTTTCTTAGTACAGTAACTCTTTCTATCATTTTGAGTATCTTCTTATTTCTGAAACTTTTGACCTATTCCCATGCAATGATTTGATTTCATGTCACGGATTTATCTACAACTTTGGTGATTTTTGGCTTTATCATGTTTTTTTATGTTTTGATAGCTTTTTGGATTTCCAAATATTTTGCCCTCGAGCATCACTGAAGAGACATTTGGTACAGAAAAATGTGTACCTTTATATTATAATGTGTATTCATTTATTGTCGTCGGTACCAATTTACGTGGATTAAGGAAAGTTTACATGTTGGTGGATATTGAATTTCGCAGTTTTGCTGACGTCTGTATAAAAGCCTATAGACAATTTGTTATTCGTTGAACATTTAATTTCGTATTTCACCTATTCCAACGAAATCCACGAAAATTGTGTCCAAATAACAATTATTAATCCCCAGTATTCAATTTCCAAAATAATAGACTTGGCATTAAATCTTAAAAATCCAAAACAGACATACAAATTTATCTCAAATCTCTCTTACCTCGCCTCCATGGTAAATATTAACACGAACTTTTAAAAATGTATCTCCATCATCCATTTTTGACTTTGATTTGTACAGAGCCTCGTTTCTAAAACTCTTCTTATCATGGCGCCCATCAACTAAATGGTACAGCAAAATTTCCTTTGCGTATGACAAGTCCTTGAGATTTTCTTTCTGTTCATCTGGTAGATCAATGAAGGCTTTATTAGATGGGATGAATACTGTCACGTGTCCTGCAACAAAAACAAATATCATATATTACTTAATTTTACAATAATATGAGGCAGGCATAACCTGTGAATGGGGACGAAGTCTGTATGTATTATTTTTTTTAATTCAATCAAGTTCAACTTGATAAAAGAAACCGAAATTCCGTACGTAACGTTCCCGATTTTGGTTCTGTTGTAAGGGAATTAGATGTGAAGTTCTTTAAGTTATGACGTCATATTCGATGTAAACAAAAGAAACGCTTTCATCAGGTAACGTTGTTTCATATCATACAATTATTAAAATTAAATTTGTATTGAGATCTATAATCTTATATTTTACTAGACTGATAAATATAAAAAAAAATCAAAGTCTCATGCAAACAAGACAGATATCTGCGCAAATGCGGGGAAAACCGGAACAGGAAGTAGATCTGAAAAAAAGTTAACTATTTTGAGTTCATTAGTAGAATGAAAAATTCGGGAAATTTTCCCGATTTAAAAAAAAAATTATTGCTTTTTCTACCGAAATTGGGGACTGTATTTTGATATTCGTTATGCAGATAGAATCCAAATTAAATTGACAAAAATGTTTTCCCCGACTATGCATGCCTTGTGATATGTAAGAGGTCGGGGGCCTTTAAAAAAGATTGTATTCTAAACTGGGGGGAAAATCGTTTCATGACACAAATATTTGTGATTTCTAATTCAAATTACAGATAAAATCAAATACAGCAACAAGCTTACAAAATATGTATGCTGTAATTTTTTTTTATTAAAAACTAGCTTGTTTTATATATATATCAAACAAAATTGACCCTGGTATCCTCTTTTTGTACAATAGAAATACGGTTGTAGAGTAGAACGAATTTATATTTTCGCAAAATATATTCTCGTAATACGCAATAATATTCATACTTACTGAATACAATTCATTTGAGCTTTATTTAATAAAAAAAACATACGACAGGAACTAAACATCTAAATCCCGTTTTAAAATTAATATAGATTTATATTTTTTCTGTATCATGCTTATCTTAGCTAACTTTATTTAACATCGGAGAAACTATATTTTTCTGGCACAATCTCTAACACTGACTTCAACGAACCCTTTCGATAAAAGTCTGTTCACGTATATTTCGTTTAATTGAACAAAAAATATCTACCAAAACTCCGCATAACCGCCAAACATACTAAACCTAAGGAAAGTGTTACATAGTGCACTTAACTTGAGTTTAGAAACAAAAGCAGTCCAGCGCCATGAAGTTAATATCATTATGAAGTGAAATCTCTGTTCTAATTTACATTTTTTAATTCGAATTTAAGTTCATGCATTTATCAGTACTCTATGTGTATACGGCTGTTCGTCGTTTGTTAAGGAACATCATTTTGCATCATAGTTTTACGTCCTTCACATTGAATATAAATACATACACGTGTAAGAAACTATTTTCAAATAAGTTTCCTACCATATTTTCAAATTAAAAAACGGGAAAAAAATTATCTCTCTCCTGCTTTGCACCTTCACAAAACATATTGAATTAAATGAAGAAGAAAAAATAAAACAAGCGCGTGTGGTAATAAATCTATGCATTTGAAAAACCGTAGCTGAGATTTTGAAAATGCTTATATTTATATTAGCTTACCTGTTTGATTTAACATTGCAGTAAGATTAGTTTTAATTACAAGTGAAAGAAAGGTAGTAGCTCCAAGATTATGTGCAACATCAAGCAAATTGTTTTTTCCTGCTGACTTAAAATTTTGACTTTCTGCATCAACATTGTTCAGGTACAGAACACCTAAAATAATTATAAATAATTGACATTTAAATTCCATGTTTCCAGACATCGATGTACTTAATTATTTTAATGTTATATAAGCATACGAATTATTTATATAAGCATACGAAATATTTATATAAGATGTGGTATGATCACCAACGAGACAAATCTTCCTACATGTAGTAAGTCATTGGGTACATAGGAGGTCACTAAGATTGAGTGGAGATAAAGCAGAAGTGGAACTAATAGTAAACTAGTCAACAAAAGAAACGATACAATCATGCAAGGCAATGTATTTTTCATATTGTAATGAAATTGGATACAGTGTACAAAAGTAAATAATTGCCCAATTGGTCTAATATTTACAGAGTGTTATTTTATTATCAAAACCATTTATTTAAGGCAAAGACGCGAACTATTTTTTTAGATTTTTTTTCTATCTGGAAATGACATTGTACAGAAAACCTAAAATTAAAGATTTTGAATTCATTTGCAGATATTTGAATACTTAATTCTCATATTCGAAAGAACGTGCCGACTTTTGTCATCATTTTCATAAAATAAATTTGACTTCGTGTTCTATAACACGGTATTTTTTTTTCAATTTTGTCAGATTCTTTTAATCATATGCATTTGCCTTGTAAATGAATGTTTTTCATTATAACAGTTCGTCGTATTCATTATGATAAATTTAGGTTCAATCTTGTGTATTGTTTCTTTTGTTGACTAGTATATAACTTGAACTTTGATATAGAAGTAATGCGAAATTTTCATTCTCACTATTTATAGAGTTTAGGTACTGTAGGGAAAACCATAATCTTTCGTCACATGGATGTATACATTACGTATTCATATTACCACAAACATATGTAGCATGAACAAAACATGTTCCTAGCTTTGTCAATGTGTCTATTATCTTGCATTAATGAAACAGTTTCACGCGTCAGGTGTATTGACAAAATGCACAAAAGTGCGTGTTTCATTCAACGAAGACATGGTTACCGTATCTATGTACATGTATCAATTTCCTCAAGCTTAGAAAAATGAAAATAACACTAGATTGTTTGCATCTGAATTAGCGCTTTCCGTGATTTACCGTCAGGAACGTCTATAATAGCAAATATATTTTCATTTAAACAGGTGACTTATGCACTTATCATTGGGCATGACCATTAATGCATTGTCAATGAGTAAAGTTTTTATATATAAAATCACAGGGATTAAAATGTAGAACGTCATCAATTTGAATATTATTTCACTAAAAGATTACAAGAGTGTGGTTTGTTTATATTTAAAATCACCCCTTTAAGTTCATGAAATTCTCAGAGGAAAAGTGTAGTTCTTCTGAAGTACTTCTAACAATAACAGTAATCGAAATCACTAAGCAAAAGATTGGAAGAGTTGAGTGCCTAGAGTAATTTTAAGTCATATTCCCAGGTATCAAGGTGAACAACAAAAAGATTGACATGTAAAAGCAACAGTAGTATACCGCTGTTTATTGAGAAAAAAACAAATCCAGGTTACAAACTAAACCCAAAGGAAACACATGAACTATAAGAGAAAAACAACGAAACAACAGAACACTGATCGAGGTGCAAATAAAACGACAATGCAACATACATAGAAACAAACTACTTTAAAATAACTGCTATATCAGTCTTTTTAAATTTAGAGAGATAATTGGTTATTTTTCAGTTGATATAATAAGCTTACCTCCCTAAATTCACTTGTTAATTGTTGTTTTTTGTGAATATTTCTATGTAAAAACAAAGGTACGTAATCTATCTAAAACATCTCAGGGCCATGTTCGATTTAAAAAAAAAGTATGATACTGAAGATGATCACTTTTAAGTCATTTCCATAATATTCAAAAAGAAAATTGTACACAATTGCACAAAGATGGGAAATTTTCAAAATTGATACACATTCTTATGATATTTCAAGTTTTAGAAGGAGTTATCTTTATGATTTTCCTCTTTCAATTAATGTTTTTGACATAATTGATTATAGAATCTTTCAAAGATATATGTAGTGGGTTTTTTTGTTGTTGAATTTTTACCTCATTAATTTCTAAAAAAAAAAAAAAAAATGAAAATAAACATTTTTTTAATTAGAAAAATACATTAGTGCTTATATAAATTGATGTTTCATTCATTGACATAAACACAAAACACCTAACACTGCAAAGTAAATATAATGGGGAATAAAAACAGTATCACAGATATTAACTAAGGTCAATTAAGGTTTGCAAGTGAGAGTCATTCCAATAAAACTCCAAAAATCTTCATTTAGGTGCATAAATGCTATAAGACTGAAGATCAATAACAATTTCATCTAAAACCCGAGTCGATCGGCGACTACAGCAATATTCACTCAGTAAATAGTTATCAAAGTGACCAGGCTTATAATTTATTACGCCACATTCGCGTTTCGTCTACAATAGACTCATAACCGCGGCTAAGAAAATCCTTTGTATTTCGAATAATTTATACTTTGGTAAACAGGCGATTTCTGCCATTTTGAAAAACTTGTAGATCTTGTCTTCCCAATCATTTTTACTTTTACATTCCTCTCGCCCTATTATAATTTTCAAGAAAATAGGCAAACACACAATAAATGGTACTAAGGCTACACGACAGTGTCTGAGAGTTTTGGGGTGAACAGACAGTAGATAGAGCTACAGTAACCAATATAAAAAAAAAAAGAAGATGCGTTATGATTGCCAATGAGACAAATCTTCACAAATGACCAAGTGACACAGAAATTACCAACTATAGCTCACCTTACGGCCTTCAACAAAGAACAATTAAAGGTCATACCGCATAGTCAGCAATAAAATAAAAGTCCCCGACTGAATAACAAATGTAAAATAATTCAAACGAGAAAACTAACAGCCTAACTAATGTACTAAACAATGAACCAATCAAATATGTAACACAGCGACAAACGACAACCACTGAATGACAGCTTTTGTTAAGTGTAAGGCTGTTAAATAATAAAAGCATCCAAATAGACATCATAATAATGGATTTTGCAAAAGCATTTGATAAAGTTTCACACCACCACCTCATGTATAAAATTGGTTTCTTCGGTATAAATTGTAATGCATATCATTGGATTCAAGATTTCTTAACAAGCAAAATACAAACAGTAGTCGTTGAAAGTGAAACATCAAACAAAATTCCTGTAACATCTGGGGTACCTCAAGGCACAGTGCTTGGTCCAATTTTGTTTTTAATCTTTATTAATGATTTGGCAGAATACATAGTACATTAAGATTGTTTGCAGATGATAGCATTATTAATAGGGAAATTAAAAACCCACATGACACATTTAAATAACAGTCTGACTTAGAAGCGGCCGGCAGGAAGGAGCAGGACTGGCTCATGCATTTTCACCCTGATAAGTGCAACATTCTCAGTGTAACTCAAAAACGTAAACCTTTAGACTTCACTTATAAATTACACAATCACTATCTAGAAAAAGTCGACTCTACAAATATTTAGGCTTAACTCTTCAATCAAATTTAAAATGGGACAAACATATCGATAACATGACATCATAAGCAAAGCAGTCTCTTGGATTTATTCGTAGAAACCTGAAAAAAGCAACTCCGAAAGTTAAAGCTCACGCATATAAAGCTCTCGTCCGACCAAAATTAGAGTACTGCTCAACAATTTGGGACCCACATCAAAAACAGCAAGTTTCACAAATCGAAAAAGTTCAAAGAAGAGCTGCACGATTCTCCTGCAACCGCTTCCATAACACCAGCTCAGTTACTGAAATGATGACAGACCTAAAATGTTACCCACTCGAAATTATGCGTTTACGATACAGACTTGTTTTCTTTTACAAAAATTATTCATGAAATAGTTGCAGTCCCTACACATAACCTTTTGGTCCCTCTAGACAATAGAACCAGACATAGAAATCCACACTCATTTAGGCAAATACAAACATCTAAAGACAGTTATAAATATTAACTTTATCCACGAACTGTTATAAATTGGAATCATCTGCCACAACAAATAGTATCATGCAGTACAGTACAGGGATTCAGGAATATAATCTCATAATCTGCTCTCATCCCCATATTCTATCCCTAACTATTCTGATATCAAATGTATATAGTTTCATCACAATTTTTTTTTAAATGTACATACGTTATGTTGATTTTTTGATTTTGTTATTTTTGATTTTTGTTGCTAAAGTGTAAATTATAAATTTCATAGTCGACGACCGGCGAATAATCTTCAATAATTGAAGGATCGCTAGAAACCTAAAGAAGAAGAAGACCAGTTGGAGAAATATACAGGTTACCTTCTGTTTGTTTCAAGGCACTGGCTACGGTTACATGGAAATGTAACAATAATAAAAATATTATTGTTACATTGGAGACTAAATGCCGGAATGCATGGTTGGATGAGGACCTGATTAATTACGAATGTAACAATAACTATTGAGGCTACGGTTACATAGCGTTATTGTTACATGAAAAACAGCAATGTACGATGGGGACTTGTAATATGTACTAAATAATAAAAGTTTAAGACATTTATTTTATATTTACAATACATACAATGTCTTTATTTATTTTTTATTTACAATGACAGTTTATAAATATCCAGTAAGTGGTTTTTGGAGCATGTTTAAGTCCGACACATCATTTTGACGAATCCACTCCAAGCAGCCATCACACACCAGTAATAAGGGGGCAGGACCTTTTTCGGGATGCGGGATCGGGTGTTGTTTTAAGCTCGGGATATCGAGATTGATCTTTCGGGATGTCGGGATTTATTTATTTTTTAATTCGGGACCTCGGGACTTCATGTTTTTAAGCCCGGGATTTCGGGATCAGGACCCCTCCTACCCTCCGCTGTGAACGTCTGTATCGCATACCGTGCAATTCAATTCTGCTATATTCCTTTTAGAAAATAAGAAAATCTTTAATGTTACAAATGGAAGTTTTTAACGACCTTGACTGGCTATACAGCCCTTGCACGGTCGGTCTTTAATGTTTGCCATGCTTTCGGTGAGAAATACTATTTTACTCTCGCAATGTTGATATTCTCATCCGATCTTTTGGTTGAAAGCATGTGGTGTAGTTTCATTTTGTCTTTCAATATGATTGCATTGCCGTCCATTACGGATGTTAGGTTTACCTCAGATTTCAGTATCCAACTTAGCAATTAACAAACTTTGCTTCAGTTGATGTATCAATTTTTTAGAGTTGCTTTTGTATAAAGCTATAGCTATAGAGCTGTATGAAATTTGTGTCTTGATATTGTTTCATTTTCGTTTCAAACGCATCCCAAGTTTTTCATCCAAAACTAAATTGGTAAAATAAATCTCTGCATCCATTGTTCAAAGTATATAATGACAGTAATAAGAGAAGGTGTGCAGTTAAATACTTCAAAAAGTGAACACTTTATCAGCCCCAGTTCTCAACAACAAACTATATTTTTCGCATTCATTTTGACACTGCTAATCTGAGGTATTTTTATTACCTTTAAGATTAATATGTAAAACTACTTAAACATCATTTGTATAATATTAAATAATACTTATTAATTATCATTATTACAAGTATTAATTAGTACATATGAAAGAATTAAGCAACACAGCTAAAGAAGATTTAAATTTAATAAATTTAGCGTACATTGCTGTTTTTCATGTAACAATAACACAATGTAACCGTAGCCTCAATAATTATTGTTACATTCGTAATTAATCGGTTCCTTGCCCAACTTTGCATTCCGGCAATTAGTCTCCGATGTAACAATAATATTTTTATTATTGTTACATTTCCATGTAACCGTAGCCAGTGCCTTGTTTCAATCGTCCAACACAATTAACACCTGCATTCTATACACCAAGTACAGTTGTCATTTTGCTTATAGTACCCGAGAAATAGACCAAATTGCGAAAACTTTACATTGGCTATTCCATGAAAATGAAGACAAGGTCAATTGAGCCTAGCAAGATAATCATGCACACCTTAAAATCACCCCTTAGGGAGCTACCATTTGATTTTTATGGGGGGGGGGGGGGACTTGCAAAAAAAAAAGTCAGGACGACAATTTAGGTAAAAAAAAGTCAGGATAAACTAAAAAAAAAAAGAAAAGGCAGGACCGAACAGAGTGAAAAATAAAAAGGCAGGACAGAGATTACAGCTAAAAAAAATGCAGGACAAAATTTTTCATCCTAGCCCCCCCATAAAAATCAAATGGTAGCTCCCTTACACCAAAAATGGCTGACCGTTTGCTTAAAATATCCGAGAAAACGACTTATTCATGACTTGTTGTAAAAATTGACAAGTTAACCCTCAAAAAGAGAAAAAAGGTAAGATGAACCCTTTTAGTAAGACTTGCAGACCGTACAGTCATTCAGTATACCGTTTAAATATGCTTGTCATACTGCTTATACCATGTACATGTATAAGAACCTAACTTAACCATAAAAACTTAACGGTGATCCTTCTTTGGTTCTATACAACAAAAATGATAATCTGAGAAATCATGAGATACGAAAAATAATTTTAAGCAAATAGCTGGGATGATACATATAAACAACACAGAAATTTCAGAATGTCAGATTAACAAGACTCGAATCATTAATTTAAAAGTGTTCTACTTTCTAAAATATAAAGTTGTTTAAAAATAGTTTATCATGGTGTCTCCAGAAGAATATCCCATTCTGCGACTTTTTGTTTACGTGAAGATTACAACAATTTTCCCATTTCACACATATTTAACATATCCAAGGGCAATTACTAAAACACATTTTTTTTCATAAAGATTTTTAAAAAGTATACATGTGCTGAAAAGTAATTATAATAAAATTTTCATATAATTAATATTTCCAAGGCATATAACTCTTTTAAAAATAGTAACATTCGAAAAAGTCTGATAAAAATTGTACACTTTAATGCACTAACAATAAAACAATTTTGTAGATGCCATCACAAGTTTGTTAAACGCTTAGGAATATTCATTTCACAGATGGAAGCTGATATGTTCCAATTAATGTTGTAACTACAATCCTTGAGCTACAATCACTTTCCCTTTTCCCCGAATGGTACTAACTGAATTAGACTTATAACAGGGTTTATACTAAGATTAGAAACACAAAGGGTACCACATATGGAGCAGGATCTGCTTACCTTTCAGGAGCACCTGAAATTACCCCCGTTTTTGGTTAGGTTTGTTTTTACCCAGTCTTTAGTTTCTATGTTGTGTTTCATGTACATTTGTTGGTCTGTTTGTCTTTTTCATTATTAGCTATTGCATTGCCAGTTTATTTTCCACTTATGAGTTTGAATATCTTTTGCCTCTCTTTAACATAATTAATATTTCCAAGGGGCAATAACTCTTCAAAAATACTTGATTGACACTGATTTTTAATCTCTTCTGAGACATTGTGGATATCAATCTCTGATATAAGTTTGATCAAAATCTATTAAGAATTATACAATGAGAAAGCTTTCAAGGCTGAATGGACTGATGGATGCAAACACAGACAAGAGATAATTATTAGTGTCATATATATATGTGACAACGAACTACATTAAATCAAAAGTTTACATACTGTAAATTTAAACCTTATCATACAGGATGGACTAACTAATGGACAGATTGACTGAGAGGTACACAGACAGGAAAACATGCCATTTCTTTATCATTGAACAGTCATAAATACTGGGGAAACACATTCTCCTTCTTTTAGCGAGTGAGTTATAGTTGAATTTTCCAATCAATAGATACCTTTGTACTTTTGTATTTCTATATAGTAACCCTTGCACAACAGATAAAGAATCTATGTTGAAATGCAGATAAAACATAACATTGTAATGGTTGAATTTCTGGCATGTTATCTATTAAATTGAATATAAACGTTTCAATTTTAATAAAAAAAATAATAAAGAATTGAATATCATATACAAAATATAGTAAAACAAATAATATCACAGTTGAACAGTTCAGGTTGATACAATTCATAAACAACATTACATGTATGTCTGCTGGTCTTGATAATTTTAGTAAACCTAAAAATTTTACTAGTTTATAAAAGAAGACATCTTGAATGTTATTGTAGCTGCTTCAGATAAAGTGAGTAATAGGTTTTCCTTTACAAACATGTTAAACGGTCTAAAATCTATTGGCAGATTTTGAGAAATGTAGTTTATGAATGATGAAAGAAACTAACAAAGTCTTTCAAAGGTTTTACCATTCCAACTCCAACGTCTGGGTCCATACTGATAAAATCACTTATATTATTGTCACATTCTGAAATTAGAAAAAAACAAAAAAATAATTCAAATTATGTGTTAACATGAAAAGTACCAGATGCACATTTCAACAATTAAAGTCTCTTCAGTGAGGCTTGAGGCCAAACCAATTGTAAATTCAAAACCTAATACATTTAACAGTAAAGAGCTGGTCAAATACTTTGATATGATTGGTCGAGAGGACTTCTGGTAGTTGATCTTGACATTAGTTATTTCTCGATATACGACGTTGACCAAACTTCTATTCGTAACCAATTTAAACAAGATGGCAGCATTAAAAACACCAACGTTAACAAAATTTATTTTCACTGCACTTTATTCGTTTAACAAAATAATACACAAAAACATTAGTTTGAATGATAATTAGAGTTTTTGCAGTTTACTTTTATCAGATAGCAAATTTCATCGAGTACATATTTTTGCATTAACCAACAAAAATGTTCATGCGCCAGGCCTATTCAATGACATATATGTACAATTTACGTGTGATAGAGGTAATAAGTGTGGCAAAATATATTTCTTATCTCCAATTTTAAAGAATTATAAGGATTAAAGCCTTTTTAAAGGAATCTATTGGTGTATAAACTGGATGAAGTCTCTCACAAACATATCATAAAATTTCTTTGGAGTTTATACACTTTAAAAAGGCGTTTAATCCTGTAATATTAGCACATTAGATCATTATTACTGTGGTTTAAACAATTTACGTTGAATTTCAGTCATTCAAATTTTAACTGTAAAATCCACTGTACCTTTGGTTTTAATACATTGATATGTTGGTGGGGGATGTAGGTAGTTTCCATCTTCATTTAACATGTGACTCCTGTCTGAAGCAAAGGTCTGCAGAAATATTGATGCTGAGATTACTCGAAAAAATCTAAATCAAAAGATGTTTCTTCTGCTTAAGTTTTCTGACAAGAAATATCACATATGTAGAGATGAAGTAATAAAATACTGTAAAATCAGAATTTATTGCATGCATTTATGATTGTTATTTTGACATTATAGACTAAAACTTGATTTAAATATTTGCGATATTGATTAAAATCCTATTAATTCATATACAAAAATTTTAAATGCGGTATCAAATTATTGCGATAATAATCCTGTTGCATTTTTCGAAATAATAAAAACATCGCTATAGTTTCTGAATTTACAGTATTTAAGTATCCACATCTGTTGATTTCGCATGGAAAAAGTCTTGTGCACTTGCAGTGTGAATTTTTTTTTTAAATTTCATATCCTATAATGGAAAGTGCTTTTTATTCCTAATGTGGCTTGCATTCTAGCACTAGATTTATTTTTTGGCCAAAAAATAAATAAATTTAAAATCAAACTTTACATAAATGCACTTTATAAGACAATTAGAAATATTGTACAAAACTCGATAATAATCTTATGGTGATACAGTAACATGTCCTTACATATGAGCTCTATCAGTTAGAAATCTACCTTATACAAATCAATATTAAAACATATTGATACAGCTATGCATACGTAAAACTATTTTGTTTAAAATATGTACTACTTTCTTATAATGTTCTTTCTGATGCGGCCCTTATTAGTGGTTCTATACCTAATATGACAGTGCAATGCGCCTTGTTTATGTTGAAACGCCATCACAAAATATTTTGCTCACTCTTCTTGATTTTTTCTGTCTAATTTTTTTCTTTTTGTAGTCTTGGAATTAGCTTATCATCCATAAAACTAAAGATATACACCATCTGTGATATATGCAGTGTTCTTACCTAAAATTATGATAATAACTTATTGTCTTATATTGTACATACCTATGGAATTGTGGTTGTAAGGTTTGATTAGATCTTATTCCCTCTAAAAAGTAGGTTTTGAAGTCACATGGGAAGGGTAAGGACGTGTCAAGGTCATATACTAAGGATTCTTTCTCAGACTGCTTATATATAAATATCACATGGTAATCCTACAAAAATAAAGACATTCTAAATAAAGTATTCAATCTTATATTCAAAGGGAGGTAATAATGACAAATAAGTGCAATTTTAAAACAGACATATGTTCTGGTTAGTGTTAAGTGATTCACTGTGAATAAGGTGATTGGTGGTTGACAATAAGATGGCTGTTTAATGTCCAGTGGCAGATTTAATGCATATTCAGGATGAAAACATGGTTATGTGTCTTTTTGTGATATAAAAAAATTAACCTTGCGCTGTACTTTATATGTTAAAATCAACATGCTGAGCAAGATTTTTAACATGGCATTTAGGAGATAACTTTATTGTATTTTAAACTCGGCCGTCATCAATTGGGGATTTGATGGCAGGTGTGGATCCAGCCATTTTAAACAGGGGGGTTCCCAAACCAGAGTAAAGGGGGGTTCCAACTATATGCTCCCATTCAAATGCATTGATTGTCCAAAAAAAAGGGTGAGTTCCAATTCCCGGAACCCCACCCCCTGGATCCGCAATGGATTGTGGCAAATAAAGTTTAAAGGCAATGTGTAAGCGGAGACAGTAAACGGGTATTTGCAACCATCAAATCCCCAATTGATGCAATCAGAGCTTAAAATACAATATTGTTATTTCCATTCTAATGAAACTCACAGAAAACAACGTTAAAACATGTATTTTAAATCTGGCATGCGTCGTTTACACTTACACGTACGTCCCATAGCATCAAGTGTCAATTGATACCATGTAAATGAGTGACGTTATCCAATCAAAATGAAAGTTACAAACGTTGTTGCATTAGAATGCTTGTTTACAATGTTACAGTTTGCAGGAAGATATGTCACTTTTATATACATAGAAACATTATTCTGACTTGGAGCTGACCAGCCTTTAGTAAGCTCTTTCTTCCTAATGCTATGGGCTTAGCAGAGAAGCAGCAAATACCTTTAAACCTAAATGTGACCTTTGGAAAAATCAGTATTAAGACAAGAAAAAACCTCATTACCAGGTGATATAAAATTGAAATAAAATAAACAAGAATGTGTCCTCAGTACACGAATGCCCCACTCACACTATCATTTTCTATGTTCAGTGGACCGTGAAATTGGGGTAAAATCTCTAATTTGGCATTAAAATTAGAAAAATCATATCATAGGGAACATGTGTACCAAGTTTGAAGTCGATTGGACTTCAACTTCATCAAAAACTACCTCGACCAAAAACTTTAACCTGAAGCGGGACAGACGGACGAACGAACGAACGGACGAACGAACGAACAGACGGATGAACGAACGAACGGACGCACAGACCAGAAAACATAATGCCCCTCTACTATCGTAGGTGGGGCATAAAAATGACAATTTTAAAATGGTGGTACGAAGTGATATCCAACTAACCCACATCACAAGAGTATCTTCTCTTTGACTTGACTTCTGCTGCCATAATGGTATCTGTAAAATAATAATAAAAATGTAGCATTAAAAAAAGTTAGCTACTAATATCTTATATATAGCACTATATAATTAATACTAATAAATTTTCATTTGGATCTGTTTTTCACACATATTAGTATCTGAAGTGTTTAATGCTCTCTACAACATATGAACATTGGTTGTGCAAGCAATTTAATTTTCTGTGTAAAGTTAAACAGTATTAAAAGCATGTTTTTACTTTATTTAGTTTTCTTTATAGGTGCATGCAATTCGATTCTATTAATAAACATGATAAACTATCAACTGTATTTTGGGATCATCATGATCATTTTACATATAAATTATTTATTTTTCTTTAAACATTAATCAATTTCAGTACCTACCACTTTGTCTTTGTTTGATATGAATACACAGTAACAGTTATCAAGTACAGCAGGATGGTAATTCTTCACATAGTCACAAACCTTCCAAACATTTTCTTCACTAAAAAAAAGATTAATTGATTGAGTTAATCCTTCAAATTGATATTTTATAAAGTATCTTTCTATGTTGTGATGTTATACTATTGTTTCAGAAAAGGGAGAAGGTTTGGTACCATTAAAATATTTAATATCGCTGCAATTGTTTGCACCTGTCCTAAGTCAGGAATCTGATGTACAGCAGTTGTCGTCTGTTGATGTAGTTCATACTTGTTTTTTTTGTTTTTCATTTTTATATAGATAAGACCGTTGGTTTTCCCGTCTGAATGGTTTAACACTAGTAATTTTTGGGGCCGTTTATAGCTTGCTGTTCGGTGTGAGCCAAGGCTCTGTGTGAAGGCCATACCTTGACCTTTAATGGTTTACTTTTATAAATTGTTACTTGGATTGAGAGTTGTCTCATTGGCACTCATACCACATCTTCCAATATCTATTGTATTGTCATGAATAATAAGTTGTGTTAAATAAATTAACAGGTAACAACTGCATTTTACTACATGTACATGTACCAATTTTGAATAGATCTTACAAAATGTACCTGCAGTAATTACATAGGCGGATCCAGGTGGGGGGGCCCCCTTTCGTGGGAAAAATTTGGTTGATTATATAGGGAATCACTGAAGCATGACTGGAGCGGGCCCCCCCTTAGGGAAAGTTCTGGATCCGCAACTGAATTATTTGATTTAAAAGTCCATAAAAGCGTTAATTTTTATTCATACAACTATTTATCCTTTTTCTTCAATCTATTTCTACTTTATACTGACCACCTCCAACACATTGCAGTTTATGTCACTTGTAGTAAGCACATGTATGTACTAATTTTTATTTATTTTTGTTTAATTTTTAGTCCATAAAACTTATCTGCTAATTGTAAATTTACACTTGATAAATTTATTAACTATAAGAATAACATTATAATTTGAGACAGCGGTTTTAAATGATGTGACAGAGTTGCTTATCACAATGCTAAGTTTTTCCACATTTTACTTGTGCGTGGACAAAAGGATTGATAGCATATTTGTATTCTGTAGGATGGTATAAATTGGGTATGCGAGCGCATACATGTTGTGGACTGTTCAATTGGTTGTATTTTTCTGTTTTTGGGATGACAGTTAACATATATTCTATTGTTGATCTGACTAAAGATTATATACATGTCGACCACTTTCATTTGACTTTCCTGAGCATGCTGAGATAGAAATGTCATTAAGATTACTTGAAGAAAACTAAGTGTGCGGTTTGCCTGAGTCATTACATATGACTATGCCATAATAGGTCTTATTGAAATGTCACACCTAGGTATTTATCCCTTTCAGCATGTTCAAGTATGTGAAAATGTAAAGAGTCATTGTGTATAGGAATGGATCTTTATTTTGGATGATGTACAGAACACACACCTTATTGCTATAAATCAGATTTTTTCCTATTGTGACGTCAAAATTTTACAGGAACCTTTAATTGTCATGTTTGTGGTGTGTAGTAATGACACCACAAAGCTTCCTGTAAAATTTTGACTTCACAATGGAAAAGAGATTGTTGAACAAAGTCAAAAGCTTTAGCTGAGCAGATTCACAGGGGGTACCACAATTTCCCGAGAAATACAAGAAAAACGTAATATCCCAAAAAACAAACTGATATAATATCCTGAGAAAAAGATTTTTTGTGGTGTTATAGGTGTTATACTGTTTAAATTAGTGTTACAGCATACAATAATAAGGTTTAAGGCATTCATAATTAATAAAAGTACACGCAATCTTCAGAAACTCGATTTTTATATCTTGTATCTTGTTACACTAATGACTGGACCGAATGACAGGACTAAATGAAAAATTCTAATAACTTTTTCATTTCTCAAAGGATTTATCTAAAATTTGAACTATAATAACATGAATAAGATTGTATCATTTTATATATCAATTTCAGAAGAAAAAATAGATTATATTTTTTTTTACAAACTTAAGAAAACGTGACCTGACCAACGCTGACATGCGAGAATGAAAACCAACATCGACAATGACAGGACCAGATAGAAATGCTAATAACTTTTTTTATTTTTCAAAGGAATTATCTTAAATTTGAAATATAAAATAAGATTTCATCTTTCAATACATAAATTTTATAAAAAATATAGACTTTTTTTCAAAAACTTGCGAAAACGTGACATGACCATCGCTGACTGACAGGACCAACCTCGACAATGACAGGACCAAATGAAATTGCTAGTTACTTTTTTTTTTTTCATCAGAATATTTGTCTCAAATTTGAAATATAACAAGACTAGACCAATTCCTACATAAATATAAGAACAATATAGAAAAAGTATTAAAAGCTTGTGTTTATGTGACCTGACCAACATCGGCAATGACCTGGCCGATGAAAAGTCCTAATTTCTTTCTTATTCTACTTAAACATGTTAAATACTTAAATTTTGATCCATAGTTAATAAGATATTTCTAAAAAAAAAACTCATGAAAAACCTTTTCTTTGGTGGGTAAAAACTTGACCTAGCTGACAAATGTACGTTGGCGGACAGAAAGTCAAAGGACAAAAAGACACAAAAGATCAGTATACAATTGTTTGAATATATTAAAGAGAGAGATCTTAAATATTTACTTGTTAATGCATATATATTCATTTTACAGTTTAAGAAATATAGCTCATTAAGCTAGATAAATTAAGATTATTGAACTATAATCATTATATTTCTTGACATCATTCAGTCATTTAGGTCAGGGACTTTCTATAGTCTATAGTATAGAAAGTCCCTGTTTAAGTACCAAGCCACTTTGATATTTTGTTTTATTTTATCTCTATGTCTGTGACTTTCGATCTGTCCTACTTTGTCAGCTTATATTTTGTGAAAATATTTAAAACTTTTTAAGAAATGTTTATTTGTTTTTATGAAAGAGCATTCCTCAAATATACATGGAAGTAAATATTTACTGCTCTGAAAATATTAAAAAAAAAACTAAACTATATGTGATTTCAATTACTGTCATCACAGACAATATGGATTGATCAACTTATTTATGGCTTATTTCACACCTTTTGTTTGTTACCTAATATAATTGTGATTAAACGTGTCAGATTATGACCGGTAATTGATATACAAAATAATCTACACCACAGCTAAATACAATACACAATATATACTACATAATACAATAAAAAGTTCAAATAATGCAGTTTGAATAGGCGTTCTCAGACCTAACTGGTTTTACCAACTTATTGGGGTCTTATTTGATAAAAACCTTACCATTCAATCTTAATGTTGTTTTTTTTTATTTATTTCAGCAATTTGTGATAAGACCAACATGACCAAGCTTTGGTTTAAAAGGAGATATTTGGAGAAAATTGTACAGTAATAACAGCATTTAATCATATCATAAGAAAACAATATAATCTCTAAGATTTTGGAAACATGTTCATGATGTTATTTTAGTAATAGTTAAAAACAATTTGGCGCCAATTTGGAAATTTTTCTTTTTTCTAATTCTTACTTACCATTAGCATGATAAGGGTCAGAAATAGATTTGTTTTGATTTTTTAAGCATAGTTTTTCTTTAATGAAAATGATACCGAAAAATGTTAAATTGGCCTTCTTTTACAATTATGTAACGCTGTTGATCGTCGTTTATAAATAAAGCGAAATTGTCTGTTATTTTTTTCTTCTTTTTTCACAGATAAACAAAAATTATATATATACTATTATATAAAAAATTAATATATAAGGTATCTCAAACATGTCGAAGTTAAAAACAAATAATCAAGTCTAACGTTCTATCACCCCTTAAATACCCAAATGAAGTTATCATGGTTATGATAACTGTATTAGCTTTTTTGTAATTTCAATTTTAAAAAAAATCTATTCTTTCAGTACTTTTGATACTTTTCTATTCTTCCAGTTCTTTTAAGTTGTCTATCTTTAGAATGTCCCTCATATTGTTTTCAACGAGAAATTTGCATACAAGGCATACAAATCTAATTTTTGAAATGAAATTGCACTTTTATTGAATAAAAACGAGTAACATTTTCAATTAATATTCTTTAATATTGTTAAAAGTAGCATAACACCATAATTTAAAAAATCTTTTTCTCAGGATATATCAGTTTGTTTTGGGGATATCACGTTTTTCTTGTATTTCTCGGGAAATCTTAGTACCGGATTCACAGGTCAACCAACGCAGATTTCTAAATAGCTATATTAAAGGTGTATTGCTTTTGAGGATGACAGGCCATTGTCCATGTATTTTTGTATAATGCACTGTGATATGCTGAATTATTTTTATCAGGAAGAAATAGATTTAGCAAGAATGAACTTTTGTTAATGTAAAAAATATGCAATTTGATCCACAGGCGCTTGGGTACATGTATATGATACAGATATTCTTTTTTTGTATTTTTTTGTTGTTGTCAGATTAATATATTGAATTTTCTATATTTGTAATACATATCTACAACTTCTGTGCATGTCTAACCTAGTTTGGAGTGATTTAAACGACTCAAGAGAAAATACCCAATTTTACTATCCATACTAAGAAACTAAGAAACTAGGTTAGACAAGCTGGGGCCCCAGCAAAACAGCCGTTGGACGTCAGAGTAATCTCGGATTAGCACAGAAGTGATAGATATGTATTATAAATAAAGAAAATTCAATATTTTAATCAACAACAAAAAAATACAAAAAAAATATCTGTATCATATGATATACCCAAGCGCCTGTGATTTGATCATGCAGAATCTTTTCCATGCCACTATTTTGCAAATAAGAAGGCAAACAGAAAGAAAACATATTTTCCCTTTGAATAAAAAATAGTTGTAAAGTACCAATAACACTTTGTGTATAAGCATTCTTCTTTCGAAAATGGTAATTCTGGGTTTTTCTCTAATTCGTGTTCGTTGTCAGTCATACTTTCGATTTCCTTTTCTACTTTCACTTTCTAAAGAGAAAGCGTTTTAATGATCTAGAAAAAAAGCGTTAAATTGAAAATATTTGGTTTTACCAACATCCCCAAAAATACAAACTACAAGATAGAACAACAACGTAAAATTTTTAATGAGATCCGCAGAATTCGAATGACTTTTTTGCTATAGACTCTGCATTATATAAGGCAATCACTTTTGCTATTAATGTGTATTTTTTAATGATAAAACAATCATAATACATAGTGTTATCAAACCTTGGAATTTCGTAATGATCACTATGCCGGGTCACCATCAATCTTCTTTTAAAAAAGTATAATTCAAAGTTCTTATAATTACTTAGACTGAAACTTCAAAGTAAAAACTATCACATTTATTCTTCTTCCATTAATTTACTTTCCAACCCTTGTGCATTATCGCAAATGACTATTTACAATCCTTCCAACCAAGGAATTGTATATTTAAATATACAATTCCTTGTTCCAACCATATATGTCTCTGTTCCAACATACTATAAAACGGTACACAAAACCTGTGGGAAGTGCTATCAAATAAAGTTTGCAGGTTGCAGGTTGCAGCACACATATATAAATATGATATATATGTAAAAAGGTCATATTAGGGGAGTTAATACATATAAAATCTACCCCATGACTGATAAATTTACAATTTATTTCTTACAGCACACATACTGTAGGGTAGAAGTATTTTGTCAGTATTTAATTTTGTCATTCAATTTAACATAATCTTCAAATTCTATAATCCTATTAACATTAATACACATCCATGTAACCATCTTTTGATGCTAATATACTGCTTAATTGCTTATTATTGTTCTAAAAATTGATGCTAGTAAAGTTAAAGTAATAAAAACTTCAAATTGACATAGGCTGAACAGGTGCTATAGAACACATTAATCTCATTCTGTCTAAATCTAGTCACATAAACAATTAAATTCCTTTCAGTGGACATTCAAAATCTTTGAGGCTGTATTTAAGAAATTATTGGCTTTAAATAATTATATGCCCTTTTTTGCCAATACAGAACATGCAGAAATTCATTTTGCCGATCTTTACTCGGTGATTTAGCATTTTTGGTTATCTCTAGCATTTATCTGGTTTCTCAACTGACAAGTCAAGCTGTAACTTTATTTCTATGGAACTAATGTTATATGGTGAGCAACAACCAAAAAACACACTTTTAAAACAGAAAAGCGTCTAGCTGCTTGAACGGCAATTTTCTGTATTTCTGTTTGACCTCTTAATCTTTAAAAGGGTTTGTCATAGACCAAAACACAATTAAATTATTAAGTTTACGTATAATTTCAGGTGTACAAAGGGACGCGTTTTAAATCGAGTGACGTTCTTGATTTCAGGTTGCATGTCTTTTTAGCATCTTCCAATTACAAGTGCACATCCTAGACATATTTTTTCAAATTATTATAACAAGTGAAACAAGTGGTCACAGAAGAAACAAAAGCAACGAAACTGATCTCAACAACATCGTATGACTGGAGAAATAAACTTATATATTCAGGTTAATATGATAAGTTTCAAACTGAAAATGAACTGCGTTATGTTGGTTAGTGGGATCAAATAGTTGTTGCAAGGGTTTATTAACTAACAGAAGGCGCGTAGCTCACTCTACCCGGGGTGTTGTATTAAAGTTCCTACTCTTATAAGACTTAACTATTAGTTTCCAAATTCCTTACAAACAAAATAGCAATATGAATTCATTATAAAATTGAGAATGAAAATGGGGAATGTGTCAAAGAGACAACAACCCGATCATAGAGCAGACAGAGATGTGAAACACAACATTAAAAGATGCAGTACTCTGTCAAATGATTTTAGAAAAACGGAAATTCCACTTTAACTGGTAATTAACTAAATATATAACCATGCATACAGTTATAATTCTTAATAGAGCTACAAAACCATTGACAGGTTTATTCAGTGTTTAATTACTGTGTTGTGTCAGATTCGTGGACACTCCATACACTTGATAAGTTTATGTTGACCTTTTTGGGTTAAAAGCATATAACACCATGATGGCTTTTAACCTGGGAAGGAGTAACATCCCTTGATACGTATAATAAAGAGAGTATTTTGGGAAATTTACCATCCCAAGAACATTCTCGGTTGATTATTTATCTATTATATCGCATAAAAATTCACATGTTAAAGTAAAAGCTATATTGAAAAACGGATTTTGTTCATTCGGAAATATTTATTGTAAAATAACAAAACATTTGTGCGTTACAATTGTATGGCACCTAAATTGAACTAAAATCAATAATACGTCAAGAGAAATGATAGCCACGACACGAGAAACTCAGACGAGAGAACAACTTTTAAACCTTGGCCTACAAAGATGTGGGATTTATAATTATTCAATCCTCATGCAGAACACATTGTGCTTTTTCTTATAGTATTCAGTAACTGATGTAGTAAGATACTAACATGTGTTACGGGAACGAACATTAAACTTTAATAAAAAAAAAGGGGGGGTGTATTACTTCTAAAAGAATATTCTGATACCCAATTAATTTAGAAAAAGATAATCTGATCAAGCAGATGCATGACAAATAAAATATTCTAACTTCAGATTTTCCTCTTACCTTATTGCGTTAAAAATTGAATAAAAAAATCTGCCTCAGATATCCCCCTGATATATTTGCCACTGACAACCAACAATCAATCATTATATAGGTCGTTTTACAAAGAAACTTAAGTTCCAAGTTCTACAGGATAAGTAGTCCTTTTCGGTGTGAGGCAAAGCTCTGAGTTGTTCAAATACCGTACTTTGACATATACTAGTTTACTGTTACAATTTTTGACTTGGATTGGCAGTTGTCTCATTAGCACTTATACCATATTTTTTTATATCTTAGATGAAATTTGATATTTTAACTTTCCTTTTGACCAAACACCTCTTCTTATATTTACTTGACTTTCAAATATTTTAAAAAATTCAGCGTTCTGTAGGTAAAATACTTTACTTAAAATTTAACTGTTTTTTTTCAAGAGCAGCATTGGTTTACGGCCAAAATATTTAAACTATCAAATCTAAAATCAAACGATATTTTGAATTTTAGAATTTCAATCATTTAGTAAAAATTTCTAAATTTCTAAACTTTTATAAATTGGAAAAAATAAATTTAAAAGGGGGGTGATTTTTAACTTAAAAAGAAGTATTTTTTTCGAAACAATCATTATTACAAGCATCCAAACCATAATAAATGAATACAAAATACGAAAACACATGTCTGCTTTAAGATAAATATCTTTTATTACCCAATATAAGTTAAACAATTAAGTTTTGTACACTTAGTAGTGACTCTGCAACTTTCTCCATTTTTAATAACAGAAGAGAATTTTTTGTGTACTCTAATTTGAAGCATACTTAATACCTATTGGAAAAGAGACAATATTTCTTGTCATTGGTATGGTTTTTTTTTTAGGACATTGTCTCCCCTTTTGGCGCGTTTATAAGAAATAAAACATAAGTGTTATATAGTTACCATGCAAACTTATCACAGAGGGAAGTCCATATGGAGTGGCCAAAAAAGACACAACCAGACAGGAAAAGAAGATATAAAAAAAAATAAAAAGCAGTTGTCTCACTGGCAATCATACCACATCATCATATTTTATTACACATATACTATGCTAAATATGGAATACATTCTTTGACAAGAAATCTAAATAAATTTTGGAAATTGTATTAACGCCTAAAAGAATAGCTAACTTTCAACCAAACTATATTATATATACTAGTATGTAAAATTTTAATGACTTAGGGTAGGGTTGGTACACGCCAAATTGACAATAAACTCTCTAAACAAAGACTGATATGTGGCTTTAAAAAAACTTTTTGTATGTTATACCATGCATAACAAGGAACACAAGAAACTGCATTTAACTGTGTGAAAACTTCAGATTTTTAATAAAGGTCTTAGTGATACAATATCAGAAATGCACATTTAATTTGCAAATCGCACAAAAAGCCTTACTGGCAAATAAAATTTACTTCTCAAACCTCTTCTGTAAGGGCATGTGTATAAACGTTCTGGCATGATTCTGATCTTTGACAGGAACATAAGTCAGTACATGCAAGGTTTTGGTCGACACAAACACACGACTTTTTACATTGTGATTTTCCCTTACACGAAGAACACACGAGGTCATGAAGAAAATCTGCTGACATGTTTCCTTCAAAGTAGACAGGATGCAATGAATCTTTGAATGATTTCCATCCGTATTCGAATGGTGAAGGACGGTGAAGGCAGGGGTGGTTTTGCAAGACAGGAATCATGCCAAATTTTGGTCTGAAATGATGCACAAAGGATATGCTGTCGAAGCTCTTCTTCAGAGGGTGTGGCAATCTGACCAGATTTGAATCCTTGCTTGTAGCAAGCTTAACTCGCAGTTTGTTAATGTCCTGATGGCAGGATGCATATTTCTCCTTTGGGCGTAAAGTCTTGCCACAAACAAAGGAAGATGTAGTGTCACACACCCTGAGAGAGCATGTACGGCAGGAAGAACTCTACAAATGATTTTAGGGAGAGAAGAACACAGTTGGTGAATTGGCAAAAACCTTCTATTATCTTTTATGGTACCAATATTTCCCAGTTTGGGTCCAAAATTCACTCGTGTTGGTCATCTGGTCCGAGAGCACAATTGTCGTCCATTGATTAGTCCCTAGTGTTGTGGGTTACTTGCAAATATTTTTCATACCCCTTCCAACTTTATTTCTCCATGTTTTATGCCTCAAATTGGAAGTAGGGGGGGGAAGGGGTGAAATTACACTGTAAAAAAATTTGGGTCCAGAATTTTAAAGGAAAGTAGTGATTTGGTCCAGTTGAAAAAGGTTTAAAATTAGCACTTCGGAAGCTGTCAAAAGATTTAAAGACGCCCTAAACATAAAATTGCCCATATTTTGAGTTAGAGCCGATGAGGTTTTTTATAATTTTGATATAATTTGTCATGGATGTGAAGTTAGCAGCCGGTTCGTTATTCGTTATTCGATATTCAATATCCAACCGGCTGCTAGCAGTCGCTTGAATATTCAAATTTATTTAAAAATCATTGAAAAATATAATATTTGATAACATAAAAAGTATGATTTTTATAGTTGAAAGGGGCGAAAAGATACATAGGAAATCGTCTTATGACCCCATCAAGTTGTCTTAAACTCTCACAAGTGGTAGGTCAATGATATTTGGTATGAAGTTGTATAAGCATTGGTATATCTCATTTCCATGGAGATAATTTGGCTCCGCCCCCTTAGTCATGGTCTATATTGACTTTGAAACTTATCTTAGTTTACAATAACATGATGTATTAGTTCAAGTTATGATTAGATCAGTTTAAGATGAACTGCTAATGTTTAGTCAATGATATTTGGTATTTATAGCCCCACCCCCTCTTCGTGGTTCATTGACTTTGAAACTTGTACATAGTTTACAAGTTAATGTTTGTAATTAGGTTTGGGGACGACTTATAATAAGACAATGGTGTTTGGTATGCAGTTGTATTAGCATTGGCTCATCTCATTTACATGGAGATTCTTTAGCCATGTAACTCAGTCATGGTTCATTGACTTTGAATATTTGCATAACTTGTGTAAGATATTAAAGTACTGCTATTTTAATTTCAACATTTGCATAATCTAAATTACAATAAAAGGCGAGACATATCTCTGTGATAACACTTTATTTTACATAATTTTCTGTATTGATTGTGTTTCATTCGTGTCCTCTCTGTTCGTAGTCTGTCATTTTCATTATTTGCATCTTTTGGTAGTATTTCGTCATTTAATTTCCCTTGTTAGTTTATTGTCATTCCAATTATTTGTCTCTGTTGGTTGTGTTTCCATTGTATTACTTTCCTCTTTTTATTGGTTTTCCTTTCCACTATTTACATCTGTTGGTGGTGTTTTCATTATATCATTTTCCTTGTGTATTTCCTTTGCATATTCTATCTTCACATCATCTTTCTCTTTTGAATGTACTGCTTTTACATGGAGTGAATGTGCTTCTTTTACATCAGGCTTCTTTGGATGTGCTGTTTCCACATCGTGTGAATGTGCTTCTTTTACACCATGCTTCTCTGTTGGGTGTACTGCTTTTACATGGAGTGAATGTGCTTCTTTTACATTATGTTCCTTCTTTGGATGTGTTGATTTAACATGGTGTGAATGTGCTTCTTTTATATCATGCTTCTCTTTTGGATGTGCTACTTTAACATGATGTGAATGTGCTTCTTTTACATCTTGTGGGTGTGCTTCTTTTACATCGGGTGGATGTGCTTCTATTACATCATGTTTCTTCTTTGGATGTGTTGATTTAATATCGTGTGAATGTGTTTCTTTTACACCATGCTTCTCTTTTGGATGTACTGCTTTTACATGGTGTGAATGTGCTTCTTTTACATCATGTTTCTCCTTTTGCTGTGATACTTTAACATGGTGTGAATGTGCTTCTTTTACATCATGTGGGTGTGCTTCTTTTACATCATGCTTCTCCTTTGGATGTGTTGCTTTAACATGGTGTGAATGTGCTTCTTTTACATGAAGTGAATGTGCTTCTTTTACATCATGTGGGTGTGCTTCTTTTACACCATGTTTCTCCTTTGGGTTCGCTGCTTTAACATGGTGTGAATGTGCTTCTTTTACATCATGCTTCTCCTTTGGATGTGCTCCTTTTACAACGTGTGGATGTGATTCTTTAACGTCATGTTTCTCTTTTGTATGCAGTGCTTTTACATCGTGTAAATCTTTTGCTTGCGATTTCTTTAAATTGTGTATTTCTCTAAGATGTGTCTCTATTTCATCATCATTGAGTGTCTTCTTCGGATGTACTTCCTTTACATGATGTGTCTCATTTAGATGCATCTCATTCACATTGTGTGTCGTTTTTGGATGTGTCTTCTTAGCATGGTGTTTCTCCTTTAGATGTGCCTCATTTGTATGAATTTTCTCTTTTGAATGTGTAGCTTTTTCATTTTTCGTCTCTTTAGAATGTGCTTTTTGGTGGGTATCTCTTGGGTTTTTTTCCTCTTCGTTTTCTACTTCTTCTTTCTCCAACTGAAAAGCTTCCTTTCTCGAAAGATGGGAATCAGTTGAAAGATACTTTAGTTTAGCTGGCACCTTTTGAACATTTGGATGGTATATTGGTGAATGTTTCTTTTTTGGCGTATATATTTCTCTTTGTTATATGTTTTAGTATTTCCTGGCTTATGATTGACACCAATCTTGTTTGACGCATGCGGGCCGTCCAGAGGACCTTCCGAATTTGTAGAAGAAAATTCCTTCTCCATATCGTTGATTTTTTCAATTTCGTGTCTTCCACTTATCTGCAAAAAATAGTCAACTGTTCAAACTCTAAATAAAGACAATAATTCAAATCGGGTTTCTTTGTATCCCGTTTAGGATAGGAAGGAACCATAGTGTTTTTCGATATGTGGCGTCAGTAAATTATGCCGTTTCATATCGGAGTTCAGACTTTATTTAGGATTTTCGGGGTTAAGACTTTAGTTAGGATGTGTATATACCAGATGTTATCACACCCACTTGGAACTTAGTACACATGTTCATTATGCGTGAAATCAGTAATTAAGTTATTGGGTTAAAGTTTTGGTTTACAGTAGTTTACCTAGAATTCATTATGAGGCGAACTTTCTGTAATATGCCAAATACCATACGATGACCTATGACTACTATGTCATTTGGTCTCTGGTAGAGAGTTGTCTCATTGGCATGCAATTATACCACATCTTGTTACTTTTTAATGAATTTTGACCCAGGTGTTTCAGTGGTAGCTAACTAATTGTGTATAATTAATAAGGTGAAAAAAAAAACGTTTCCAACGCTATGCCTGGTGATCAATATAACACAGTGGAGGATCCAGAAATGTTTATAAGTTTGGGCCCACTGCCTGCCTAAGAGGGGCTCGCTCGAGTCATGCTTCAGTGATTCCATATATAATCAGGCAACCAAAAAGGGGGGCTGAAAACCCTCTTAATCCGCCTCTGCAACACATGTGTACGTTGAAGTTTAGCTTATGAGGGTTTTGGTCGAGTTAACCCTCTTGCTGCCGGAGGGACACATATGTCCAAACCGGCAGTGCCGGAGGGACACATATGTCCATGGATAAATTTATGCAAGCTTCTCATCAATGCTGTATCTCTTTCAATTAAAATACCGAAGATAAAACAGAGTTATGTTTTCTCCAGTGGGTCCCAAATGTATTGGTCATTATGTCGTGACGTCATATATCGAATGACGTCGTTGTTTGGCATGTTACGTCACAGACGTTGTTCTGTCGTATTTTCCGGCATATGAAATGCAACCTTGAAAAACGGTCGGCAGCAAGAGGGTTAAACCTTCCTTCCCTTGGATACTTTTGGTATGTACCTCAAAGACATATAGATTACGAATAAAGCAACAAAGAGATCATCTCGACGTAAGGGAGCGTACGGGTCTTGTTGTACGACATAGGATGTTGTGACTGCTCATTGTTAATTTACTCGTTATAACTGCAGACAATTTTGGAAGGCCGCTCTGTTGCCATATATACTTTAGCTATCAATTTACATGCGCCAATACATTCGTATACGTTGCAAGAAATGCTTACCCTTCCGGAGCACCTGAAAACACTCCCGGTTTTTAGTGGAGTTAGTGTTGTTTCTTGATGATTATTTATAACTGTTGATGTAAATGTTCTTTGGTTTTGTGAATCTTTGTTTACTCCTTGGTTTTGATTGTTATATATTGTCTTTTATGGCATTAAACTTTATAGGTCTTAACTCATAGAGCTGTCCTAGATATCGTCCGCATTGTACAAATCTTTGGTGCCTTTTGCCCTAGCGATATATATGCACAATATTTGTTAGAGACATAGCCTTAGTTTTTTTTTGTGATAAAGGTACCCCCCCCCAAAAAAAAAATGTATTGCAACGAAACTAGCTGCAGGCTGACTGAAGTATCGCCAGAAACAACAATCTCATTGGATAAGTTACAACTTATAAATGTGAAACGCGGAAATAATTGCACAGAAATTAAAGTATATATATACGAAGCATTGAACTCACCTTTGACTTGTCCTTTATCTTGTTATGCTACATCTACAGCAGTGATTTCAAATTATGTCACAGAAACGCAACGTCACAAATTTATTTTGCGTAAATTACGTTGTCGTATTCCCGAAAAACCCACTCACCTTGTAGACAGTCACACCAACAGCGATTGATGCATGCGTATCAAAAAGTAGCAAATGTTACAGGAAATAAAATGAGGAGAACAAATATATCAATGCTGTGTTAAGTGGCATACCATGGAAAATTGACGGATATTATAGTTAACTTACGATACTGTTGACAGGTCATTAAGGATTGCATATTTTGGTATTACTATTGATTCGCACATATTGTCTTTGCATCGGAAATAAACACATTTATTCTATAAACAGTTGTGGGCATGATACGGGTTTACATGTTCTTCTCATTTATTTTATGATGGTATGATACTAGACCCCTAACGGGAGGGATTTTACTTGATTTTCATATGATGAAGACATAATCTTTCAATCAGTTTAATTGAGGTCTGCAGCTGCATGTCAGTCCTTTGTTAATTTATGTATCACATGTTGTCATTTTGCTTGGTTTCTTTTGTTGCCTATTCTGATATCTGACTCGGACTTCTTCTAAACTGAGTTTTACTGTGCGTATTGCTATGTGTTTCTTTATTCTACATTTTCTAGAGGTGTGGGGAGGGTTGAGATCTCACAAAACATGTTTATCCCCGCCGCATTTTCAGTTGCGCCTGTCTCAAGTCAGGAGCATCTGGCCTTTGTTAGTCTTGTATGTTTTTTTTTTTTATTTTGGTTCATTTATATGTTTTGGAGTTTAGTGTGTCATCCACTTTTACTGAACTAGAACACAATTTTATTTAGGGGCTGGCTGAGAACTTCCTCCGGATGCGGGATTTTCTCGCTGCGTTGAAGCCGGCCCATTGGTTGCCTTCGGCTGTTGTCTGCTCTTTTGTCGGGTTGTTGTATCTTATATTCCCCATTTCCATTCTCAATCTTATCTAATATCTCGTGGGGCGGATGCAGGATTTTCAAAGGCATATGGGTTTATTAGTAAGTTGGAAATCAATCAGACTTCGTTTAGATGGGACATGTCTTTAGAATGAATAAAGATGAACAATATGGGGAGGAGGGAGTTAAAGATTGAAAAGTTAAACGTTTTTTGTTTGTTTTGTTTACTAAATGCACAATAAATTTATGTACATCTCTTCTCGGTTAATCTTCCTCTTGGCAAATTCATTTAACGATTTAAAAGTAAATCAAACGGAACTAAAACGGTAGAAGATGTGTGTTATACGTCACTGAACCAGACAGCAATCAAACGACAAAAAAACACCTAATAGATATCGGAAGATGTGGTATGAGTGCACATGAGACAATTCTCCATCCAAGTCATAACTATAAACGTAAATCATCATAGGTCAAGGTACGGTCTTCAACACAGAGCATTGGCTCACACCGAACAGCAAGATATAAAGGGCCCTCAAAAAAGTTACTAGTGTAAAACCATTCAAACGGGAAAACCAACGGTCTAATCTATATAAAAACGAGAAACGAGAAACAATTATGAACCACATAAGCATATCTAGAGAGCAAAATATAGTGTTCAATAATAGACAGGTGTCTAAACTAAATCGTTATGTTGGTTCAAAAGCTCACTCGGATCTTATGTTGTAGTGTTACTATCCTGCAAAGTTAACAGAAAACTTATTTGATGTGATTTGATCGTCTCGAATGCATGTAAAAGAGAGGCGAAAGATACCAGAGGGACATTTTGGTCTGGTCAAATCCAAAGAAATTTGGCATATTGGTGCTTCTCGGAAAATCACAAGGTGTAAGGCCAAAGACTGGTTGACTTAGAGTAGCTTGTTGCTTTGTAAATCCTCCTCCTTATCATCATTCTCATCCTCATCATCATGCCGGGGCATTTTATAGACAACTATACGGTATGGGTGTTTCTCACTGGTGAAGGCCGTACGGTTGCCTATAATTGCTTACATCCACTTTATTTGAACTTTGGTTGATAGTTGTCTCATTGGCAATCATACCTCATCTTATTTTTATAAAGGTCTCTGAAAACTGAATTGCGGCATTAGGAACAGACAATATGCATATTTCAATCCAAAACTAAAAGCCATATCTGTTAAAACCCCCATAAGTAATGGGAATTGAATTGGAATCGAATGCGAATCGAATTCGCTAATCGCGTTCACACACTCTTCTTTATTCAAAATTTAAACGTAGCATGATTTTAATTCTGTGATAAAATTCGATTAAAACTTTTCAAATGCTTGTTTTGACATATATACACTGTATATGCTTATTGTCTTAAGAGGAATGATTTATGAACAATATTAAAAAAAAAATCCCTACACATCACTAAGTCTCATTATGACATAGTACCACGATATGTAATGATGCAATACTATACAGGTATTAACCTTCTTCACTATATATAAACAATAACAATGTTGTATAAAAAAAAAGAAAATATTTTTTCCGCAGCTAGATTTCTTTTATACTTCTGGTACGGCAAGTTATTGTATGAAGAACCCAAGAAAATAATTTAATATTTGGCGCAATATTATGCTTACCAAATGCAGAAAATCTTACATGGTTAATCACACAAGAGCATTTGCTTAAAAGAAATCAAGTACCACAGAGAAGAAAGTCTTTTCGTCTTTTATTTTGCTACGCTTTAATCTGCAATTATATTTACACCTGTACTTAAAACTATAAGTCCATTTGTTCAAATGAAAACATTCTACGAGTATGTTATCAGAAATAATATCAAAAAGTTTGCAATGCGTTCAAAACTGTAAGTATGAAACAAGTATCAGTTCATATTTTTATCACTCAATTTAAAAAAATGAATGGGGGTATACTGTTTTACCTCTGTCTGGTCGTCAGTCAATCCGTCCGCCAGTCCTTCCGTTAGTCGCATATTACTCAGGTACTAAATTACAAGGATTTCTGAAATTTGGTTTCATGGTTTATATAAGTTAGTTATACACTGGGATGCGTTTTCAGATTCATCTCTCAACAACTTCATGTTTAACGAAAAAATTCAACGGGGTTTCATCAGTAAGCAGTACTTAGCTCTTGTTTTACACGCTTTTGAAGTTTACTGAAATCTCCTACTTAAATCACCTATAGAGGCCCGGTCATCTTTTAAGTGGAAAGAGGTTGGAATTAACTCGGCAAATATGACACAAAAACTATAATAAACCTAAAATTCGGTTCTTTGGCCAGGTTGTTGTCTTTTTGATAGATTCCGCATTTCCTTTCTCAACTTTAATAAGTTTTATTTCAATTTTTGTTTTAGTAGTTACATTTTCTAAAAGTAAACAAAATGTATGTTTTCTGCTTCCTTTCGAAAACAAATTCCTTTATTCTTAAATGGTCTGTGTTGTAGGCCCTGAAGAATCAAACAAAGAAAGGAAGAAAACTCATCAGTCATTAATAGAAAATAAAAGGTGCAAGACTGGCTTGAGCTCATTCGAAAAATGATTAACAATTTTGGATGCATGTATACACGAGATTGTTTAAGCTGGTTAATCACTGTTACAATGTTGTCAAATATATGTATACTATTTATAATATAGTGGTCACAGTTCAATTTCTTTTTGTATTCATTTTCAATGAGATGCGGAATATTGTTTGACTTAAATAGAGTTGTTAACTTTGTTGAAATAAATATGCAACTCCAGTACGATAGGTTATGTACAACGACGAGCAGACAATTTTTAAATTGAAGTTTGTGAATTAATGATCAGAAGTTACTGACTGTATCAGCCGTCGTGTAAATCTCTAAAATCACGGATAGATCAGGTTAACAATCCGATTAAACACTTTCAATGGTATTTTTTAACGCCATGTAAAATCAGAAACAGAAACAAGGGCAATTTTGCAATGTTGCGTTAATTTTCAAGAAAGATAATGCTGGATATAATACAATGATCTTTAAACATGTGGCAAGGACTAATTGAGGCAGCACAAGCTGAAAAAAACATACAATTAGATCACATCAAATAATCTTGTTGTTCTTTATATTTTTTTAAATCTTAAAATGTCATACTTTACATTGAAGATAATAATGTATAAATATGACTTTAACGTTTGAATGTGGCCAAAATAACTAGAGATTGTCGTTTTTTTATTTACGTATCAACCAATTTGAACAGGATGAAATAATAAGGAACATACTCTTAAGCGTGAACTATCCAAAGAAGGCAAAGATATGTATTTATTGGGTAAATTAAATTAAAAAGGCGTGGATAAATCCCGTTCTAGATACGGAGAGCGAAAGTTAAACACATCAACAGTAATACTCCTTTAGATAAAAATAATGTTCAAAACACTGACCTCCTTTAATCTATATTTCATCTTGAAATTTATAGTGAATTTGATGTTGAATGACCAATTAAACTGTTTAACTGGCAAAATGAATTGATTCAATCAAAACTTGATCAAAATTTGTCAAGACTTAGTTGATCCTTAATATGATATAAATACAAACAGACACCACGCGTTAAATCATAAATCAAAAACAGAAAAACACAGATGACCATGACCTTAAAAACAGACAAGTAAAACAAAAAATAACACAGAAATTTGAAAATTAAGCAAGACGAACCCCATGAAAAACATATGGTGCCCTGGAAGAATCAGGAGTTTACAATTCAGTGCTTTTTAAAATTATATTTAAGATAACACTGAAAAATAAATGAAATCGATACCAAAATAAAAACTGAAGAAATTCTTATATTTGAAATCCAACAAATAAAAGTATGTATTGTTCTGTTATTGTAGGAGAAAAAAAAATCGATATATGACTGACTATCTTGCTTTGTGTATGTTGGACGATATTCGAAAAATAAGCCTAGTTATTTGGTCACACTAAGCGTTTAGTAGATTTTGTCAAGCTAAAAAAAACTACTGACGATCAAACAGTGGTACCGTATTTCATGTAGCAGAATTCTTTCGAAAATCATCATCAATAAGATAAGTCGTTTAACATTGTAAGCAAGAGAACGATGAAACTATTTTAATAGCAATGGAGAGATTAGAAACCATTTTTGTTTTGTTTTGTTTAAACCTATTCTATGGTATCAGAAAGTACCATTATTGCATTGTTCCTTTGATAAATCAGGAATTAATTATGTTCAAAAAAAAATGTACAAGTTTAAAAAGAAATAGATACTCTTCATCTTCCTCTATAATAGTTTGATCTGTTGGCTCGTCCTGTAGTTATTCCTGCAGCCGGACTTGCACGTGTTAGGTAGGAACATCTATTTTCAAAAATTCGGCGCTAGAGAGGAATATCAGGCTCCATTTTGTCAAGCATCAGGACGGAAGTCAAAGTGTATGATTCCAACGTTATGTTGAATTTTACGTAAGAACACATTTTCATGTGTAACCAAAATTGAATTTTCCAACTAGTTTTTCACCGATTGTTTTCAAAGTTTTTACATTAAGTTGGCATTAGTATTTTCTGTTTAATTAATAAAAAATCTGATAATTCATAATTTTTGCCATAAGGGTCGTTTTTACTTGTCGGGCGTCATATAGATTAGACCGTTGGTTTTCCCGTTTGAATGGTTTTACACTAGTAACTTTTTTTTGGGGGGGGGGGCCTTTATAGCTTGCTGTTCGGTGTGAGCCAATGCTCTGTTTTGAAGACCGTACCTTGACCTATAATGATTTACTTTTATAATTATGACTTGGATGGAGAATTGTCTCATGGGCACTCATACCACATCTTCCTATATCTATTCGGTGTTTTTTGTCGTTTGATTGCTGTCTTATTGACGTATAACACACATCTTTTACAGTTTTAGTTCCGTTTGATGTACTTTTAAATCGTTAAATGAATTTGCCGAGAGGAAGATTAACCGAGAAGAGATGTACATAAATTTATTGTGCATTTAGTAAACAAAATAAACAAAAAACGTTTATACTTTTCAATCTGTAACTCCCCCTCTCCATATTGTTCATCTTTATTCATTCTGAAGACATGTTCCATCTAAACGAAGTCTGATTGATTTCCAACTTACTAATAAACCCATATGCCTTTGAAAATCCTGCATTCGCCCCACGAGATATTAGATAAGATTGAGAATGGAAATGGGGAATATGTCAAAGAGACAACAACCCGACCAAAGATCAGACAACAGCCGAAGACAACCAATGGATCTTCAACTGACACAGCGAGAAAATCCCGCACTCGGAGGTATAGTTCTCAGCTAGACCCTAAAGAAAATTGTGTTCTAGTTCAGTAAAAATGGATGACACGTACACTAAACTCCAACACATATAAATGAACTAAAATTTAAAAAAAACATACAAGACGAACAAAGGCCAGATGCTCCTGACTTGAGACAGGCGCAACTGAAAATGCGGCGGGGTTAAACATGTTTTGTGAGATCTCAACCCTCCCCCTATGCCTCTAGCAAATGTAGAATAAATAAACACATAGCAATACGCAAAGTAAAACTCAGTTTAAAAGAAGTCCGTGCCTTTTGATTTTAATTGGGGGGGGGGGGGGGGGGGGGGGTGAAATGAAATTTGAAAAAAATAGGCAGGACAGAGTTCTGAGTAAAAAAAAAAGGCAGGATGACAATTTATGAAAAAAAGTCAGGACAAACTAAATAAAAAAAAGGCAGGACCGAATAGAGGGAAAAATAAAAAGGCAGGACAGAGATTACAACTAAAAAAAAATGCAGGACAAAATTTTTCATCCTAGCCCCCCTATAAAAATCAAATGGTAGCTCCCTTAAGTATCATACCATCATAAAATAAATGAGAAGAAGAACATAACCCGTATCATGCCAACAACTGTTTATTATAGAATAAATGTGTTTATTTCCGATGCAAAGACAATATGAGTGAATCAATATTAATACCAAAATATGCAATCCTTAATGACCTGTCAACAGTATCGTAACTATATCCTTTCCGTCATAATAAGTCTATTTAAAGGTTTGAAATCAAGTGAGAGGACATTTGCCACATCTCAACAAGGTCCCACGAAAGGGGGCGGGCCCCCCAGGCCCCCCCCCCCCCCCCCCCCCCCCCCCCTGGATCCGCCTTTGCATCAGGCCTAGGTTTTTCTTTTACCATAATTAATCTTTCTACATATATCTAATCTATTTTCTCTGATCTTAAGCAAGAATTCAAGTTTTCCAAAAAGAATTTTCGTCCTTTGTGTTATTGCTCGTTTTGAACTTACTAAATGTCTTTAGGTATATTCTAATCATGTGACAACTGATTCGTACAAAATGGCAACACGACGCCTTGGGAATCTTTGTGCTGATAAAACTGTATTTTTCTTATGTGACATGCAAGAACGATTTCGTAATGCCATCAAGTATTTTCCAGAAATAACAGAAGTGGCATCAAGGCTTGTAAGTGTTTCTTAAAAAAAACAAGATGCTACAATTTCGGTACATGTTTTCGGTATTTGATTATAATTTAAAAAAAAAGTGTGTATATCTCTAGCTTATGGTTATGATAAGTCCTTGATTGTATACTATGTCGGCTTTAAATAAATCTTTTTTTATTTTGTTTATTTATAGGTAGTCTAATTTATAGGTTGCAGTCTTGTACATGTCTGCTCCATAGGTTTACATGCAGAACAGCTGAACTTTGAAATGTTTTAAAAATAAAATGCTACATAAAAAAAAATTTCATTTGCATATCAGCATTGATCATGTATGTAATATGAGGCAGGCATTACCTGTAATTCTAATGCAATTATTTTGTAACAATGGTTCTGATTGGATGACAGTACGCGTAAAATTCTCTATCTCCTTGTCTGTAACTAAGGAAGCCGACATTTTGAATTGCTGAATATATTGACATGTAATTTCTACAATAATAAGACAAAAAACTCACATGTTGCACCTAAAAATTTTCTTTTTATCAAATTTTATTTTATTCTGAAGCGGCACAGAAGCAAGAAAACGCCCGGTGTTCATGTTTGACACCGGAAGCATACCTATGACATCACCCATGGAAGGGACCAAAGAAGATAACATCTTTTCACGGAATTTTCTTTAATGAAGATTTTACACTGAAATCATGATTGAAATTGAATAATGAAATTGTTTTGCATTAGAATAGAGATAAAATTGAGAATGGAAATGGGGAATGTGTCAAAGAGACAACAACCCGACCAAATAAAAAACAACAGCAGAAGGTCACCAACAGGTCTTCAATGTAGCGAGAAATTCCCGCACCCGGAGGCGTCCTTCAGCTGGCCCCTAAATCGTTTATTCTGACAGTATTTTCTGTATTTTTTAAATTTTTTAACTGTATTGTATTTGAAGCTTTGTGGACAACCATCGGTAGTTTTACTGTCGCAAATACCCGTTTACCTGTCTCCGCTCCGCATCGCCAGGTAAACTAAATTTGCCACAGTAAAACTACCGATGGACGTCCTTAAAGCTTCAAATACAATACAGTTATCTCTTAAATGGGGACGAAGTCTGTATGAGTTATTTTTTTGTAACTTAAATATTTAAAAAAGAAACAGAAATGCCGTAACGTTTCCGATTTTGGTTCTGTTGTTAGGGATTTTAGTTGTGACGTTATTTAAGTTATGATGTCATATGCAATGTAAACAAAGAAACGCTATCATCAGGTAACGTTTTTTCATATCAAGAAATTATTAAAAATGAAATTGGTATTGCGTTCCTTCCTATTTTATACTAGACTGATAAATATATATTTTACTCAAAGTTTCATACAAAGGAGACCGGAAAAAGGAAATACATTGTAGATTTCTGTGCAGATGCGGGAATTCAAAACATAACAAAAAAAAATTGAACGATTTTTTGTTCATTAGTACAATGAAAATTTCGGGTAAATATCCCGATTTTTTTTTAATTGAATTGACTTTGTCCCCATAGTAATGTGAAATTGCGATAAAAACGAAAATAAAGTGGGTCTTAAAGACGAAGAATAAAAAGTTAAATAACCCTGAAGTAAAAACTATTGTTTTCTACTTTCTGTTTGCTATGTAACTAGATAATGTAGGTTGCACTGTTTCACAACATGCACAACTTCCAGTAATCTTGATATCAGTCCCATTTCCCAGTTTGAAATCCCCAAAAAGATGCAAGATATTTTTATGCCTGCCATAGCGGTAGGGGCATTAAGTTTTACCCTTGTCGGACTGTTTGATTTTATGTCATATGTGTATGAACATCCATCCCAAAATTGGTTTCTGTTCTCTAAATAAAGTTTACCTCAACCACGTCAACCAAATTTTATGAATCTTATCCATAATGCTTATTACCACAAAACACAGATCAAGTTTGAAATTGGTGGCTTCACTTTTACCATTCAAGAGTTATGCCCCTTTACAAATTGAAAAATTGCTAATTTTTAGTTTCCATTCTCTAAATTTCAATGTGCTTCAACCAAATGTTATGAAACTTATCCAGAGTGTTTATTACTACGAAACACAGATTATGATTTTGATGGTGTCAATTTTACTATTCTAAAGTTATGCCCCTTTACAAATTGAAAAATAGCAGATTTTTTGCTTCTGTATAATTCTCTAACTTGAGTTTGCCTTTACAAAATGTTACGAAACTTTGACAAAATGCTTATTTATACTACAAAACTCAGATCAAGTACAAATTTACAGTTCTTAATTCATGAGATTTTGGCCCTTTATCATTTGTTTATAACTTTATATGCAAGCAGGGCATCATCTGTGTCCCATTGACACATTCCCCATTTATTTTAATGTAAATATACATTCCAATTCAGCATAAACTTTTAATGAAACAGAAAAAATTGAGTCCAGATTTTTTTTGAAATTGGACTACTGAAAATTCCGAAATTATTGCGAAAAACGTGATAGGGTTATAATCGCAATAATTTTAACTTGCATTTTTACTTTTTTTATTGGATTCAAACAGGATTTTCTCCATATCGCAAAAATTATAATGGCATTTTAGTTTGAGATCACACAATCGTTATAAAAATTTGTAAGGAATAATTTCTGAATTTACACACTGTATTTTATTTCATTTAATTTTTAATTAATTTTATTTCACATCATTTTTGTTTTGACATGCACCAGAAATTAAAGTGATAATGCGACTGTGATGATCAATGATGTAGCAAAGTATTCCACTTTATACAAATCAGTCACAACTCAACTTCCCCTTTTCCCAAGAATATTAGGAATTTTTCAGACAAACTACTATAAATAAATTTTGTGTATTTACTGTCTTCTGATTGGTTAAAATTATTAGTTTTATTTTTAATGTTTTCAATTTTTATGGTGACACGCCCACTCTGACGTTGTATATTCATACACCAACTTGTGTGTACGTTGTTATTGTTTTAATATAATTAATATAAAGAGTTCTTTGAGTCTTATTTTTGGTAGAAATTTATTTATAATGAATGGCAATAATTTATTTTGATTTTATTGAACCATAAAACTAATTTTTGACTCTTCACATTTTACATAATCCGCTTTGCGGATTATTCAATGTGAAGAGTGAAAAATTAGTTTTATGGTTCAATAAATTCAAAATAAATAATAGCCATTCATTAAGTATTCTATACAACGAAATGAGATTCACAGGTTTTATGTTCCAGTTCTGTACATGTTCTGGACCATATGGGTATCCATACCCTACGGCCAGGTATGGTTGTGACAAAATATGCATACTCTTCTAGTCTAATCATAAGCATAAGCATGATAAGCATAGGTTGGACCTTGCCTGAATTTACTGGTTTGATTGGTTTGTAAATGGGCGAATAAATTCCTACCTTGTTTGCAAGAATACTCAAAGTAAGTTTCCTGTAACAGAATTTGCACAACTTATTAATTGAAGTCGCTCCCCCTCCCCAACCCCCTTCCCAAAAGAAAAGAGTCCCAATAGTGCATGTTTTATGGCTTTTGTTCATAAAACATGCCAGATTTTTGCAGTAGTGAATTGTTTATAAATCTTGACATATGTTTCTTTTAAATTTAAAAAAATTCTGAGTTTAAGGTTTAAGATTTAGAGTTATTAATCATGTTAATTATTATTTGAAAATTTATTCTTAAAAAAGGTTGAATTTTCATGTAGTTTTAGGGCTTTTATCATTTATCATAAAACTTTGGTGACTTGTGAATGTCTATTGAAATCAGCTTCCTTTTGTTTTTTATAACAGTCTGATATGACAAATTATTAGTTGAAACTGTCCAGTTACCATGGTTACAGATATGGGTGTTTATCAGGAGCAAATTATCATGCTTATGGCACAGCTCTTCATTTTAATCATTTTGGTAAAAATCAACTCTTCAGAATAAAACTTTGACAAAAGAGTTCTATTCAACATTCTCACATGTCTTTTTATTAAAATATTTTATATCATGAAACATTGAACTTGATAATCAGGGCCAAATATGGGCCTTTCAAAACAAACTCCCTATATTGGGTATCAATCAGCAGAAAATAAACTTATAAATAACAAATTTTAACAAAATACAAGACAAACAAAAAAGTCAAAGAAGTATCTACATTAGATGGATTAATCAAGAACTGTATAACTGTCAACGTATATATTTGTTCCGCCTAACAGAAGTTCCACTGGAAACTTTGTTATGAACAATGTCATAATACCTATTCCTGTTGGAACAAATATTCTATACCATTTATTCCGTTAGGAACATATACTGTAATATTTTTTCCTGTGGAAATAATATTCCAGAATATTTCTTCCTTTTGGAACTTATATTATGAAGGAACTTCTATTCTGTGACATAACTACACGTACTCCATCAGATGAATTTCATAAACCACATGTACATTTACTTCTGTCAAGAATACTGTTACGGTTGATATTATCAGAAGATTAAATCTGTACATTCTCCATTAGAAATGCATCTATTATATGTTGCAGGCACTTGTGCATTTTAAATGTTTTAGTCTTTTTAAAAAATTCTAACTTGTAACTTTTTTTTACTATTTATTTCAGGTGCAAGCTTCAAAGCTCCTAAATATTCCTTTGGTAGTGACTGAACAGGTATAACATGTATGATAAATACACAATATAATTTATTATACTTCATGTTAAAATGCCATATATATCATGTATATTTTGATTGGCTAATACAAGGGTGTTAATTTACTCTATCACATGGCTGAGCAGGTGACACTTTTTTTTTAATGTTACCCTCTGTCCAGACCAATCAAAAATCGATAATTCAAAGGACAATGAACTGAATTTACATCAAGTAATTAAATACAATGTTTAAGTTCTACGTTTTGGCTTAGATTTTATTAATGGACTGTTAAAAAAAAAAACATCTTGCTTGACTTTTGTTGTTTTTCTAACATGTCTAATACCCGTATAATCCCGTAAAGTTGTAATGTATGTGATGTCAAAGAAAATACTTTTAAAATATAGGTAATCTGTAAAAGACAATAATGATAGGACATTCAGTATAATAAATTAGATAACACATAGCTGATAGGGTGATAGAGCAGATTGGTACCCCTCAAAAAGGTATTGTTAACTTTGGCTTCGCCACAGTTGACAATGTTTTCTCAGGGTTCCAATCTGCTCTATCACCCTCTTAGCTATATTTTATTTATATAATGTTATGTGATAATATTTTAACATAGCGAAAGTTTGATTTAACTTGGTAATAAAAAAAAAGAGAACAAGAAAATTAAGATAAAAGATAAAGTTACACAAATCATGTTGTAAATGAAACGTAATTTTCTATTATTACAGATACTGTTGATTTATATTGAATTTTTCGTACTAAGTCATGTTAGTTGACAGGTTTTTCTTGTTATTTGGTGGAATATGTATGCACTTTATTACTCTAAGTTTTCCCCCTGGTTATAGTTCTCTTTAGATAATCCAGTTTCTTCTAATAACAAAAGCGGGACAACATTATTTAGATTTAGATTAAAGCTGTTATTTTGAATTTCATCAAAAAAATCTCTAATCAGTGTTAGAGACAACATTACACATTATAAAGCAACCTATTATTCAAGAATGACTGTAATATTTATTACTGTTTATGAAGAAATAACATAAAAAATGTGGTGCACACTGAATAACGCGCATAGCGGGTTATTTAACAGTGTGCACCACATTTTTTATGTTATTTCGAATAGACAGAAAAAATATTACAGTCATTTCTTATAATTTAATTTTAAATTCCATTATAAACAGTAGAAAACCTTGAAAAAACGTTCATGACCTCACAGTCACATTACTAAATTATGTCTATGGTCTGATAACAAAATAACGTCGGCCAATCAGAAGATGTGTTACATCCAAAATTAAATTATTTAAGAATAAATTGCTAATTATAAATACGATGTTCATTTCAGTATCCAAAGGGACTGGGAAACACTGTAACAGAATTAGATATTTCACATGCTGCAGGAACATTTCCCAAAACCAAGTTTAGTATGGTTTTACCAGAGGTAGAGACACAACTTCTGAGCTTATGTTCTAACGATGTTCAACATATTGTACTGTTTGGTATTGAGGTAACTTTTTATTAAATCTTTTCCTAAGTTACTTTTCATCACAGTCTATGAACTTTTTTCATAAAAGAAAGAAGAAAGATACCAGAGGGACAGTCAAACTCATAAATCGAAAATAAACTGGCTAAAAATGAAAAAGACAAACAGTAGAACACATGACACAACATAGAAAACTATAAAATAAGCAACACGAACCCCACCAAAAACTAGGGGTGATCTCAGGTGCTCCGGAAGGGTAAGCAGATCATGCTTCACATGTGACACCCATTGTGTTGCTTATGTTATAAGTTATTTTTCATTATTACAGGTGACTGTTAAATTATTTATTTTCAAAAACTGTTTTGAAGAATTTATACCAAAAAGTATTATTGTGTTGTAGCATGTTAAATTTTAGCAGGCATATAATTTATTTGTCATAGCTAGATCATGTGTTTATGTGTTTTTCCCCTATAATCTCAAAATTCCTTGTCAAAATGAGTAATATTTATAATATAGCTTGATACTATCATGTATATTGTCAGTTATTTACTAAAAATCCAGAAAAAGAAAAGTATTGAATAGTCACAGTAGAGAAGCAGGGGAGATAATTTGATATTTTCTTTTAATGTTTGAGGATTATGAACACATTTCCTTATTTATTGGGATACTTGACAGATGTTATGTTCCAACTATGGGCCCGTTTTTCTGTTCTTTTGTTCGTCAGTTTGTTTTTTTAATCACCTGTATGCCTGTCCCTCTTCAGGTTAAAGTTTTTGGTCAATTAAGGTAGTTGAATTCCAATCAACTTAAAAATTAGAACACATGTTCCCTAGCTCTACCATGATCTTTCTTATTTTATGCCACATTAGAGTATTGACCCCAATTTCATGGTCCACTGAATATAAAAAATAATAGTGGGAGTGGGGCATCAATGTACTATGGTCACATTCTTGTTTTATACTGTATTTTTGGTAACCCATTTGAAGTTTATATAAATATTGAGAAAACAATTGTATAGATTCTCTATTTTGAACTGACTAGATAGCAAAACTGGTAGCTATGTAAGCATCTTCACTGACTTATGGCCCAGCAAAAATCACATATCATCTTCGAAGAACAATGAAGAAGTTCACAGTTTTTGATCATACATATAAAACTTTAAGAATGATTCAAATTTTCATTTATCCTTTAAAACTTGAATAATTGTGGCAGATTTAGGGGGTTGGGGTAATTGATTTATGATCCCCAAAAGTTTTTAAGTAATTTTGTTCACTCCAACTTGGCATCATATATTCAATTATCAGTATTATGCCTTATAAGTTCTCACAATTTTATCTTATTTTTTTTCTTGATATTTTATAGACCCATGTATGTGTCCAACAGACAGTGATTGATCTCCTGAACAAAAATTATGAAGTGCATATAGTGGCAGATGCCTGTTCATCAAGATCACAAACAGATAGAGTATTTGCATTAGAGGTAGGTTGTTTTCTTTAAAGCAATCTCACGACATTTACATTTGTCAAAATGTAACTATATGTTACAAGGCTACCATGTCAATTATTTTGTGCTTAATGTTCAGAAACAACACAGATTATGAGCCTTTATAGAAGATATGGCTTTAAATTATTTTCTTTAACAAGTTATTATATTTGCCTTATATCTTTAAAAATGAATAAATTGTAAAAAGCTAAAATTATTAGGAATACATCTTGCATAAGACATTGTAAGAGTAAGAAAAATATTTATTTTTTGTTATGAGGAATTACTCTTCAATATTGATTTCTTACCAATTATTACCTTATATATACACATTATCTTGAAAAGTACCATATAGAGGGTTATTTTTGTGGGTGTCAAATTTTTATTTTTTTTATTTTGGTAGATTCTTAAATCCTTATTAAATATTTTAGCGGATACTGAAATTGTTGCATATAAAATATTGAAAATCTTGAGAAGCATTAATGAACTGATTTGTTCACCAAATTTGTGTGTTATTTAATGATCTTGGCCGGAACTTTGATGTACTTACTAATTAGGTTATACAATTATCAAGACTGATTTAAAACTCTGATGTAATTATCTGATAGAATACCCTACTCTCCTAATTTATTTGACGCTAATTGATAAGGAAATATACACATGTGACAGTCATTTTATAAAATACATGTATGTTCAATGCCCGTTTTGTTTATGTTGTTAAAACTAAGGCCACACCAATTTGATTAATAGTTCTTTGGATTTTTCCGCTTCTGTTTTGGAGAAATTGACTTTTCAATAAAAAAAAAAAATTACCGCTTCCGTAAATTTTTGGGCCACATGCCGCTCCAAAATTAGTTTATCCTTGACATTTTTTGTCCTCTTAGACTTTTTCTTGTGCATATATTGCTCCAACCAATTCAAACGCATGTGTGATCGATCGATTTATTAATAAAAGGTCAAAAATCGGTATGCCAACATGACTTTGTGTCAGATAATCATTTCAGAAGTTATTAAAACACAATTATTTGAAATGGATTTCGTTTTACCTATGCATCCTGTTCTAAATATATACATGTATAATATATTGAACATAAGAAAAAAGTATATATTTTGAATAAATTGGGCCGTAAAAGTTTTGTAAATAGACTAGTCCACGTATGCCAACAGTATGTAATCATCGAATGTCGATAGACTATTGTATACCAAAAGAAGAAGACATCTAGTTGGAACTATTTATCCATAAAGGATACATTGTAATTTTCGAAGTAGAAGTTGCAATCGCTGTAATATTACTAATCGATCTTGTGCATTTTTTCTTTGATCTTTTTTGTGATAATTTTTTTATATCATGTTACTCGATTGAGATTGTAATAAATTAGGAGAGTAGGGTGTTCTAGAACACAAAATAAAAATCTTTCGTTAGACGACCACAATCATAACAGCTGTCGTTAGAATCATTGCCATTCCCAATCATTGTTTCAACAGACATATTCAGTGTAGTCCGAGATTAATCTGACGTGCAACATCTCTTTAGACAGACAAGATATGTTTTTGTTGTCCAACAGCCCCATCTTGTCAGGTAAAACAGTCGTTGGACGTCTGAGTAAACTTGGACTAAAACGAGCATAGATAGAGCTATTCTCTTTGATGAAATTTACATTAAATTAACATGAGTTTAAAAAAAATGACATAATCTTATTTTGATGAAAACCCACATCCCCTTGTTAGTCTATTGACATGCACTCAGAACTCTTTTGTAATTGACAATTTAAGCTTAAGAGTTCCAATATTCGTGATCAAAGTGGTGTTGGCCTGCAAATAATAATAAGACATGTATTAATGTGTATTATTGATGCAACCACTTTCAGTTTGAAATTATTATTACATTTCTAGTTTCAGGGGCAAAAGGAAAATGTATTTTGCCAAATCAGAATAATGCATGTGAATGTGGTTTAAGGACTTCAATGTATTTAAAGGGAATATGTTTCACTACACTGAGATCTACATGCATACCAATATAACTGACATAACTATTTTCTCAAGATGGTGTTGAAATATTCACCTCACTCTTTATGTTGATCCTATTATAGATAAATAGTTCCAACTAGATGTCAAGCAGCCAATAAACAATCACTACCATATAAGAAAACCACTGTATTAAAGATATTTTATATTTTTCAAGGGCATTCTTTTAAATATATACACATATATATCTTAATTAATTTTATTCCATACAATATATTTACCTTCCACAATGCCTCTGGATAAACTTTATCCGCTTTGCCTCTTTAATATATACACATGATTGTGTGAATTTAAATAAAAATTCACACAGTTAAAGCTTATTTGACGGAAATAGTCAAAATTATACTTAAACTAAAGCGAACCAGAAAGTTGGGTATGGTATAGACTGTACAACAGACACAACTACATCTAATTATATGCACAAGAGCACGTTTCTCCTCCTTTTTCTTTACCAAGTTACCCAGTTTTAACAAGTACATAAATTTCTAAATTGCACAATTTAAAAAAAATTATACCGCTCGCTGCACTTGTAGAGCACCCCCCTCAACAAAACTCATTTCCAAGAATTTTTTACAATCAAAAAAATTTCGCTCGCTAGCCCCATATTTTTTTGAGCTTTTGTCCAAAGAACTATAAATCAAATTGGTGTGGCCTAACCTATACCCTACCGACGAAAGCTTAGTTATTAGAAAGTATAGAAACTATGCATTAATTCTTGCAGAGTTTATTTCCGTAATTTTCTTTCATCCGCTACAAAGGGAAAATAAACACAGCACAAAAATAACCCGCTATACAGTATAAAAGACTAAAGAAACTGTAAATAGAATACCATAAATGATAAACAAGGTAGGATATATACAAAATGCCAATACAACTGAAATCATCATTCGCATTAAAGCTCAAATGAAGATGTAAGTGAAATATGCAATAATATTTTTCTTTACAAAAAAAGGAATTTGTTCCTAAATTTTTTTTTAAAACCAATGAGAAACTCGAGCAATTAGGAGCCACAAGCCTTTTTTTTATCCGATATTTTTTTTCAAGCAGCTTCAATTACAAATTAAAAACTTTGCTGTATTTATACAAACTGGTTTAAAGTTTTTCTTTTGTTTTTTTCCTGATCTATCACCTGTTTGTTTTTTTCCAGAGATTTCGTCACATGGGAGCTACAGTAACAACAAGCGAGGCTGTACTACTACAGTTAATAGGTGATAAAGATCATCCACAGTTTAAAGCAATTCAAAGTCTTATAATGAAAAGTGCTCCAGATACAGGACTTGTAAAACTGTAACATTAAACAAGGAATTTTTATATGTACATTATAATTGTGTAAAGGGGGGGGGGGGCATTTTGAACATTTGCGTTATCTTTGAATGAGTACAATGCATCTTTTTGCTATAAGTTCTGTACTATTGTTGATGATTTTTATGAATTTTCTGTGAAATGCTTTTGTATAGTCCATTGTAGTTGCCAGCAATCATTCTACTTTAGAAAGTAGTTTACACTACCAAAATTGAATGTTGACATCATCAATTTTCACCTCCACATTGTGATGATCAAATGGACACACAAATAGTGATATGAAAGGTGTGTTGAGAGTTTGATATTGGCATCATCAATTCATTATTAAACCAGTAACAACAATTATATAGAGTGTACTCCATTGATGTAACTGATGTAACTCATTTCATGTGATAAATCATTTATAATAAATTAAATTGTTTTGGTAAATATCATGCATACTCAAACTTGTAAAATATACATTCATACAGACTAATTGCTATAACAGTTAAAGAACAAAGTGCTCTTCCTGCACTGGTATTTGGGCAGGTTTGATATCTGCTACAGAATTACTGAAATATATATAATTGCCCTACTTACAAATGTAGCAAGGTCAGTTAAGGCATTTACAAATAGTTAGATTATCTTTAATGCTTTTTGTCTAGTCTAGATGGAACAAAATTGGGTATGCTGTTTGTGTCAGTATTGGCAGTGACTGTGGCATCAATAATGTATTAGCTTGTGATAAGTTCAGTTTATAGTGAAACAGTATTTCAATTTGTAGTCAATGATATTTGGTATGCAGTTGTATAAGTATTTGCACATCTCATTTCTATAGAAGTAATTTGGCCCTGCTCCCTCAGTCATGGTCTATTGACTTTGACACTTTTGCTTAGTTTACATGTACTAGTATGTGATTAAGTGAGTATATGAGGAACCGCTAGTGGTTGGTCAATGGTATGTGGAATGTAGTTGTATTACCATTGGCTGGTCTCCTTTTTATTGAGAGTATTTGGCCCGGCCCCTTCAGATATGGTTTATTGACTTATTCGGTCCTTGAATATCTTACATTCTAAAGTATTGCTGTTTTAATTTCAACATTTTTCATTTTACTATCACATAACAAAAAGATTTAACACATCTCTAATTTTCTTCTCTTTTAATTTAAAAAGATACATATCTAAAAATTGCCCTCTTAAGGTGGTACCCAACACTTTCACTAAAATTAATTTGGCTCGTTTAAATTTCATAAAGTTTTGACAAAGTATATACTTTGTCCCTTTGACAAAAATATAAAAATTTCAAATAATTTGAACCAACCGTTTTTTTCAGAAAAATTACACTGGTTATATAGCAGTTTGACAAAGACTAATTTTGATCATTTAAATAACAGATAGATTTAAAATTGAAACAGCCAATATTACCAGAAAGACAAGATCCACAAGAAAAATAAGGAGTAATAGAGTAATCGATCTTTTTTGATGATCTTTAAATTATTTTTCAAATTTTGTATGCCCAGCCAGTTTACTATTTATTCCAATTTCAAGATTTCTCATATAGTATATAAGATACATGTACATGTATCTCATTTAGTATATAAGATATCTTAAACATTTATAAATGAGATCAAGGATTTGTATAGTAAGACAAATCCTTGATGAGATATATAAGAATTTTTCTATCTTAAATATTTATATATATGAGATATTTTATATATTATATAAGATATCTCATAAAGTTTATAAGATACTGATAAAATTTCTCATATAATATATAGGATAGCTTACCTAATCTGTTTAATAAGATATCTTATATAGTACAAATGTATATAAGATATCTTATATAGATAATTAGATATTTCATATAGTTTGGTTTAATAGCTTCTTTGTAAGTAACAGTCATATTCAAAATTGAAGTTGTCTACCTTTTTCCATAAATGTTCTTCTGTTCTGAAAATATTAACAATATCATTGTTAAAGTAATATTTTAAACTGGGGTTATCTTCCTTTGTCCACAAGAATCGTTAAACCCGCTGCCGACTTTCAATACTTGTAGTTTTTCTAAAGATGAAATGAAAATTTGACGGCTGTAGGAAATAAACCCTGCATTTCATTACCACTGTGTATCATCGCCACCGGAAATTGGGTACTAACGAAGCGGAGAGAAATAGAAAAAAAAGTAAACAAGTTGAGAATTCATTCAATGTAAAGCATTTCCACTCATGTGATGAGGGTGCCGCTTAAGAAATGATTTTCTGATATATAATTCTTTAAATTATTAGGCCGATAAGTACAAAATTAATACAAGATTTTGAGTAATACTCCAAAACTTGCCACTTAGTACCGGAAAATTTCGAGGTCGATCATCCTCTGTCGCCCCATTCTCAAGATATTGAACTGTTTTTCATTATTTTTACAGACACGTTTTTAGATTATTATAGTGCGGCATCATATTTACTGAAATTTGTTGTCAAAAACATGTTTTTTAAAGAATATGGACAAAAACATTGTTTGTTTGTTGTACGGCGAATTGCAGGACGTTGTACGGCGAATTGCAAAATAACAACTTTTGTCTGTACGGCGTCTTGCAATATATTATAATTTTAAGAGGAAATTAATCGCTGTTTAGATAATATCAAGTGACGATATTTTGTTGATATCAAAGCTTTACAGGCTTACAAATATACCAAATGTCTTATCAAATATTATTAGATATATGCCGTTAATTCAGTTCAGAAGGCCTCGTTGCGTACCGCTTTTTGATTTTGTACAAAAAGGTTTTTTTCAACCATATTACCCTAAATACATTTATATATCGTTATACTACTAATGACTGTTGTCTTATTTGTTGTTAGGTTGAAATTGTGTAAGTTCAATAAAATAAACCGTTCATTCATCTTTTGTTGGTGCTGGCTTTTTTTTATATAGATAAAAACAGTGGCGATGTGGTATGATAGCAAATAAGATAACTATCCATTAGGATAAAATAAAGTGTATTCAAGCAATTATATGCTATCGTACGGCCTTCAACAACGAAAACTCGTACCTTATAGTCGGCTATAAAAAGCACCGACAGAAAAATGTGGAAGGACTCAACAAGAAAACTAACGGCCTAACTCATATACAGTGTAACAAAACAATTTATGAAAACAACAAATCAGAAGAGAACGACACACGCAAACGACAAAGAAAGAAATTCGGACAGACAAAATTAAGAAAAGACTTTGTTTTCATCGAAAGTAAGGAGAAACAAATCGTGAATTGCATTTCGAATTAATTTTCTTGTCAGTTTCTTTTTGAAAAATTTCATTTGTATACATCTTAAATGCTGTCAAGCAAATGGTGTTTCTATCTAATGCATAATTAGATAGGAGGAGGGGTCCGTTAACATGTTAACAACACCCCGATTTTGGCAAAAACAGTTAATAACAAATTTTAAATGCTGATAAGAGTTAACAGCAACTTTAATTTACCCTTTTATCCAAACGAACCCTAAAGCAATGAAAAGGGCAAGTGCATATCTTCAATGTATTCAAAAGTTTGAAAACCACTGTATAAAGTCGCAGAAATTCCAAGCTCCATAAGGAATCTTTTATAAAGCTGACTAATTTTCAGAAGACACACGCAAGTACCATATTTTTTTATTGACACATGGCCAGACAATTGAACGGATGGAAAAGCAGACGGAGTGATTGACTCCAAGAAAAAGGACTATGTCATGAATAATCGAAAATGCTTCAAACAGCAAAAGGGAGGCTTCTTCTGGTTATGTATATTGTTTAGTAAATGTTTTATGTCATCAGTCGTAGCAAACTTGGGTTATCGTCATGACGTAGGACAGTGTAACACCCAGATAGAATGAGTGAATACTATAGGGCGCGAACATTATTTTTTTTTTATGGCGGGGGCTCTTATAAATTATGGTTACATCTCAGTCAGGGTATTCATGCGACTCATTGCTTACATGATTTTTATTAAAAGGAATTACGAAGGTTTACTGATTTTTATTTTAAATCATCAAAACCAGTGTATAAATCAGAAAAAAAAACATGTAAGGTGTCACAAGTTGAAGCGCTCTTTCATCTCCAAGTTCCAATTAAGAACTCTGATCTGATATAAAAAAAAAAAGCCTTGGTCCATCTTTACATTTCTGAAGTCTTGGACTAGAAAATTTGACATCGATTTGAGAACCTTATAGTCCTCATTTTTCGGCCTCGTCTACCAGGCCAGGCCACACTGTTCAGTTATTTTACGAATTGCAAATTGAAAAGGTAATTTATTTTTCACAATTCCGTCCAGATACTCTGGGTCAATATAACTTATCAAACAATCCATATACAACTGAATTATTTTCATCATAGGACTGACCAGAGTTTTAGCTGGATAAGACGTGGCCTTTCCTTTTAACGTTTTGGGTACATTACAAATAGAAGGCAGATATAACTACATTGGTTAGACGTATAAAGAGGGGCATGAGATATCCCTAAACATGTTTAACACTGCCGCATTTGTTGCACCTGCATGACCCAACTTGAGTCCGTAACCTTTGCTACATTTGTATATAGTCTTGTATTTATTTCATTTTTTAAATTTTGGTTCATTTATATGTTTCAAGAAACAAACATTGAACTTCTAACCCCTTTTGTAGTTAAATGATTGCTCACTTAGGATACAGCTTCAGGTATATCAATACACAGTTACAAATGTAGTTTCGCATTATAGCCATGGCGAATTTCTAAATATGAAAGTTTTTGTACAATTGAATTGATTTTTAGATAGTTGAATAATAATATAGCCTTCCTAGTGGGTTTATACGAACACTTAGATTGTTTTAGCATGTTTTATAAGACATTTTTCGGTTTGAACGTCAATACGTTCCTTTCCGTACCACCATAGATTTAGAAATTTTGTATTGTTTTTCAACAAAGATTTGACGCTCGATCTTTTCAATTTTATGGAAAAAACAGCAGAAATGCATATGATTTTTTTTTACCTTTTGATAGATATATGTCTATGGTTTCAGGAAAGGTATCACTCTTATTGATTGAAATTTTCCTGTGGACCAAATTTTTGAGATCTTTGTGACATGTTCAACCCCCTATTTTGCAATATTTGGTATCAAATAAATGCTGATTGTTGCCATGGTTAAACAAACAAAAAAAGATTATATTTCACCATTATTACTATTGGAAATCAAATCTATGGACGATTCTCTTTCCATAAATATACACATGCATAACTCAAATAGTAAGCCTTATTTATTAGGAAGAAAGGGAAAGAGGGTGTTTAAACATTATGAGTGTCATTTCTAAGTTTTTTTCCTATCTGTGAATTGACACCCCACCCTAGTGCATAATTTTCTCGTTGCGTTGGGTTTTTTCTTCTATTTGGTCGGGCTTCTGTTTCTTTGACATTTTCCTCATTTCCATTCTCAATTTTATCAAGGATCATTTACTATATTCAAAGATTTTTTAAAGACATGTACAGTTACATATATGCTGTTTATGTCACTCCTTTGCGGAAGCAACGTAAAGAAAGAGATGGACAGCAGATTTTAATGTGATTCTTGTAAATAACAGTTAAGATCAGTTAACAGAGAAAATAATGTCAAAAACAGTGAACACTTTAAATATTAAGTAACAGATAACAGGAATCTCAATTTCAAATAAACAGCTAACAACATTGCAAATTTTAACAAAACGATTACAGACAGTGGGTCGAAAACAGTTAACAGTTTTTAAAATTTATCAGTCAAATAACAGTTTTAAACAAATTAAAACCTTAAAAAAAGACAAAAACAGTTTAATATCAAAGGGTACCGCCCCCACCCCCAATTACCTTAGATATTTGAACTTAATACTTTATTTTCTTTGAAAGGACGGTAAATAACTATTCTAAAATTAGCAAGTTGCCGTACAGCTGAAAACAAGTTGCCATACAGTAAATTTGTCAACACGAGCAAGTTGCCGTACCCTAGACTTTATTTTTTATGGTCTATATTCTTTAAAATACATCTTTTTGACAACAAATTTCAGTAAATATTGGGCCACACTATAATAATCTAAAAACTTGTCTGGAAAAATAATGAAAAACAGTTCAGTATCTTGAGAATGGGGCGACAGAGTACGATCGACCTCGAAATTTACCGGTACTAACTTGCAAGTTTTGGAGTATTACACAAAATCTTGTATTAATTTTGTACTTATCGGCCTAATAATTTAAAGAATTATATATCAGAAAATCATTTCTTAAGCGGCACCCTCATCAAATGAGTGGAAATGCTTTAAATTGAATGAATTCTTAACTTGTTTACTTTTTTTTCTATTTCTCTCCGCTTCGTTAGTACCCAATTTCCGGTGGCGATGATACACAGTGATTACAGAAAATATTTTCTTCAGGAGTCATAAACACATATCTTGGGTGTGTCAAAGCACCATTCTTTTTTATTTCTTGTTTTTATAAGATATTTTGAAAACTGGAGGTTACATTGTCACTTTTATAAGCTTTGAAACATGACAAAATGTAAAGGAGAACATTATTCGCATCCATCTCATCGAACTTTAAAGAATCTTAACAGATTTTTATGAAATTTTAAGAACGATTTTGTTGTAATTGGTTAACTTCCTGTTATGATAATCATCTGATATGCAATGAAATGTTATGTGAAATTTTTACTGTAGTACTGGGCAGGAAAAATTTTTACTTGGGCAAACTTTCTTCATTTGAAACAAATGTAAATTCAGCACATTTTTTTTGAAAAATACAAGTTCAACAAAGAATTACATACGAGAAAAATGATGGATGTATTACTCCTAAATACTTGGGGAAACTGTATATATATACACCTTTGACCTTTTATGCAGTCTGATCATGAAAAAAAAATTCAGAATAACACGTTGTACCTTTATAATGATTTTAATTGCTGTTAGTTTCTTGTCTCTAAGGTTAGTTCTTGGTTCATACAAATGTGTCTTTGAAACACAATCCATTCAGAGTATTTCATATTTGCAAACTTTAAGTGAAATATCCGATTTTTTTTATCAGACTGCATACAAGGTCAAAGGTGCAAAAGAAAGAAAATGACACATTTTATAGTATGACGTCCATTATCACTGAACTAGTATATAACTTTGTGTAGGGGCCATCTGAAGCACGCCTCCAGGTGCAGGATTTCCTCGCTGTACTGAAGATCCATTGGTGGCCTTTGACTGTTTTCCGCTGTTTGGTTGGGTTGTCTGTTTGACACATTCCCCATTTTCATTCTCAATTTTATCAAAAGGGGACAAAATATTAATATAAAATTAAGAAAATAAGGAACATATAAGTAACGAATTAGGAATAAGGATGAAGAATAAGGATAAGTAAGGAATAAGGAATATTAAGGAATTAGTTACCAACTTAATTAGCATTTATAACGGCAAAAATTAATGGATTATATATGGTAAGTTGTTTATTCGTTACTTGTAAGTAAGCCAACACTTATGGATATACTGTATATACTCTACAGGACAGACCTTATTTTAAAGTGTTTTGGACAGAAAAGGTATAAAGGTATTGAAAGCAAACAAAAACAAACCCAAACACAACATGGACAAGCAACTAATCTATGTTTAAAAAAAAATCAAACCCAAGCACAACGTTAGCTTACTTCTTAAAAGCTTTATATTTTAGAAGGTGGAAGACCTGGATGCTTCATACTTTGTATATAGATGCCTCATGTTGCAAAGTTTCCGTCAGTCACATGTCCAATGTCCTTGATCTCATTTTCATGGATCAGTGACCACTTGAAAAAAAAGTTCAGATTTTTTGTAATGTTGAATTCTCATTAATAGGATAACTATATTTGGTATGTGCGTACCTTGCAAGGTCCTCATGCCCGTCAGACACTTTTCAGTACTTGACCTCATTTCATGGATCAGTGAACAAGGTTAAATTTTGGTGGTCAAGTCCATATCTCAGATACTATAAGCAAAAGGTCTAGTATATTCGGTATATGGAAGGACTGTCCAACTGGCAGGTGTCATCTGAACTTGACCTCATTTTCATGGTTCAGTGGTTATAGTTAAGTTTTTGAGTTTTTTTTCTAATACTATATGCCATAGGTCAACTATTTTTGGTGTATGGAAATATTTTATGATCTATATGTCAGTCTAGCATGTTTTATTCGACCTTGACCTCAAGGTTCATTGCTCAGTGTTAAGTTTTTGTGTTTTGGTCTTTTTCTTAAATTATAAGCAATAGGTCAACTATATTTGTTGTATGGAAGCATTGATAGCTGTACATGTTTCTCTAGCATGGTTCATCTGACCTTGACCTCATTTTCATGGTTCATTGGTAAATTTTTAGTTTTCTTGGTTAATGTTAAGTTTATGTGACAGTTGTAATAAAACTTTATATTCAGGACTATCAACATAGTATCAATGATTAGTTAAGGCAGCAACCATTTGATTTTCTGGGGGGGGGGGGGGGGGGCTATGGTTTTTTTTTCTGGACAAATTTTTTTTTTCGCCTGCGGCGAAAAACAATCTATTTTTTTCGAGACAAGTTCAAAATCAAAAACAAATTATTTTTTTCTCCAAAAACTGGAAACAAACTTTTTTTTCCAAAAAAAACCATAGCCCCCCCCCCCCCCCCCCAGAAAATCAAATGGTTGCTGCCTAAGAAGGCGAGACATTTCAGTGTTTGCACTCTTGTTTTTATTTTTAAGTACTTTTGCTGTTTTAATATTGTACATTATCAATTTCGTATTTACATTACACAAGGGCCATACTACTTTAAAATATAAAATGGTCCTTTCAAGTCAGGTCTTATGTATTTGCTTTTGTAAGAGCATTGCCAGTTATATTTAATTTTGCTTGACCAATATATTTTGTTTTACAGTCATGAAAATGTTGAATAACAACATGGAACTAGAAAAATATAAAACAATGGAATCAGAAGCAAAATGATATATAATTGTTTTAGTTTTATTCATAAAAAAGGACAAAGCCGTGGACTCGAACACACTTGAATGTAAAAGGTGCACCTGACTTTCTCTTCACGATTCTGTTGTTGCATATGTGCAGTATTTTATTCTTCCCGATTCTGTTGCAGAGTGGCAGATGTGACTGTAAGCATTACTATCTTGTTGTTCCATACTTTAAAAGTAAGGATATAGCATACAAAAAAGGTATAACTATATATATAATACAACAGTATTACTCTTGTAACGGCTACATGTACATGGATAGGTGTACCATATATACAAAGTTCTAACTTAGTCGGGTTTTTACCTTCTATAATAAAGAGTTCCATCATTATAGAGGGCCCTCATGGGGTTTTTGATTATGTGATTACTTGGCCATTTTTTTAATGATTATTTGATTATTAAGCCAAATATTTCATGATTATTTGATTACCTAGGACTGTATTTTTAGTTTATGATTATTTGATTACTAAAGATAAGCAAATATTTAATGATTATGTGATTATATTGGCAAAAAAATGGTGATTATGTGATTACTAGGACCCCCATGAGGGGCCTCATTATAATAGTTTAATTTGAACACAATTGATATATCCGCTGACACTTCAATATATAATGTAAGCTAAGTGTTATTTTTCATGTCCGTTTATTTTGTGTATTTTAATATTTGTATGCTTACCGCATTTTTACTATGTCTATGTAATGATGCATGTTAAAAGACTTGAGTTTACTATTTATAACCACTTATTGGCATTTGCCTTTCATAAATATTATAAGTCGTTTAGTGCACGAGAATTAATTTTGTTAGTTACGCTCACCAATATTGTTGAGAGTACACATAGACCAGATATATTTTTATTACTTTAGGTTAATAATACATTTGTTTACAATGTTTCAAGGATAAAAACCATAGTCCTATGTTCTACAGTGGCGGATCCAGGGGGGGGGGGGATTCCGGGGGTTGGAACCCCCTCTTTTTTTGGCCGATCAATGCATTTGAATGGGATCATATAGTTGAAAATTAATCTCTAGCTACTTAGTATATAAGCGTAGTCTGCAACTATCTTATTATTCTTTGAAACCAACCTCTGTCTTATGATCCCTTACAATTAAAGTGTGACTGTCATATTTCCTTTCACGTGACTACATGTAGGTGATATTCAATTATTGTTATCAATTATATTATAAACATTACAAATTAATCTGTGTATCGTAGATCGATACTATTTATGTACATGTACATGAATATTTTCACGTTGCGATATGAAACAAAGTTGGGTAATATTTTGTGTATTTTTTCAACAGAAGTAACCGCTTGACCATCAGAATGAACAGAAAACAAAATGCTTTAAGAGTTATTTCCTTGGTAGTTGGTTGTCTAGGAATGGCCACAGCTGGCTTCATTTATGCTTTTGGTGCGTATATCAACGCGGTGAAGAAGAAGTTCGATTACAAACAGTCAGAAGGTACGAATTAATGTTGCTTTTAAATATTCTTCTCGGTAGTTACTACATATAAAAAAGAAAATGTGGTATGATTGTCAATGAGATAACTGTCCACAAGAGACCAAAATGACAGACATTAACAACTATCTATAGGTCACCGTACGACCTTTAACAATGAGCAAAGGCCCATATCGCATAGTCAGTTGTTGTTAACTTATGTTTATATTAGAATACTATAATATACTAGTATATGTCTAAGTCTACATGTAGTTTATTTTTTATTTGATATTCATGTTATAGTATTAATGGATTGTTGTTTGCTTAACGTTCAGTGGCAAATGTTTCAATGATATTCTAGTCTAGTACACGTTTACAATTAATATAAAAAGGTAGGTCCACCAAGATAGGCTTACCGGGTTTGAAAGATGCACAATGTGGTGTGCTGCTGGTTCTCGGCGCGGGGTTGCTGACTATCGTTTAGGGTATAACTGTGTCGACAGCACTTTCCAAATCATACCCTGTTCTAACCTGAGAATACTGAAAAACATACCCTGTTCTAAACAGTTTTATCGAAAAATAAACCCTATTCTAGACTGTATAAAACAGATGCTGTTCTGGAACCTGGTTCTAAACTGTATTTGAAACAGTTAAATAAGCGATCCTATTCCAGAAAAATACTTTGTTTAAAAAAATACCCATGAAAAAGCGACCCTGTTCTAACCAGCATACATGAAAAAGGGACCCTGTTCTAACCATCAGGGCATGAAAAAGTGACCCTGTTTAATTTGCGGCACACTCATATCACTAAAAATATAGGAAGTACCTCCTCCCCCCGGGCGTTTGAATTACCAAATGCCTTGTCAGATATGACCATCTACTTTGCAAAAGTCACACGCGTAATATATAGTGTTTAATGGTATGTTTATTAGTTATATCCAACTAAAATATGAAACTTTTAATAAAATCAATTATACATCAGAAAATTACTCTGTATAAAATTGTCATGAGTTCAAGTTCAAGAGTAGTACAAGCTGTTCAATCCAGAAATGTCTCATATCATCAGGTTGAATTTGACGTGAAAAACAGTACTGTGTTCCATGAACGACGAATTCATTGCATCCTATTTTTTAATATCCTTAGTACGTGTACGGAGGTTGACCCAAGGAGTCGATAAATTCAGGCGAACCTGTTGCCTGAAAATGAGTTGGGACACAATAACTACTGTAGTACAATTTTTTAACAGTTGTCTGTATTGACCCCACAGTTTTTGGTCTGTCGCTAACATAAGTAGTTAAGTCGTCTGCGCACTGGTAAGCCGCTCAAAATTTCTCCTATACGTCCTTTCCTGTCTTCGAGTGGTAGATTGTTTTTTCTTCTTTCCGCTACCTATCTATTTATAGTCTGACAATCCCCTATCGTGTGCAAAATCCTTTTACGCAATCCCAACAAGCTATTAAAACAAATTTGTTCTCTATTATATTAAACCTTCCGATTTGACTGAGGAGCTTTCTGTTCCGTCGAACATGTAGTAATATCATCGACTACTGTAGTCTCGATTACCCAGACGCATATTTAAATATAGCGTCTGGGGTGATTAACCGGACTGGTCAAATATTTATAGGGGGCGTAACAAATAATTAAATATAGAACATATCTATAAATAGCACTTCCGTTATCCCCAACATGATTTAAACAAACAACAGCAGAAAACAGTGTAGACTAGTATATTATGTACTTGTAGCTCACTCTATGTTGGCCAACTTGCTGATGGGAAATTTTAATACAAACGTCAAATAAATAAAACTGATTAAAAAATATTTCACACGTATTCCTGTTCTCGGAGTTCTAGTCTGAAACCACAGGCCTTAAAATGTGTTATATTAGGTACATAATTAAATGTATATAGGAATTTTTTTCTGCGACAAGTGCCTGTGTCTGAAACTGAGTGATTTATAAACATGTAATAAAGATCTAAGAGTCGTACTTTAATATATTCAGATTTCGGATATTGTTTTCGTTGATTAAAAGTACTTTATATAAGTTTTACTCTTTTTGCATGGTTTTTATCTTCGACTTGATCATTTACTACTTTTCTAGTTTTTGGCTGGTTGTGTCGCCCCTGGTTTCCCCATTACCTGGGTACCGCAGACGGCGGTACCCAAACGCCCTCCTCGTTTTATTTTGAGGCCTAGTTACGTCCCTGTGTAACTGAATATTATAGAACTCGTCATAGGCGGATCCATCCCATTTTTTTCGTAGGAAAAATGTGGTTGATTATGTAGGGAAACACTGTAGCACGAGTGAGGGTAGTTCCCCTCCCTAATGACAAGTTCTGGATCCGCCACTATTCGTGTATAGAAGATACCACGCTCTCGGTACGCTTCAAAAGGGGTCCGTAGGTGGACCGTTATACTTAAATCTATATTTCTGCTTCAATACAATATACCCTTATTTTTTAGCGAGTCATAATTTCTCCAACCTGTATTCCGAACGGGCTATAAATTAGGACCTCCTTTTTATAATTATTGTTAATTTCTTTTCATTCTGAACATTACCGTTATTTACCACAAGACGATAAATTTAAAAAGCAAATAAAGATTAAACTATTTTATATTATTGCACACCTGTCCACTTTTTCCCTTATCTTCATACTATAAAATACCATTATTCTCTCTTTGTATTGTATCATATCGTCCTAAACATGCATGAAATAATTGCCACTGGACGTCAAGGAACCAACCATCAGTATATTGTGTCACCGTTAGTCTCTATTTTTTATTTTTTATCCATTTTTCCTTGTTTTGTCTCATTATTCTCATTTCTATAAATTCCTGTCATAACTTATGATGTCCTTTTTTTTATAAATCTGATGAATTCACCTTACAAAAAAACACACATCAAGTTACGTCTATGTAAAGAAAAACATCTCATACAAATACTCGAAGATTGCGTATGTAGAAAAACTTCCTTAACTAGTATACTGACTGGCAGATCAGCGAAATCACACAATGAGCCAATTCAATTTTCATTTACAAAATTAACTGATCTTAAAACTGTAAACAACAGAATAGTCTGAATGTTTCTTAGCTGTTACACCAATAATCGCCTAATCCTTTTAGGAAGAAAATGTTTAGGAACCAATCTTCATACAAAACCACTTTGCCAGTGTAGCCCGTGTCCATGAAGAAATATAGAACTTAAGCAGTCAGTCATGAAACCCAATACTATTTGAATGCATGTTTGAATCATGTACATGGATGGAATGGGATTTATCTCATACTGCATAGTTACTTGTAAAAAAGATAATAACTCAAAAGTGTATTCTACTTCTCCAACTCTTATAATTTCCATCATGTACATATTAGCCTACAATAAAGGACCAGTGGCGGATCCATAAATGTTCATAAGTTGGGGCCCACTGACTGGCTTAAGAGGGGGCCCGCTTCTGTCAAGCTTCAGTGATTCCCTATATACTCAACCAAATTTTTCTCAGAAAAACGGGGGGCCCCCTGTCCCCCCTAAATCCGCCTCTGAGGACAGATTCACAAGAACAAAAACTTCTCATGTGAACCTTTTAAATAAAAAATAAGGAAATTGGTATGATTGCTAACGAGGCAATAACCCTGTAGAGTTCAAATGACATGGATATACGCAAATGTGATCACTGCATGGCCTTCAATATTCAGAAAACTCCTTACCATATAGTCAACTATAAAAGGGCCCGACATGAAAATGAAATACAATTCAACCATAAAAACTAACTGTTTAATTGTTCATATGATTTTAAATGTGTTAATACAAATCTTATTTCCCTACCATATCTGACAATAATGTGTTTCTTGATATTTGTTTCATTTAATCAATATACGTCTGTTTGGTTTTTTTCGCTTTGTGGCGCCGGCCAAAATAATGTATACCCGACATGTTTGGTACTGTGATCTATTCATACTGATTGATGCTTCAGTAATTAAAAAAAATCTTTCAGTTTGAACAGTGTTCTTAAAAAATTGAAGCATGATTGTTTATGATACAATGAAAATCCTGAATATTACATGTTTTTTAATTCTTCACATTTTACACATAAAATCTGTGTCCATAAATCATCATTGGTTTGTCTACAAAAGAAAGTAAATATTAAAATCATATTAATTTTTAGTCACCAGCAAAGCATATATATGAAAAACAAATTGTTTAAAAAAAACTATCATAGAAATATATTGTATAAATTATTGTCCTGGGGCAAGCTGAATCACGCTTCAGGGTGCAAGATTACCTGGATGCGTTGAAGACCCGACCCATTGGTGGCATTAAACTGTTTACTGCTTTTTGGTCGGGTTGCCAAGTGTCTCTTTGACACATTTCCTGTTTGTTTTCTCTATTCAGACCATGCATGGATTTTTCTCATTTTTGACGGCCATACAGTTGCCTATAATTACTCACATCCAATTTATTTGAACTTGAGTGGATAGTTCTCATTGGTATTCATACTACATCTCCTTATTTGTGTAATATTGAGCTTTTGGCAATTTTAACCTCACTTTTTGTTTTAGTCTACATGATAAACTGTTAATCATGAAGATGTCTAGACTACTTTTGGTATTTTATGGCAATTGGATTCACTGGTAGCTGCCTCATTGACACCTCTTTTCATTGATGCTGAATATACTGTTTAACTGTCTTTTGTTTTGCAGAAAACCGAATGTACAAATCATTTTGACCATTAAGTATAAAATCTTCTAGCCTCTTTTAGATATACTTTGTTTGTTTTTCTTTGAAAGTGTACATCATTGTGTATCTCTCATCCCCGCTTTTTGTCTTGACACATATCAAGATTTAGATAGATACAACAAACATATCTTGGATGAAGGTGATATTTCGGCGTCTTAGCAGTTTTCCATCAAGTATTTGTAAAGTAAACAATACTAAACATCAACCCAAAATGTATTTATAACGTATACGACTGTTCGAGTGGTCCCAGTCAACATAACAATTGACATTTATTGTATAATTATAAACTCGTTTTTGTTGCATGGATATGCATGAAAGTATATAAGTACTTGGTGTATCAGGTTGGCTGCATTGCAATTTATGTTACAGTGTGTGTTGTTATAACATCTTACCAAGGTTGGATGTCCTAGTTTATTCCTTCGCCTCCATGTCCATGTAAGCCATGTAGTATGGTGTTTTCCATGAATTGTATGTCGTCACAAAAATATATAAATAGCTTTAAACAACATTCGGAACACTCGGGCTTTTCAATAATATTATCGTTATGTCATTTCTTCCGAAGTCAATAATTAACCAACTTCTTAGTCTCGATTACCCAGACGCATATTTAAATATAGCGTCTGGGGTGATTAACCGGACTGGTCAAATATTTATAGGGGGCGTAACAAATAATTAAATATAGAACATATCTATAAATAGCACTTCCGTTATCCCCAATATAATTTAAAAAAAAAACAGCAGTAAACAGTCACCGTAGTAGTAAATGTACATATGACATTCTTGTAGCTCACTCTATGTTGGCCAACTTGCGGATGGGAAATTTTAATACAAACGTGAAGTCAAATAAATAAAACTGCTTAAAACATTTCACACGTATTCCTGTTCTCAGAGTTCTGGTCTGAAACCAAAGTCACTGGTCTCAGAATTTTTTTTCCTATATACCTTAGTTGTGTTATATTAAGGTACAGCAAGAATGTGTCCATAGTACACGGATGCCCCACTCGCACTATCATTTTCTATGTTTAGTGGACCGTGAACTTGGAATAACTTGATTCTCTAATTTGGCATTAAAATTAGAATGATCTTATCAAAGGGAACATGTATACTAAGTTTCAAGTTGATTGGACTTCAACTTCATCAAAAACTACCTTGACCTAAAACTTTAACCTGAAGCGGGACAGACGGACGAACGAACAGACGGACAGACGGACGGACGAACGAACAGACGGACGCACAGACCAGAAAACATAATGCCCCTCTACTATCGTAGGTGGGGCATAAAAATGTATATAGGAAATATTTTTTTCTGAGACAAGTGAATGTGTCTGAAACTGAGTGATTTATAAACATGTAATAAAGATATAGAGTCAAAATTAGGCTTTAATTGGCCGTACTTAAATATATTCAGATTTCGGATATTGTTTTCGTTGATTAAAAGTACTTTATATAAGTTTTACTCTTTTTTTTTGTCATGGTTTTTATCTAAGACTTGATCATTAACAACTTATTTTCGTCTGGATGTGTCACCCCTGGTTCCCTCATTACCTGGGTACCACAGACAGCGGCACCCAAACGCCTGTCTCGTTTTATTCTGAGGCCAAGTACGTCCCGGTGTAACTGAATATTATAGCACTCGTCATAGGCGGATCTATCCCATTTTTTCAGTAGGAAAATGTGGTTGATTAATTATATAGGGAATCACTGTGGCATGAGTGAGTGTAGTTCGCCTCCCTAATAACATGTTCTGGATCCGCAACTGTTCGTGGATAGAGGATACCAAGCTCTCTGCACGCTTCAAAAGGGGTCCGTAGGTGGATTGTTATACTTAAATCTATATTTCTGCTTCAATACAATATACCCTTATGTTTTAGTGAGTCATAATTTCTCCAACCTGTATCCCGAACGGGCCTTAAATTAGGACCTCCTTTTTATACTTATTGTTAATTTCTTTTGAAATTCGTCTTGAACAATACTTTTATAATATTTACCGCATGACGATAAAAAAAAAAAGCAACCCACGATTGAACTGTTCTTATATTATTGCACACCTGTCCACTTCCATCTCTTTATCTTCATACTATAAAGTAACATTATTCTATATTCTTTGTATTGTATCACATCGTCCTAAACATGCATGAAATATTTGTTACTGGACGTTTAATAAGCAACCAACCATCAGTATATTGTGTCACCGTTAGTCTCTATTCTTTATTTTTTTATATCCAGTTTGCCTCATTATTCTCATTTCTGTACATTCCTGTGATAATTTATGCTGCCCTTTTTTTATATATCTGATGCACTTACCTTACAAAAAAGCACACATCAAGTTACGTCTTTTTAAAGAAAAACATCTAATACAAATAATACAAGATTGAGTATGTAGAAAAACTTCCTTAACGAGTATATATATAACTGGCAGATCAGCAAGATCACACAATGAGACAACTCAATTTTCATTTACAACATTAACTGATCTTAAAAGTGCAAACGACATAATAGTCTAAATGTTTCTTAGCTGTTACACCAATAATCGACTAATCCCTTTAGGAAGAAAATCCTTAGGAACTAACCTTCACACAAAACCACTTTGCAAGTGTAGCCCGTGTCCATGGAGAAATATATAACTTAACCAGTCAGTCATGAAACACAATACTCTTTGAATGCATGTTTGAACCTGCACATGGAAAAGATGGAATGGGATTTATCTCATACTGCATAGTTACTTGTAAAAAAGGATAATAACTCAAAAGTAAATTTTACTTCTCCAACTCTTATAATTTCCATCATGTAATAAAGGACAGCTTCACAAGAACAATTACTTCTCCTGTGAACCTTTATATAAAAATAAGGAAATCGGTATGCTTGCTAACGAAGCAACAACCCAGCAGAGTTCAAATGACATGGATATGCGCAAATGTGATCACTGCATTGCCTTCAATATTAAGAAAACTCCCTACCATATAGTCAACTATAAACGGGCAAGACACAATTCAACTGTAAAAACTAACTGTTTAATTGTTCATATGATTTTTAATTTGTTATTACAAATTTAATTTACCTACCATATCTGACAACAATGTGTTTCTTGATATTTGTTTCATTTATCAATATACGTCTGTGTATTATTTTTTTTTCGCTTTGTGGCGGCTGTCAAAATAATATATACCTAACATTTTTGGTACTGTGGTCTATTTATACTGATTGATGCTTCAGTAATTAAAGAAAAAAATCTTTCAGTTTGAATCTTGTTCTTATGAAATTGAAGCATATTTATGATGATGAAAAAAAAAATCCTGTATATTACAATTTTCTTCACTTTACACATAAAATCGGTGTCCATAAATCATCATTGGTTTGTCTACAAAAGAAAGTAAATATTAAAATCATATCAATTTTAAGTCACCAGCATAGCATGTATATGAAAAACAAATTGTTTAAAAAAAAAATCATAGAAATATATTGACGATATAAATTATTGTCCTTGGGCAAGCTGAATCCCGCTTCAGGGTGCAAGATTATCTTGCTGCGTTGAAGACCCTACCCATTGGTGGTATTGGACTGTTTACTGCTTTTTGGTCGGGTTGCCCAGTGTCTCTTTGACACATTCCCTGTTTGTATTCTCTATCCAAACCATGCATAATTTTTTCTCATTTTTGAAGGCCATACAGTTGCCTATGATTGCCTATGCATCCAATTCATTTGAACTTGGGAGGGTATTCATACCGCATCTCCTTATTTGTGTAATATTGAGCTTTTGGCAACTTTATCTTCAATTTTTGTTTTAGTCTGCATGATGAACTGTTAATCATGATGATGTCTACTTTTGGTAGTTTATGTCATTGTGTTCACAGGTTGATGCCTCATTGACACCTCTTTTATTTCATTGATGCTGAATATATTGTTTAACAGTCTTTTGTTTTGCAGAAATCGAATGTATGAATCATTTTGACCGTTTAATGTACTATGTAAAAAAATAGCATCTTCTAGATACACTTTTTTTTTTTTTTTCTTTGAATGTGTACATGATTGTGTATCTAATTCCTCCCCCCCCTTTTTTTTTTACACATATCAAGATTTAGATAGATACAACAAACTTATCTTGGATGAAGATGATATTTCGGTTTTCCATCAAGTATTTATAAAGTTAACGATACTATACATCAACCCAAAATGTATTTATAACGTATACGACTGTTCGAGTGGTCCCAGTCAACATAACAATTTGACATTTATAGTATAATTATAAACTCATTTTCTTTGCACGGACATGCATGAAAGAATATAACTACTCGGTGTATCAGGTTGCATTGCAATTTGTGTTACAGTGTGTGTTGTTATAACATCTTACCAAGGTTGGATGTGCTGGTTTTTCCTTCGCCTCCATGCCCATGTAAGCCATGCTGTACGGTGTTTTCCATGAATTGTATGTCGTCACAAAAATATATAAATAGCTTTAAACAACAGTCGGTACACTCGGACTTTTCAATAATATTATCGTTATGTCATTTCTTCCGAAATCAATAACCAACTTCTTGGTTATTCGTCTTGGACATTATCTTTAACAACAAGCTAAAAAAGCCGATACTATTCCGAATGTCATAAATTACCATTTTTATAACACTTGTCATCCAGACGCTCTACTTTAAAAAATAAAGCGGCTGGATGATCGAGACTACCAACTTCTTGGTTATTCGTCTTTGACATTATCTTTGACAACTAGCTAAAAAAGCCGATATTATTCCGAATGTCATAAATAACCATTTATATATGACTTTTCATCCAGACGTTCTACTTTGAAAAATAAAGCGGCTGGATGATCGAGACTACGACTACTGTTGCCTTTCTTTATCTACCCTTTGTTCACCTTGTTTAAAGGTCATCATACTTGCATCGTTTCATCTGCCTGTGCGTAAGGCGTTGATGCTCATTATCAACTTTTTGGGTGTTCTAGCTTTCTTGTCAATTAAACGGAACCCGTTTGAGCCCTTGTCGCATACTCAAACTTTCGTACAAAGTAGTTCGCTTTTTGACGGATATATTTGTTGCCCTTGTATCATGACCGGTTGACGACTTTGGGATTATTGAGCACCAGATGATGACAATTTTTAAACCTGTACCTTTTGTTGACTATTATTCGTGTTTCTCTGTCTTATATTTTCTCCCATTTATTTGTATTGTAATCCTGTCATGTAATGTTGTCACTTAAATGTTATATTTAACATTGCCATTAAAGCGGGAGGTTTGGCATGCCACATAACCAGGTTCAATCCACCATTTTTTTTCTTAAAATGTCCTGTACAAAGTCAGGAAAATGGCCATTGGTATATTGTAGTTCTTTTTTGTGTGTGTTACATTTTAATGTTGTGTCATAGTTCTCTTATATTTGATACGTTTCCCTCGGTTTTAGTTTGTTATCCGGGTTTGCTTTTTCTATTTCGATTTAGGTATTTCAAACAGCGGTATACTACTGTTGCGTTTATTTCTCCTCTGTGTTAGATCCTTGGCAAAGTACAGGTTCTGATTCAGAGAAATCACCGTAAGGTCATGTGATCATCTCTTAAAGGAAATCAGTTCGGACACGATTATTGTAACCTGAAAATTAAACACAAAATCGTGAAAGATGAGTATCATTGCATCGCGTCCAGTATAGACAATTGATAAAAAGTGTTAGACTAACTATGATTATTGATTTAATGTGAGTCATATTGTGTTAACCATAATTTATGCGTGACTTAACCATCGGTAGTCTACTGTTGTGACTCTTGGAAGAATATAATCACGGCTGGTACCCTGTACGTCAAGGCCTACACCAAATGTAGAGTGTATACCAAAACAACCTATACTTATACTTCTACGATGACGTCACAAGTGGGAGGTATATGCCTTATCATTGGTTCCACATGGTCTCCTTGAGTCCTCAACTTGACCAAAACATATCACACTTTAATACTGATATTGCCAACTTTAACAAATGAAAACTTAAATTAAATAGACCAGCTATCAAAAATATATCGATATTCACAAGCGATATCAATAAAAAGAATATTCACGATTTCTATGTTTAACCTCATAAAAAAGTCCAAAGTAGACAGAGCGTTACTATTGATAAAAAAATTATCATCAAGAGAAAAACTAAAAAAGGTCACGGTTAACCTGAACATTATGCACTAGTTTTTCGTGCTAACATTTGTTTGTTTGCAAATGAAAAATTCCATTCTTCAAAGTTATTTTGATATGATAGCTAAAATGCATTAAAGTCGTGGCGAAGGAGGAAAATTAAAAGGCCATTTTTAATGAATTGAAAGACTGGTCAGGAAAGAGTTGCGTCTTTTGTGTCTTTTTGACGTGCTATTTTAGGATAGCATAATATTTTTTATCACTGATCGGATGATGTTAGGAATAAGGGCAGGATAAATTCTGGTAGGCTCAGAGTCGAAATAATGAGTAGTATACTATGTCTTTGTTTGAATTACTATATCGTTAGTTTTAACACTGTATGTATAACATCTAACCGTCCTTTGAATTCTTCGTATGTATTATACTTCATGTAAAAATGCCAGGTTTTTAATTGGTTAATACAAAGGGGATAGTTACCCTATCACATGTCAGGCTTCCTATTTTCAATCACAACGACGCTAAATTAAATACAGATATATCATGTTTTAAGTAAAATTACTAAAATACTGAACTCCAAGGAAAACTCAAAAAGGAATCTCCCTTATTAAAATGATCATAATCAAAAGCTCAAACACATCAAACGAAAACGATAACAAATGTCATATTCCTGACTTGGTGGATTGAACCTGGTTTTATAGCTAGCTAAACCTCTCACTTATATAACAGTCTAAATGCTATTATATTGACAACGATGCCTGAAAAAACAAAACGTCTTAGTTTATTACTTTTAATTTAAGATTTGATTGACAGTTATAACAACATATTCAGTATAATAATTCATATAAACCATATGATAGCGCAGACTATTACCACGACGGAAAAAAAATCTGTTTTGCTACTTTTAAAAGTACACGGATGTCGGTTAATCAAATTTAGAGATCAAACGAACCTTAATAAAACGATGTACCCTGTGATATGTCAATCGAAATAAAGTAGTTATTAACCACAAAATTCGTTTTAATCATTATTAACCTGTATCCTGTTTGGCCGTGTAAATATTTTTTTAAAGTACACGGATGTCATTTGACATGAAATTAATATTTTATGTATAATTGATTAAAAATACATCATCATTTACTATCTAAGAAGAATTTCATCACAACAAATAGACTTATTCAAACATATGAGCTAGCCATCATAACTACATCAGGATAATTATAAATAAAACTGCCTTGATGAATTAGCGTTTTGAATTTGGATATACTCTTTTGTTTTGCAAATTTGTTGAAACAGTCATCTAAATGGGTTTTTTTTTTAATTATTCGACGGTAAAGACTTTAGAAATCTGCATTATAAAGAAAAACATCATTTTACTACTTTTTTGAAAATGAAAAAGAACACATTAAAAGGATTTTCGAGATCTTTTTAAAAATACATTTTTATATCCTATTGTATTTCCAGTCGATCTCATGGGATCCTTGTCAAATTTTGGTGTGACCTTCGCTTTTCCAGCTGGAATATTATGCGAGAGATTTGGACCTAGATGGACTTCATTTGTTGCTATAGTTTTTTCGGGAACTGGTGCCATCATGTTATGGTCAACAACTTTATCAATAGAATTTTATGAGGAAAGACCTGCTTTGCAGTATCTTTATTATTTTTTGACAGGTACATGTATGCTTCATATTTTATTTTTCACAGTTTAGAAAAAAATGTTATCATTTTCTTTTTTTTTGTTTATCTATTATTTGGTATACATGTAACAACGCTCTTTTGTATTTTTGTATACGATGTACTTTTCATAAACATTTATTTTACTTTGTCACCATTCAAATAGTTAGACACATGGGTTTAACAATTAGAACAAAACTTAATGTACATTGTACAATTGAAATGATTATCAATAGAGACAATTATCAATTGTAAGAAGGTTCTTAAACGGAGGCTGCGCATTTTAATTGTTTGCTTTGGAATTACTTGTTACTACTGTTTATTTACCAAATACACTAAAAATAGATTTTATATTTTATTGCAATTATTTATTTTATAGGCTTCGGCTCTGCATATATTTACATGGCTTCACTGATGACAAATATGAACAATTTTCATCCCCGGCATAGAGGAAAGGTGGTTGGCATTTTAGATGGATGTTTTAGTGCAGGGCCTGCCCTCACAGCATTTATCTATGGAACAGTCTTTGTAAACGGACATACATCTGATGAACAAAACCAGGATCTAAAAGGATTTTATCTAACATTTGCAATATTATATATTGCAGTAGGAATTCTTAGTATGATTTTCAGTCGTTCAATATCGTTTAGCGAAGATACCGAAATTAAAGGATTGCTTGTAGCAGACGACAAAGCTGACGAAACAACAGACGAAACATTGGTTGCTAATCACGTGACCGGATGGACACTTTTCAAGACCATTGATTTTCAGTTTATTTTGTGGTCTTGTACATTTGCATCAAGTTTACAGCTGATGGTTCAAAGCAACATTGGAACTTATCTCAAATCATTTAGTCTTGACAAATATACAACCTTGTTTACGACTATAAATCCTATAGCACAAGTCGGATCAAAGGTGTTTGCCGGATTTTTATCCGACTTTCTTCTAGATCGAGTTCCTCGTGTAGCTGTTTTATTGACATTTACTATTATTCAGACAGTTTTTCTTATATTTTGTATATTCTTTCCAAATCACTTTGCAATGCTATTATTCTTAGTTATAATAGTTGGTATGGCTAATGGATCGTTATGGTGCTTAACACCGACAATAACTGGTGAAAACTATGGAATGAAATATTTCGGTAGAAACTGGGGGTTTATATTATTTACTACGGGTTTAGGTGGACTTGGAATACAGGAACTATATGGGTGGACATACGAAATGGCCATACCATTTAAAAGTCAAAAAGACTGCTACGGGACCCATTGTTTTACATGGAGTTTCACAATTGCTGCTGTTTTATCTTTTTGTGCATCTCTTTTTTATCTGGCTTTATACGAAAAACAACATATAAAATTAAATATTAATAAAAAGTGATGAATATTCTGATTCAAAAATAGTTTTTGAAATTAATAATTTACCAGACATGAGTATATTTACTTTACCACATTTCTTATACCACAACCCAGCGGAGTTTAAATGACAATCTTAAGCAAATGGGAGGCGGTAGCTAAAATAATTGTTTCACTAGAAAAAAAAATAACTGAATTAGTGAAATCTAATTGAAGAACTTATAATATCCTTGTTTAATTAATAATTTTCATAAATGGGTAACACCAAACAGCAAATATATAATGCATATACAGGTCGATAACACGAGTGTAAATGTGAAAAGACATTTATTTACACTTCAATGCACATTTTACCTGTCATTTGTTTGGGCAAAATATTTCTTTTTTAGAATTCATGAGGTCCTAATATTCAACCCCCTCTCCCCCCAAAAAAACCACCACCACAACCAGAATACCAAATTGTCTCCTTACAAACGCTGCATAAAAAAGATATCCGAATTTGAGAAGATAGTATCCCACTTAATTCAGCTGACTTCAGACCGAGAAGCTTTGTACCTACAGTCTTCCTCTGTTGTTTGAGTTCAAGTGACACACGCTGCGAAACTAAAGTTGACCTCACTTATCATATTTGATTTATAATATAAGATACTGAAAAAGTTTTTCCACATTTCAAAACATCCAACAGAAACAATAAACAATAGTCGTTTAAAATTTTCCTCTGCAACAATAACACAGTCAACGTGAAGTCAAAAGGCAGTATACAAAACTTGTTTGATAACTAACCCTTAAACACGATGTTGCTGTTTTACCCAGCAAACAACTAAAGCTGAATGTTAAACTAAGATATAGATTGTTGATGCGCCATATTTGTTACAACATCAAATGATATAAAGATATATACTTGGGGAATAAATCGTTACCAGCAGTAGAATCGAACATGTCATTGTAAATGAATTAATAATATATACCAGGATCGGAATTTTAGAGTGAAAAGTACATTCAACTGATAATTACGAAAACTTCATTAAACTTATTAATTTCTATGTACTGTTCCGATCTAGAGTAGTTAAAAAAATTGTCTAATGTCAATTCCTCAGTTAACAATACGTCTTAATCAATAAAAGAGAATTAGTTGAACCATTTCATGCATGGTTAAATCAAGGATATGACATTTAATCTGTTAAAGGGTTTTACATTTGGCTTTAAAATAATTTGATCTTTTCTTCCCAAAAAAAGCCTCTGTTCTCTTTCGGAAACAACTACAAATACCTTGGTCTCTTAAAAAGATATCAAACCTGTAATTGATCTGGTCTGTTCAAAGATGCCTGATGAGAGTAAAACAAATTACATAGCAATTGATTGCTGGTTATATAACGTCATGTGGCGAATATTTCACGCTGGTTCATGTCAACAAGATGTTAAGAGTAGATGTAATAAGTAGGTTCTGTGATAGAGACCGTTAAGAATGAAACATTGAAAGTCGTAACTTGAACCTCCACTTGAAAATATGGTTATATTTGATAGGAACAGGAAGTGCCCTTGTAATATGCCACCTTTGGCCACTACGGAAAGAGTTGGTTTAATTTCTCTTAGCATGCGAATAACTTGGCACTCGCATTACACTGAGTAATGAATTCAACCTTCCTATAATGCTAGGATGTGGCTGCGAAAGTGTACATCCCACAAAACCAAACGGACGCAGCAATTTAATTTTTCAGGGGTTTAACTGCCAATTGGAAGAAACAGTGCGGAATGTAGTATTTATTGTATGTCGGAGTGAATGGTATAGAATATCTGTTCAGACAGGGCAATATAATTTGTTAAAATCACAATACCTGGGACTAGACAAACTTCATTTGTTCATGCTGTAAGGGTTGAATGCTTTACATAATCCTATCCATAAACAAAACAATTGTAATGTGCGGTTAATACAGATTTAATATTTTTGTAAACCGAAGTTGAGGAATAAACATAACAAAGAAGTTTAAATCTTTGTAGACATGAGACAAATAAATCATATATATGTTAAGTACCATGTAAAGACCTATTGTTACCAGAAAAATCGACAATGCAATATTTGCAAACGTAACAACTAGAAGTCAAATCAAGTATTCTAATATAGTAAAACTTTGTAGAAATAGCCAGGTATGGAAATGTTAATAAGTTAATAAAAACAAGATGTAAGTGCTTATGAAACAGAACATATACAAAAATATAAAAGCAAAGGTACAGGTCATAAGCAAACATTCGAAATTTTTATGCTTTTCATGTTTTCCCCTCATGGATCTAATTAAACGCTACCAATGAAACTGTGAATAGGCAGAATGTTATAGTATATTGTCAGCCCAAAAGAACAAATCCACAGCATGACGAAATACAAAGAACTTTAACCGATTGAACTTGATTGTTGATTTGAGTTTCTTTTATAAATTTGTTTATATAGCTGTTTGATTCGTTATTTAACGCCGCTTTCAGCACAAGTAATATCTTTGCAGGTAGTATTTCTTGGTTGAGGAAACCGATGTACCAGGATAGAACCATGACCTTCATTTTTTTCATCTTATATAAAAATAGAATGTTACAAACAATAAAGTTAATTAAATATCAGTTTAATTTAAAACATAATTTTTTTTACAGATATGTAATGTTTTAAAAACAATAAAACAAAAACAAACAAAAAAAACCCAAAAAAAACAAAAAAGAAAAGAAACCCAACATTTTTAATGATTTATTAAAGAAACTGCATGATTTTGCTCTTATTAGGAAACTCTTTTAAACACTAACTAGCTTATGTTACGGTCTTCAAATATATATATTTATTAAATAGAAAACAGTAAAACATATCATAAACACAAAGTTATTTACATTTAAAGCATTCTTGGTCAATATCAATTTATGAATAAATAAAAGTAAGTTATTTGTTTAAGACATCATAATTACAACATACAAATCATCAATTAATGCATAAAATCCATTATAATATTTATTTCTTTATGAAAAGGAAACATATACCAAATGATGTTTAAGCCCTCAAAAATCTAACACCAAGCAGATGAAAAACAAAGGAATCAGAACTTTGACATAGTTATGGACGAACAGTTTTAATTTGACAAATCATATAATGTATTATGATAATCCCAAGATCAAATGTTTTGATTGCTATCTTGGAATGTAATAAGAAATTCAATTGTTAAAAAAACCACCCTGATAATCACAAACGAAAACAAAAAAAATCGCCATTTAGACCGAAATTAATCGTTATCAGGATTGTGGTATCCTTTACATGCATTGGTAAAAAAAGCTTCATTTTAGAAGCTTCATGTGCAAAAGTTCATTTCTTCTGTCTTCCACACGTCTGGCTAGTCTGTGACACACGTCTTTGTCTTTTTTCCCGAGCATATTGTTCATGGGATGGAAGTAATCGGGTAGTTTGCACTGATCCAAATAATCCTTAAATGATTTTAGATAGTCCGTATAACAGGTGTGAATATTTTCCTGCTTCCAATAATCTTTATTGTCGGGTTGGTGTCGCTCGTTCATCCAAAACATTGCGTGCTAAAAAAAACACCAAAAAAACAACACAATATATAAAGCTTTTGTTTGGTTTAGATTTATCATTACAATTTTCCTAATTTTTCATACATTGAACTTGTTCTCATGATAGGCTTGCTCTCTGTTAAATAAATGTTAAATTGTTTCTTTAAACTCAAAAAGGCAATAAATCCTAAAGAAGAGTGATTTTAGTTTTAGTCATATTACATTATTTGCTGTTCAGATAGCATATTCTATTTGACTCTTTTAACATTTCATTTCGAGCGTCACTGATGAGTTTGATATGACGACAAAACGCGTTTCTGGAGGACACAATTTAAACCCTGTTATCCAATATGAGTTTATAACTAATACTTTTTCTTAATTATGATTTTATTTATATTTATCAGAAAGTCAGTATCAATATAAAATCTTTGTTTGGACCATAATTGGAATGGAATTCATTCTCCCTACTGCTTTTTCCGGAGAAAAATACTAGCATGCTGTCAAAGGGTCAAACGAACGACCTACTCTATCTCTTTAGTTTTATGAACTCCATTAAGACTTGTTTGAACGTTATGGGAACTGTTTGGCATAGATGAGAACAATTATTTTCAATGTATTTGGCGTTGGTTATATTAAAGCCTCCTAATCTTGATAATGACTAACATCGAATGTGAGTGCAACACTTGTCTCCGGTGACAACTAACAATACTATCTAAGCAGGGAAGACATATATTCTTTTTTATTTTATTTATGGCTTTGTAAATGGCTCCTTTTTATTATAATCCATTTGATTGCTCCCTTGATATCAACTTATATTTCACTCATAAAACTAAGTATGACCATACATATTTACCTTCAAAAGATGGGATGATATCCCCGGATAATTATCAGTGGATTGCGACTTCCAAGTTTGTAAGTCTGCTTTTAACATCTTGTAACATTGCCGGCGACATTGATTCCCAGTATCTAATCCTTTCATTAGCTCTTTCTCTGCTTTTGAGTGAGATATATTCCAAAATTCACCTCCTTTAGGGACCATGTGGGTTCCGACGTTGTTAATTCTATCTATTGTATTTTGCGACAAAACTTTCCTTGTGTCAGGACGAGGCCAACCATACACACCCACTGGTACATGACTATCCCCAATCGTTGTGGTGACGTCTATATTGATATCGTGTTTCCCTTTAGAGCCAGGTATGGTCAGTGTCAGTGCTGGACCATGAGAATTTTTAGAAATATGCACATCTGAAAAAGACATGCATATTATATAAATACTTACAGGTGACCATTTTCAGACATATGATTTTCGTTCCCCCTTGATTTCCAATTACATTTCCCTTTCAAAAACGATTACACAATTAAAATTATTGAAGATTTAATAGCAACACACCGGAGATAGCCTTCTTTCATTTTGTCACACTTTCGAATTCTCTATACAACGACGATTTTTGTTATGCCCACCTTGTTATGATAGTAGAGGGGCATTATGTTTTCTGGTCTGCTCGTTCGTCTGTTCGTCCGTTTGTCCGTCTGACCCGCTTCAGGTAAAGTTTTTGGTCAAGGTAGATTTTGATGAAGCTGAAGTCCAATCAACTTGAAACTTAGAACACATGTTCCCCATGGTATGATCTTTTTAATTTTAACGCCAAATAAGAGTTTTTACCAAATTTCACGGTCCACTGAACATAGAAAATGAAAGTACGAGTTTCAGGTTAAATTTTTTGTTAAGGTAGTTTTTGATAAAGTAGAAGTCCGATCAACTTGAAACTTAGTACACATGTTCCCTATGGTATGATCTTTTTAATTTTAACGCCAAATAAGAATTTTTACCAAATATCACGGTCCATTGAACATGGAAAATGATAGTGCGAGTGGGACATCCGTGTACTTTGGACACATGCGTGTTTATACTGGTTCATCGGTAAGGTCGATTGTTGACATATGCAGATCTGAAAATGTGTTGATGCGTTATTTTCTATATCATTGACGTGAAGACGTTGTGCGCGATGGTGATTAGTGAGTGTTTACAAGATGTCCACTTTAAAAGACGATTTTGGCGTAGTTCAATATAACCTTTGAAGCATTCAACTTATATTTATATAACTTTTATATAACTTTATTCACAAATGAAGGTTGACATTCTCTGCACTAAAACCGCAAATCACCAAAAAATATGCATCCAATACCTTTAAGGTTCAAATCTTTGATGGCTGTCTTTATCTTGCTGTAAAGATCCTCTTGAACTTTTCTAGGTATAATGTCTCCATTATGTGTTACTTTACTGGTCATCTTTGCATTCTCCTCAGCCTTAACAGCAGCATATCCGATAGGTATGTGGTTCTGTCTACCTTTTGGAACGGCAGTCATTTCTCTTCTCACATTGAGGTTTTCTGGAGGTGCACTCTAAAATAGATTTTTCGATATTGATATTTCTTATATCTATTTCCTATCCTTATTTAAAAATGTATGATTAAATATTACCAGAAAATGAAAGTCTTAATATAATGGTAACATGACTTATTTATAATACAAGTACTCAGTTGAAAACGGATGTCGATGTATAATGTACAATTGATTTTCACACTTGCTACATTTACTACATATTGATGTATGATAAAGATATGACCACACATATTGAATTATTTCCATGAGGTTCGATGAGTAATTACTTTGAAAATATTTATCGGAGGTATCAATTTGTTTGCACTTAAAAGTAAATAGAAAAGTTGTTTTCAGAACCATGTAGTATAACCGAATGATTAACGCCGAGAAAGTTTTTTTCAAACCGGAATAAGTCAATTGTCTCTCATACTAGAACTTAAAAAATAAGTATATCGTTTTTAATCACTGCTCAGTGAGCTATTATTGAACACAAGAAGTGACTATCACTTGACACCAGCATAGTAGTCAATACTTCGGTGTTGACATGATTATCAATAAGGTGGTCATTTTAATAAATTTCCTGTTTACTAACTTCGAATTTTCGAAAATCAAAGAATTTTCTCTATTTCCCAGGAATAGATTACCTTAGACGTATTTGGGACAACTTTTTTGAATTTTGGATCCTCAATGCTCTTCAACTTTGTTCTTGTTTGGCTTTATAAATATTTTTTTATGAGCGTCACAAATGAGTCTTATGTATACGAAACGCGCGTCTGGCGTACTAAATTATGATCCTGGTATCTTTCATAACTATTTACACCACTGGGTCGATGCCACTGCTGGTGGACGTTTCGTCCCCGAGAATATCACCAGCCCAGTAGTCAACACTTCGGTGTTGACATGCATATCAATTAGGTGGTCATTTTTTTTTTTTATAAATTTCCTGTTTACAAAACTTTAAATATTTGAAAAACCAAGGATTTTCTCTATATCCCAGGCATAAATTGCCTTAGCCGTATTTGACACAACTTTTTGGAATTTTTTATCCTCAATGCTCTTCAACTTTGTACTTGTTTGGCTTAATAAATATTTTTATTATGAGCGTTACTGATGAGTCTTGTGTAGACGAAACGCGCGTCTGACGTACTAAATTACATTCCTGGTACCTTTGATAACTATTGACAAAAAGTGACTTCGTATTACCCCTTTTCCAGAAAAGGTAAAGCTCCATAATCTTGATAGTCTTCGATTTACCATTATATCGACACATGTTGTCAACATCAATATTTTGTGTTACTTTTCAGGATTAACGGTATACATGTATGTACTGTATAGCTGCGTTAAATGCGACATAAGGTTTTTGAATACTAGTACTTACCTTTGGGTCGCGTGGATTCAAATTATCTTCGTAGATATACTTTACTGTTCCTTTAGTCTTCACGTAAACCACAGGGATGTTCAAAGCGATGTTTACGTCAAATTCGTCGGCTTTTTTAACCTTTGTACCAGTAGCATGACTTCCAGCTTTTCTAATATCAGTACTGTATATTTTGCCATCCTCTTGTTTGCTAACATGATCCATGATTTCGTTTAACGTGTCACGACACTTTCTAACACTCTCTTTACGATCATCTTTGCTAACCATGACATTTTTTTTGTAAAACGCATCATAGTATTCTCCTTTACTTTTATATTTTGCATCTGGTATATTCAAGTTTTCTTGTGTATCGCGAATATGTTGAGCAAGACCATCTGCAGATTTACATATTTTCCCACAATCACACTGATTAGGTGGTTTAGTATAATCATGAAGTTTAGCCCTCTGATGATCGTTTAATGCCCCATTTGTTTCAAATGACCGACAGCAACTTGAGCAAGGATTTTCTTTCATGTTTTTTTCATTGTTTTCTCGTGTGATTTTAATTCTTCTTCAGAAGTAAACTTGTATCCACAACCACAACCGTGTGTTCCATGATTCATGGCGGTGTGACATGTTTGCTGCGCTGCGCTCCTAAATCTAGTTTCTCCACAAACTGGGCATGCCATGTTTATACGATACTATTCTGTAATTAAATGCATATATGATACATATCTGTAATATTACTAAATAAGTGTAGCTGCGCTTTCTTTAATTGGTTTTGTATGTTGAGTGTTTTGTTAGATATATCGCATAGTGCTATGAGTAAATGATAAAATTCTGATGAAAGATGTCCCAAATTACATTAGGATGTAGCATTTTACAAAACACAATAAACAGAACGGATTATTGTGTTTGAATTGAAATACAATACATTTAAAACAATGACGTTACTAACTTCATTTGAATAAAACAGAAAATGATACAAATTAAAAACCAATTGTTATGAGAACGATTAAAGGTCTTTCCATATCAATTTTTTAAAATTATTGATGAAAGCAACTTCCGATGTCGTCTTTTGTTATCTTTTGATTAGAATATCTCCTCTGTAACTACTTGGTCAAGTTTTCCTCAAAGTTATAAAAATCATCAATGGGCTATCTAGATGACAAAATGTGTCAACAAATTAGAGTTATTATCCTTAAATGACGATGTTTGTTTGGGGCATTTTTGCCTAAAATCTTGAAAACTATAAAAGTAAGATAAAAACTTAAAAACTTAAAAACAAGAAATCTATCAGCAGGATATGATTTTCAAATAGATCTACATTACGAAAATTGTCAATTAACTCGTGATTATGGTAACCCCCATTTCATGATGATTTTGACCATGACGTGGCACATGTTGGAAATACAGATGACCAACACGGATTTGTTACAGCCTCCTGTTTTTAAAATTGATAAATATGGTAAAATACAATATTATACAATAAGTTTATTCTAAAATACATATTAAGGATGTATTCTTCTGACGTTTCAGTCACGTTGAAATCTCCTTCTGGAATTATTTCTGAAATATGTGATACAAGTAGAAAATGTCAATGAATTTACAAAATGTAATAATCGAACTTTACTCTGTGAAAAAATTGGGTATTTTCAATTAGTAGTTATTGAGTAATCAGTTTTTAATTCTTTTTTTGCCAAAATTTTGAGAAATTTGGTGAGAAATTTATTTAATCATTTATAGTAGTATACCGCTGTCCGAAATTCATAAATTGATGTTTTTTCAGGATTATGTACATCCTACATATCTTTTTTGTTTTCAAATTTCTTAGATATGTATGCGTTCAATCATTTATAACAAAGAAGTTGAAAAAATAAAACGGAGCAAAATCCCAAATCTACAAAATTGACAACATGGTAAATTTGACACAACAAAGCATCAAAATATGATAAAACTTTCTTATTAACACCTACCTATAGTTTTTTAAGTTCAAATTTATTCAGATTGCTCCCCTTTATCTTTATTGAAAGTATGACAAAATGTTTAATTGTTGAAATGTGATTTTTTTCATGAAAATAGCCCAAAAATAGGTAAAATTTTATTAAAAATGTGGAAACCAACAAAATTGGATACTTTCAAAGGGCTGTAGAGAAAAAAGAAGTGCACCACCATATGAATTTTCTTCACAAATTATTTATTTACAGTCATATAAACTCAAAAATCAGACATTTTTGGAACGTCAGAGGTGTACATTCTTTTAAATATTAATGAAGAATACCTTTGCAGTTAAATTTATATACAGACCTACAATTGTAGAAATGTAAAGCATTGTCTTCATAACGTTAACAATATGGAACCATTATACAACAACATGGTTTAAATAAAAACTTTGAAACTTTGAAAGCATTGTCTCTATAACATTAACAGAAACGAACTATAAAAACAGCAACATTTGAAATATTAGTAGTTGATCCATCTTTTTGTATACATAAAATCAACTGATGTTAGAATATGTGGTATGAGTGCCAATGAGATAACTCTCCACCCAAGTCACAATTTGTAAAAGAAGACCATTATAGGTCAAATCTTAAGTATGGTCTTCAATACGGAGCATCGGCTCACACCGAACAGCAAGCAAGTGTAAAACTGTTAACACAGCAAAACCAATGGTATAATCTGTTAAAAAAAAAACGAGAAACGAGAAACACTTATGCACCACATCACCAAACGACAACCACTGTACTCCAGGTTTGGGACAGGTGCAACCAATTGTAGCGGGCGCAAACGTTTTAACATGTACCAACCTTCACCCGTATCTGAAAAAGTAATTTGACATCAACAGATAGAATGACACACTTTAAAATATTTATTAAAATGGCTTTTGGTTTGTAACCCGGATTTGTTTTTTTCTCAATCAATTTATGAATTTCGGACAGCGGTATACTACTGTTGCCGGCTTTATTTAATTCAGTCAAAAGACATATTTACACAAACAAGTGAAAATACACTGAACGAATAAATTTGATTTATGATACGATGTAAATATAAAATCAATAGAATAAAGGATGAAATGTTAAACAATATCATGAAGACAACCAAACCTTGAACCAAATGCAGCCAAATAAAATGATGTACACAGGTAAATGAAAATAATTTTGTTATAAGGTATACAGTAATATGGAATACGGAAATAAAAAAAAAATTCTTATGGAACAAAAATACTGCAATCCGATTGGTTAATTACCCCGGTATAAATAACACCCCACCTAGGCGAGTGATATACGTAATATTTGAAAAAGACGTCTTGTTAAGGAATTTAATGCACCCACCTAACACACGGCTAATTTCTTTTTTAAATGAAAGAATAATGATTTAACTTTGATTTTGACCCGGTCGTCACAAAATCGTACGGTGCAGTTTTTGTAAAATTGACGTTTATTTCAGAAATTAGTTGAAAATTATAAAATTAAGACATGTTTTTCAAGCAAAGAAAATTAGTCGTATCTCTTCTCTTAGACAGAATAATTAAGTGAATCAGGTTCTTAAAATAATGAAAAACAATATTTACAACTGTAAGTCCGCATGCTTTTGCATTCCTTCTAAATATTTGACATTTTGTACGAACATTTTCATAATCCTGACCTTTTCGGATCTACAAATAAATTTTTATTAAATGGTTTTGGACCCTATCCGTTTTAGAACACATCAAATTACTCATCAGTTATCGTTTTTTCATTAAAGATCAAGACTTTATCTCAACATTTCTTAAAATCACGAATTTCTGTAATTTTATGATGTTGGGTAAAATCACTATAGTTTCCGGAATCCCTTATCTATTTCGTTATCGTTTTTTTTACTGAATATATTAGTCGATTTCCGTGTACTTAATAGTGCTATTAGAGTACGATAAATTATATTTTAACGTTTCTATTTCTATCTTTAACTTTAGTGTAGCTTAAATAGATATAAAATCGTCCGAAATTAAGATCAAATCAAAGTAAAACATAGTTTTTGAGTTCTGTAGAATTCACCCTTTTCTAAATAAGGAATCATATCGGAAAATTGTAGAAAATCTTCCGAGTCGTGTCAAATTTTCACAGTCCAGTTCACAATGAAACCCTTCCTATGCTAAAAACTATCCATTGATTGACACAGATGCATAGTCTGTCATGTATTTAACTACATGGAAACTATATATATATATATATATATATATATATATATATATATATATATATATATAGTTAAACACTTAAATGAAGATACAGTTGTATTGCCGCAATGGGAAAACGAAAAGATGAAGTTTACAGGAGACTGGTCGATGAATATGAAAAAAATGAAAACATCCCATTTGAAAATACAAAATATCATAAGAGTTGCTATAAATATTTCAAAGCACAACATATCATCTTCTGTTTTGTCTGTACAAAGACTTTGTACTACATGTACCAATTCTACCGACCAGTCTCCTCTCATATATATCAACGAGGGCAGTAGATCTACAACTCATTCTGATTTGTCTGTTTGTATATTTTGCAAATGTATAAAGCCTATAAGCAAGTTACACAACTTCATAAGGTATCCTCTGAGGAGCAAACTCAAGCTGTATTGAGAGTTACTACATACATCTCCTTCAATGATCTGATTTACAAAATAACTCATGATAATTTTACTATTAAATCTTTATACCATCGAGCTTGCATCGATAAATATTTGCTACAAAATTTGAAATCAGAAAGTAGAGATCTATTTAATTCTGAACATAAAACAGCTTTTACTAACATTTCGACGATTAAAGATGACGTGCCTGTACACAAGGAAGTATTCTGGTTAACAACTTTGATTACTTGATCAGTTAACCGGGCTTAATTTCTGCCCGAGGATCGCCGCCGAGAAAACAACACAACATATATATATATATAAAAATATGGTCAATTTATAGTTACATGTATACACTTTTAACAAGGCCCAGGTACATCCAATATTGTATGCAGTAGCTCTATAATTTTGTCTTATGCCGTAATGACGGAAAATTACCCGTTTAAAAACTGTGAAAAACAGTCTGTCAAATTTAAAGATCTGAGCAGTGACTGCGAAACTGGTTGCAAGCACTTTATGCAGCTACTAGTATTTTACGGAAGCAGATATAGAGTAAAGTTGTAATCCAATCAGATGAATATCCATTATCTAAAACATTTCACTGGATTATTCAATTGAAATTATGCCACCTGCTTTAAAAACATTTCTGTATTGTCTTTTGGATGATGGCACATCTGCGGCAGTTAATAAAGCGTATGGTATTCCTATTGACAAAGTTCTTAGATGTATGGCTTTACTAGAATGTATATTATCTACATATATTTATTTACTCTTTTTCATTTAGGTTTATCATTACAAATGCACCGTATTTATGGACACATCTTTGATAACTATTAACAAGTTTGACTGATCAGGAGAAAATGAAAATGGGGCATACATTCTACATGGCATTATTTTTCTTCTTGGGGTCAAAATTTAATCCAAGACAATGTCGACCTAACTACAGAAACAATAAAAGTTCTCCGTATGACTTTGGTTGGCTAAAAGGCAACATCGGTCCGGTATGATGTCATCCAACTTTCTACAAGATCTGATCTGTTCACGCATTGGTATAGGTATAGGGGGGTTGAGATTTCTAAAAACATGTTTTACACCCCCCTAATTTTGCGGCTGTCCCAAGTCAGGAGCCTCTGGCCTTTCTTAGTTTTGTATGATTTTTTATTTTAATTTCTTGAGTATATTTCGAAGCTTATAGTATGACGTCCATTATCATTTCAAACTAGTACATTTGTGTTTAAGGGCCAGCTCAAGAACGCCTCCGGGTTTGGGAATTTCTTGCTGCATTGATGACCCATTAGTGGTCTTTGGCCGTTGCCTGCTTTTTGAACGGGTTGGTGTCTCTTTGACAAATCCCTCATGTCCATTCCCAATTTTTAATTCAATCTGTATATAGTAGATCTTGTGTCCGCTTTGAGCAAAACCTCTGCTGTACTGATATATGCCCATGCCAAGGAAGTTGTCTTTGTATGGATATGTTGACCGATAAGAATGATGAGATTACAAGTTAAAATGAGCTATAATATTCCAATATCGCAATACTCCGACACCTAAATGGTCCAACATCCCATTGGTCCGACGTTTCGATCATATAGGTTATACGCTAACGGGATTTTTACATAAGAAAGCCAAATAAAAGGTTCAATATTAGGATAACGTTGTCCTCCATTTGAATCAGTGAAACAAGATATAAAAAAGTAATACTTATTGCCAAAGTAGCCGATCGTCATCACTAGCGTAATTTAAAAAAAGTACAAACTACTTTGTCAAGTGATGTTTGATTAATTAGACATCTCAAGATACACGGCGGCCGACTAAAGTAAAATCAAACACAGTTTGACGTACAATGAGTGATCATATTTTCCTTGTGATGTTTTATATTAAAATTGTCAATTTGTTGATATAAATACACTAGTAGCACTTACTCATTTTAGTAATGTTAGTTAGTACTCTGATTTTTTTTTTATATTTATTTTATTTTATCAAAACACAATACATGATCATGATAATATACAAAAGTATATAAATTATTCTTTACAATGCAGGTAATACAATTACAGATAATTATAATTAAGTTAATTTTAATAATTCTTACAATTACTAATTCTAAAGAACAGTTTGAGTTTTCTGCTGCAAACTAATTTGTCTATGTTTTGTTTTATTTTCTATAGTAAAATTTTGAAGAAGAAAAAAATGGATAGAGAAAAATAAAAGAAAAAAATCAAAAGTTTGTCAAAAAAGTAACAAAAAAATATCTAACAAAAGAACAATACAAGTTTGAAATTTTTAGAAAAAAAAAGAAAAGACTCTGATTTAGTGATGTAAATGAAATTGCTGTATATTCCAGACTCAACATATTGCACTACAATAAAAAAAAATCTGCCCTATGGTTGTCTGATCTTGAAGCGGTTGACAGGCTTTCAAACTAACAGGAGACTATACGCTTCCTCAATTTTAATGTACAGCTCATCATGGGACTTTTCTAAACAATTAAAAATACGTCATATGTTATATTTTTCCCTTGCTTCAAATATTTTTTTTCGGATTATTTATATCAAACATTGCATATAAATGTTTGTAAATACGTGCAATCAAATGATATGGAGGTATTATAAGATTTAGATAACGCAAGGGAGACTACAGATACATTTGTGTGACTTAATGGTTGATTTTCAAAGACTCTGAGAGAAAACGTTACGTAACATGCGTTACCGTTAAAATCAACCAAAATTATTTAATACTATGATAGAAATATATTTTCCCAACAGTAATACAGCATTCCTAAAAAATTCTTTCGTTTTTGCATTTGTTTTGACTGGATTTTTCTACTGGAAGTATCCGTGAATTGAAAATGCACCCATGACCTTTGACTTCGATTTAAAAAAAAATGCACCATCCTTTCTTTTGACGACCGGGATATTTAGAAAGTACACATTCTTAGCTTTCCAGTGATATATAATTTAGCCGTGTGTTAGGTAGGTGCATTAAAAATGTAAATTTGTCTCTCATATCACTCGCCTAACCCTGGTTCACCCAAAGATAAATAAAATTTTGCCATAATTCCAAAAAAAAAAATTATTTGCTAAAATTAAGAATAAAAAATAATAATAAATGTAAAAAAAAAAGGGAAAAATAAATAAATTTGAGGACAAAAATTGAAAAAAAATTGAAATTTTTTTTTTAAAGAAATTTTTTTTTTCTGAATTTTCCCCAAAATGAAAAAAACAGTATTTAAAAATGCGCAGCAATATCTACTTTGAAAAAATTGATACTCTGGAAATTTTTCATTACCATTTTTCCATTTTACATCCTGGTTTAAAGATGAATAAAGGAATAGCTCATAAGAAATAAATTCGTTATCTTTGTGTAATCAGGGGTGTATGGAGTTTTACACTTTTTTGCGCCTCAGGGTGTATGAATTTTCAACAAAGGTGTAAAATTCTGTCCCCCTGATTACATCAAGATAACTAATAATATTCATACCAAACACTTACCAAAGCTGGTATAATATGCATGCCTTAACGTATTGTATGGGTATGAATGAAAATTGTGATGTTTTCGAAAAACATAATGCATATCATGCTGCATTAAGAATTGATACACAGATTAATGTCTTATTTTGACACTTTTGTATTTTATATTTTTAAATAGGTCCATACATGTATTTTAAAGTAATGTGTAATTAAATAATTCGCTGTTATATGTCTTTGGTCAGTTACACTATGATGATCAGCGATAATTATAACTAAGGCCATTATTACAGACATTGGACATAAAACTGGGTCATTATGAAACCAAACAACTAGATAAAAATACAGTTGAACTTATATGAATCTGTAAGTTTTTGTTTAATCACTTTCAGTACACAATTTTTTCCTTATACTATGCTCATTCTATTTGAGCAGTCAAAAGCGTTGACTGTATCTTACCATGTCATTTACAGTCACTGACCCGATATCACTTTTTACTCATTAATATTCAGTTCGCCAGAACAACTCTTTACTAGTATTTAAGTATTCATGACGACCCTTTCAATCTTTTCCAATGTAAACAAACGTGTTTCTTCTTTACAATTTTTGGAAAAGTATATTTCATATGTTTCAATTGTTTTTTAAAAACTGTTATGCTCATTCAAGTTCTTGTAGATATTCTAGTCCATAGTTAAACGAATTCGTTCGCCAGCGGTTTCAACATATCATATTTTGTTGCGTTATGATATCACTACGCAAGATATGAGGCCTTTTTGATAAAAAAAAAAGGGGGGATTCCCCAATACAAAAATCGAATAAATAACAATTAAGATTTTTCTTCTTGAATGCAGTATTAAGACAATAATAGTGTATTGACTTGACATATCAATGATATAAGGACTCGGCCCGAAACGGTGATAAAGCTCGACAGAGGCACGTCTTTCCCTGTTTCTAAGCCTCATCCTGATGCCAAGTCAATACACTATCATTGTCTATATATTTGCTCCTCCCACTTTACTCGCATGATATACTCTTTGAATAAAGCAAATACAAGATTATACGAACCTTTCATGCAAGTCGAACAGAAGGAAGTAAATTCAAATTACATTATACGTGGCTATATCTGATAAGTGCATTCATTTACCATATTACAATTTTATGATATGATGTAATATTGATTGACCTCGGGGTCAGATTCTACCTTTTGCTATACATGTTAAAAGAAGGATACTGTTTGCAATATATAAATATCAAATTCATAAAATACGGTGTCATAAAAATATTCTAAATTTAGAACGATTTAGAGATTAAGATGATATTGACTGAAAATTTCCAATGCAAGTGTAAGCTTTTTTAAAAAACTTGTTTGACGTCATTTTCTGTTTTTATTTTATTTCAGCCGACCTAAAGTATTTAGTGTTTTCTATCCACTTGGCGTCTTTCGTTTATCGTCTTCCTCTATTTTACGTCCGGTATCCAATCTCATTAATCGATTAGAAAGCAAAAAATCAAGATAAATGTAATGGTAGAAGATAATATACATACATAAATAGTAGTAAAAATTAGCAGATAAAACATTTAGGCCCTCATATTACAAATAGTCGAGCAAATTGATATTGTATAATTTTTGATTATTGGGGGTTAACACTATACACTAGACTTTAGTTGAGAAAAATCACATCTTATTTGAAAACTAACATTAAAACTTTATTCATTTTACAATTTATTAAACTACTTCTGTAATGCACCGAAATGAATATAGCAAGTAACATACGTTTTAAGAGTTTATATGGATTAATCTTCTCTAGGAGATTTTCTGCTTAATCATTTGAAAGCCAGAGCTGCATAAATAGCCAGCAATACATGAACCTATACAAAAGGGGACATACAAAAATAACCAATTCATCTGACTAAGGTACAATTCTAGGAAAATATGCTACATAATCATGTCAGTACTAAGGTACTGCATATTAGGCTGTCAATATCCTTAGAAACGTTGTTTTACTTTTCTGTAACCACGGCATTGTAAAAGAGTGCAAACATCTGTATTTTTTTTTATCCTCTTTCAAAAAATAAATGGCAACTTTATAAGTGATGTTTCATATCGAAAAAAAAATTATCATTGATACCAGTTAAAATGTTGTACGCCTGACGCGCTTTTCGTCTTCAATGACTAATCAATGACGCTCAAATTAAAAAGTTTAATAAACCAAATAAAGTATTAAGTAAACGATCAAAAGTTCATAACTACTGTTCCTTCTTTGCTTAAGGTTCTGCTCCTTGTATGAAAAAAAAGTTTAATAATAAAAATACCGATCTCGAGTAAAATTCTAAACAGAAAGTCCCGAATCGTTGGCAAATTTAAACGCTCAAACATATAAAACACATGGCTTTGTACAAAAATTTTAAATGTAGAAAATGGTGGATTAAACCTGGTTTTATATCTTACTTAACCTCTCGTGTGTATGATAGTCACATTCCATCATATTGATAACGTTGAGTGTACAAAACATACACACATACTAGGTAAAAAATAGACGATTTCCATTAATCATCCTGCAACAAAAGTTTGAATATGAACGCTCGATATCAAGTAAAAGCAAAACGCTCGCAGCATATAAGCACATTTTAGTTGACCAAATAGCATTATGAAATCATTTTTATAACATTTTGTCAGATATGTAACAATTATATTCAAATTTTGACATTTTCAAAAATCAAAATATGAACGTGGCGTTGTTCGTTTTTCGATTACAAGTATGCGTTTTACCATGTGGTCTATCACATTGCTCATTAGCAGACAGTATTGTTGGTGTTACTCGTTTGCCGACTAATGTCTGTCACTGTCAAAAACACTATTTATTTAGCTGAACACCGGCTTGGCCACATATTAACAGATTGGGTACGCTTTTATATTTTAACTTAATCGATTTTTTCGATATCATCCTTTTGGAAAATAACTATTAGCTATAGAATGCAGAAACACAGTGCTGAATGATTTATTAACTTGAAAGGAGTTAAAATATTAATGAAAACAGTCTTTCACCATTAAATTGAAGATCAAAACGCGCAGAATAGGTTTCAATTAAACATATATGAATAAATATATTTTAAAGTAGATTATAATGGATGGTAGAATAATATAAAAAAAAAAAGAAAATCACAAAAATACTGAACGCTGAGGAAAATTCAAAACGAAAAGACCTTAATAAAATGGCAAACTAATACGCTCAAACAGATCAAAAGAATGGATAACAACAGTCATTTTCCTGACTTGGTACATGCATTTTTCTTATGTCGAAATGGTGGATTAAATCTGGCTTTATAGAAAAAAGCTAGAGCTTTCACTTGAATGACAGTCGCATCAAATTCCGTTATATTGACAACGATGTGTGAACAAAACAAACAGACGTAATAGGTAAAAATTTAAAAAAAGAAGTCCAGCAGTCAACATTGTGTTATAATCATAATCACTATAAAAAAAACCAAATATGTATCAAAGAAGCACAAAACATGCTTCTCATTCTTATTTCAAGCATTGGTGATATGTTTTAGATTTGGACTCTTTACGATTCGTGTAACCAACATGAATGATGTAAAGGAATGCTGGCATTTCTAAAAAAGTTGTCAGCTAATTCCAAAAGAACTGAGTGAAAGCCTCAATAACGCATGACAAGTATAAAATTCGAAAAAAAATCGCATCATGTGAGTTCAATCTTATGTTGAAAATTGTATATAGAATGTTAATGTATATTGACATTGAATTTAGAAAATAATTGTTAAATTTTGAAAATCGAACTTTGATGGCTGTAAACCGAAGAATGAATAGAAAATCGGACATTGACTATTGAAGTGTTGAGTATGAGCATCGATATTGAATTATTGAACGTAAGAAATCATATCTTAAATGTTGATATTGCATACTAAATACTTGTTGATTTTTTAAAAAGAATATTCAAAGCTGAATGTTGAAAATAAACTGCCAACTCCCACAGTCAAAGAAATCATAGTAATTTCGTACCCTAACCATTTCGTACCCCCCCCCCCCTATTTCGTACCTTAGCAAAAACATTTCGTACCCTGCATTCCGTACCCAGGCAAAAACTTATTCGTACCCTGACCATCATTTCGTACCTTGACCATTTCGTACCTCCTTGAATACGATTTTCCTAAGATTTTTTGCATTTGATAATAAATCAGAGTTTAAATGATTGAGTTTGATCGTTCTTTATGAAGGTAAAACGGGAATTGAGCTCCGGACGCACTTAATGTATAAAGAGTTATTTCCTGTCATTAAAAGGTTCAATGGATATTGAATATTACATGTATAAATGTTGAAAGTTGAACTTTGACAAGCAAATGTCCAATTTTGAAAGATGAAATCGAATCATTTTTAAAACGAATGCTGGATGATGACTTATAATGTTGCATACATGAATATTGAATTCTTGAATCGAATGTTGAATATATACATGTTAAATGTTGAACATTTGATTAGTGAAATATACGTAGAAGGTGACTATTGCGAATCAAATGTTAAATATTGAATTTTAATTTCAAATAAAGAAATTGATTTTAAATTCATAATTGAATTTCATGTTGGAAATCGAATGTTTAATTTTGATATCGGATCTCGTATAAAGAATTGGAAATGTTTAGAACATCGATATGATTAAGAAAATTATCTTACACAAGGTTTTGAATGTTGAATATTGAAACAACTTGATTTCAATTAATCTAATTCTTAATATGGTTCTATGTGTTAATTTTTGTTTATATTTACGGAATGTCTGATCAATGCGAATAATGTTTGCACTAAAAAATAAATACAGTGCCAAATTTATAAAAAGGACTAGTCAAATGTACAACGCCCTCAAAACATCGATACATTGTTGACACAATACTGGATATATCGTGATAGAATTACATTAGATGTCATTAAAAAAGTGACAATCTTTGTGAAGAAGTGTATATGACAACGCATTTTTTTTTCAAGCGGCACGTTTATGAATTATACAACACAAATCGATATTAGGTATGAAATATTATGATGTAAAGTCTAGATTTAAATTCGGTCTATTTTATATTAAAACCTACAGCTTTTATCTGTTCTTCCTGTTAAAAAGGGTAATTGCATTTACTCCGCAAATCACCCAGCATATAGATGTCACAGCAGAATCTGGTCGGTTTGAACCTAAAACTATATGTCATTGTCAATTATAACACCGTCATGTGTTACCATGTGCATAAAATACTAAGAACGTTAGAAATCCCTCCCAGCTTCTCAATCAAATACCATGTAGTGTTTTTATACCACATGGTAATACTGCATGACTTATTTAACGTTTAATGTTAGGCAACCATTAAATAAGCAACAATACAAGTTGATTCATGTAATGTTTGCAATTTTAGAGTGCACTAGTAGTTTCTGTCAAAAGCACAACTCTTCGTTCATTGCTGAAGGTGTGACATCCTAATTCATACAGTCAGGAGTAAATGTTGTTTTTTAAATGAGTTGTAAATAAAATTATTTACACACAAAGTACAACTTAAACTCCAAGGAAGAAATTCCAAATTTGAATATTGACTCTTTTGTTTAAGCTTGGAAAAGAAGCTGCCATTTGAGCATAAAGGCGGTTGGCATCTTAGTTTCTTCATTTTTCTTAATTTTATCAACAAAATTCTAGAATATTTTCTATAGTAATGCCAGTACCAATTCACTGACAATGAAGCTAATGATACCCTCGGTAGATAAACTCTTGATAGATTCCAGGATTGAAATTTTATATTTTATAACACGGTGTTATACTTAATTTGTAACAACAAAATTACCATGAGTGCAAATTTATTAATTGTTTCTTATTGATAAAGTAAACTTTACTTTATCAATTTTGTTTTACATTTGGTGAACGATTAACAGTGTATTACTGCCTTAATTTGCCTTTTGCGAATGGCCTATGCGATGCTCAATTAAACGGGTTGCATTCATCGTCCTGTAACCCACATTTTAAAGTAAATCTCAAACGCCCGTAGCAACTGCAGGGTATCAGCACATTGTAGTTGAATGACTATCATTATGAAATCTTTACTAACTTTTGCTCGGATATGTAACAATGATGTCCAAAATGAAGAAAAAAAACATGCATGTGGTTATTTTTTTTGCGTTTTTGCTGCGTAATATATTGTTGATAGCATCAAAATGTATTATTCATTAGCAGAAGGTAGGTGGTTACCATTATTCATTTGCTGGCTAATATCTGTCAATGATCATTACTTATTTATCTAAACTACAGGGTTGACACATATTAACATGAATAATAGATTGGTTATGCATACATATTACAATTTAATAGATTTTGTCGATTCCAAGTCTTTTAAAAAATATCAATTAGCAATTGAATGCATTAACACAGTAACTAATAATCTATGAATCTACGAAGGAGTTAAAATATTAATGATAACAGTCATGCATTATAAAAATTATTAAAATAAAAAAAAGAACATCAATAGAATAGGTTTCACTGGACAAAAATAGAGACATTTTATTTAAAAGTTGAATATAAATTGTAGGATTCTGAAGAATTACAAAAAAAAAATAAAAAAAGATAAATCGCAAAATGCTAGTAATTTTTATTTCAAGTACTGATGCAAGGTTTGGTTTGGATTTTGTATGATTAGATTCATACAATCGAAATAATTGATTTAAAGGAATGCTGGCATTTTGGAAATTAACCAAATACAGAACGCTTCTGACTTGCTCACAAGTCCAATTATTAAATGTTTGAAGCCAAATCATAAAAGTTGATATTGAATGCTGAATATCTGAATGATGAATTTTGAAACGGAATGGAATTGAAAGGGCCGGATTTAAGGTTCCAACAAAATAAAGACAACAGTAGTATACCACTCTTCGAAAGTCATATATCGATTGAGAGAAAACAAATCCAGATTGCAAGCCAAAACTGAGGTAAACACATCAACTATAAGAGGGAAACAACATAAACAATGAAGTTTACCTTGGATTAATGGTTTTATGTAATTTTTGGTCACAACGCTCCTGACGGTGCTACTTATTTACACATTCATGGCTGTAATTATTTTGGGTTTGAGCGTTCATTATGAAGGTAACATCAGACAAGTGCTGCGGATTCAATAAATGCATATATTGTAATGTTCAGTCATTGAAAGTGTTATTGGAAATTGAATGTTGAATGCTGAAATAAATGTTGATATATAAATGAACGAATACAATCATATTTTCAATGTTGAAAGAAGAATTCGAGTTTTGAAATGTTGTATTTTACACCAACAACTGTAATGTTCCATATATAAATATTGAATGCTGAAATCGTATGTTGAATATATACATATTAAATATTAAGCATTTAATACAGAAAATTAAATATATAATATTGACTGTGGGAATCAAATGTAAAATATATAATTTTAAACAAACAATAAAAAAATTAAAGGTTGACTATTGAATTCATGTTGCGAATGTTGAATTTCAATGATGAAATCAATTGTTGAAAAGGAATGTTGAATTTTGAAAACGAATCTCCTATAATGTACATGTATACGTTTATTTTCATTTATGGTACGGTAGATTGGTCTTTAAATAAAAATACAAAGCCTATTTTTAAAAATTTGTCAAAATGCTGTTTACATCATGTTTTTTTCAAATATTATAAAAAGTTTGTATCACCGCGATTTTTGTTCACGATACAGGTTGTGCATATTTGTCTGATTTTGTATCAAACTGCATGGGAGACAAACAGTAAACAACACCACAGAATTTGAGGATCAAATATTTCATGATAACTGTACTAAAATTCTTTCTGATAAGAAAAATAATGAAGTCATCCGACTCGATTTCTTACTACATAATACAATAGGTAAATTAACTACACATTGTATAATGAAAGTTACTTTATCTGAGTTATCTCCCCTTATCTGGCAAAGTTAAAAAAAATCAATGTAGAACGATTTTATCTGCTATTTCGAAATCAAAACTGGATTCTGATTTTTTCGGGAATATTGTTCCATTCTTTTTTTTATACAGGACGGTCATAACCTATTACGAAAGTGAAAGTCGCGGTAAAGACGCACCAAGAAGTACATGAAGTAGCTGCACATTTTATACCATTTACAGTTATCTGATTAAATCAATTTGTTATGCAATGAATCCACGAGATCTATTTTTTAACTTTCTGACTTTCCTTTTTTCTTTGTAATTTAGAAACAATGTCGTAAGTGAAAAATACGGGTTCGGTTATTAATGTGTATAAAGTTCAAATGTAGCAAAACTGGTACTCTGTATCTATGCTGTTAAATGAGAAGACCTCATTTTGTGTGTCGCTTCTTTTCCTTCCAAAATAAATTAATCATCATGGCTCTGTGTGCTATATTGAGATCAGACGTGGCACGGTACTTGTCTATCCCAAATTCATGTATTTGGTTTTCTGGTTATATTTGTTATTCTCGTGGTGTTTTGTCTGATGCTTGGTCCGTTTCTGTGTGTGTTACGTTTCGGTGTTATGTCGTTGTTCTCCTCTTATATTTAATGCGTTTCCCTCGGTTTTAGTTTGTTACCCCGATTTTGTTTTTTGTCCCTGGATTTATGAGTTTTGAACAGCGGTATACTACTGTTGCCTTTATTTATAGGTACCATGCATGGTCCCATTTGTCATCCATTCTTATGATTATTCAGTTTGGGTAATTTTGGAGAAAAACGAAATCATTATGGTGTTTGACCAGGTGCCAATTACTCCCTCCAATTTAGAACGTATGCAAATGTAGGTCTACTCGGACAAAAGATAGTGCATTTGATGTCATTGTTTACTTAAACTAACCACAAATTGGCAGAAATGAACCTTTTAACTTTCTTATATGATTTTAAAGGTATGTTGAAAATATTGGCATGTAGAAAGCTGATACATGTACAATTCAGGAGATACCTGGATTCCATGAAGTTAAACATTAGGTAAAATATTTAGAAAGCTGTCAAAATTGCAAAATTTGGTGGAACAGACAGGGACTTTTAATTGGAGGTCGGACACCTAAAAGCGTCCGGTTATTGTTTCCGTTATCGGACTGACTTTTAAATTATAGACTAAGCTGGTTCTGGTATACTATGATTACACTACTATAATATATAGAGACTCTCCTATAATATATCAGTGAGTGCCGCGGATAAAAAAAACTTGGCTAATATATAGTAAATTGCAAATACACTTTATTTGTAGTATACAATTATGTATGTTCATCATGAATATACAGAAAACGCGACAATAATTGAAATTAACAGAAAACAAAAAATAACAACTTCAGAAATAAGGGAGAGGGCTAAAAAATATGTTGCTGTCTAAAATAAAGGACGTTTATATGTTAGTTATACGTCCTTGCTTTCCCGAAATTCACCAGTTATAAAATATTTTAGAAAAAATCATCCTACAACAGTTTACATACTTTCAACTACGCTCTAAATGCCAGCGATTTCGCGGGTGTGTTCTAGTAATAATTTAATGTTAAACACCTGTCATGCTCAAGTCATTTTTACTATAGTGCGAACAGGCATATTATTTATTATCCAATACGCCGTCTGACACACTTTTATATACTTTGTCAAATCCTTTTTATTGGTCCCTTTAAATCATGTGAATTCTTTTCTCAGTTAAACCACTCCAATTTTTATTCTAATAAGGGTTGTTTCTCTTTGATTTGGTATCTATATTTATACATGTTCAGACATGTATTTTAATTATTTTAGCATGTTATAACATTTTTTTTAATTTGTTTTAGGATTTTTCTTCCATTCTTATTTTTTTGTTTTGTTTATTTTTAGCTTCTGACTGGCCATTAGGCTGAAATTTTCAGAACATCTACAGGGTTGAAACTATTTTCTTAAACATGTTTTGGAAATTTGAATCTAGGTGAATCCTGAACCAACATAATACTTTCAAATCTGCATCCAATTTAATTGTATGTGTTAGATAATTATTATATATACGGAATGACTGATAAATGAGAATGATGATTGCACTAAAAACTTTCTTGTACTGGTGAATATACAAAGAATGGTCAACGCTATATCACATGATTTATACAATATGTACAACAATAAACAGAAATTTCAAGTCAGCTAAATGATAGTTGTTTTCCATTTATTGATGTGCATATTACTTTATAAAAGCTTTGGATTTCAAATATTTTGGCAACGAGCATCACTGAAGAGACATGAATTGTCGAAATGCACATCTGGTGCAGGAAAATTGGTACCGTTAATGTTATTACTACAATATGTGTTAATTTGATAAACACCGTCTTTTTTTCTGATGGAATTAAACACGTAACTGTATTACTAATTACAAATAGTGACTGTATTGAAATATGATACGCCAACTGACCTAATATTAAATGTAAACAGTTACCGCGTGATCACTGTCTGGAAGAGGGTCTTCAGAAATACTGTAAAACTGTTTACTCGCGTATTTGTATTAACCATATGTGGATTCTTTTTCTAAAATGAGTTCTAACAAAACTTTAGATTTTTTAACCCTGTATACCACCATTCCCCTTGTGAAATTAAATTTTGTTAAAGCACTTTGAGCGACAAAATATTATGTGTTTCTCGCTGTATGACGTTTGTATTTTCTGACGTCAGACGCGCGAAGCAATGATTGTGTTTGTTGGGTTTGATGGATTCTTGTTGTGCTTCTAAGTTAAATATTTTGTAACACAGTAATGACTGTTGTGCCCATATTTTGACAATTTGACCTAGTATGTCTGTTTTGTTCTCGCATCGTTGTAAATTTAATGGAATTTGATGCAACTGTCATACAAGTGAGAGGTTTAGCGCAATCAAACCAGGTTCAATCCACCATTTTCTACATTAGACGATGCCTGTACCAAGTCAGGAATATGACAGTTATTGTCCATCCGTTTGATGTGTTTTGTGATTTGATTTTGCCATTTGATTAATGGACTTTCCGTTTTTAATTTTTTTCGGAGTTCAGTATTTTTGTGATCTAATTGTTTACGTTACTAACAAGTGTGGACCAATATGAGTGTGGATAGTATGTTTGGATGTTTGACAGTGTCTTATGACAAAAGGAGTTCTATGTTTTTCCTATATGGTGTTATTAGTTGTGTTGCACGATGACAAACAATCTAAGCATTAGGAGTGTTGTTTATTTATTATTTAGTTTTTATGTTCAAGACGGGCATGGAAGAGACATTAATTGCATTAGTTACCAAATGATTATGATAGAATATGTTCCACATCTTTGATTTTGGATACATTTTGTAGCTAGGAGAGCAACACATAATACATTTTTCTAGGTTCCTTTTTTCATGTGTTTTTTTTTCTAAATGGGAGATGATATCTAGATTTGAGAACACGATATCAGGAGCCTGTAATTCAGTGGTTGTCGTTTGTTTATGTGTTACATATTCGTTTTCATTTATTTTTTGTACATAAATGATGCCGTTAGTCTTCCCGTTTAAATTGTTTTACATTGTCATTTCAGGGCCTTTTATAGATGATTATGCGAAATTGGCTTTGCTCATTGTTGATGGCCTTACGGTGACCTGTAGTTGTTAATTTCTGTGTCATTTAGGTCTCTTGTGGAGAATTATCTCATTGGCAATCATACCACATCTTTTTTTTTATATGTATTTGCTTACTATTTGTATGGTTCTATTTATATTACTTTGTGGAAGATCGTCAGTATCATTAGTAAAATAAATTGTTAAAAGGTCGAATTGTTCCTCAGATTAGAATACATTTATTGGTTTTTAGTAATGACAATGCCTGACAAGATGCTAGGGGCTAGATGAGCTAGGAAGTAAACTTCTGTGCTGATTTTTATCAATTCTTTGATAATATTTCCTCCAAAGCTGGTCGAAGCAAAAAAAAATTGACAAAATTTTAATATGAAAATGATTTCACCAAAAGAACTTTTTTGAGCATGCTTCAAAGACTCAAAACTGCTCCAAAAGTAATCTAATAGAATTTCAAGCATGTCAAGTGGATATTATCAACATCTACTTAATTAGTCTTAATATGTCTAAATATCTAAAAAGTTATAGTATTCAAAAGGTATTGCAAAATTATTCTCTTTTCATTTTTGTTTGTTATATAGATACAAATATAAGTGATACATGTACCACAAATACAGTATTTGTTGTGGTATGAAAGTGTAGTAATTATCATTTACTGTTACAATGTTAATTCACACAAATTTATTAGAAATAAACAATTGAATGAAAAATGTTGAATATGTACAATGAAACATAGTTTTAGAAATCAATTAGGCCAGATAGGCCTTATAATTTTTTTAAAACATAATCGAATGACCATTTACACTCAGGACCAAGTCATCAGTAGGCAGTACAGATGTATTAAAACAACCTAGCATCATATTGCTAGTAGCGGGAGTAGCATTGTCGGGTAAATTTGTTCTTTTTATAAAATTTGGTCAAAGGACATATAATGTTTGGTTCAAATCGATATATATATATATATGCTTTTTATCTCCCTATTACTTACATTGAAGAAAGAGGTGATACTACTTTGACAAATCCTTGTACATGAGAGTTGTCTGTCAAATCTTTATTTCACAAAGAATGAATTGCATAACAATGAACTGAGCTCAAAGCAAAGTACTTTAATAATACACTTAGACAAAGAGATGTTGTTTTTTTATCGTATTTTAAGTATATATGCACAGGTTAAAACTTTCTTGTGGTATAATCATTCAGTATCTAGCAACTATCAATTTGTTTCATGCACAAATTGATATAGGTTGAGCGCTCCTCTGTTGGAAATAAGAACACACCTCCTGGCTCCACCTAATTTAAGTCAACTGATGAAGAAACATTCAAAACGATAAAATGTTATCCAAGACTTTTCAGTGTCTATTTACCATTGCCACTGAAACAGTGATATATTTGTACACATATATACATGTAAGACTAAAATTTTAAAGTACTACATATATAAGACCAAAACTGATATTCGGTCTTTACTACATCTTCATTCCCCAAGTCATTTTCAAATTTTCCAAATTTAGCTATATTAAAGCTAACTACTCCTCACACACATGTATAGATAATCAGTTTTTCTACACATGAGTATCGTAAGATATTTGCCAGTGAGCCGCAATGAATATTTTTAGCGAGTGAGCCCAGCTAATGAGCTAAAATGAATCAAATTGTGTACTCAGTCAGAGTTGTTGATATTTAAAGGTATCTTTACAAAGAAAACCTGCAAATCTCAGTGGCAATTCAGCACTTTTCATAAAGGGGTGGTCTCTGACTTTCCAAAGGGCTGTCCACTCCTGTCAAGCTTTGATGATTTCCTATATAATCAACTAAATTTTTCCCACCAATAGGAGGATCTAGGGGGCAGACGTTGGAAAAATTTTGTTGATTATATAGGGAATCACTGAAGCATGACTGGAGCGGGCCCCACCTTATGAAAAGTTCTGGATCCGCCACTGCCACCCCTGGGTCTGTCTATGCATCTGTTTATGGTTCTGCGTAATAGTACCAATACTGTTTTTTTTCACCTTCCTTACTTGGCCCTAGACAGTTGCTTATCTGGTTAAGGTTCTATCACTAGCTTTTCTTAGACTAGAGATTTCATGCGTACAAATTAAACCGGACCTCAAACGCATGTACTACAGACGAAAAGAGACAAATAATTTTATATAATAACCTCGAGTTTACTTCGACTACTGATATGCAAACCAAAAAACAGACACAAAAATATTATAAAATAGCGATTGAAAGATTGATTGCAACCCATTATCATGCAACGCAAATGTGATTGGTTATCAAATAATACAGAAATAATGCATGTACAGTTTTAGAAGAAATTAGTTCATCAAATAGATTAGATTTTCACTTTTGACACGAATAGGTCGGGTTGACATTTCTGTCATCGGGGATAATATTGAGATAAATGGGATTAAACTGACCGTCAAAGATGTCTAGAGAAGCACATCTGGAGAACTTTAACATAAATAAGCCATACTTACCAAAATTACTCTATATTAATAAACCCTATGTCAGTGAAATTTCACAATGATTACAATAAACAATTTTGATACTGACGATGATGCTGGTCACGGTTAAATTGGTGCAAAAAATATTCTTACTCCTATTGCTTTACGTAATTAAGTTTGTATAGAATTGAATTTGACTGAAGTTCAGCATACAAAAAAAAACGTGGATATGCAGAAGCATGACAATATATTACTGTCAGATAAAGTGTGTATATATTTCTGTAAACGAAGTTGCCTGTATACTTCACTTGAGCGAAAGGATATCTCTATTTGTGAATCGGTTTATTAACCCTTTGAACCCAGGGTCGAAGTTCAAGATGTTAACATATTAACGGAAATTTTTTGGGTTGCTTTTACATCATTGAGGCCATCTATTTTCATTGCGAGGTTTCACATATTTCAAATGGAATTATAGAAAAAATAGAATGTTGTTAATAGCAGAATCAAAACAGAAAATGATGAATACTTGATTATTTTTAGCAATACATAAATTGGATTGAGGGTCTGTGTATTCACATTATTTGTAAAACTCTCCTTAATTATTCCTGTGAAGCGTGTGCTTTACATCGAGGCTTGCTATGCTTTACATCGACGCAACAGTGCTTCAACCAATCAGGGAATGTTTATTTGGGGCATTCGACCTATTCTAACTCAGATTTTTGCACATTTTAATCCAAATTATAGACAAATGGAATATTGTTAGTACATATAAAATAGAAAATGATGAATACTTTTAGTTAAAGATGAATTGGATGGGGGTTCTGTGTATTCACATTATTTGTACAACTCTCCTTACTGGTGCCATATTTTGGAATTTCCGTGACCTAAATGGTTCGCGAAAATTAATATTTTTATATATAGTATAGTAATTAAACTTCAAAAAGTAAATCGGTTCGATTGAAGTATTATACGGCGGCTTCACTGTTGTGCCTTTAAAATACACCTATACTGCACGTACAAACTATGCTAGAGGAAAAACGATGATTTTTCAGTGTTATTTCCAACCCTTTTCAGATGCATAAAGCATTATATTTAGGACTATTTGGAAATGCCCTTAAATTGTACGAAGATCAAGAATAACTGTATTTACCAATTTCATTCACAAATTATTTCTAGAACGGGTTTGTTGTGACGCCTCCGGGTGTGGGAGCTTCTCGCTGCATTGAAGACCCGTTGATGGCCTTCAGCTGTTGTCTCCTCTATGGTCGGGTTGTAATGGGTCTTTTCCCGCATAAGCAAGTTCACACAGCAAAATATAATGAACATGTTTACTTTTATATAAAGTTTCTTTAATAAGGAAGTTTATTAGTAAATTGAGTTGTTTTTGCATCACTTAAGTAATTACATGTAACGAACTAACATAGGTCCAAGTAATGTGCAGTGGCTGATCCAGGGGAGGGTTTTCAGTTGGAACCGCCCCTTTTTTGGGGTGATCAATGCATTTGAATTGGCACATGGTTGGACCCCACCTTTTCACAAAATGGCTGGATCCGCCCCTGATGTGTTTCAGTTTAGATTAGACTAACTGAGACAGATCCAACCATTTTTTAAAAGGGGGACCTCAACCAGGATAAGCAGAGTCATTTTTCAAAAAGGGAGACCTAATGTAAATTGAGTTTTTTCGCATCACTCACTAAATAACAGGTCCGAGTAGTGTGCAGTGGCGGATCCAGCAGGAGGGTTCCCTGTTGGAATCGCCCCTTTTGTGGTGTGATCAATGCATTTGAATGGGGACATGGATCCTTACCCAGGATAAAGGGTCAGTTCCAACTGATATCCCTATCCAAATGAATTGATCGTCAACAAAAAAGGGAGGTTCAAACTCCGGAATCCCCCCTCCCCTAGCTAGATCCGCCACTGACCAGAGACTTAATGTGTACAAACCTGACGTAAAATTATGTACTATTGAATAATAAATAATATCACATTACCTCCAAAAATCAATAACTGTTACAGTACATTTCACATGTTTCAATAATCCAAAAACGATGTTTATGTAAGAAGTTCCCGCTCAAATGTCATGTGTTACCGAAACGGGAAACACACAAAAGAAAGTAGGTGCATGTTGTCATTCGCATTCCGATTAATTTACACAGTTCAATAAAATATATATGTTAACATTATCTATTTTGGTTTTGAATTTAGTTACTTGATCAGAAAAATGATTTGTTTCTCGCAGACAACACAAAATGATATACATATTAACTCGACACTTAATCTAAACATCCCTACAACAAAATGGGTCGACCAAACAGATTTCCTAATTTTGATAAAGGTGAAATATGTAGAATAAGAATTGTTCACTCTGGAATAAGATCATAAATAAAGCCCTATATAAAGTGTAAACCAAAAAAAAAAATAATGTATGAAATCATTGTTTATTACATCTGCTTGCATAATAATATTGAAGTTGAAACTAACAACGATCACGTGTATCCTGTCAACCCCTGAAAAACATAATATTGTCTTCTTGACTACTTCCGCAAACCGTGGTCTGATAAAATGATATATTGTTATAGTGTATGTTAATTACTATTTACAAAGAGTTCTAGTTACCTTATTCCATTTTTTTTATATTTAATTTAACACGTATATATTGAACAGGCCACTAACACACTATGTAACTAATTGATCTTGACGACTATCTTAATATGGAGATTCATGACGTAGTTACAATGTATAAACCTTCAGACCACAATTTCAACACAATATTAAAAAGAATATACATTTATTTTCAGTGAGAAAGTCAGTTCTATTATACATGTTTTGTTCAAAAGTATAACCACCATTTTAAGTATATAAATAAGGAAATGTGGAGATATGCAAATGAGACAATTATCCGCCAAAGCTCGAATGAATTGGACATGGAGGTAGGCAATTGGAGGCAACCGTACGGTGGTGTATACTGAAGGACACCTACGGGTGCGGGAGTTTCTCGCTACATTGAAGACCCATTGATGGCCTTCGGCTGTTGTCTGCGCTATGGTCGGGTTGTTGTCGCTTTGACACATTCCCCATTTCCTTTCTCAATTTTAACAATGTTTGTATATTAAAAACAACACCCTTTTTTAAGATCATAACTCTACAACTAACCGTGTACTTTACATAAACCGCGCCCACTGCACTTATATAAAATATGGAGGATTCTTGCTTTTAATAAATAATAATGTATTATATGAGCTAAGGAAATATTACCAAACAGACAGAGAACGAGAGTTGAGATTTAATTGGTATAATATTTGTCGACATTTTATGACTGGTACTTGATGTGAAATGTCAAATCACATATTACGGATGTTGTTATAGGATTAAACGCGCATTTTTAAAGGAATTTATCGGTGCATAAACTCGACCGATTCACTCACAAAGAAATAATAAACCCAATGAATTTTATGATATGTTTGTTAGTGACATGGTCCAGTTTATACACCAATGAATTCCTTTAAAAAGGTGTTAATCCTTATAATTCTTTAAAAGGAGGAAAGAAATATATTTGTCCACACTCATACCATCTATCACACGTAAACTGTGTATTTGTGTCATTGAATACTAGGTCTGGCGCAAAAGTATATTTGTTGGTTAACGCAAAAAAATTTACTCAATAAAATGTGCTATCTGATAAAGAATAAACTACAAAAACTCTTATTCTCATTCAAACGAATGTTTATGTGTTTATTATTTAATTTAACGATTAACGTGCAGTGAAAATAAATTTTGTTAACGTCGGTGTTATTATCGCCGCCATCTTGTTTACATTGGTTACGAAAAGAAGTTCGGTCAACGTCGTCTATCGACAAAAATAAAATACGTCAAGATCAACTACCGGAAGTCCTCTAGACCAACCATATCCACCTACGTTGTGAAGGTTATATATATTTCTGATCGAGCGATTTTTTTTTCAAAAACCAAGGTCAAAATAAATCATTCATATATAGAATTTTGATTTAAAATAGAAAGTTTAAACGAGTTTTTTTTATATTCATCAACAACAAATTATTTTCTATAATACTATATATAACTTTAATATATATTTAAATGGTAATAGATACTTGCTTGTGACAACAAGTTTAGATTAATTAATATTCTTTAGAATTTGAATCAAGCTAAGCGTACCACTTCTGACTATAAATATTTAAATACTTTACAATGAAGGTTATACCTTATTTATAAATATCTAAAAGAAATGTTGTGCATGTTTAACTTTCTGTTTGATCTTTAAAAGAAGGTCATGGTAGTTAGTGTTAAAGGTGATCTTTGACATTTCTATGGGTATATCGTGAGATTGCAATAATTTACATAAATGTTAAACTTCATTGATGTGCATGTGAATCTTTCCCTCTTTTGTTTACTAAAACGCCTTGACGACATCACATTTTGTACACGTATATATATATCCCAAAACCTTTCGTTTATAGACAATGTATAATTCATCAACTTGTCATTTCGCAATTGTTTTGTGACACTCTTTTAATAAAATATTTTACTTTTACATATTTGTCACAAGAAATATACTGGTTGCCATGGTTAGTTACCAATTCTGTGAACGAAATAAATCATAACAGTCTATGAACTGAGCCCAAGAATTTGCATCAAAATGATGTTGAATAAAAAGTGAACTTATCTCCTGCACCACTTAGAAAACACCATATTTTCAAATTAAACTGTCACATCAATTATATTATGTTAGTTCACAGACACCACATGGTTTCTCTCTCAATCTATAGGTGACAATTGTTGCAAGAAGGGATACTAATGAAATACACAATACCATAAAAAGAAAAGTTTTTTTTTTCATTATATATATGTGATTTTGATATTTTACAAAATTTAATTTTTTCAATAAATTGCAAGATTAAAATAATTTAAAAACCATATATAAAAATAATTAGTTTTCAAATAAATCTTGAAAGGCAGAATACATCAAAGAAATTTTCCCAATTTTTTTTTTTTTAAATTTAGAAAAAAGGGGGGAGGGTCTACCCCAAATGTGCCTGTGCATTTTCCTAAAAATTTAAAAGTTTTACAATTTTGTGTTGAAAACATCTGTTAGTTAAGTAATATTATCGGTCGCCTTATCAGTATGAAATGACAGATTTATAGCACTACTTAACCATTTTATAATTGAGAGAAGATATGAAATTTTCACTTTCTTGTGCATGGATCTGAGACTGCATAAGTCATAAATCGATTGAGAGAAAACAAATTCGGTTACATTACAAACTAAAAACGAGAGCAACACATCAACTTTAAGAGAAAAACAACGCAACAACAGTAACACTAAAGTACAACAAAACCAAACGAAAATGTAACACACACAGAAACTGACTATAAGATAACAACTGCCATTTTCCTGACAAAATGGTGGGTTGAACCTGGTTTTGTAGCTAGCCAAACCTCGTGCTTTATTGTAATGTTAAAAATAACACTAAAAGAACAACATTACATGAGAGGACTACAGTTAAATAAATGAAAGTGTATTCAAGACAGAGAAATGCACAAATAAACAATACAATAATATATTTTGACATGCTAATAGTTATCAAAGGTACCTTCTCAGTACTAGTATGTTAGTTTCAGTAAAACTTTAATATAAGTCAGCATAACATAGCACGATGTTGCGGTAAGTAAAGTCTAGTATTATTTCATATAGATTACAAACTCATCATAGATACCAGGCTTAAATCGTTTGAAAAGCCAGCGTGTTTGTCTACAAAAGACTCATTGGTGACGCTCGAATCAACGAGTAAAAAGGGCCATTGATTTGTTTTGAGGTCTTTGCTCAGCCTGTGTACCATAGAATATGTGATGAGGAATGAATGTCATCCTGGATCTATTGAGAGTTTTGATTATGTGATTTTTTTTATATTTGATAAAGATTTTTTTTCAAAACAAATATTTCTACAAGTTGATTAACTAAAATATTTCAATTATTGAATACTTTTTTTTATATATATTAATTCATTTCAGTCTTGGATTGTATAGAGTTTCTATAATGAATATCTTCATTATCTATATTTTCTTTATCAGTTAAGAATTTTAATATTTTGTTAACAGAGAAAAGTAGGCATAGTGTCAATTTCCGATTTAGATTATCCAAGGTCAATTAATCTGTCCTTTAAACTATTATTATGAATATTTAAGAGAATATCATAACGAACACTGAAGTGTTTTGTAGCTAAACTTTAAATGAACCCGTGACAGATTTTACCATGTAATAACTATCTGATAAAAAAGGTATGTTTTGAAAAATGTTTGAAATGGGAAAAAAGTCAAGGATATTACTGTCGGCAAATCCATTTTGTTCAAAATATGTAGATATAAGAAACCAATTTTTTTCTAAGAGATTGAAAACTTTAATTTATTTAATTTATTTATGATTATTATCTTTGACAACATTTAATTTAAATTGTAATGGGGTCCAACAATCAATAGAGACGTGCGGATAATTTCGTCTCAATATTTACGTAAATGCAGACACTGATAAGGCCGAACAAAAAAGTAGTGTTTTACACTGTCACATGCTGAAAAAAACAAGGTACATGTAGGTAGGGATTAAAAAAAAAATTATACATTGAGTTTATGGGAGCAACATTGTGATCTTAACAGTGCTAATCAAAAATAGCAAAAAAAAAAAACACTTTAGGGTAGGTGATAAACATTAGGGTAGGTAGGGGTACAGTAAGCACACATACTTTTTTGGAGGAGCATAAGAACATTGACTTTGAAATAGACAGTTAAACTAGATTTAATCACTGAATGTAACAAAAACAGAGACGTCATATAAAAGTTCGTACAAAATGAAAACCGAAATGCATACGCCGATCCAATCATACTAGATTAAACCATGTCTTCAAAAGAACAAGAAACGATCTTTTTTAAATGTTTTGTACTTGTTGCACGTTAAAAAAAACCCATTTCCAATGTTCTATAGTGTTAATAGAGTGGATTTTTTTTTCTGAATTTGGTCATGAAAGGGCCTAAAATTTATAGCTTATTATATATACGATATGCATGGGCTCATCATAATATTAGATACCGTAAGATGATATTTGTTGCCCTTGCTCTAATATCTCCGATTTGTTTATCAAAATGTAAATAGCAATTTCTTTTTAATCTGGAAAACCTAAATATTAGCTGACGCTTAAATGTATTTACTTTACATTAGACACACGTTGATTATAACACATGAGGGTCCAAATGGGGGTCACAAAAAAGAGAAAAGGGAAGAATAAAGAAAAATAGCGGAAAATGAAGTATGGAGAGTAAACGGGTGCATGAGTTTAAAGAAAAATATTTAAAAATAAAAGTAAATGGAGAGATTCAAAAGATACCATAGGGGACATTCAAACTCAAAGATAAAAAATAAATAAACAGCCAAAACAATCACTGAAAAATAATAAAAAGACAAACAGACAAACAATAGTACACAATACACAACATAGAAAACTAAAGAACGAGCAAAACGAACCTAACCAAAAACTGGGGTTGATCTCATGTGCTCCAGAAGGTCTAAGCAGATCCTGACACCCATCGTGTTGCTCATGTTATTACAAACCAGTAAATAGTCTAATTCGGTAGGTCACATTCGTAACATACATTACTGATTTAAGCATGTTAAGATCTAAACAATGTACAGAGCAAAGATAATTTTCTTACAGAAAAAATAGTAAAAAAAAATGTCATATTTTTTTTCATGGAATAAGCCTTAATTTTAAGGATGACGAAAAATGCTATACACATTATAGAATATACAGAAACAAAATACCCCCATTCAGATCCTCGTGTACACAGTATATTACACAGGAAACCTTTGAAACGAACCACTTTGTAATATAGGAAGTACTATTAGATAGTTTTAACCAAAGGCGACATGGGTTATATCCGATGGGTTAATATATATAAGTACCTATCTAACATGTCTAAGTTAAACTATCTTGATTAAGTGATAAACATTTTTCATCTGACAAGAACATATTAATGTGTTACATCTATACTATCTATACTATTAAACGAGATCGAAGACCTCATTTTGTGTGTCGATTCTCTTCTTTCCACAATAAATCAATCATCACGCCTCTGTGTCCTATGGGTACAGTGCAAAGTCGCATTTGTCATCCATTCATATGATTATTTAGATTGAGATATTTTTGGAGAAAAACGAGAAAAAAAGGCATGAGGATATTCTTTCCGTCATTGGACGAAATTTTAAGTCAAATTAGACTTCCGGTTTGCGTTTTTCTGTATCCTTTGAACATACATATTCTACAAGTGGAGTGAATTTTCTATCTGATATCATTTTCAAGTTTACTATCCACGGCGGTCACGGAGTTTATTAAATGGAGAGGGTCTGTATAATGTATAAATGACCGCCGTGAATCGATTAGTAAACTGAGAATTGAAATTAAAAAGCAAATTCACTTTATTTATAGTAATGGATGACAGTGTTCATAAAATACATATATTAAAAGCGCTAAAATTATTCATGTGTAATGAAAATCAATATGAAACAAAAAAAAATGGGAATTTTGGGTAAAAAAATGAGGACCCGGGCTAGAAAAGCAATTGTCCTGTCCCAAAATACCTATGAATTTTGATACCTTTTCTGAAATTCTCCAGTCTTTAAATCTTTTACAAAAATTCATTGATCACAAAAATTAGAAGATGTGGTATGATTGCCAATGAGACAGCTCTCCACAAGAGACCAAAATGACACAGAAATTAACAACTATAGGTCACCGTACGACCTTAAACAATGAGCAAAGCCCATACCGCATTGTCCGCTATAAAAGGCCCGGAAATGACAATGTAAAACAATTCAAACAGAAAACTAACGGCCTTATTTATGTACAAAAAATGAACGAAATATGCAACACATAAACAAACGACAACCACTGAATTACAGGCTCCTGACTAGAGTGTTTATAATATACTAAATGTATATTCATAATGAAATTAATAGAAAAAAAAAATGGGAATTTTGGAAATAAAGGAGGAGGAATAAAAAAAATACATTTTCCTGTCCCGAAGTACCTATGACTTTTGATAATTTCCCTGAAATTCACAACATGCACAAGTCATTAAATCTTTTACAAAATTCTTCCTACAACACTTTATACATACTTTCAACCACGCTCTGTGTTCTAGTATGATTTAAAAAAATAGAATAACACATTTAATCTGAGTGCATTTTTTTTCCATTTCTGACATTATTCAGATATTCGGTTAAATGTTTGATAAAATAGCTTAGTTCCCATGTCTGCAATGAATTTGTATACGTCTTATTCATAATCTTATTTTCTTATGATAAAATTTGCATTAATTTTTAAATTCACGTTATTTCAAATCCATTAATTATTCAACCAAAAATGTAGATGAAGTTCAGATATTTTGGCCACGAGCATCACTGAAGAGACATGTATTGTCGAAATGAGCATCTGGTGCAGGAAAATTGGTACCGTTAATGTTATCACTACAACTGGGTCGATGCCTCTGCTGGTGGACTGTTAGTCCCCGAGGGTATCACCAGCCCAGTAGCCAGTACTTCGGTACTGGCATGAAAATACGGATTTTTTTGTGTTATTAAAATTTGCTGTTACAAAATATTATAAATTATTATAAATTAAGGAATGTATCTCCCTTGTGCAAAGCTCTGATTTCTTTCACGGATTTGTTTGGCTATACTTTTTGTACCTTTTGGATTATAGCTCTTCATCTTTTATATAAGCTTTGGATTTCAAATATTTTGGCCACGAGCATCACTGAAGAGACATGTATTGTCGAAATGCGCATCTGGTGCAGGAGAATTGGTACCGTTAATATTATCAGATTAAGAAATGCAAATTCATATTAAGACAGGTGTAACAAGCTATAGCTTTTCTAAAAAACTTGCTGTCTATAGTAATTGATTATTTTGCTTTTATAGTTGTTCGTTTTAGTAATTATTTGCAAATAAAATGTACATGGGTTACCTAAAGTTGGACTAGAAAAGAGCTAATCGGTTATATAGGTTTTACATTTTCTCTTTTCGAGATATTGAAATAACACTTAAAAGGGGTTCAATTGTCAGTCACGTGGATTTTTACCTTTAAAAAAGGTTTTGAATGTAGAGCCCTAGGAGTTCTGGTTTTCTGACGTTGTATTTTTTTAGCACTTATTTAAATTATTAAATTTCTGGTATTTGTTTGTATAATTGTGTGTTTGAAAGTATCGTTGTTTTAGTACGTATTTGTCTCATTCATAGGGCCTATACTATATCAGAAAATTGATTGGAATTGAATATTTACGAACTAAATAACATATTTCAAATTCAACAAATATACTTATTAATAAACAGAGTTAACTTACCATGAAAGTGTTTTTCTTTTTCTTTTTTTTTAGTTTTTGGTATGTAGTTTCCCTCTATTTAATATTTGAGAAATAAAAATCGTCGAAAAGGGAAGGTTATATGTGCTAAGGTACATTTTGTTTTGATTCCTGACTTGTTTCATTGTACTTATGCTCAACCTATATTTTATGTGCTTTTTGTTATACAACTGGAAATATGGGACGGGCTCTAAAAACAACTAGCTTAACCGATGTTTATAGCCCAATTCAACGTCTGCACTTCAAGGTAAAGACACTCATGAATTACCTTAAAGTTTGTTAATGTATATTGTTATCTTAACAGTTGTAATTTGAGATTTACTAAATAGAAAAACTATAAATAAATGGTAATTCTCTTGTCACTCCTATCACGCAAACTTTTAATTTATTGAAGTGGAGATTTATTTATTAAATATGATAACCTATAATTACTGTAATCGTATAAGATTTGAGTGTTTACTGCACCTTGTACTTTAAATATAATAGGTATTTATCATAAATTAAATGGTTATTTTTGTTGTTTAAATATTCACTGAGGTCGTTTGATCATAGATAGATATGAGAAAGATAAAATTTTAATAGATTTGAAATTAAAATTTGAAAATGACTTCAAAATGAGTGGGTTAATTGTCTTAAATTGCACCTTTAGAGCTAAAAAAAAAAAAACGCGCACTGACTGCATTTTTATTTCGCAATTATTTATATTCTATTATTGATATTTTTCAGATTTTGTTGGGTATGACTTTTGGCTTAATTTACTGACAACATTTTCATTTGAACTCTGGTCAGGTTGATACATGTAGTTTAACTTATCTCATTCATATTGCAACTTATTTTTAAGGTGAACCATTTTTAAAAATTTCGAAATGAGTATGAATTAGTTGTAACTATATATTGACATTTCTTCACTAAATTCATATTATAAAATAACTTCGGCATTATTTTGAATTTTTATTTTTATTTTTTTAATTTTATTTCAGTTTTTCTTCCAACATTCAACCAGACACCTGATTAGATTTAAATATTACAAATTCACGTATAGGACATACCGAAGTCGGAGAGCCGTTGTAGTGGTTAGCGCATCGGACTACTAACATAAAGGTTCCAGTTTCGATCCCCGTTTCGGAGAAAAAAATTCAGGGACTACATTTTTGGCTCTCCCTCGACACCATTTGGGAGTAAGGTCTTGAGAAACGATAATAGTCCGTCGGAAGGGGACGACAATTGACTGACCCGTCTTAAGAAAGGGCCATATCTCTTGCAAGTAAAAGACACCCTTGTAGATTTCGAAAAAGAGCAGGCTAATGTCACTACAAGACAGCACGCACACCCGCAAAGTGGAATGGGATTATTATAAGTCACAATAACTTGTTTCCAATCTACTATACATAAATATGTTTAACTTAAAATTAAATTAACGAGTCGTATATCACACAGATTTTACTAAACTAATCCGTACATTATATATACATATGTTAATTTTCTTTTCAGATCAAAGATGTTTATTGCACTCTAGCTATTTGTTTAGAATAAGTATGTCTGCCAGTTAATACTCTCTTTGTCAAAAACGCTGTTAGCTAGGTTACTGCATATGTGTGATCCTTGGTCGTGATAATAGTGTAGTGTAACTGTTAAAATGATCTAATGCATTATATTGTTAATACCATATTTTCTTAGATGAAATTCAAACAGTGTGGCTGGGCCTTTGATTGAACATTAATTCATCATTGATTGACAATTGGTGACTTTGTATGTAACGACACTTTTATGTATTTAAAGAACTTAAACTATGGGTCACCAAGTTCAACACCTTCATAAAGTAATCAAAATTAATCAGATAACACATTAGGTTATTCTGGATTAATTTTCAATTTTTATTAAGCGTAGAACCTTGGTACCCACAGTTAAATGTCTATCGAGTAGTCGTGACGTGGTCTCGTCCAGGGTCAATGCGTTATAAACTAGTCAATTTCTGTTCAACAATGCAATACAATAAGACCATGTTTTGATTTAATACTAAATTATGTTGAATAATTTATATACAATAATATGTTCATTGTCGAAAATATAAAACTTACTTGTACTCGCTGCGAAAGAGCAAAAGCTCGACAGAGCCTCGATTTTCTCTGTTGCTAAAGCTCATACAAATTAATTAGTCTCTTCCGTCAATGTACATATATTGTATATTTAGTTGACAGCTAAAATGTTATTATTTATGTAAGTGTAATAGATTTTCTTATTAATCAAGTATAAATATTCTGTCTAATGAAGCAATAAATTTGCCAAACCAACATCATCATTGACTTATTCGATTACTCTCGTCTGGCATAGAATAAAACATTCCCAATGGATGTAATGCTATAAACAAAAATTGAATGCTCTTTTTGTAATTTGTTGTAAAAGCGTTACGAATTAATTTTGTATGACATCGACAAGTCATATTTATATATTGTGACGCCGCAGTTACAAATAAGTTCTATTTAAAAATTTCATACGTTAATTTAATTTTTCCTATTAGAGTCATAAAATACCTTTTCCTATATTATTACGTGCAATAATTGTGCCTATTCATAAATGAATATTGATTATTCGATTAACACTGATCTGCATTATAGAATAAACTATTGTAATGGAAATAATCTAATTAATAATTCAACTATATTAAATTCCTAACTTATAATGTAACTATTTGTATTTGTTTTAAATCAGCACGTGTAGCGCAATTATCATAAGAGACAAGTTAGACAACGATGTTTATTATGTTTATTTTTTTTTACCAACACGCGTTTTTTTTTTAACGAAAAATAAATGGTGTCTATAAAATCAATTTCATCACGGTATTGATTTAATTGGTTTCAAAAAAGAGAATGGACAAAAACTAACCATCCTTTTGTATTGATGATAATTACAAACATGACTGCATTTTAAATTACAAAGTAATTGCTTCCATTTCAAAAATATATCGGAAAATATGATTAACTTGTTTTAAAAGCGTGACATTAGTGCTTTTTTTACTTTGATGTGTCAAATACAAACCATTTCAGTGTTATAAAATGAAAGCCATAATTCATTAATAATAAATACTTTGCAATTAATTTACTATCTATTTTATCGTTAAAAACGCTGATATTTCAAACAGATACACAACCCCGACAAAACTATTAGCCAATAGAAACGCTACACATCAAGTAAATCGTGCTTTCTTCCAGTTTTAATTTCATATATTAATATTTTATTGTATGACTAACCTTTAGATTGTAATTTACACTGAAAATAACACTATTAATTTTTTTCTTATCTGTAACTTAATATTTCCGAGAAATTATTGTTATAGTCATATGTTCATGAGATACAATAGAAATTAAAATAAACAAATTTAAAACACATTTCATAATTAAAATAATTGTTTAAAGTATGAAAGGACTAGTTGTAGTGCGTATTGCACATATCACAAGAAGCGATTCCAAATGAAAACGTTCGAATGGCAAAAATAAATTTACGATTTAATGGCAGTTAGCCGATTTAATTTATTGTCCGTTATATAATAAAACAAAAAGAAAGATTTGGTATGATAGTCCTGCAATGAGACAAGTCTCCACCAGACCAAAAAGGACAGAGAAATTAGCAACCATTGGTTACACTCGTCCTCCCAAAGACGAGCTATACCAACACCGCATAAAGATGTCAAACAATTTCAACCTGAAGACAATAACCGAAAATGGAAAAAAAAATATACGGTTAACACAAACACTACTATACAAACAAAAACAAACACATTTACGGCAAACACTGAACTACAGGCGTCTGTCCAGATATGCACGTACAGAATGTGAAGGGTTTAGATCTGTTTGTGCACACCCAACCCTCTTTTTAAAGACAGTGAGGTAACACATTATAGTTTAGAACAAACATAGCAATCAGTCAAAAAGGCTCAACTCATCAGATCTATACAGAGCTAAATCAAACAACCAACAAACAAAAGATGAATCATATGTATAATGCCTTATTTCTAATGATAATACAAATTAAATATTAAACAAAGTATCTAAAAGTACAGAATAAAAGCAATATAAAATATAGAAATTGATACAGAAAAAAGTAGAAAAATACACAGTAGATAATAACGGATTGCTTGAATGAATAAAGGATAGAGAGAAATGGACAGCAATAATAAATAATTAAGAAAAACAGCCTTGAAAAATTAAAAAAAATAAATAAATAAAAGGAATGGAGACCCCAACCAGACCCTCATACTTCGAAAACATGTTTAAACAGATACATTTCCATTCGCAATAACTATTCACACTCTGCTCTCGCATTTCAGAACAGAATTCTCATACATTAATGTTCACGTGTGGAAGTCAAATACTTAAATTTTTCTCACAGCAAACGAAACATCATGCAGCTCGAGACCATACAATAATAGGGACATGATGTAAACAATCGAAGACATAAAGTATACGGCTGGTAATGAAAGTGATTAAAGTCATAACACAGCTGCATCATACATAAAATGTAACGTCGTTCAAGACTGTCTGCTACAGTTCATCAAAAAGCAAGTTAACCTAGAATGTATCAACAACGATGACTTTATCAAGATAGTATCGTCAAGTACATACTGATTACGGATGAGAGAAAATGTAAGTAGTGACAGTTCCATGGTAATTTCTCTGCGTATGCCTTTCAAGATATTTTTGATATTACTTATAATTTATCTCTGTATCTCTCTACCTGAACATGCATGTAATATTTGCCACTGGACGGTAAAGCAACAAGCAAACTTTGTCTCGATTGTGTTGATAATGATACATCGTCAAATTTCTTAAACGTTGTTACGTTAATACAATTTATGAAAATAGTTGCACGACACAACAAGAATAATCCGTAAGATTGGTTTTTATTTTGATTTTAACTTCTAATTAACTGGTAATAACTAGCAGTGATGAACTAAGTAGTGTATAATTTGTATAAAAAAATTTGTAGCCAATATACTAATTAATTACGATTTACAACATTCAAGTCATGTGAAAGGAAAAATGAAATAGAAATGATAAAAAACCAAGAAGAATTAGATAGGCGATAGTTGAGAAAATTGCAGAATTTACTCATTATACATGTTTTCAGACAATGTGTACTTATATTATTAGCGTCATAAATCATAAAACCCCATTTACGCTTATACGAAATTGAAACGATCTGTATATGAATCCATCAAGAACGATCAGTTCGCGTTTACATTTGAACAGGCGAGTTCGATCACGATATTTCTTATTTTAATCTAGGGCGTTTACACTGTAATATAATAAGAACCAGCATGACTCTTATAAGTTGCAAAATGTGGAAGATGTATTTACATGACAAAAATGAAATGTAGTGTGTAATATACCGTTTACAAGAGACATATGCGTAAACATATGCCGATGTTAGTTTTGCATAAGCGTAAATTTTAGCTGAGTCACGATCATGACGATTGGAATACCATCATATAACCTCCTTGGATTACCTTAGTATATATAATATTAATTCCGTGTAAGAATGCATGTTTTTCTTTGTTAATGGAATTTCTTAATTAATTTCAATTATGTTTCAAACCATATGGCAGAAAATAATCTAGACTAAACTTGTACTGAACATTTTTTTTTTCTTTCACAATGATTTCTTGCAGCTAATCTAAATCAACCCCACGTTATTTTGAAGTCGTCATTTATAATATTGAGCTATCCTATATCGTTACTCTCCCCAGCCTCTTAACGAATTTTGACCTTTGCTTTCTAGCAGAAAGAATACGGAATCCCGATACAAGTATTCTATGTTCCATCAACATCAAACGTTTGATTATTTACCATAGGTCAGTACCTCAATTAATGGACTACGTGTACATAGAGGTCAGTATCAACACTGTCGGCAATCGAAGATTCAAAAAGTTAAAGCAACAATGTAAGGCGGTAAACATGCGGTTGTTAACAGATGTTTTTGTTCATACCATATACTGAACACAACATTTCTAACAATCTTATCAAGTTTGAAATGAATTTTTAGATTGCATAATGTCTGCCACAAACACGAATTTATTGTCGTCAATTATCGACTGTTTATAACAGATAGATCATAAATAAAACGCCTTTTTCACTTTAATATTTCGTTCGAAATGGTTTAATTACTTCTATTATGATTCGGGTGTAACCGTTCAGAATAAAATTTAAAACGTAACCATTAGAGCGTTAAATTACTTAATTTTGGTCAGGTAATTATGTTTACATTTAGAATCAAATTATATTTACATCAAAAGAAATAGAAATTGCATAACACAATAAAATTCAAATACTTCACTTCAACATTAACCTCATACCTTTTACAATTTAAGACTCTCTAGTTTAATACAATTTAGATACATGATTACAGTATATTGTATTTTGAATGTTTTATGGTGTGTGATTCCTCTCTTTATACAATGTACTTATTCGTGGTCCATGAGCACAATTGCGTGCCTAAACTTGTTTAATGACTCATTGTCACGCGTCAGTGTCGTTTGCATAACTGTGTATGATCATTTTAAAACCCCTTTGACAATTATTTTGATTTATGAAACAAACATATTGATCCCATACCCTTTCTTTAAAACACCCATTTGATTTTAATGACTGAATTATGTTACGTAACCAGACTAAGCCATAGAGATTAACCGATATCTGATGTATTAAAATAAATATAAAAATTCACCAGAACATAGACAACTAGGTTATGTCATCAATTCAAGTGCCCGTTTGAAATTACCGTAACAAATATATTCATAGGTCATGTAGGTATATCATTTTAATAAAATTAAGGACACAACTTAAAACTTTTATTATTTTAATCCACAGTTTCATCATTTTCCGATATAAAGACCTGCATTTAGGCTTTTTTCTTTTTATCCTTTTCCTTGCTATTTACATTTATCATATTCAAGTGTTCATATTCAATTCCTATTAAAGTCAAATTTATCGACAAAGTGAATAAGAAAATTGAAACAGTGAGTATTCTTTTCATTACACGGTCCGATTTTCTTCATATTTGCAAACACTAATCTCAGCTTTGACAATTAACATTTGCTTTTCTATCATATTTGATTGTTTCTTTTTTTATTTTGCATCAGCTACCTCCCTATGGAAACATGTCTCTTTCAACAGCCCGGTTCCTGAAAAAGATAAATAGTATATTATATCACTTTGCTGAAGCTCTTATTTTGGGTGGGTTAGATGGTTGTAAAAAAGACATGGGAGCAAATGGGGTAGCAACGAAAGTCATGTCGATAATGTTTCTTCCTTAATCTACAATTTATGGCTTTCTATGGATATCAGAAAGAAAGAACAAAAAAAGACATCTAGATAGTCATATACATGTATTGAATATAAGTACGAAATAATAATGACATGACTATTTAGGTGTGTTCTTTTTACCTTTCCTATCCCTTACTTTCAGCATTTGTTCATTCGTTTTCAGTTCAATTTCCTCCAATCAATGCAGGTTAATCTTATAGTGCACGATGAACAAATTCTTGAAATGCAAATGCATGAAATCATGAAAGAACATACAATACTTAATATTGTATTGCAATCATTGTGGACTTCAAGCTGATAACTCTTGTATTTTGTATAGATTAAAGCTATATTAGTGTTTAGACATCGTCAATTTTGTTAATTTAAAAAAAACGAATTGAATTTTGATATTTATTATTTAATTGTTTCGTTTGGTGGGTCGACACTTTCTATCTATATTTGTCATGTTTGTGTCAATATCAGTGTTTTCTATATTTCCATATAAACTAGAACTAATAAAATATAACGTCTAAAAGTGTTAAAATATTGAATGTCTTATTTTGAAATGTGTGTTCTGAAAAATCAATCAGATTTTCAGATGTCGTGACAATTGTCACGTTTTTAAGTATTATCACTTTACTAACTAACAACATTTGTGCATAATCTAACAAATGAACCATAAATAGGAGACGCACATTAATTGGACTTTAAAAGATGTATATATAAGTGATGTTAATCTTTTATACGAGTATAACATTACCGGTACCTATTTTATTGATGTGTGTTACGACAATTAAGCAAAAAATATTGGAAAGCACAAAACATATTCAAACACTGAAGAGGTATCAAAATAGAAAAAGAGAAGAAAACCTGAACAAACTTAAATTCAACCTAGACAAGAAATCAGAGCTATACATAAGAGAGATAACATTTTTAATCAGAGTTATTTTTAAATTTCAAATAAAACAATATTGAAATTTTCAAACAGTTCATTAGTGCTGTCATATGGGCCTATCATACTTTAAAGGATTTATATTTACTGTACGTGTGGCAGTGAAAATTCCACGTGGAATGATGTACAAACAAAAGGAATAGAATGCGTTAGACAGGGTTGCATATTGTCTCCTACGCTGTTTTCAATGTCCATAAACCTTTTGCCGACAAACCTGACATCATAACAATGAACATCTTTAATCGTAGTATTTAATTATATTTTGACGACTTAGTGTTGGTATTACCTTAAGGAATAAGTTTGTAATAAAAGATGGATACTTATACCGAATTAGTTTGAAAATTGGCGAAAAAACCTGTAACAATAGTAATAAGACCAGCGTAATAAGCTATAAAATCAGTGTACAGAAAAGTAATATCAGCCATCGGTTTTACCCACAGTGTTTTGGCAAACTTTATTCTACGATGGTGGAGCCTATGCTCTTCTATGGAAGTGGAATCAGGGGCTTAACTTATATTTTGACCTTCAGTGAACAAAACCGCCTAAATATTTTCATTGATATAGGTAAACAGGCATACGTCAAAAGTATCGTCACTTATTGACATGGACTGGATTTTGACTAAAACGTAATTTAGCATATTTGTATCAGCTTACTTTGTAAACTTTATAGACTTGATGCGAATCTTCCCTTTAACCAGATATAGAGACGACCATGCAGAAAACGGAAAAGCTGGACATTTCGGGTCAACAAGATGTGGATAAAAGTGAGAGTACTTTCCCGGTACAGAACATTGTACATACGATTGTAGACTATGTTCACGTTGAAACATATGTACACATACACATTTAGAATACGACAAACGCTAAATGACATTGTGTGCAAAAAATTGAGACATGTCGTTAATAACAAACTTTGAAATAGAAACAGTTTCAATAGTTTGGTTTTTTACTCATATAAAAAATTTGACTAATTGATTGAATATTAAAATATATTACAATTTAAATAAGAAAATAAGATAACAAATTTTAGAAAATTTAAACTGTGTAGAAACGATAGAATCTAAATAAAGTCTATTTACAAGTACGTTAGAACCATTTCACATTTGACTCGAGCTATGATTTTAATTTTATCTTACAAAGTGCTTTTGATTCCTTAATAAGCAATATACTGTAAAAATATAAAAACCATTCGTGTTTTGCTTGAAAAAGAGGCATAAGATACGAAATGGACATTCAAACTCAAAAGTCGAAAATAAACTGAAAACAAAACCAAAAAAAAAAAAGAACAGACAACAGACAGACAGACAGACAGAAGACAGAAAAAACAGTAACAAATCACAACATCGAAAACTGAAGACTGACCAACACGAAGCCAGTTAAAAACTGCTCATTAGTTACAACTGTGATAAATCTACACTTGTAGGTCAAATTCGTTGAAAAGGGGGCGCTGATGGATAGTGCCAATAATTACAACATGTTTGGCACCTTGAAACTAGTCTAATCCGCCACGTTCTGTATGTGCCGTTCCAAGTCTGGAGATTTCGTTTGTTGCTGTTTATCGTATTTGTTTTTCTTTTATTGTGTACATAAATCAGGCCATTGGTTTTCCCGGTTTTTTGTTATTTTGGGGTCTGTTGTAGCTCATTATGTGGTATGGACTTTGTGCATTGTTGTGAACGTAAAGTGGCAAGAATATATTACCTTAGATGCAATGGTAAAACAAACCGGAAAATTTGGTCTACGTTTGTTATGCACTTTTATCCTTGTTTATTCAAGCGTCACTAATGAACCTTTTTGGAGACATAACCTGCGTCTGGCGTACAACATTTCGATCTTGGTACCAATTATGAGTTTATCGTAGACAATACCAAATTTCAGCATGTAGCCGCAAACATTTTTGGAAATATGACCGCCAACATTTATACGTATTTATACATTTATTGTTTCAAAGAAATTTTAACAATTTCTACAGAATCTAGATTCTTGATATCAGAACTCAAATGATTTTTGCTTTTTTTGGCGGGGGATTTTTAGTCATTCATCTAACGTTTCCCAGAATTTCTTCATCCTTGGTTTTTAGATTGTTCTCTAATAGCGTTCCTAATTAAGGAACACCAAGAAAAACGATTTATACGCCCGAAATGTATCAATTGTTATTTTAACCAGTCTCCGAGGTTATCATCAGCTCAGTTGTCAATGCTTCGATACTGACATTATGTAATAACTTAAAGATACTTTTCTAAAAATATTTGTTAATAAATGAATAAATTGTCAAGAAACTCAAATGCTCCCATAGACAGCCATTTTTCTTTTACTAATAATGAAGTTGATACAAATTTATTTTCATTCCAATGCATATTCAATATTAGAATGTAATATTATTTTCTATGCACTTAATTTTTGACTTGCAACAATCAAAACTACAATTTAAATTAGATTTTAATATTGACATCAAGTTATGTAATACAATCTATTTTGTTATATAACGTAAGGTATGTTGAGTGTAAATTCGGTAATGCACGTCAATTTATATAAAGGGATAGTTCTCGATCAGTTTCGTAATCGGTACGATATGTGTGAATCAATCAAATGGAACATGACTAATATTTTCTTAACATTAACTTAAAACTGCAAATTCATTTTTTATAATGAAGCTCATGTTTAATCAGGATAATCTAAAGTATCCACTTAGACTATTAATGCATGAACATGATACAAAATAAACGAAAACGATGTTTTTTCCATGTTAATGTTTTTCTGTTGGGTATTGGATTATGTGAAAACACCATGAACGAATTCCTGCTCAAATCTTTGATGAATATTTACTGGTCAAATATTTTGCTATCAGGTATTCGTCTTAAATCATGTCGAATGTTTATACAGGAACTTCTTAGGAAGAAAGATAAGAAGTTAGCAATATGCTTTAACTCTACTTTCCGCTATACAGATGATGTTCCTCACTAAATAATACAAAATTTGGTGACTATGTTGAACGCAAATATCCCATCGAACTAGAGATTTATAATACTACAGATAATTAGGTCGGCCTCATATCTTGACTTACATCTAGAAATTGACAATGAGGGTCGGTTGAAAACAAAACTTTACGACAAAAGAGATGATTTCAGCTTTCCAATAGTGAACTTTCCATTTCTAAGTAGCAACATTCCAGCAGCACCTACATACGGGGTATATATCTCCCAATTGATACGATATTCCCGTGCTTGCATTTCCTAACATGATTTTCTTGATAGAGGGATGCTGCTCACAAGGAAGCTATTAAACCAAGAGTTCCAAATGGAGAAGTTGAAATCATCCCTTCGTAATTTTTACGGACGCCATCACGAGTTGGTTGATCGTTATGGAATATTCGTTTCACAAATGATATCGAATATGTTCCTTACGTCGTAACTGCAATCCCCTTCCCTTTCATAAATGTGACCTACCGAATACGACTTTTTACCGGATTTGTTATCACATAAGCAACACGACAGGTGCCACATGTGGAGCAGGTTCTGCTTACCCTTCCGGAGCACCTGAGATCACCCCTAGTTTTTGGTGGGGTTCGTGTTGTTTATTCTTTAGTTTTCTATGTTGTGTCATGTGTACTATGGTTTTATGATTGTCTTTTTCATTTTTAGCCATGGCGTTGTCAGTTTGTTTTAGATTTATGAGTTTGACTGTCCCTTTAGTATCTTTCGTCCCTCTTTTAAATATTTATTTGCTTTGATATTGTAACACAGTGATGACTGTTGTACCCATATTTTGACAATTTGACATAGTATGTCTGTTTTGTTCACCCATTGTTGTAAATTTAATGGAATTTGATGCAACTCTCATACAAGAGAGAGGCTTAGCGCAATCAAACCAGGTTCAATCACCATTTTCTACATAAGACAATGCCTGTACCAAGTCAGGAATATGACAGTTCTTGTCCATTCATTTAATGTGTTTTGTGATTTGATTTTGCCATTTGATTAATGGACTTTCCGTTTTTATTTTTTTATTTTGGTGATCTAATTTTTTACGTTACTAATTACTTCTTATAAAGAGTTCTAGATACCTTATTCTATTTTTTTTATATTTAATTTAACCAGTATATATCGAACAGGTCCCTAACACACTATGTAACTAATTGATCTTTACGACTATCTAAATATGGAGAATTATGACGTAGTTACAATGTATAAACCTTCAGACCACAATTTCAACACAATATTAAAAAGAATATACATGTATTTCCAGTGAGAAAGTCAGTTCTATTATACATGTTTTGTTCAAAAGCATAACATCATTTTAAGTATATAAATAAGGAGATGTTGAGATATGCAAATGAGACAACTATCCGCCAAAGTTCAAATAAAGTGGACATGGAGGTAGGCAATTGGAGGCAACCATACGGTGATGTATACTAAATATGATTGTATATTAAAAACAACACCCTTTTTCAAGATCATAACTCTACAACTAACCGTGTACTTTACATGAACCGCGCTCACTGCACTTATATAAAATATGGAGGATTCTTGCTTTTAATAAATTATCATGTATTATATGAGGTAAGAAAATATTACCAAACAGACAGAGAACGAGTCAGAGTTGAGATTTAATTTGTATAATATTTTATGGCTGGTACTTGATGTGAAATGTCAAATCACATATTATAGATGTTGTTATAAGATTTAGATTTAACGCATTTTTAAAGGAATTTACCGGTGCATAAACTCAACCGATTCACTCACAAAGAAATAATAAACCCAATGCATTTTATGATATGTTTGTTAGTGACTTGGTCCAGTTTATACACCAATAAATTCCTTTAAAAAGGTGTTAATCCTTATAATTCTTGAAAAGGAGGAAAGAAATATATTTGTCCACACTCATACCATCTATCACACGTAAACTGTGTATTTGTGGCATTGCATACTAGGTCTGGCGCAAAAGTATATTTGTGGGTTAACGCAAAAAAAAAATGCACTCAATAAAATGTGTTATCTGATCAAGAATAAACTACAAAAACTCTTATTCTCATTCGAACGAATGTTTATGTGTTTATTATTTAATTTAACGATTAACGTGCAGTGAAAACTACCGGAAGTCCTCTAGACCAACCATATCCACCAATTCCCTAATATGCACATCATATAAGAATTATATTTTAATATTGTAAAGATCTGATAATCTTTAAATCATATTAATAAATCAAATTTCATAATATCACTTATCATATAACATATTTGGCAACGTGTATTCCAAGTGTAAAACTAGAACGCAGTATATATACGTTGTGAAGGTTATATATATTTCTGATCGAGCGATTTTTTTTCAAAAACCAAGGTCAAAATAAATCATTCATATATAGAATTTTGATTTAAAATAGAAAGTTTAAACGATTTTTTTTTTATATTCATCAACAACAAATTATTTTCTATAATACTATATATAACTGTAATATATATTTAAATGGTAATACATACTTGCTTGTGACAACAAGTTTACATTAATTAATATTCTTTAGAATTTGAATCAAGCTAAGCGTACCATTTCTGACTATAAATATTTAAATACTTTACAATGGAGGTTATACCTTATTTATAAATATCTAAAAGATAGTAGATGGCAGTGAAAAAACTATATGATTTTTTTTTATCCTACATTGAACTTTTGATGTCGTCCCTTAAATGATATTGAAATAATTTATTCATTGTATAGTGACTGCGTATTGTACGTTCGTCGTTAGATATGCATGTATGCAATAAAACAAGAAGATCTGATATGAGTGTTAATAAGAGAACTCTCCACCCAAGTCACAATTTGTAAAAGTAAACAATAATAAGTAGGCCTTAAACACGGAGCCTTGGCTCACATCGAACAGCAAACTCTAAAGGGCTCCACAAAAGACTAGTGTAAAACCATTTAAACAGGTAAACCAACAGTCTTTTCAGTATAATCAAACGGGAAAGGAGAAGCACTTGAACCACATAAAAAAACGACAACCATAGAACATCAGATAACTGACTTAGATATACATTTGAATATGAGTAAAAACATGCCAACCATTAAATATAAGATTAACCCAGCGGACCTTCACATTTTGGTCGTGGAACCTATTGTGAAATATTTATGATACAACATTACACTGAATTTGATTTTGAAAATTGCATTATGAAGATATTTCAGATTACTGACCTACCACATGGTACTATCGTCTAATTACAATTTGTCAAACTTTCTGAAAGATGCAATTTGGCCTGTTAAGTGTTTAAATAATTTGAAAATGGAAATAGGTAATTTGTCATAGAGACAACAACCCGACCAAAGTGCAGAACACAGCACAAAGCCACCATTAAGTCCTCACCATAGCGAAAGAATCTCGTACCGGAGTCGAGCTTCAGGTATGCCTTATACAAAGTTCACAAGTTCAGTGAAATAGACTTCGAGACGTAGAAATGGAATAAGAACTTATTTGGGATCTTTTGAAGATTATTATGTGGAATGGTATTTGCTGCTCATTTTTGAAGGCCGCACGGTGGCAAATAGTTGTTAATTTATGTGTCATTTTGTCTCGTGTGAAGAGTTTTCATATTCGCAATCACACCTTATTTTCTTTTTTTATAAGACTAACAAACGCCGGTGGCTCCTTTTGACGACAGGCGCAAACATATGGCAGGGTTAAACATGAAATGTGAGATCTTAAAACCCTTCCCTATATCTGTACTCAGTGTAGCATAATCAAACACACTGAAATACGCACAGTTAAACTCAGATTAAAAACATCCGAGTTATATGTCAGAATATGACATTGATGCATAAATCAACAAAGGACTACTAGCACATCCTGATATGCTTGCTCCAGACTTCAATCAAAGTAATTAAAAATTGTGTCCTACGAAAATCAGGCACTGGCATATGTTAAACCAAACGGCATCGGTTCTGTTGATTTACATACCGGGTTTTCTACACGAAGTAGACATAAACAAGCTTGGTATATAGAGATCATTTACAACACGTCCTAGTAAAAGACGGTGTGCCATTGTTTGTTTGTCTTTTCATTTTTAGCCATGGCGTTGTCAGTTTGTTTTAGATTTATGAGTTTGACTGATCCTTTGGTATCTTTCGTCCCACTTTTAAAGGCTTGAAATCTAATTGATGTTTAACATTGAACTTGTCTGAACTGCATGCACATATTTGATGTGAAACGAGTCATGGCATAGTTCTATTGAAAGTATATTGACATTTTGAAATGTTTTATTGTAATCCATTATATCAGTTTGTATAAAGTTTTTATTTCATCTTCAACATGTCTTTGATGTTCAAAATTAATTCCTGAAAGCGAAACAAACTTTAAACAAAAACAAAAATTCGTCGTGTCGTAACTTCGAGAATCTGTTTAAAAAAAATAACATATTTGATTAATTCATAACGATTCTAAAAGGAAACATAATTGACATATAATAGTGCTTAGAAGATATTCAAACCATACAAGCACGATATCTTTCGTCGGATACTTGAATAGAAATTAACAAAAGTATTTATTGGAAACATATGTTGATCACTTGCGATTGCACAATCTGTTACTTTGGATTTATTATTATTCGTTGGATACCAATTTTCGTGGGTTTCGTGGATACAGGTGAACCACGAATACAATCTTCTAAGAAAAACATATTTCAATAGCTTTGTATACAGAGATTGGCAAAACCACGAAATCATATATCCACGAATATGCAAGTTTTTAGCAATTCACGGAAATTGATACCAACGAAAATAAATGAACCCACAGTAATTATGTAAAGGACAAATATTTACAAACCTCGTTTATTTAAAACTTCTACAAATTATTCAATAGACTTACTGAAAATTAAAGCATCAATGTTGGTAAAAATAGTTATTTTGTAAAAGTTACATTGATTGTAAATTATGACTTAAATTTAAAATTTATCTCAAGGTGTTTTTGTGATTTTACTTTTTATCTGGAACAAGTAGCCATCTGGAAATAAATGCACGACTTTGTTTTACAATAAACACCTTTATCCAGGTTTATATTTAGCTATTAGGTATTTGTTAAATAAAAACCACTGAAACAAATTTGTACTCAAATGTTCTTGATCAAGTCTTTCTGGCATAATTGAAGTATATGAAAAACACGAAGATAACGTTAAATAATTTCACGCATGCGAGGCGCTTTTTTCTACTGAATGAGAAATATTTATGACGATAAGTTTCAAATCATGTTCACTATATGCTTTTCGATTAATATTTGTTTATAATTTTCACACATTCATTCGAAGAACAATGTTAATCCCTAATCTTGTGCTTTATAAATAGTCTTTCGTATAAAAACCAAACGTCAATTGCATTAAATGATATTGTTCAAATTTTATCCAAATAAAGGCAACAGTAGTATACCGCTAACCGCAACCTGCATAAGATCTTACCTATGAGCGCCTACCCGTACATTAACAATGGCATGATGTCTGTATCTGTCCAAAACATAACTTATATCATCACCGCAGGCAACATTAATTATGTTAGCCATCTTAAACATGTACTATATATTATGAGTAAAAATATACTCATTTGAGCCAAAAAGGAGCTACATAATACCTATTTTGGAAATTTTGAATACATCGTTAAGTTGAAGCCTATTATGAAAAATGTCTTTTGCGAATTGTTTTGAATTTCAATTTTCTCATCTACCACAAAGACGTAGTGTCCAATCTCAGTTATTCACCGGAATCACTTCCGGATATGCAAAAAAAGGCCTATTTAGTGGTTAAAGCATGTGTGATACTGGTTTGGATCACATACCGTGAATTATAGATCGTGTGAAAATAGTCATCAAAGGTACCAGGATTATAATTAAGTACGCTAGACGCGCGTTTCGTCTACATTAAACTCATCAGTGACGGTCAGATAAAAATAGTTCAACACTTCCTACTAATAGATGGCTAATTGCGTGCAACCTATTTGATGTTTACCATTGCATTTGTTTAAACTACATGTATATATTTGACATGAAACGAGCCAAGGCATAATTTAATAGAGAGAATATTGACATTTTGAAACTTAATTTTATATCATATTTTAATGAATGTTATATCAGTTTGATATTCAATTTTAATTTCTTTTTATCCATATGCAGTTTATCAAAATAATCCTGAAAATGCAAACATTCATTAAAAATAAGAATCTGTCGTGTCGGAACCTGGACAACCTGTTGATAAAAGAGTTATCCAAGGTATCAGGATTATAATTTAGTACGCCAGACGCGCGTTTCGTCTTCATAAGACTCATCAGTGACGCTCATATCAAAATAGTTATAAAGCCAAACAAGTACAAAGTTGAAGAGCATTGAGGATCCGAAATTTCAAAAAGTTGTGCCAAATACGGGCTACGGTAATCTATTCCTGAGATAAGTAAATCCTTAGTTTTTTGAAAAATTCAAAGTTTTAAAAATAAGTAATTTATAAAAATGACACATAATTGATATTCATGTCAACATTATCAATCAATTCTTATCTATGTGAACAGGAAATAATAATTACATATAACAGTGCTGAAAATTTTGAAAATCATCTTAACACGATATTATTTTGCAAAAAGTCTTAATGAAAATAGGGACAATATTAAAACGTATATATTAGAAAAAATGGTTGGCCAATTGCAACTGCTCCATCTGCTGTTTAGGGAAGATGACAAATATTCGAAACGGAATGTGAAAATTTGATAAAATTGATTCTTACCGTTAATGAACATGAATGTTTCATAGTTATGTAATAAAAGTTTATAATGCGGTAGTCTATCAAGTGGAACATGACTAAAACATATATTGATTTATCAATTTCGTAATGCATCTATCAAATAAAACATATTAAGCGTTATTTCGTACACAAAATTTTATTTATAGTTGGCTTCAGGAAATGGTTGAATAGTTTCGTATTTCTATCTGAAACATCTGCGATATCCATTTGTAATATTAATGCATTTTAGAATATTCCAAAAAGGTGTATATAATCCATGTACCTATATAGCTATCAGGTATTTGGTTATATGTAAACCGCAGAAACCAATTTTGACGCATCATGGTCAAGTCTTCCTGGTCAAATTGAAGTAAATTAAAACATGAAGACAACACACATTAAATGATGTCGTGCGTCTGAAGCGCTTTTCGTAACTAACTGAGACATATTTATTACAATTATAGTTTCAAATCAAATTTATGTTTTTGATCAAAAAAAATTTCACAGTTTTAATAATTCATACAATAATTTAATCATTCGATGTGCATTTTAGAATCCTTATTGCCTGTTCGATACAAGGTCTTATGTATAAAAATCTAACGTGATACACGTTGAATGATATTGTTATAATACATTTTCCAATGTATTGATGATTCACACTACATTAGTCGATTCTTGTGTAGGTATACTTTTTTTTTGTGTGCAACTTGTGTGTATCATTGATGATATACATTTATATATACACAAGTATGGTCACCAAAAAAACAATAAAAACCAAGAGGACATTTGTAGATTCAAAGTAGACATAACATGAGCGCCTATGCTGTACCTTCACAATGACAAGAAGTTTATTCTTATGTCCAAAACATAACTGAATAATTGCATGCTACACTAATTGGTTTTCATACACTCAGATAGTTGGTCGATTAGCCATTCTAAACAATCGCTATATATTAAGTGTAAAATACTATTTGTAAAGTCGAAAGGCAGATTTCATGAAACCTATTTTGAAAAGCTTTGGATACAACGTTGAATTAAACTTTATTCTAAAAAATGCCTGTTTGGATTACCTACCACAAAGTATTAACGTCCATTCACAATTATTCACCCGAAGCACTTCCTAATAGGTAAAAAGGACAGATGTAATAGTTATACACCGAGGGAAAGGTGTGTCTGGATAAAAAAAAACCGTCGGCTGGAGGTCGGAGGGGTTTCTTATCCAGACACGCCGTACCCGAGGTGTATACTAACATACACCCCATTTTAAACTAATGAAAAAAAACCGATAGCATATATTTTATTGACAATATCAAACCATGATTTATAAGATTGTTTTTATTACACGAAACCCCACTAGTAACCTTTTTTGGTTATCTTTGACAAGTGAGTATATTTTACGAATGTTAAGGTTGTTTTGCATATTCCAATTAAATCCTTGGGTTAATATGGACCAGCAGGTCAAGGTTGACCGTATCGTGTATTCATATATTACAAACAAAAAATACGTTATGCTTCTTGTATACAGTTGTCAATATGGAAGCATATGACACGGACGGCATTTTTTTGCAAGCGTTGGATTTGGTAGAAGAGACTATAGATAAAGGCATTATTATAACCGGAAGTACTTACCTGTATCAGTTTAATAAAGGTTATCATAACTATATTTTTTATCTTACGATTTTATAGAAAAAAAAGCCTCACTCTTCTCGAGAATAAAGAAACATTTATTTTTGACCTACAAAGGTATAAGTGTGTCTGCAATAGAGACCCGACTACCGGACACGCTCAGGATACAAAGATACAGATTAACTATTTCGTAACTCTCTCTTTTGTGGAGAGTGGCTGATCCAGCTGGGGGTTCCCAACTCAACAGAAAGAGGACGGGGTTCCAATCAGTCAAATACATTGATGTTTAAAATCGGGTCCAACCCACAGAACCCCTTTTTTTTTAAATAAAAAAAATATGACGGGAGAAAAAAATATTACTTTCAGCAAAGGAGTAATTAAAGGATTTTTTTTGTATTCAAAATAGATGCTTAAATTTTTTTCGCTATTGTAATTTCCTAAAATATATTTTGTTTAATATCCTGAAACAATTTGTAGTGATTTCTTATGTTGTTACTATTTAAAGAATAATCAAGTTCTATTGTTACGAATAACAATGGACTTTGTTTGCGGGATGTAGTAGCAGGGGTTTCTAGAAATCCCGCTTGTCACAGCCTGTGGTCAAAATCCATTGTTATTCGTTACAAAAGATCTATTCAATTTACACGTGTTTCCGAAATAGAAACTATAACAATAGAACTGGGGTGTAATAGTGGTTTTAGTATTTGTGAGTCGGTTTTGGAGTACATATAGTTTATTACATACGAAATAGACATCAGCACATAAAGATCGTGTGCAACACTTCCCACTTACATGTATAGACTGTTGATGGTTAGTCATCTAATTGATGTTTAACATTGAACTAATCATCTGTATGTTCTTATTTGACGAGAAGCGAGTCGGGTGCATAATTTTAACTACTGAAAGAATATTAACATTTGATATTTATATAATAACATATTTTTTGTATCTATTAATTCAGGTTGACATTCAATTTTGTTGTTATGACATATATCTGCAGTTTATATAATCTTTTTTGAAAATAAATAGTCACACTTATAAAAACAAAGAATCCTCATGTCGTAAATTGAACAACCTGTTGATAAAAAATAACAGAATAAAGAAAAAATAACAGAAGAAACTAATTAGTGTAAATAACAATTCTGAATATTTTGTTTTCACGAATAATTATATCATTCGAAAGTCTTAATGAAAATAGTGACGAAATTTAAATTTTGTATTCGGAACACAAATATTTGGATAGTATTAATATTAATTCACTCGTAGTGTCTTTGTATAGGACATAAACACAGGTATTCTTAAATCAGTTGTTGCCATGACACTGAATATGTTCTCATATATTTATAGATGGTAAGATACTTAACCCATAACTGGAGGGAAAGTGCTTGATTTTGATATGATTAATACTAGTACATAATCTTTCAAGCAGTTTAACTGAAGTCTGTATATTGCATGTCAGTAACTGCGAGTAGTTCTATGTTAATTTATTTATTATTGTCATTTTGTTCTGTTTCGTTTGTTACCCTTTCTGACATCGAACTTGGTTTTACTGTGTGTATTACTGTACATTTGCTAGAAGTACAGGTGAGTGGGAGTTGAGATCTCGCTCAACATATTTAAACCCGCCGCATTTTTGCGTTTGTCACAATGTCTCTGGCCATTGTTAAGTCTTGTATGATTTGTAATCTTAGCTCATTTATTTGTTCAAGAGTTTTGTATGACGTCCATGTTTACTAAACTAGTACACATTTTGTTTAGTACAAATCAAAGCCCGCCTTGAGGTGCGGGATTTTCTCGCTGTGTTGAAGGCCAATTGGTGGCCATCGGCTGTTTTCTGCACTTTGGTCGGGCTGTTGTCTCTTCGACATATTTCCCATTTCCATTCTCAATTAAATCTTAATCAATTGCAACTGCACTGTCAGTTGTTAAGTAAATGACAACTATTTACATACTTAATTTCAAACTTATCAAAATAACACACATCCGTATATAACTGAAATGGTTGCTGTCTATCTGAAGCAAACCTGTGATAGGTTTCCTACAAACAAAACATTTTCCGGATGCCCAGGATAACAAGTGTTTATTGCAACTACTGAAGTTTACAAAGATTAAAAAGCGTATGTTTCATTTGAGGCAATTCCATTTGATGTAAAACGAGCAAAGAAAATAATTTAAACTAGACTGTAATATTCTCCTACTCTTTGAATGTTATTTATCACTGCGACATGAGTTTGATATTGGATTTTCGTTTTCAATTTACATATTTGTAGTTAGCTGTTATGGAAACAGCCATAAAAAAACCCTTCATAGTTATGTAATGATACTTATTATGTAATTTAACTTCAAGAACATTGAATGTAAATTTTAGCCCGAATTCGTTTAAAGTGCAGTTGTTTGATATGTTTCGTGATCGGTATTTTGTGTTCAGCTGTCAAATAATAATACGAATTATTTTTCTGAACGAAAATTCTAACAACATCAAAATCTGTATTTCAAGAGACCCTGTTTCGTGGTATGGTATACATGACAGCCGGAAACAGGTAAATATTGTCTGAGATTGTTTCTTGAATATTTTTGATAGCCAATTAGAATATGAATGCATGGTTTTGTTTTATAATATAACGCTGTAAATAACCCATGTTGCTATAAAACGGTCATGTAATTAGTTATATTAAAACCCACGCAACCATGTACTTTTCAAAACTTCCTTCATGGTCAAATCTTCCTGCCAAACTGAGGTATTCAAATGACTGAGACATATTCATTATTATAATTTTTCAAATTCTGTAATTTGGATTCATAAATTTTCGTTAACTAACATTTTCGTGGACTTCGTGAGAACAATTTAAACACGAAATTAAGTGTTCAACGAATGACATATTCTTAATAGTCTTGTACACAAATTTCGACAAAACCTCCATATTAAAAAAAAAACGCCTACACGAAGGTTTCCCTTAATCGACGAAAATTGGAACCCACGAAAACAAAATGGATACGTAGTAAATGGTTTAGTTTCAATTGAAATACATGTTTATAAAATTCGCCTAATTATCCCAAATTTATTTTCGAATGGTTGATTGTTTGCAATATAAGTACATTCTAATATCTAGACAGCCCCTATAAAACGGATTTATGATCTGAGCGTCACTGACGAGTCTGATGTAGACAAAATGTGCGTTTGATGTATAAAATTTTAACCCAGCTGGTACCTTTGATAACTCATTACACCACTTGGCCATTTTTATAAATTTACTGTTTGCAAAAGTTTGAATTATTTGCAATAATAAGGATTTTTTTATCCAAGGCATAAAATACCGTATTTGACACAGCTTTTTGGAATTTTGGGTTATCAATGCTCGTCAGCTTGTTTTGTTTTTTAAACTATTTTGACCAGAGCGTAACTGATGAGTCTTATGTAGACGAAACGCGGGTCTAGCGTATCAAATTACAAGGATGGTACCTTTGATAACTGTATTTGATATTGTAATTATGTTCTACAATGTATTGAAGACGCGTGTGGTATATGTTTGTCAAGTGTTGTGTATGTTTTGTACTTGTGCGCACCTAATATGTATCATTGCTACTATACATTTATATCTACACCAGCATGGTCACCAAAAATGTAAAAAGGTACAAAAAATGTACAAAAATGTGCCAAGGAACTTGCGTTGTTTGGACTCGAAGGTTACATGTTTTAACTGTTATAACTGAATAAGAGCGTACCCATGATCACCTACGCATACCTCAACAATCAGTTGATGACTATTTCGGAATCCAAAATATAACTGATCTTCTTTAATATGGTTTTTGACTTGTATTTCATTGTTATTGAACAATAAGCCATCTTAAACATTGGATACATATTATATATAAAATAATCTTTTCATACAAAAATAACCAGATGAATTGAACGTTTAGAAGAAAGTTTTGGACCCAATGTTAACATGGTTAAATTTTAAACGGATTCTAAAAAATGCATTTCGCCAATATTTTCTGATATTACTATGCTTACCTACAACAAAGTACTAGTGTCCAATTAAAATTATTCACCCGAAGCACTTCCGGTAAGATGAAAAAGCCTGAACATATTCAAATCATATTCGAACCAAAAATGCCTCTGTTCTGGTAAACATGGCGAGAAATCTATACGTAAAAGACGTCAACATATAGAGATCGTGTACAACGCTTCCTACTAAAATATGGTTGATGGCTTCTACTGTAATAGATGTTCGACATTGAACTTGTCTGAACTTCATGTACATGTTTGACGTAATACGAGTCAGTTACATAACTTGATTACTAAAAGTTGAATGACATTTTAAACATTTTATAAAGGTCTTAATCTATTTCAGTTTTGTTATAGATTTTCAATGTTATGTTATCAATTATAAATTTATAAAAACTGTTCTTGCAACAGCACTACACACAAACACAAAAAGAAGTAATCCGTCGTGTCGTAACCCGGACGATCTGCTGATTAGATAACATGCTTAATTATTCTTAACGATAAGTGTAGACCTACATTATGATTAATGTTTCATTACAGTTTTCAAGTCATCTATCCTTAACACAATACTATCATTTGCATACTTTGAATTGATATAGTGACCAGAATAAAAGTGTTTAATTTATATATTACAAGAATTGTGTGATTAGCTGCAATTGCACAATCATTTGTAAAGTGAGAATGAAACATTGTTCTAATTATAATCCCAAACTTCATCAACATTAACACTACCATTATGGAACTGAAATATTTGCAGCAGTCCGTTGAACAGCCTTGCTGCAAACATAACATTCGCAGGAAGCCAAAAAAACAAGTTATTGTGGCAGTAACTTAAGTTGATAAAGTCAGTACTTTTACTTATATGTGTGCGTTTTTCGATTGCAAATTATTTTCGTTATTAAATAACTTTCAATGCCTTTATCGCTTATTTTTACTTTTGACTCGAGACGAGCAAAGAATTAATTTTTGTCGACGTAATTTTGTATCACCATTGTCGTATATTACCATCTCATATTCGTGTCGTTTGGCATATCTTTACTTTTTTGCACATTACCGACCCGATACAAATAAAACAAAACCATTTTTTATATATATTTATATATATATATAAACATATACAGCTTTAATCACAAAAAGCAAATTGCAAAGGTATGAATATAATTATACATTTTTCAATATAAGTAAATTAATAATGTATAATTAGATTGTACTATTCCGATTTTATTTACTTGTAATTTATGACTTAGACATGACAGGTATTGACTAATCGATTTTCATAACATTTATTTGTACTTTTCGGTAAGGCAACAGTCCATAAATGCATCATAGTTATGTGAAAATACAGATTTGTTGAAATAACTTGAGGAATAGTATACATGGAGTGTAAATGACAGGTGTTTGATAATAGATTTTCTTTATATTTATTTGTACATTTTTTGGTTGGGAAACAGTCCATAAATGCATTATAGTTATGTAAAAAAAAATTATATGGTTGAATAACTACAGGAATAGTATTCATAGAATGTAAACGACAGTAGTTTGATAATGTGTTTCTTTTACATTTATTTGTACTTTTCGGTGGGGTAACAGTCCTTAAATGCATCATAGTTATGTACAAAAACAGATTTGTTTAATAACTTCAGGAATAGTATACATAGAGCATAAATGTGGGCTTCACATGTATATTGTTATACATTTACTTTTCTACATTGGCTAGAGGTATAGGGGGAGGGTTGAGATCTCATAAACATGTTTAACCCCGCCGCATTTTTGCGCCTGTCCCAAGTCAGGAGCCTCTGGCCTTTGTTAGTCTTGTATTTTTTTTAAATTTTAGTTTCTTGTGTACGATTCGGAAATTAGTATGGCGTTCATTATCACTGAACTAGTATATATTTGTTTAGGGGCCAGCTGAAGGACGCCTCCGGGTGCGGGAATATCTCGCTACATTGAAGACCTGTTAGTGACCTTCTGCTGTTGTTTTTTATATGGTAGGGTTGTTGTCTCTTTGACACATTCCCCATTTCCATTCTCAATTTTATTCACTGTAAATTTATAATCTGCAAATGTAATTTTTTCTCATTTACGTAATTGGTATGACGTTTCCATCAAATCAAATTGGATATGACAATTATTTCCGAAGCAACAACTCAAAATTGCATCAAAATATGTAATTAGAATATCTCCTGTTTATTTTATTAGCAAAACTGATAGCAGGAAACGGGAAAATATTTTCTGATATTGTTTCTTTGAAATCCAAAGTTGTCATTTGCAATATAGATACGTGATTATTTTACATAAAATTTTTTAGAAAATTTACAAATCGATTCATATAATCCATGACGATATTTTGTTTTTGGTATTTGATAATGTGAAACCAAGGTAACAAGTTCTGCTCGAATCTTCCCAGTGAAATATTTTGCAACCAAAACTTTGTTTATGTAAAAACCCTAGACAGGACTTTCCTCTCAAATCTTCCTCGTCAAATTGAAGAACATCGATGACTGCGACTTATCTACTATGATAGTCGTCCCAAATTTTGTTGGCGTTTCAGTTAAATTTGAATTGCATATTTGCAAGTTTCATGCCATAATTCGAAATGCATTTTTGAATTCTAAATTTTTGGCACTGTCAATACTGTTTAATATCTACAATTCTAGACTGGAACACATTTACTTTTTTTTGAAAAACTTAACATGAAACAATGTATCGGTAACTAGTGCAGTCTTCTTGTGTGCATCAACGACAATGAGATTTTTTGTTATTTAGTATTGAATAATTAAATAATCAATACATTCCATAATTTGAAAATCTGAAAAAGGTATTTTTTGCGCTTTTTGCAATCAAATCATAACTATAGCTACCATATAATTGAATTATAATTATCTGTTTACACACATGCTCACTATATAACATAACAATAAACATAGAGGACCTTCGTAGTTTGGACGAGAACCTAGACGTATATAAACCATATTTTGAGTATGTCCATCCATTAACGCCTAGCTGTTCCTTAAGGATGTTCGCTGCTCAGTTTCAAAATAAATAACTTTTAATAAAACTAGTATGTATTGATAGGTAATAAATTCAGGAATCAAAAAAGCAAAAAAAAAAAAATATAGGGGTCAATGTGCTCGTTTTCGAGATATTAGCCATTGGAATTTTGGTGGGAAAAGTTCTCTCTTTATTTCTTATAGCTTTATCATTGACCAGTTAAAAATCTCAAATACTATTAAAAAATAAATAAAATTTTATAAGACTTGTACAAACGACTAATAATTATACATGTAAAAGATTTATAAAAAGAAAAATGGGGGTTCATGGGGATTTTTTAAGGCATTCACATGGATAAAATCAGAGGATGCCGAAAATCTGACAAAAATTCCAAAACATGACAAGCAGACATCCTTAACTGGAAACAGGAGAGAAAAAATGTATTGGTTCTGGAAAATCTTTCCTGAACACGATACTATTTGTGAAGTTGATATTATCCCTTTTACAAATTATAAGTACACAATCAAGAGTTTGTTGACTGAAATGGAGTAAATGTAACAGTTTCACGGATACGGTCTTATTAACGTGGCTACAATCCAGTCATCTTTTTCCGACACTACACCATTTGAATAAGAATTATTATCGGATTTGTACTAACATGTGCACACAATGTGGGCCAGGATCTGAACCCCTTCGGACCAAATCAGATGAACTCCGGTTTTTGGTTGAGTATTGTTGCTCAGTGTTTTTGTTTTCCTTATGATTGTGAATATTTTGTCGTTTCGTTGTTTTTTTTGTCATGACATTAACAGTTACGAGTTCTAATACGATTTTTTGTATCTTTTGCTTCTTTTCTTAAAACAGCTGACCCCAAAAAGTGACCATATTTAAAAATTATTCATAAGAAACTATGGTTGATCAACTATAATTGCACAATCAGTTGCTTATATAGGCCAGCATAACAAATATTTCAAAATCAAAATGTAATGTCAAACTTATTCTTACAGATCTGTAAGGGTTGCTGCTTTTCTGCAATACTATTGCAAGCTTGTTGTAAAACAAAAGTTTTCAGAAAGGCTATGACAATTTTTGTTTTTGGCAACAATTTCTATTAATTTGTCAAGGAATATCAATTGCGAGTCAAATTAAAATTGCAAATTCATTGCCATTCTCTGCCATTTTACATTACAACGAGTCAAAAAAGTAATTTAAATTAGATTATAATTGTCCAATTTATTTGATTGTAATCTATAACAGTTTATAGTACCTGAGTTTGAAATTTCATTTCGATTTTCATTCAAAATGTTCAGTTCTTTCTAAGTTTTGCATATAACGTGGTAATTACGGCATAACATTTCATTATTTCTAATTGATATTGTTTAATCAGTTATGTAATCAGTATGATGTGTCACACAATTCAGTGGACCATGAGGAAAATTTCAAATTATGACAGCAGGACACAGTATATCTTTCTGATTCGGTTTCTCGAAAATTTTAAGTAAAATCTTTCAGAAATGAATGAGCGATGATGTTTCAAAAACCCGTGTTTATATTTTGCTTTGAGGTATTTGATTACATAACCACCCAAGAATCTACGTTTGTCTGAAAACTTTCGGCCAAGTTTACCTGGTCAAATTGGAGTACATGGACGACATGGACATTTTAGTAATGATAATCGCCCAAATCAAATGATGTTTTAGATCATATACAAATCCTTATTTAGAACTTCCACGACATAATCATGATAATTCGAAGTACATGTCCGACAACTATTTGAAGGACAGTGGAGGACCATCATTCAGTATAGATGCAACCTTATATAAATGTCCGTATAAGTATACCCTTGATTTTGTAAAACCACACGCTGTTATAATATAGCAATGACACTTAAACAATGTACGTAAGTATGTTTATTTTCTGATCTGTAAGGAACATCTGTACATTAAAAGTTTTCATATGTCTATTATAGATGATGTTCGTTATTTGTATAATTTGGTTGTTATGGTGTTTCATTCATTGTTTCTTTTTATTTGTTCACATTTTGTATAGACTAAAGAAGATTTAAAAATTTACACTTTGAATTATTTAGACACCTATGTGTTATTGTAGGCTATTTGTTTCTAACTTTAAGAGCTTTCCTTCAGATTTTGTCTCAATGATATACATCTCAAATTCTTTTGACAAATACATTACATGATTATTGATTTTCTGTATGTTCTATTGAATTAAAGATACATCTTCAAATCAAAGACTGTTAATTTGTTAAACACTCCAGATTCCCCAAATCAGTTACAACATCGAACACTTTGTGTTTAGAAGAAAATCATCCGTGTCGATCACTTCTTTAAGAAATTTGCTGTAAGCCATGTATGACAATAATTGATGACTTGAGGAAAATGCGTTGAAGCATTATAAAATTAACATGGTTATTCGTATGATTGGTGACATATTATGAGTAGTAATTTAAACCAAAATCGCCGTGTCAAATTATGGACTAGTTACATGTTTATTTTATGGTAATAACCGCATATGTTACTAGAATTCAAACAGTTGGTAGACAAAATAAATCACACAGCCGAAGTTGTAGTTATATAATCGAGACAAGATTTTCTTGGAAAAAAGTCGCTTTGGTTTTTAAAGTTATATAAAGGGTCATTAGCGATAATTTGGACACTCTATTAGAATATGAACTTTTCAGACACTTGTGATAGCGGGATAATATTTTTCCATATTGTAACAAAATCAAACACATCACATGTGTATTTTAAATTGCTTACAACTTATAATCATTATACGTCATTCAAATATGTGTGCATGCGACATTTGATATAAACTCAGCTGGATATGAAACATGCATGTTGTATGCATCTTCTGGTATTGAAATGAAAAGATCGTCAACAACTAAAAGTGAAAGAAACGTCGTACAGGAAAATGACTATAGTTTATGTATGGTTTGATTTTTTTGGTTTCTAATTCGTTTATTTGGTCACGGGCTTTCCAAAATATATTTGTATTTTTCGCTATTTTGATTTTTTACTCGACGCTAATATTTCAGGTAATGATATTGACGTATTTGTACTATAATAGTCAATACCTAGACAATATAGTCAATTTAATTGCCAAAAATAGTAGCATCGAGTCAATATCAGTTTTAACCTTACGATCGTCAGATACAACAAATAAAAACAAATACCAAACAATAAAAACTCAATATGAAAAGTCCGTAATCAAATGGCTAAATAAAACTATTAATTACATCAAACACATGGAAAACAACTGTCATAATTCTGATTTGTTACAGGCATTTTTTTATGTAGAAAAAAGTAGACCTGGTTTTATAGCAAGTTAAACCTCTCACTTGTATGCCAGACGCATATATCTTTTTATTTTATTGACAACCATGTGTGGGTAAAACAAGAGATTAGTTAAGACCGTTCACTTAGTAAACAACTTATATATTGACCTGTTAGATTAAATTGAACCTCGGACTTTGTCCACAATTAATATAATCCGAATGGGTTCATAAATAAAGTATTGATATCGTCAAAAGTCCATAATTTATAAATGTTACTTAATAGTATACGCGAAATGCTGATACATTATAATTACGTACCGTGCATCAATAATTGCTTGTTTTTTTATTTCAAAATTTTTAAAACACCTTAATATTTTATGAATGAAAACGAAACTACTTTAAAATTTGATTACATTATTGATTTTTAAAGTAATCTTAGGAGTGCAGACTACGTTGAGGATGGTACGCATGATACTATCGGGATGATCAGTAGTTGTAAAAAGGTATGAAAGATACTAAACTGATAATTTTATTACTTTAGAAAAGCACTGTATCTGCAATTAACTCTATAGGATGCACTATTTTAATACAGATGTCTCATAAACCTAGCCTATTTTGGGGAGATATGTAATATTTATAGATATTTTGATCTATTTTTTGTACTAGGACCTATATTTGATTTCATTTCATATAGAAATAACTTGGGAATGTCACCAGTAAAAAAAGCATACGATGACGATGAAAATTGAATTTTGAAGTTGGCCGAAGTAAAGGTAGGGATAGTAGAAAATTTAATTTTTAAGGATTTTTTTTCTGTCTATGAAGAAATAACATCAAAAATGAGTTGCACACTCAATAACCCACGTAGTAATTATTTAAAGTGTGCAACACATTTGTTATGTAATTTCGAATAGGCAGAAAAAAAAATATTACAGTCATTTCTTATAATTTAATCTTAAATTCATTTTAAACCGGAGTAAATCAGGAAAAAAACGTTGATGACGTCACAGCCCTATGTTTATGACTTTTGAATAAGATAATACTGCTCAACAACTTTCCATTCTAGGATATCATATTTTACGTACTCCTCGGTAAATTTTGCACAGTAAATGTTAAGCCATCTCAAATCTATATTCCTCTTCCATAATTTTTAATTTATTGTAGTTCACAAATGGTTGAAGTTTCCTTAAATACAAAAGAGCTAATCTCATCTTGTATCTAAATATGCAATATCTATTGTTCTTAAGACTTTGTTGTTAACTCACCATATCAATTCGGTACATAATTGCAAATGCTTTAATTACTTTATATTGTTTGTTGTTATCGTTTCGTATGACGTAATGCATATTTTATTAAATATGATAATTGAATGCCAGCGTCTACGTCTAGTCTAAAATATATAAAGAGAAATATAATATTTTGATTATCAATAGTAAGACAGACAGATATGATCAAACACTTGATATATTTAACATAGTCTTGCACATGGGAATGAAATAAAAAAACAAAGAGATAACTTTGTTTACATTTTAAATATATTTCATTTGAAAAATTACCAGGTTGCAATAAATGATTAAATCTTTATTATTTTCTTTTTAATATCTGTCGGACATAATACTTAATTATTAGATACTAACACGTAGGTATAAAGAATACTGTATGGTGTTGACGTGGACAATATATTCTGCAATAACAATCACATGGATTGTACAGTCGCTGCTGAGAAATATATGTGTTCACTTTCAGATATACATTGAAATACTTTTATCACTATCCTACCCATAATTTGTAAAAGTTATTCTCCTCATTAACAGAGATTCCTGAAAAATGACAAACACATGAGTGTCATCTTTTGGATGTGCAGCATATCTGAAACGAATCACAGTGCCAAAGAATTTCCTTTTTTATTTTTGTTTCAGTATCATTTTTTATTTTAACTTTTGTTAATATAATTTTATATATGTTTGTCATACCAGCCATTGTCAATTTAGTACAGTAGTAGTTTGAAGAATGTCTTACCAAAATAAACATTTTTCTCAACCGGATAACGCATACACATTGTTGATTTGTATACCATTTCGTTGAATGAAAGACGTATAGGCTCAAACATTTAACGAGTAAAATGCAATTTCTCGTTCTTTGTGTCTTTGTCATATATTTTTGATGTCACTTTTTCTTAACTAATGGATCTAAGTAGATTATCCCAATCATTGAAAAATGAAATATATTGATTTCCAGCGATAAAGATATTGTACTTTTGTTCATAGATACATGGACAACCAACGGCTCTGATCATATCCTAATTTTTTGTTCAAGCTTTTTCGTGGATTCAAATCCACGTTCTAACAGGGTGTTCAACTTTGAACTCACATTTTGACTGTTAACATATTGTTCTTGAAACAGTAAATTAAGTTAGATTTTCCAATGTCGAACCATGCATTTCCTGATGGACAGGTCTACTTTTCAGTGATCAATTAGCTCAACATTTATATTTTAGAATAGACTCTGTTTATTGGCGGTAATCATATTAATCTATTCTGTTTGTTAAAATTAAAAAATGTAAATAATACAGTATACGTGGGGTGTGTTCTTAGATGTTTTTTACTTTCCTCAGTAACATTTAAACCTAATATGCTAATTAAAACAAGGAAGTATTAAAATACTTAAGTGACGAAAAGCTTTAAGAAATTTTGAATACCACTGACAAATATCTTTCGAAATTTTAGTTTTGATTTCCTGATTGAACATGTTTATGAAATAATGATTATTAATTTTAAGGATGTGCTAAGGGGAAGTTAAAGTTTAAACTATAACGCAGAATAGCATCAGTGAAGGAAATAACACAAGATACCTCTGTTAGATAATTGAGGTCCGTTTCGAGATATTTTTTTTATTAATGGCCAAAAAAAGGATTACTCGAACTATTACCTTATATGTGCATTGGTCATATTTGGGTCTCATATCGAAAGAAATTGAATCTATGTTCTGCTTAAATTTTGGTAAATAACCTATTATGAACTATTGAAGTATCATATGAAAAGAAATATGGGTGATAAGGGGCAATATATTTTAACCTGTATCGTAGTAGAAAAACAACAACAAAGGAGTACGAAAATTTGACGATCAATTCCTACACCTCACCTGAGTTCATCCGTAACAAAAACAATAATAAATAAACTCATCATAGATACCAGGATCAAATTCTATAATTACGCCAGACGTGCGCCCCGCCCACAAAAGATTCACCAGCGAAGTTCGAATCTAAAATAGTCAAAAAATCCAAATAAAGTACGTAGATGAAGAGCATCGAGACCAAAATTCCGAAAAGCCCTGCCAAACACAACCAAAGCAATCTATCCCTGAGGCAGAAAAGTCCATAGAAATAAAAAAAGGAACACATTGAATTGGGAAAATGTATCAATATAAAATACGAGTTCCCAATAGGAAGAATTAAATTTCTACGAAAGAACATTTAAAACATTTTTAAATTATTTTCTTCCACTGTTCAATCCCCCCCCTAGATGTCATATGTTAGAGCGTATTAACTCCGCTTATTTTTGATCGCGATTTATAATGTTGACATAGACTTTACAGTTAATATATGTGGCTACAGGCGATCTAAAAAATTGAATTATTTCCTTGAATACTACCTGTTAGTTGCCTACACGAATACACATTAAGGTAATGACAGAAGTTAAGAATTTTTTCATCACAAATGTGAACATTGTTTTGATAAAGGATAGATATTTTGTTTTTGGATACACCTATAAGATGAGTGTGTTCACTGCTGCATTTATATGTAAATATCATGTATGTTACCGAGTGTTGAAAATAATCAACTATTATCTAAATATTATTCTTAACAATAATATTTCTTCCTAAATATTCGATCTTTGCACATGTGTTACTAACAGCTGGATTATATTTTTACTTATTATTTTCTTATTTGTTGTAATACTAATATAAGAATGATATATTGAATCGATATAAAACAATATGCTGTGATATATTGGTTTGGTTATTTGAAATAGCATCTTAAATAAAAATAAATATATTTCTAATAGCTAAACAGATTCAGATAACTTGCTGAAGAATGTAATTGTTTATAGAGAATATCATATGGCTTTTGCAATATCGCATCCGTATCAACCATTGGTTGAGGGTGTGATATTGAAAAAGCCATATGCACTTTATTATATACATATACCTCAAGTAGATGTTTTTTATGTGACATGACGTCATACAGATAAGAAGTTTTGAAATAACGTCATGCAGATTATAGGTTTGACATGGCGTCATACAGATTAGGGATTTGATAAAGCCTTTACAACAGTGACTGCAATCGATGACGTGACGTCATACATATTAAAGGTGTGATAAAGCTTTCGCAACCGTGCTGATATCGATATCATCAAGGGTGGCTGATACAGCACGCTTGCCATTGATTGTATTACACACACAAGTTATCTGTATTTACTACTAAGTATACAATAAACCATTTTATATGCAATATGAGATATTGATTCGATACAAACATTATGCTTTAATATATTGGTTTGGTTATTTGAAATACCATCTAAAATCAATAAATATATATTGCTAATAGCTAAACAGAATCAGATAACTAGCTTATAAATGTGATTGTATACAATTTTATATACAATATGGGTTTAACTAAAGAAATTGTTTGTTTGAGTAGCATCCGTTTGTGAGTTTAAATGATCGTCCTGACTTATTTACTGCCTGTGAGTGCAATACCGTATTGAGTAAAACAAAATATAATCATATAAATTTAAGCTGGAGTGTGTTCGTTTACATAATTCCAAGTTGTAGAAGCGTCAGCTTGTAATTTTAAATGACCAATCCTACATCTTAATGATATACATATATATATATATATACACATGGAAAAAAGTATTGCAACACCTTGATTTTTAAAAATTTGAAAAATCAGCCTCTTTTTCGGATGGAACATAATAAAATATTTGTATAAAATTATTGAAACATAGTTTATGATAACATTGGCATTGAAACGAACAAAAAATGTTTGAAAAAAATGACTTGTATAACCACAATTTTAATAACGAAATGAAGTGTTTTTTGTACAAAAAAATGCATTTTACAACTTTTACTGTAGTCGAACCTTACAATGTCAGACATTTCAAAATTAATCTTCAGATGACTGTTCACATCATGGTTGATCGTTATACGCCAAAGAAATAGTACTTTGTGCGCAGCCTCCATTCAAACGGATAACCGCATCTAAACGTCTTCTGTTCCTGCCAAAAATCGACTAATTTGTTGCTAAGGTAGTAGCAACCATTTCTGATGAAGGGCATTGTTTATTTCATGATGTGTTTGAACTGGGGTGTCCTTTCGCGCACGTTCCGCCCAATAGTTTTCCATATATGCTTGATATGGTTCGAATCCGGGCTACGATATGTCCAAGGAAGATGAACCGAGTTCCATTGGAACAATGGATCTTCCTCCACGATGCTAATTTTCAACTTTAGCGAGCTCTGCACTACATTGGATACGGAAAACTGTGTGTCTGTTTGTAAGCAAAGGTCTCTGAAATGGTCTTATCGCACGATAACCAGTAACGATGAGTCGATCTTGAACAGTTCTTGTTAAAAAGCTCCTGTATGCCCACCACTCTCTTTTAAGGATTGTATTGTATGCAATGGGTTTCCTTCTGACCAACCTTCATAATGCTTGATTTTCCCTAGCAAATGGTATAGGGGGTCTTCTTTATCTCGGAAGGTCTTTAACATCGTTTAGTGCCTTATTTTTTTTAACTCAAAACGACTTATAGTGGAATGGTGATGACCAACAATACGTGCAGTTGTTACAGCGACATCCCTGCTTCTCTCATGCTGATAATATGCCATCTTGCTGCAGTTTAGAGTTGTCGAGGACCCATTACAAGGTGTCAATCACATAACTTTAAAAACTTGGTTATTTAAAGTGTTGAAAACAATGAGGATGAAAACATCTGTTTTGCTGTTTACGGGTACAGTAGCTGCATGTGCAGATATAAACTTATCGATTCGATATTTATTGATTAAGCTCAGGTGATACTTAAATAATGTTTAAGTTGTTCTATTTTACCAAATTATATCACAAAAAAATAAAAAGTGTTTTTTTTATTTCAATTTCAATTTGGTGTTGCAATACTTTTTTCATGTGTATATATTAGTGCTGAAAGTATTTCGCAATGTAAACATTATTTTTAAGATAATATAAGAATGAAACGTTCGTTGATAAACACATATAAGTTAATGAAGAAAGACGTAATAATAGTAATCAGGGGGAATTAAAACTTCAAGTTAATTAAACAAAAACGAAGAAGGAGAAAAAAGACACCACTACGGATATAAAGTATAGATTTCAATAATGGCAGAGTAATTAATCGAGTACGTTATTTTTTCGAGACTCCATCTAATTTGAACTACTACATGTGCAAATTAAGGCAAAGTATTAATTGAATATCAATTATCTACTCAACACATACTTAATATCAATAAAGGTGACAAGATCACACAAGATCACCAGTTGTACTGTAATCGTAATGAATACATATTTGCTGATAAAATTATAGATAAAAACTTTGCTACGGTTAATAAAAGGGTAGAAAGATCTGTTGGCATAACGCAATATTATATATTGACTCATGATTTGAAAGTAAATTCGAATTAAGAATAATGACCGTTTCTGTTGGATCTTAATAAAAGAAAAGTCACGGTAGAATTCTTACCAAAATGTGTTAAGAAAGGAACGATTTTTCTTTTTTAATGTATTTTATCGGTGTCATTACTGTTGTATTAAGGCTTAATCTGAATAATTGATGAAATGCGTGTTGTTCATCTGTTACAGACTTTTACAAACAGAAATACATATGAATTCTTTTCTTTGGACAAGTCTCCGTACAATACAGATTCAAGTTATTTCTTAAAATGTTGCCTTTTAGAGCACTGCTGGTGATTTTTTTGTTAAATGAATTCAGTATCGGAGTTTTAACTAAACAATAAATTGTGACTAATTGTAACAGACACACATGAAAGACAAAGAAAAACATGATTGAATTATTAGAGAGACGAAAGGTACAAAAATAATATTGCAATTTATAGTCGAAGCTAAACTGACAACGACATGACAAAGAAATAAGTCAAACAGTAGTACATAAAACACAGCATAGAAAACCTAAAGACTGAGCAACACAAATTCCACCACAAATACAGGGGAAGGGGAGTTGGTGTTTGGTGGTTGGGGTTTGACCTGAAGTGCACTTGGAGGATGAGCAGATTCTGCTCCACATTTGGCATCCGTGGAGTTTTATCACCATTAGTACTTTCTTTTTAAATTCAATGCCAGAAAAGACACCTGTTTTCGTTTGTAAAGAAATAGATTTCATATCAAACATGTTAACCTGTATATTCTGATCTAGTAATAATGGTTAAACATGTAACGAACTGAATTGCCTGTCAAAAAAAACCCACAATCAACAGTTTTCATTTTATTAATTTTGAAGATCCTTAAACTCGATAATGTATAACAATACAATATGGAAGAAAGTAAAATAAATTTATTTGTGAAGGATGCACCACATATGAATATATTAAAATTTCTACAAGTTTAATTAACAATTTTCATTGACATACTAGATAAAAGTACCGTGATATACTAAATTATACATGCACATGCACATTATGATGTATAATTTTGATTATATTCCCTTTTTCCCTCATCAGTTTAATTGTTTTGAAAATTCATTTAATTTCATAGTTCATCCTTTTCCATCGATTATCCAATTACAACTCGAGTAATCAAACGTTTGTTCATTATTTATATGTTGGCTGAACACTTGTTTCACAAGTGTTTGTGAAACGGAGTTCATTAACTAACTTTTATGCTATGTGAAATTACTCACAAGTACCATATCCTTCATGTCCGATAATTTGAAACGGTGTTTTACCAGACCTTGATTTGATACATTCTGCAATAACGAATTTGGATTTTGGCGGTTTTAACAAATAGTGTTATTAAAGTTTCATGGACTCCAGAAAGCACAGATGATAATTGCACTTGTAAGTATGCATATTTAGATAGATAGGTATTTTAATTCTTTATTTTAAAGGTGTCAACAACAAAACTGCTTACAAAAAAATAGACATATAGTTAAGTTGCAGTGGACATTTTACATATTTTCAAGACATTTTTCAATTTCATATTCAAGCCAAAACTATGTTGATTCATCACACAACATATACATAGTGAAACCTGTTTAAGAGACCACTAAAAGGAGAACCAAAGTGGTCTCATAAGACAGGTGGTCTTTAAATACAGGTTTAATCTGTATGATATGCACTACAGAGGAACCTTGAAATGATAGTCTTTTGACACAGGTTTTTGCTAAATACAGGTGGTCTCTATAGCAGGTTTGACTGTATGTGTCATTCATGTATAGTTATTTGAACAAGAAAAAGGTATGTACTATGAAAGTTAGTAAAATATCAAGCAATTCGATTGGTCAGTGATTTGTAACTGTATACTAAGTATAAATATGCTGAAACTAAATCAGGACAAAACAGAGCTCATCGTCTTTGCTCCGAAACATCGAGTCAAACAGTTATCCAAGTATGAGCTACCCTTCGATGGCACTATTTTAAGTGATGCGAACTGCGTTAGGAATCTAGGAGTGTTCTTTGATAAGACCTTGAGTATGGAACAGCAGGTAACAGCCGTCTCAAAATCATGTTACCACCAGATTCGAACCATCGGAAACATTAGATCGTATATCACCAAAAATGCGTGTAAGACACTAGTCTGCTCTCTTGTCACCTCCAGATTAGACTATGGGAACGCTTTGCTATATAATGTTAACTCTTCCACTATAGCAAGACTACAACGCGTTCAAAACACAGCAGCTAGACTTATCACAAGAAAAAGGAAGTTTGACTCTATAACACCTGTTCTGATGCAGCTACATTGGCTCCCCGTGAAATACCGATCACATTTTAAACTTTTACTTTACGTTTTTAAGGCATTACACGATAAAGCACCTAAATATTTGAAAGAATTGATTGTACCATACGCTCCTATTAGAACACTTCGGTCAGAAAATGAAGGACTCATAACGAATCCAAGAGATGTCCGCACTAAAACATACGGTGAAAGACGATTCGACCGAGCTGGAGCTACATTGTGGAATGACCTACCAATTCATTTACGGAGAGAACAATCGCTTCCTCGTTTTAAAAAAGGTTTGAAGACACATATTTTTAGACTGGCGTACTGTGATGTGTAAGAAATGTGATAATTTATTATTATTCTAAAAAGTTTAAGTGATAGGATCTTTTTTATTTTTAACTTATTTAAATTTTTAGTTTTGACGATTTTATTGAATAGACAGTTTTATTTATCTTTTCATTGTGTTTTACTGGAATGTAAATACTTATAATTTTCATCATTATTCTTTTATTGACTGTTATATTTAATATGTTTTATGGTATTCATTGTGATATATATTTCCCCTGTCAATGCTCTTAATTTCCATCATTATTCTATTTAATTTCTGTTTTATTCTTATGTTCATATATATATAATTGCTATTATTGTATGCATTGTGATATATATTTTCCTTCAATTTTATATGTTAAGCGCTTAGAGTATTATGTTTATTAGATAGGCGCTATATAAAAGCTATGTAATAATAGTAATAAATAATAAATGTATACCGAGAACAAGGAAGTGTCAGATGAATAGGGATGTTTTTCTATCTTTCTATTTCCCTGTATTCATTGCCAAGTCACAACTCAATTAACTATGTACGTGTTGAAGTGACGTGTTGATATACACAAACCACACAAAGACGACTTAATATTGATTTGGAAATACTTTTAATAAGATCTAAGGTAGAAATAATATTTCAATTCTACCATTACCCATGACCTAGGTACTTTTGTAATGCACTACTCAGATTTGAAACCCAAAATTTTATTCCAGAATAGCCAAAGGTATCTTTGTTCTTAGTATTACAGTACAAAATTTTTCTTCCCCGTATGTATGTTTGACATCTTTTTAAAACACATATGTATGGAGGCGTGTTGCATCTAAATACCTCGTTGTAAATGAAATGCAACTGTTTTTACCGATATTTATTTTTTTTAATTTATTTTAAAAACATATACCATAATTACAAATACCCCCCCCCCCCCCCAAAAAAAAAAAAAAAAAACAAACAAAAAAAACATCAATACATAAACTCAACTTAGAGAAAAAAAGTTGGTCTGTCAACAAAGCAATCGTTTTCTGTTTTGCATTCCTGTAAGGAATTTTGTATGATTAGGAACCATTTAATTGCACTTAATATTATCCGAATCACAAATTAGTCATTTTATTCCAAACATTCTACTATTTCTAAACAATTCTATTTATATAAATAATCCATACATGATATACAGTCTTGCCAAAGTTTAATATAATTATATTAATTTTGGGTCAGATGGTGCGAAACAAGCTACGTTCCGCACGGTAAAAACTATCAGTACTGTTATAAATATATGTATAGCAAAAGAGCCAAGACATTCTGTTTGTCTTAAGTTAGATACGGCCTTTGTTGTAAAGAGGTTTTCACATAGTCCTAACATTTAGAAATTTATGGAATATACCATGTCTTACTGTCGTCTATTTAAAAGCCGTCATTTTGAGACCAATACATAAATGATGAAAAGCTCTTGGCGGAAGCGAACCAGTATTTTACATGTTTACTCATCAACAACAGAAAGAGTTCGTATACATGTAGCAAAGTGATCGTTAATCCAGATTCCGTCTTTCTGAAGTGAATTTTTAGTAAGACCATTACTTTAAGACAAGATTTGTAGATTGGAGTTATTGATAGCTTTGTTTTGCTTATTTTGCATGGTCCTTGCGTAGAATAAAAGTCAAATTGAATTGTGTTTACATGTCAAAATCCATTTGCAATGTGCAACGCTCTTAAAAGTGACTATTCCCCCAAACGTGTCCAATTCCCCCAAACATGTCCATATGACTTGAATGGACTGCAAAAACATGCCTATTTACCAAAGGGAACCAAAACGAGTTCTGTAAATGAATGCCCAATCGTCTCTAACCTCCTCACGTGTCCAGTCCTTATAAGCAAAAAGATCAGAAACCAATTCTACAGAAAAACGGTCGACATAGTAAAATAGTGTAGTTATTATGCTTGTAATAAATATAAAATACATCAAATAACATTATAACAAACTTAATCTCGATTTATATAATTTTTAAAAAATTGACATGTGACGTCAATTTTTGTGGCTTCAATTCATTTGTGTGTGTTCTATTATGCTGTTTTTTGTGTACTATCCTAAATTAATTTTAGATATGCGTTGTTTTTCGGTGGTTAAAATGTCGAAATGTACTATCATATTATTTATTTATGTATTTCTCTGTCCTAGGTGTTCTTACATTTATTTGGACTGCATTCCTGTCATGTAATGTTGTCATTTCAGCGTTATATTTGATATCGAATCAAAGCACGAAGTTTGGCTAGTCATAAAACCAGATTCAACTCACCGTTGCGTTCTTAAAATGTACTGTACCAAGTCAGGTCTATGGCAGTTGTTTTCTCATAGTTCTTTTTTAAGTATGTTGCTGTGTCGTTTGCCTTTAGTTGCACCTCAGTGGTTTTTTTCTCGTTTTTTTCCCTCTTATAGTTGGTGTGCATACCTCGGTTTTGTTTTTTCTTAATCGATTTATGACTTTTGAACAGCGATTTACTACTGTTGCCTTTACGTATTCGTGTAAAACCTTCATACATTTTAAAGATATGTAGGCATCATCAGTGTATATTAGAATATAAGAATTGACTTTGAAACAATGATTTAAACTGTACATAACTATCGATAATTGCAATTACTATGGGTTTTTTTTCTAAATGTGAATGAGATAATCGACATTAGACATTAAGTATTCAAAAGTCAATTTGTTGATAATGTATTTTAATCAAGCTTGCGATTATGCTTAATATAAACAACCGACGTTGAACAAACTATTGCTAATTTAAATGACCACTTTATAAACATGCAAGCATTGAGTAAACTTGCAATCTTATTGTGAAGTATCTTATTGTTTTGTCAATAAATGGATGTTTCTCTGTTCTGTTTTAAAACATTGGAGCAGTATTATTACTTGTAAATCTTGACTTGTTCGAAGAAAGAGATTATTGCCATGCATGTATGCTTTTCTTCTTCAATAGGAACTCAATTTTCAATTGCCTATGCTAGACCCTCATGATCGACGCTGTCGTTCAAAAACCTCATGGTAGTCATTTAAATAAAAAAAATCGCGAATTATCTTCTAACTCAAAACTATTGTAATTATGTCTGCAAAATTAATATTTACAATAGCATATTAATGTGAATATAAATTGTAAAACATGACGTGTTTGAAGACACAGATGTTAACAACAAGCTAGTTGTATTTGCATTAATTAATTTTAAGGTCAATAACTTGCATAGTTATTTTTTGAATATTAAACAGTCTCAGATGCAGAGCTCGATAATTCACTGAGGATAAGTGTGGTATTTTTTTCATATCGCATTTCAGTTTTATAATCACCCTTCGGTAAAACCGCCATCAAATTGAAAGAGAGCATGCTATTGTATGAAGCACTTAATAGCAAAATTAATGCTTTTGTATTTTTATGTCTATTTTCGAAATAATTGATGTCTAGAAAAGTTCAATTGGGTTTAACCGTTTCGTTACCTACACATATTCACTACTGACATAATCAACAAAGCATTTCTAAATTTACACACGATGCATGCATACATGGTATTTACATCAGCATTTGAAGTTATGTAATTTCAAAATTAAAAAAGTGCGCAGGATTTTATTATACTTTAAGCAACGATTTTCGACCGGAAATAAAGAACACCAATTTTGGAATACTTACAAATAAAGAGTTGTCCATCCATTTGTGGTGCTAATAATGCATTCTGAGACTTAACATGAACTCAACGGTGATCAGTTTCAGGATATATCAAGAAGGAGTTGTGGCTGATAAGTGCGAAAAAGAACAAAGTTAGAGTAAAAATGTTTTGACAATGTCATGAATTAATGCTGCAAGGTTAAACTACTACAAAATGATTTCAAATCTTATTATTGACGCCATCCATATTATTGTTTGATATGAATGAAACAGATTGATATATAAATAATATATATATAATCATTAACGTTTAAGAATAACCAGTTACTCTTACCCACATAAATAGAGATACCTTTCGTCTTTGCAAAATGCTTGAGGACTGAACAATAAATAAACAGTATAAGCAGTGGCGGATCCAGAAACTATCATATTTTGGGGCCAACTGATGCCTATACGGAGGCCGCTCCAGCCATGCTTCAGTGATTCCCTATATAATTAACAAAATATTTCCCAAAAAAGGGGGCGGGACCCCTGGGCCCTGATAATCCACCTCTTCTAAGCAAATTGTCATCGAAACAAAATGTATTTCTAGCATATTGTTTTATTGACAAAGTAAACAAATAATGGTCCCGTTGTTTAAATTTATGACCTCGTTTTCGTTGTCAATAAACAAAACATTACCTGTTGAATTCAATATTTTTCCTATACTTTTTTCTAGAACTTGCTTTTACTTTGTATTTTAAAAAGGTAAGACTAATTTTATAAGATAAACAAACAGAAAAAGTTTATTAAACATATTTAAACTTTCCGAAGACTAAAAGCTCATGACCAGCTAAACATCAGATATCAAAAATATCAGACGTGCTAAATGCGCTCATTTTTAGAAGAACTGACAGAACTAAGATGAATATTTATCTGATAATTGATCCGATTTATCGGAAGAAAAACCCTTTTGACAGGGAAACGGTATGAACTTGATGTGAATGTCCCATCACGCTACTGTGTCTTCAATCATAATATACTTAAAGGCCAGTAGACATACGAATAAGCTGGAAATAAATTCATCATAGATACCAGACTAAATTTTGTATATACGCCAGACGTGCGTTTCGTCTACAAAAGACTCATCAGTGTCGCTCGAATCCAAAAAATTAAAGTTTAGGAGCATTTGAACCAAAATTTCTAAAAGTTTTGCCAAATACAGCTATGGTAATCTATGCCTGAGGTAGAAAAGCCTTGGCAATTATATACTTCTTTATTGAGCAATCTTATAAATATTTGCTGGAGGTCGTATGCACTTTATAATGTATAGGAATAAGCACAGAAAACGATTTAAAACTGGAATACAATTTGGCAAAAATGCCTAAATATAAAAAAGAAGATGAAGTTTGATTGCCAATGAGACAACTCTCCACAAGAGACCAAAATGACACAGGAATAAACAACTAATGGTCACCGTACGGCCTTCAACATTGAACAAATCCCATACCTTATAGTCAACTGTGAAAGGTCCCGAAATGACAATGTAAAAAAATTTAAAACTAGAAAACTAACGGCCTTATTTATATAAAAAAAAATAATGAACCAATAAACAAACGACCAGTGCTGAATTACAGGCTCCTAACTTGGGAGAGGCATATACATACATAATATGGCGGGGTTAAAGATGTTAGCGAGATCAAAACACTCCCCTAAACTGGGACAGTGATATAACAGTACAACATAAGAACGAACTATAAAAATCAGTTGAAAAAGGCTTAACTCATTAGATGGACAAAAATACAAGTGGACGTGGCCGGGTACAGATCTGAGAGTATTCGCAGTTAACTAGTTCAAAGCCTCTAACAATTAATATTAAAAATTCATGCATATAAGAATAATTTATCAATCGTACACATCCAACATCCAATTGATTTAGTGAAAAGACGCCATAAACAGTCAGAGAAAAACATTACCTTGTGCAAGGCCAAAATAAGGTATCGACATATTGTAGATCCATGAATGTGTGTATGTATATAACATACTAGTAATATTTATTTTGCTTTTAATTTACTGATAACAAAATCAATATTATACCAATAAAAACAATATTCAATGATCATATAACAGTGCTGAATTGGTAACCCTTTAGAATAAGTTTATTTAAAGGAGCGATTATATAACCAGAATCATTTCTTAATTTCCGAGTACGGTTAACAACATTTCCGTAAAAATGAGAATGTGCCATTCCTTATAAAACTTGTTTTAACAGAACTTATAGTATATTGATTTTGTTCTCAATTTTTTATTTAATTTAATTTTTTACTGTTACAATGTATGGGGAATCTTTCGTGATTTTGTCGAACATAAAACGGAATACGAAGAATACGATATACCATGAGTGAACATTTTAATGTTCTATATCATTCATTTCCCAGTCAAACCGATGGTTCACAAGGGATAGAAAAATTAATTTAAACTCCAATGATGTCCTACAGAATTGTATATGTTGTTAAGACGTTATCAACAAAGTTGTATATGACATTACAAAAATACATAATGAGATATATTTCCTTGCTTCCTCACGCAATAATTATTTGTTTTTCGATGCTTTATTGATAAGATATACAAGAAATAGGCCACTTCCACTCTGTGTTTTTATTAAATGTATTTCTATTTGTATCAATCTGATGAGTCAAGCCTTTTTAACTGATTTTTATGGTTCGTTCCTATGTTGTAATAATACACCCCTGTCCTTAGTAAAGGGGAGATCCCATTTACATGTTTAAACCCGCCACATTCTGCATGTATGTGCCTTTCCCGAACCAGGAGCCTGTAATGCAATGGTTGTCGTTTGTTGATGTGTAACATATTATTTGTTTTCGTTTATTTTTTACTTAAATTATGCCGTTAGTTTTTCTCATTTGAATTGGTTTTTTTTATTTTTCAATTCGGGGCCTTTTAAAGATTACTTTACGGTATGTGTTTTGCTCTTTGTTGAAGGCCTTACGATGTGCTATAGTTGATTCTGTGTCATTTGGTCTCTTGTGGAGAGTTGTCTCATTGGTCTTTGATTGAATGTCCAAACTGTGTCTAATCAGCAGTTTTTCAGTAATTGTTTTGTAAATGTTGGTTTTAATGTGTTTAGATACCTTTATAAATACATATTATTATTGCTCTGCGTAAACACTCATTCTTTCAAAAATTGAATTCCTTTCATATGCACATAAGTATGATGATTTAGGGTTGGAAAAATACAGTAAGTAAAAAATAAATTGTAAACATTTCTTACAAAGGGATTAGTATTTTAAATTTAATAGCTGTTTTGCATTTATTTTCCGGCTTGTAATGATTTCAATAATTTTCAAATTACTATAAGCAATACATATAAAACAACTGTCTGCGCCATTGCGTTAAAAACAGGATATTTGTTACTTTGATCTAAATTGTGCTTACTGGTTGTAGAAACCATAACAGTTTTCAGAAATTACTTTACACTAATACGTAAAATATGAATTTGAAATTAATAATTAGAGAAACATATTTAACATTGTTTAAACTATAATGAGTTTTAAAAGGTAACACCAACATTATCAAGCCATTTTGAAAAGTAAAATTGGTACGCGAAATACTCCTTGCGAACATAGCGTATTTAATGTTCCCATTATTGATCATTATACTATTCAATTAAACAAAGTTTGATAATGGCTGATTAAAATTGAATGTGTTTCTAAATTAAGTTAGTATAAAGATCATGGAAGTAATTCATTTCCAATCTGTATTATTGCCATATCACTACACAGTCAGGATTGCTATTTCGTAAAAATTATCTTCCCATTACGCCAGTTCTTTTCACAATCGTAGAAATGAAAGCCATTGTAGGGAGGAAGCGTTGCCAATTTTGCTCATGGAAACCGATAAATTTATCCACTTGCACCATTACGTTCTTTATATGTCAGTTGTATTTTGATAGATAAATATATCTTCTAGCTAACGAGCATCAGTTAATGATCTGGTCTGCATTGATTCAACTTAAAGCTATTGTCTGATCGGTTGTCAGGTGAATTTTTCGAAAATTCATAAACATTTAAAAAAATTCTAATTAAATAATTCGTGGAAGGGCAGACTAGAATTTTTTTAGTGATTGAGGACTATAAACCCAAGTTTTTACACACACAAAAAAAGATATGCATTTTCTTCATCCAACTTGAAAGACTGTCTTCAAGTAATTTTAGTAACAATAGCTATTCGAACACACCTACTCTGTTTTCGTGATTCATTAGATAGTTTTTCACTTGACCCATATATTTCATCTTTTCGTACCGTGATTTTCGACGTTGATGTTTAAAAATGATAGAATCTGAAGCGAGATGATGTATCAAATATTCTTGCTTTTTACGATTTCAAGACAACATATTCAACTAAAACACGCTCTAACATAAAAATGTGCACTCGATTCTCTCATTTCCAATCTGTATTATTGCCATATCACTACTTAACTGACTTTTGTCGATTTTATACTTAATCGGCTATCAAAACATTTTCCCTTTGATCTCACTGCTTAATATTTTCTTTATCATTGATACTCGAAAATATTAGGTAATGACGTCATGTATCAGTGCAGTAACGTCACATGTTCTTGTCCATCCCGCTTCAATTATACAACCGAACAACGAAGCAAACATTTTGAACGCGTAAAAGTAGTTTAACTTATAATTTCATTTGACTGCATATTCTTTACAAAAAAGTTAAGACAGACTGACGATAAAAAGAACAATGAATTTTATTTTACTATATTGACTTCATCAGCTCAAATATCAGCTTCTCCTAGCGGGCTCGATTGGTATTTTTGCCGATAAAGTCAGTATCAAAACAAAAATGCGAGTATTCTATATATATCGGATGCACAACAGATGTTGTTTACGAAATCATCATTTTAAAAAATGTCCAGAAAGTACACAAATTGTAAACACCTTTGAAAGTAATATACTGTCCGCGATTATTGTATAGTTGCAGTTATTTCTTCTTTTGAATCTTCTTCATAGCTTGTTAAAGTATAAAGTCAGATCCCTGGTTGAATAACAATAAGGATTTAACAATTGGTTCTCTGCCATTCATATGTTGAAATAAAAGACATAATATCGATGTTTGTGTTTAATTCGAAAATATTCAATTAAATTTCAATTTGTTTTTTGTGTTATTGAACAATACGTAAGTAACAAATATTATATAATCGAGTTCTGAGTTTTGTTCGATGAATCATTGCCAAAATTCTACTTAATATACGTTTTACTGTGCATTATCTGGCGCCATCTGTTTCCTGTACGACAAATATAACAATGAAACAAAGAAATGAACTGCATTGTTTTATTTTTATTAACGTTCATATCCAGGTCGTGACTAGGAATTTAATAATCACAATCAGTATGGTACAGTTTGATTAACATAATACACATTATTTTAAAGTACAGTCTTCAGTTTTATAGAATCACCATGATGTTTCCAATACATTTCTGTCCGTCTAGATTTAAAGCAATATTGTATTATCGGGAACATATGCTACATATATATATATTTATAACACGATACAAGTCAATTAGCATAATGTTATTTTATACTTAACGATAACATAGGTCGTGACTACGCAACGGGCGTATCCAATCACCGCTGAAGAAAAGGCGATATTTAAAATGCAAAATGCAACAAAGCGTTAAAATATGTAAAAATTTAATAATGACTAATGTAAAATTCATCAATATCCGTCCTTGATGGATCTCGAGCATTCAATGATTGTTTTCCTGCCTGGCCAATATATAATCATCGAGGATTTACAAAATAGCAAATCACCATGTCGTCTGCTATATTGAAATTTGAAAATGAAAGGAGACTTTATTGAATCAGACTATACATTAATTCATGTATTAATGACATAGCAACCCGTACTTATCTTTTAATAAAAATAAACTACAGGACAAAGAGGTTTGGGTTTGGCTATCGTCCATCCAGGTAATGATATTTTATAGTAGTTATTTAAATTGAATTCAAGGTGAAACTATATCTGCATATAACGATCAATGTGAACACAGGTAAGGTATATATAACTTGTCGTCTATTTAACAATTTAAATGGAATCAGCGATTGATTTATATCACGTTAGAACAGGCATGTCAACATTGAGATGTCGTTAAAGAGGTTGTGTATACACATAATTAATGCAATAACACGTATGTATATATATTCCTTGTGTGATAAAAACACCACGGAAGTAAATTTTAGTTTGTACATTAGAGAATGACGTGTCTGATAAATAACTTGTGTGTAGATAAATATTGGATTAGATTACAGATAACAGTAAGTGAATATTTTGTTACGTACATGTAATGTCAGATATATAACTGTATTTGTAATTACGCATCTAAATATAAATATTAATAAATGGTATCCAAGGATAAAGGGAATGATGTTAGTTTGTGTAATATATTAACAAGGATTTGTCATACATTATACTTGTATGATTTCAAATTATTTAACATTGTTAAAAGTTCCCATTTGCATTGCATCAGATGCCATGCATACTTTTGAGGTTCAACATTACTTCTTTGTCAACCGGTGTGTTAACAACTCAAATTAATTTAAATGCAACTACTAGAACTTTAAAGTATGGCCTGACTAAAATATACTAACATTGGATGAAATTTGGTATTTCATTACGAAAAAAATGTTATGACGATAATATGTCGAAATACATTAGTTGTGTCGAATTTTCGAGATGTTCTTCTCAGATAATAAACTTAGTGTATTGTGTAAACGAATGCAGACAATGGAGTGTAAATAGATATCGGTATAACAATCAGCGATTTAAACTGTGTGACTAAGTAAACAGAAACGTATAAATGCAGGTGGTTTTTTTATGTTACGTGTCGTCTTTTACTGGGACTAAACAAACAAATATCGGTTCAAGTTTTCTGTTTAAATGGTTATTTATCTAAGTCATGCTAAATCTTAAATCATTTTACAAAATTTATTTTCATAACTTAGAATGAAATTTGAAATATAAACACGGTCATTTTCGGAACAATAAATTTGATGAACCTTAATCAATTAAATTGTGTTAGACAAAAATGGTGACACGACGTTAGAAGTTTAAAACCAGGAAAGCTACTTGAATATGGTAAGATCATACAGTTTATTTTACATGTAACATTTAAATAACCGGTCATCGGAAAAAACGTCTTACTGTGAGTATTCGTACACTTTGTTTTTTCATTGACAAAACTAAACTATCCACCAATCATTAGAATAATCCAAGATAACACGTTGCTTTCGTTCCCAAAGCTTAGCATAACCGACGATTTGTTTACGGGCGATACGGGCGAAACTAACCACAGTAAACCGTTGACAGATAATTTGCCCAATTATGCACTAAAGGAATTCGTTTTATCTGCTGTTTCTATTTTTAGCATTGCCCTTTCCTATTTTGTCAAACTTGTAAATTTACAATCGTCGTTGCTTGTCGTTGATAATTGGAAATTTAGGATTTGCGGGATTTCATGGGTGTCGCTTATTTGGCAATAGGAGCATTTTCATTAGTTTTGACTCTTCAAAAAACGATCATACAAATTTGCAAAACTATTTAAAAGGTGTGAGTACCTTTTTTTTTGACATCGACCCGGCTAATAAAAATCCTCAAAGATTTAACAAAATATAGTTTGTATGCCTTTTATTTTGTCGCATAAAAATGACGGGAACAAAACTTCATATACTCTGCTCAAAATAAGACTATATATCAAACACATGGTGTCAAATATGGCTTCTAGATTTAATAGTAATTAATGGATTCCTACCTAAGACGTATTGTTCTCTAACTGCACTGCGGCTTCCTCCACCAATAATAAATGCCCGCCGCGAAAACCCAATAGTGATGAAAGTGGGGTTAAAACGTAAAACAATCATCTATTAATGGAATTACTTTTCTGTTATAAAAACATAAGTTGTTGTTAGAAAAAAATACCACACCAGTGTTTAAGACCGTCATTGGTCAAATTTGGTCCGAAAATTCATTTCACAATTGTTTGTAACATGAATATTATATCTCAATGTATATAGAATTATAAAGAAAAATATTTTGAGGATATGTTTTCATCAGGGAAATAGTAAAGTAAAATCTGTTATAACTTTTGAAAATAAATAGATTTGATCTGTTTGGTGATACTTTTGCATATCATGCTCTCGAGTAATGGGATTTACTCTGTCAAGTAGAAAGAGAATGAATGACGTTACGAGATTTTGTCATTGATGTTGCAGTTATATACAGATTATCAGTGATATTTCAAACTTGATGATGTTAATAGGCTCCAATGTCATCTCAATGTTGTCGCCTCGAAGACGTTGGAGCTGAGAAACTCCCTGTCGATTGAAAACCAAGACAGTTTTTTTAATTTGATTATAGGGACAAATGATCTCAATTTCATTTTTTTTTTCACTTAAAAAAAACACATTGCGGACGTTTTGGAATCCTTTGATATATCTGTTTTGTGTTATTAGAACAGAAGTTTTGTTTCTATTTGAAAATGTAACTTACATGTTGAACTAATGTCTTTTACACTATCAGACATAACGTGTCGTCCGACTTATACTTTTGAAAAGAGTTAGGAATAATGAGTTTGTAAGTGTACACAAACTGTCAAAACAAATGTCTGTTGCAGGGGTTTGAAGTTCATAACCAAGTGTGGATATTAATGTTACCATTTAGTCTCACCACTTATTCCATTTAGTTCTGAGAATCATCAAGTTATGTTACAAACCTTATATTTCAGACGAATCCACTTTATCACTCTAATAAAACAAGTTCAAAAGGCCAAATAAAGTTCAAGAGCATTGTCGCTAACATCTGAACCAAATTAACGCTTCTCTCTTCAGGCAGTGACAACATAGCGACACCATGTACATGTCGTTGGAAAATTCAAAGAGTCAGGATTATAATTTCGTACGTCAGAAGCGGATGTCATTTACATTAGACTTATATATTTTTTAATTAATCAGAGAAACAGAAAAAAGCACATAAACAAAACACGATTTTAATCAAAATCATTAACTTTTTTTATAACCAAATTTATTAATCCTTTGGAAACAAACTTATTCTTACAGGTTATTGTTAAAGCAAGTGGCCATGGACAGGCACATCCATTTTTTTCAATATAATGTAACTATACACAAATGTCATACACACAGTTTGAGGTTTAGCCAGCAATGAAACCAAGCTTAACTAATATATTTCTAGGAAAAAGAATATTACAAGTCGGAAATATGATAGTTATTTATCACTCCTTCGGTTGATTAATAACTTTTGATTTCATCTGTCTTCAAAGTCGTCCCTTTTTTTTTAAATGCTACGATCTTTGCATATTATCTTTATTGATACTAGCATGTTTTTTCATATTTTATATTGTAATGCATAACTCAACATGTTGTGCTATAATGTCATTAACATTAATGGCGTTACATCCTGTCTAGACTTGTATTATGTCATAGCACAATGTCACGTGTTTCTTAAATTAATCACTACGCCTAAACTAAATGCACTTAACCTGATTTGAATGACAAGTGTGTTATTCAGTGAGATTATATCGAAAAGATAGAAAAATAATACAATCATTCATAATTTTTAAAATCTAAAAGCAATATCTAATGAGTAAATCATTGCAAAACGTTCATGACGTCACGGTCACATTGCCAAAAAAGTATGTCCATAAGCTGATAAACAAAAACAAAAGTCGGCAAATCAGAAGACGCGTAACATCAAAAATTAAACAATTTGTTGAAATAAAATTTTCTGTTTTAGTTTTAGTGATGATGTCAAGAGTCTAGTCCTCTTTAGCTGCTAAAATATGAGTGTATAAGAAAATGCTGTCCAACGTACCAGAAATCGTTTAAATTGTTTCCATGGTTGTTGTTAACGTCCGGCCGTTTTTGTTTTCTCTTTTTATTTGTTTGACAGTTTGTTTTCAATTTTATTGTCCCTGTATAAGGTGGAGATGTTGTTTAAAACTTGCATCGGGTTTGACCATTTGCCTCGATGTGACAATTTATATCGATCTTTACGGTCAGTTTTATTTTAAAGTCTTTACATTTACAAGTAAAACTTTTCATCCAATTTCGAAGGTCTAGAGAAAATATTTGGAAATAATACCATATAAGCATTTCTGAGCATTTCCGATTATTTCTAAGCCAAATCTGTACGGCTACCTTTCTGTGTGAAAATTTATGATTCCGTTCTTAATGGTAAAACAGAGAGATTACTTTGAATCGGAAGTGAATGTGTGTACTCTTGTTTTGGTGTTCTACCTTGAGAATGATACCATCGTCGTTTGGAACGATAATTGCTTTCTTAACATTCAAATAATTTCGAATTAATCTTTAATGCAAAACCTAAAAATATTCAAATCGTTTTTTTAGTTCATGATTGATTTAAATGGATAATAGGTATATGACATGATTGCCAATGTGGAAACTTTCCATCAAAGATAGGAACAGGATTTAAATAACTTCATAAAAAGCACTTGCTGTAAGATAAACTATAAAATGTGAAAGCCTAGATTTATTAAAACAAAATCTACGACGGACAGTTACCAACTACCAAGTTTATGGTTTTAGGCTTAGAATGTAGATAATGTGTTGGGGTTAAACATTTGTGTACGCTTAAGTCTCCACGTATCTGGGAAGGTGATGTAACAATATAACATCCATGTACGATACTGGATAATGGCAATTTAAAAGTATACCATATCAAATTCTGACCATTTCCTTTTTTAGAGTGTTTGCCATTTGAATCCTTATAGTTCCTCTATTGTGTATGGTATTCTTTACATTAGACAGACATTGGTGTATTTATTCATTATTTGTCACGTAAAGCAATGTTCGCATCGGGGATGTAGACGATCATCCAAAATATAACGGAGAGAAGAAGTTTAGAATGTAGATAAACGGAAATCTTACTTTGTTACTGTCCCATGACTGCAAATGAATATATTTTAAAGAATAGTCTGGAACCACAACAACATAATTGGTAACGTGTTTTTCAAGATACCTATGGAAATCTCATTTTACTTAAATGAAAATTTATGGACACCGCGGAAAGTTAGCTTGTGGTACCGTGAGAAAACTCCGCTATATAACGATTTTTGTGTTGACATCTACACAATTTGTGGATTTATTGTTTGAACAATAGTCCACCAAAAGATTATTTTCTATGTTTTTTTGCTGTACAAGCACATTGAGGTTGTATCAATATTTGAGGAGATCTTTGAAGTACCATTGATAGTGTACCTGGTTTTACTGTATTTATATTTTGACAATAAACAAGATCAGTCTGTTACTTTTATTTCATTATTCCAAAAAAGTATGAATGTTTACTATCCAAACATTTAAAAGTAGACAGAATGTAGGACTATAAATGTTCATAGGTATATAGAGCCATAATACAAATTGGAATACTTCAATTTGAAATATTTTACAGTAAGTTTTTATGAAATGATCAATGAGTTAAATGAATTTCAACAAGTATGTCATGATTGGAATGGGCGTTGGTAGTAAAATAGCGAATAAGCCATGTGAACTGCTGTCTTATGATATGTCAGGCGGATAACCCTGGCCTCACAACTTTTGGTCCTTGCGATCTTCAACTTTGTAGTTATGATATAATTAACACTGCCATTCAAGCGGGAGGTTTGGCATGGCACAAAACCAGGTTCAACCACCATTTTTTCCAAAAATGCCCTGTACCAAGTCAGGAAAATGGCCATTGTTACATTATGGTTCGTTTCTGTGAGTGTTAAATTTCGTTGTTGTGTCTCTGTTGTGTCGTAGATCTCTTATATTTGATACATTTCCTCAGTTTAAGTTTGTAACCTGGATTTGTTTTTTCTCTATCGATTTATGAATTTTGAACAGCGGTATACTACTGTTGTCCTTATTTATGATATAAGACTGCGAAAATATGTCGCTTATTAAAAGAGACACCAAATCATCGCATAGGTCAACAAGTTCGTCATGGTGGCCGTACATGCTAACCTCATGAAGTTTCGATCTCGGTCGTTTTCATTGTGACATGTGAATGAAATATGATTTAGAAGAACTGCAAAAGGTAATTTACTATTGAAATATGAAAGAATACACTTTTTCAAATTTAAATGAATAAATAAAATATGATGCAGCCTATCTACTCTCGGTAGTATCTTGAATCCGGAAAATTGACATGATTTAAAGCAAATCTTTCGAAAAATATTAATGACTTTTCATTATTCGACTTTGAGCTTTTTTGTGGTAAAGGATGAAGATGATGATTTTTTTTTAACTTACTTATTTTAACTTATAAAGTGTTGCAATTGATTTTGCATTTTTGAAAATTGTTTTTCGATGTACTTGTAGTTTCCTTGTATATTTTTGACATGGGAACTCAGGATATGATTAAGGCGGAAATTCATCATAATAGATTTGAACGCCATATGTATATTACATTTCCTGTGATAATATAAGTTCGCAATTATATTTTCCGGCTTTTGATTCATAATGTGGAAAGTTGAGTAGTTATAAGTTTTATAATCGATCCTGGGATATTTTGTAAGTAGATTTAAATTCTTATCATTAAATATAAAACATAAAATGTTAATTTCTTTTCGAAACACTTATTCGATACCAGTGCACGTAAACTGTTGAGCCCGAGGTCGACACGGCTTTAAAGTCAGTTTTTTTTCCATGTACTCACGATTGATAAATTCTAATCCTTACTGCACTTTTTTGTTTGCTTGTTCTTGATAAGGTTCTTCAAGAAGAGCGTCAGACCAACTAAAGCAATAATGTGCAATTGTCATTTTATGAACATATACAATACACTGGTTCGGTTGATAAGTTTAACAATGTTTTGTTTAATTTAGTTTTAAGATTTTGAAATGCATACGATGAATCAAAGATCTATATATAACGAAAGTACTTATTAGCACAACAAATTAAAAAGCTCGCAACACTTTTTCAACTAATTAATTTGGTTTAATAATACAAATGTTTTAGGTATTGAAATTGTTTTCAACGAAAAGATAATGTTATACAACATCCGTTGTTGACCTGACCTTGATTTTAGTGTTTATTTTGTGATACCGCGCAGTAATTGAAATTATATAAAAAGTCGACGAAGTAACGATAATTCACCTCTTACAAAAATAAAACAATAAAAGGAACAACAGTCTAAAAGCCTTACAGTTGAAAACTAAAAACTGAGCAACATGAAACAAATAATGGATTTAATTCGGGTATTAAAGATGATTGTTAAATTTTAAACACATGATTTTAAGCTGAAAAACCCCCTAAACAAGCATCTATGTTAAAGAGTAAACAATCATTTCAGTTTGAGCGCACACTGATATTCATTTGTTCAAAACACCGTTATTCATAGACCTGCAGTATATCTTTCTTGTAGTGTTTCCGAGTATTATATTTTTAAGAGAGTAATATACTCAATGCAGCTCTCTACAAATGTATCATATTATCATATTCGTATTCTGAAACAAGAAGAACTAAATGTACTGCAATGATAAAGTAAATAACAAAACATCTACTGGTCAATATATTGTTTTTGTTATTGGGGTTTGGGGAAGACATATGGCTTAAAAGCTCAATACAAAACATACTACGAGTAAACTCAATTTTTTCATGTTTTTATTACAAATATAATTTATTCTCATCATAAATACCTTCTCCGCTCTTTTCAAATTATTTTTGAGACAAGCTCTTATCCCTTTATGATAAAAAATAGTTCGCATTCGCCAACCAATATAAAAAAGAAGATATGGTATGATTGCCAATGAGACAACTATCCAAAAAAGACCAAAATGACACAGACATTAACAACTATAGGTCACCGTACGGCCTTCAACAATGAACAAGGCCCATACCGCATAGTCAGCTATAATAGGCCCCGATAAGACAATGTAAAACAATTCAAACGAGAAAACTAACGTCCTCATTTATGTGAAAAAAATAGTTTTTTTCTCTTTTGTATGATAATTATAGAATATCCCTCGGTTGCCTTACTTGTCTCCTATCTGTAACAATATCTATATTTAGATATGGGGAACTTTATTTTCTGATTGAAATTTTCAATAATTATATCTATATTTAAATCAGGGGATTTCCATACTTCAGTTGAAAATTTCCACTTACATTTCAACATTTAATATGATCTTTAACTTATGATACAAATGTTTCACGAAATTCAATACTTTTCGTTAAAATACGGTACAAGAAAAACTAACAAAAACAATGACCAGTGTTTTGCACGAATGAATAAAGCTACTGATTTTACGTTTAAATAAATTATATTGTTAATCATTTTCTGGGTTTAAATAAAAATTATTTACTCAAACAAAATCTCCTGAATTTCTGTGAGTATACAATTCTTTACATACGTTCCATAAAGTATTACTTCAAATATTTGTATATGCAACTTACTTTACATTTTATAGAATTGCTGTTTTTATCAAAAAGACAGAAAGAAGGAGAAATAACACATAAGATGAATTTTCATTAAATTTACTCCAATCAAAACTCTGATGATAATGACAAACCATCCGTTGGTTCAACTTTTTTAAAACTCAGAATAGGAACGCACAGTGTAACATGTAATATCTAAGTATTAGCAACATAACTCTTATCAAATATTTTGAATCATATTTGCCTCAAAGTTTTAAAAAATCGTCTGGTATTAGGGTACAGACTTTACATGTACTGGATCGGGGTTATATCAAAGAACGTCTTGTCCTTTTTCTAAAGAAGTTCATCGGAAAATGTCAAAACCTTGTGGACATATATTCAGTACCAACTTCACAAATGATACATGGTTGTCTTGAAGCATAGACTATAGGTGCTGAAGTTGATTCTCATATTACACACGTGTTATAGTGTTCTTTAATGTGCGCTGTCAATTATTTACATTACTGCTTAGTCCTTTTTGTAATATTTTTTTTGGTGTTGCTTGTACTTATGCAGCCCGCCGGTATTAAGTCAGGAATATGACAGTTGATTCGTTTGAAGTGTTCGAGATTTTCATTTGCTGTTGAAAAAGTCTTGTCCGATTTGAATTTTCCTTGGAGTTCGGTATTTTCTTTATTTGACTTTTTGCAAATTTATTAAAATTTTGTATCATTTAACAGAATCATTCACACATTTTATGATGCGTTATTACCGGAAATTAACATAATTTACAGTTGGATGAAAGTATCTTCCAATGGATCAGGGTTACTACAAATTCATCTTCAGATTTTGTCTTCAGAAATTTGTTGAAGTCGCTTCGATATATTTCATTTTTCAAAGCAATTAAAATTTTCATTTATTACTGATTCATGCACCTTAGACATGTTAGATATTGTGGATAAAAACATGTAAAAAAAAATTAGTAGAAAGGGTAAACACTAAATTGAAACATATTTATATATATATATCGTTGGAAAACATTTACTGGGTTCTCTGTGTTCACTTTTTTTTTTAAGTTATATGATTATTATAACTTACGTCTCACAAATGAAGACAGTTTGCCAAATTCCTTGACACAACAACTATGAACAAAGCTGTTAGTTGACTACATGAGAATCGTATTTCTAAAAAGACCTTGAGTCGATTCGTCAAAGTTGTCACAAGGTTTGCAACAGGCGTAATGTAATCCAAACGATATCAGTTCAGTCTAGGAATAGCTTAATCAGCAACAAATTCAATTTTATTTTATATAATAAGCATATATCATGCAGCCAAGAAAATCAACCGTTCCTTTGTTTCCGATTCTGGCTTATTGCTATATTCATAAATAGTAGTTAATATACACTATGTTCATGAATATTCGGGTTGAATTCATGAACTCTATATTCACATTGAATGATTGATTTCGACGTGCAGACTCAACCATACAGGAGGAAGATTCTAAATCCATATTTTACTAGTGTAGTCGCATAAGTCAAACAGTTATTAAAGCATTTGACAACAATTATGTAAACACTGAAGTATGTTATTGAATCATATTTCAATATTGTTAACAAGACATCAAAACTAAACATTTGGTTGTCCGATACAATGTGTCAGTGTCTCATTTTACTTGCGATATATTTTAGCGCGATCTTTAATCTTTTGATACCAGTTTATCCAATTTTGAGAGCCAAATACTGGCCTTACCATATCTTTCACATTGATGCTACTTGACAACTACGATAACCAACTCGACGTTTGAAATGTGCGTACAATTACATATTTTAGAACACTTATTTGGATATCATACCGCGATGAGTCATGTATCGGATGCAGGTTTTCCTATAGTTGTCACTTGGTATCTTTGGTTGATGTGTTCGTTCTTATATTTCACGAGTATTGCATTAAAATGCAAATGCTAGTACGGTATGCAAGTATTCAATTTACTGTCTCCGTTACGCCTTTGCGATCGTCAAATCCTCAATTGACGTTTGCAACACATACCATACTGTACTGTATTTTTTCTTTTAAATTAAATAGCATACCATCTTTTCTAATCTTTGACTTTATGTGTCTCAGTTGAAATATATTACTGGATTTCATTTTCTAGATTTTTATAACGGGAGGGGGATGGACATTAGATTCAAAATCTAAAAATCTATACAATCTAGCTGTGCTGTACGAGGCGTTATATTGTAATTATCTTACACAAATCGTAATGTTTACGACATGAACTGATTGAGCGGTACTGTGTATTTTTATCTAACTTCTGAAGACGTAACATGTCGATCTTTCACATCTAGTCACGTTTTAAAAATTTGATAACTGCACGATCATTTCGGCACACCTGAGTATTCTTTGTAAAACTTTCTTTATATTGACCCCAATATTTATTTTTTAGATAAGAAGTAAAATCACAAAAATACTGAACTTCGGGGAATTCAAAACAGAAAGTCCCTAATCAAATGGCAAAATCAAATGATAAAGCACATCAAACAAATGGACAATTACTGTCATATTCCTGAATGGACACAGGCATTTTCAAATGTAGAAAATAGTGGATAGAACCTGGGTTTATAGAGCTCAACGTCTAACTTGCACGACAGTTGCATCCTCGGGGGGCCACTTCAAACTTTTTTGAGGTAGGGTGAGCAGCTGAGACACCAAGTACCCCACCCTTTTCATATATTTTGTTCATCAAAAATATATACCTTGTCATATATCAATTAACAAAAAACAGACCCATAGATATATTTGAATATTTTTCATCTACTGGTACATTATAATTGATTAGTATAGATTTTTTTTCATCATCACGTTCTTGTTAAGAAGCAAAATAGACGCAATAATATCACCTTCTTTTCCAATAGATTTGTCACATCTTTAACACTTTCTTCTTATTGACCATTTTATATCTTTCATGATGAAGATATTTCAATTCCAAAATACAATACATATAAAAGACGTTTGGTCAGATCATAGATGGCATTACATCTATGGTCAGATAAATGTAATATCACACCAGAGAGTAGAACCTTCACTGAATTTAACATGTTTAAATATTGATTAAAAACTGATAAAAGTTGCATTGCCGTTCCCTCTTAAAGGACGCTGTCACAATGGAATTTCTTTAAATAATTGTTATCATGATTTATGTATACAAACCCTTGAATTCTAACTAGGTGGAAATGTCAAAATGGTCGGATTTATTGCATCTATCACTGGCATCAGTGAAATATCACATCATAATACATAGAGTTTAATTGATTTGACAATTAACTGATGCATTTACGACTGTGGTTTAACCGCATAAAAAAAAAAAAAAATAAGACATCTGATTAGTTTCGGATACTTATCATATAATCAAGCAAGTGATAATATCAACCAATTGATATATTTTATCTAAATTTCTCACCCTTTTCATATATCATAGAGCATGAAAATTGACCTATTCCTGCGGCTCATCCCTACCACTAATTATATAGCTAGTCCCCCCCCCCCCCGAGGTCGCACACATTCCATTATATTTACAACGATGCGTGAACAAAACAGACATAATAGGTTAAATAAAATTGTCAAAAAATGATAAGCTTGTTGACGATAAAACGTGTTCCCGGAGAAAATTATGTATAGTCGTAATACAGTGCATAAGCGAAAAAGTAATATAACCTGAATGCATGTGTCATTCTTTTTAAGCAAGTTACACGGTTTAGGAAAACAGATCTTTCAAACTATTTTCTCGACATACAATCATTTCGCCCAAAACTGTATTCTTTTTTATTTATTTTAAACGCGTGTGTAGTGTAATATATTATAAACCTGGTGATATTTTTCATTCTTTTATTTCAATATGGTACTTTGTCTTTTACCGTCTGACTTTATTATTCGTGCACTGAACTTATTTATGTTAAAAAATATTTAAATCAGATAAACCGTCTGTCGACATAGTGCATACACACAAACTGCTGTATCGCTTTGAATACTCACAATGTACACGTGTACATTTGAGAAAAAATGCGTCTATGAGCAAACATAATACGTGATCAATCAATAGCGGGATTTAAATATGATAACGCATTTAAAGTTCAGAAAAGATGTAATTTATATTATCTTACAAACAATCTCATTATACAAAGACCATGAATTATTTTCTCAAATGAATACAATTGGGCAGATCGGTTACGGGTTACTAGCTCTGCTTATTATTTTAAAAATAGTTTATATGACAAACTGAAGTATTTCTTTTTTACAATTCAACGGTTTTAATTTCAATTTATAATTACTGAATGAATATTTCATCATCGCTTTGGTTTTATTTTTGATGAAACAATAAACTATTACCGGTTAAAATGCTAGTATAAAAATCAATAGACACATGTCGTTGAAATTAGAAATATATACATTCTTTTGATTAACGGTCAAAGAAAGATAATCTATTTTACAAATTTCAAAAAAGGTACTATCAGAGTTTAAATATTATGAAATATTAGAACGGAGTTCATTTACATGATAAGTTTGATTTTAAGCAATTTCATGTATAATAATATAAGACAATAAAACAAATCCTAGCTGACATTTTGAAGAGAGATATATAACAAACACATCTGACAAAATAACCTTTAAATTTGACTGCCTTAGATTCTGTTGGATGCGTTCACCTTGAAGTGCACGACTTTCTCTAAATTGTAACGAACTAAGGCAAGATAAGTGTTTTGTTATTATATTTACCTTTTTCAAGTATTATTATTATAATCATTTTTATTATTATTTTAATTTTTTATCATTATTTAAATTTAGTCGACAAAAGATTGTTAAAACAACTTTCTTGTGTCATAAATTCGTTGCGTTGTATTTATCATTTATCAAGTAAAGATGGCGTATATTTTGCAAACTATCGTATCTTTATATACGCATCTGACGTACCAGTTGGTCATCGTATTATCTTTGAATGTTTGTATGTATAGTTGTGAACATTGAACTAACCACATTTCAGTTTGATCTAACACAGTTGTATGATTTGGATTGTGGATCATATCTATATGAAATTTTGATTTCGTAAACCTTTCAACGAGTACCTAGATTGTTTTTACAAGTCAATTAAAATAGTCCCTCTGACTTTTCAGTTAGTAAACTTTTTACATTTTTAACATTACGCTTTATTGGTACCCCCTTATCTTCAATTTATTCATACTAAATTATTGAAAACATAATAGTGTGATGGACTTTGTATGCATACATAATTTAATTTTGGATGTAAAGCGTCTTCTGATTGGCTGACGTTGTTTAGTTTATTAGCCCATAGACATAATTTAGTCATGTGACCGTGACGTCATCATATCTTTAATTTATTCATACTAAATCATTGAAAACATAATATTGTGATGGACTTTATATGCATAAATAATTTAATTTTGGATGTAAAGCGTCTTCTGATTGGCTGACGTTGTTTAGTTTATTAGCCTATAGACATAATTTAGTCATGTGACCGAGACGTCATCATATCTTCAATTTATTCATACTAAATCATTGAAAATATAATATTGTGATGGGCATTATATACATAAATAAATATTTGGCTTTCGTTCTTACTTGTGAGCGAGATGATTTAAACCCCACTGATGTAGACCTAACGCGCGTCAGATGTACTTTATTTAAAGCCTAGTATTTGTTCCCAAATTGAATAGCATTGATACAACTTCATAAAATACATGTATTTATATTCAATATACATGTCGATAGACGCGAGCTAGTCATGTTAAAACGAGGTGAATGGCGATTTACACCTAAACTATGTCACTTTTAACAAGCCGGAACACGTAGCACAGTTATTTGATTATACATGATATATTTTACCAACCAAAAATATGGCATTTAAATCTTTAACAATTCAGTCAATCTCTTGTTTATTGAAATCAGTCGCCCGTTTTTAAGGTTGACCAAACATGTATTAAATATCTTATACTTTAAATAACACGCAGTAAGGATATGTTCTGTACAAGGTATGTTATAATTTTTGTTGGATTTTCTATATACTTTGCAAACAAATTTATAAAACAGAGTTAACTCAAAGGAAGCGAGATTATAATCCAATCGTATAACATGTTTCTCGAATTAGATTCAGGATGCATATTTGTCACGGAATAGTTTTAAAAGCAAAACATTTATAATGTCTAAAAAAGGAACGCCGGAAGCGTCTGAATAGAACAATTAAAACCGTTTGAAATTGATATTTCCCACACTGAGAGAGAGTTGTTATCTTGTATAATACATAAGTGCTGTCAATGTAAAAACTATAATAACAAAGTAACGAAATTCTAAATAATTAATCTTATGCAACTTTTGTATGGCACTGTCTTGGCTGGCGGATGAGGCATCATTCAGTTTTATCCTTGTGCGTCTGTCTTTATGTCAACAATAGTTTCCGTTTTCTGAGCACGTTTTTGTGCTACACACAAAAATATAAACATAATGCTTATTTCATTCAAACACTGATCACTCTTGAATGTTGGTGGCGTTGCTATTATCGTTCTTACGTTATATACCTTTTTAAATCGAAAATTGTTGAATTATACATTAAGAAGCAGGGGCTTTTGTTACCCAAAGACAAATTGTTCTTTTATTTTTATTGCTTTTGATAAAACAAATCCAGTAGGATTATATTTTATTAGAACTTGTAATTAGGGTAAATTCAAATGTCGTCCCAAAAAATTATAAACTTACACATGAGAATATGTTTCACAATACTTTCTGTAATTCTTTGTTTCATATATATATAGTTTAGATTTGGTATTGCCTTCAGATGTCATTATTTTGGTCAAGAAAGTATAATCATTTCTTATGTTAAATGTAATTCCAAAGCCATCATGCAAAATTAAAACGGGTTCTCCAATTGTAACTAAATCTATCTTTCAAACTAGTTCATTTATCCTACTCCGCTCCCATATGAAAATATGTCGCCAACATCACTCAAATTCAAAACTTGCAGATTGTATAGTCTTCACACAGTCAATTTTGACGATTTATGTAGGGTTTTTCTGTTATTGAGAACGCTTCTTGAGATTGAGAGATATAGATAAAAGCAAAACATTATACGTAAGACAAGATCGACAAAAATTTAAATGACTGAAACCATGTACTAACTCCTTAATCATAATAGATGTTATTGTCCTAGTAAGACAATTTTTCACAAATGTTATGGCGTTTTCCTAATCTGGAAGGCTGCAAACGATTAACTGAAACAAAAAAAACAACTACATTGTAAATGGTTTTATTTTCCATTCCTGAAACATTCCTGCAACTCTTCGTTAACTTTGCGGTGGTCTCATTTCTTTGTTAAGACTCATCTGATCAATTGTTTTGAATTTTTAAACGGCTAAAATAATTTTACGAAATAACATCACCAAATTCCAACCAAAGTTGACATAAAAAACTGATAGTTCTTTGTTTCACCTAGTTTGAAAATAACATTTTTTCAACATAAAATTGAGAATGGAAATGAGGAATGTGCCAAAGAGACAACAACCCGACCATGTGATGTTTCCATAGAATATTTAGGTCGACAGATGGTTTAAATGACTGATCATCTGATTATTAATAATTAATAGATAGTAAAAATAAATTTGTTGAACATGCGAATTGAATTCACCATAATGATTACTTTTAATCATTTATATATAAAATTTCGATGTGACTGTTGAGAAAAGGATTTGTTTTTAAGTTAAAACATGTTTCAGGAATGGTATCGTTTTCTGTTTGTTTTCTCGTCTTATTATTTGCCACTTGTCTTGTTGTTTATCCATTGCTATAGATTTTCATTGAAACATTTATCAAGTCCTTGATAATCTTGAAAACCTTGAATTATTGTTTTCTATACTTTTGAACAAAAATGAAATGTTATATTGTGCGCATCTTGGTCATGTCTGCATGTTTTCTGTAAATAATTTTAAATTTGACATATGTTCACGATTAACAAATTGCATCGACAGATGAAGAACTGTACACTCGTGTGTATTCTGATATTGTTTGTTAAACAGTTGTAGGTTAAGTACATTTTCGCGTGTGAATCATAATATTACATAGGTTAATACACTGATTACATAGATAAAGAACAAATGCTTGTAATCTGCAAATATATTACGTTAACGTTGATAATTGTCAAAATGTCTGCTCAAATTTACTTTGTACAAATTATGACCGCGCCCACAACTCATCTATTTCTATATGTATCAAAAGGTTTTCAAAATTAGGTAAACATTTTTTTTTAAATGACAAACTGGTTTTAGTGAATAGGTCAACTGTTTCAAATGTTGATAAATGTTTTTAGATTCAGTCGAGCATAACACATATATTATCCTTCTTGATGTCATTTTTTATACGATACAGCATGGTCATAAGTTCATAGCAATTCAGATTGCTTCCTGTCTTTTGATGTTTGTAGTTTTACAACCTTAATATTTGTGAGACTTTAAGTGTATCAAAACAAAGAAAACGTCACTATTATAATAAATAGTAAGCTTAGTCTGCAATCAGTTTGAATAAAAATACAATTGTTTATGGTATTTACTTTATATCTTCAGAATTAATATGGAATCAACAGACTGAACAGAAAGGTACGTATTGAAAACAACGACAAAAAAGCACATGCAAAGTCGATGGAACGTTAGACCTCAACAACAAAGGTTGGCTTTAACATGATTGTGGTAAAAGATTTGTTTTAACCAAAGTTTTGAAAAATTGGTTCAGAAATATAAATCAAATGAATGCGTTTCGTGCATTTTTAACACTGGGTCGATACCACTACTCATTGACTATGAGAAACCAAGCGTATCATAAACTCAGTGCTCCTGTATTGAATTGAATATTTCAAACTTTTCTTAAATTCTCAGACGATCAATTAATAAGTTGTTGACAAAAACGAGTTCCGACTATCTCTATTGGAGGTACTGTTTTTTATTGTATCGTAGTGATGTGATTTTTGTGGATAGCAATTAAACAAGGTTCAACCACTTTTTGTCTTAAAATGTCCTGTACGAAGTCAGGAATATGGCAGGTATTGTAAATTTGTTCTTTTCTATGTATATAAATAGACTCATCATAGATACCAGGATCAATTTTGTATTTACGCTCGTTTCGTCTACAAAAGACTCATCAGTGACGCTCGAATCTACTAAAAAAAGTAAAAAATGCCAAATAAAGTACGAAATTGACTTTTGTTTTTTGTTGCAGTTCAGTGTTTTATGTTATTCTATTGCTAACCTCCAACAGTTAACATGTTTCCAACGATTATAGTTTTTAACCCGGATATTTTTTTCTTTTAAACGATTTTGGACTTTTGGACAGCGGTATACTACTTAGCCTTTGTTTATATCTTCACAATCTTTTGCTTTCGGAACATGCGCGAACATTTCACTATTGTTTTTTATCTTTTGCCTTAAAACTTGGACTTATATAACGTAAAATGAATAATGTCTGGATCACTCAAAACCGTTGTCGGTACGTTATTTGTATGTTTGTTTGTTCACTATTTATAAGTTAAATAATTTTCGACATTTTCTTATTCATTTAGGTCAGTTTACAGCCTTTAAGTCAGAATGTTATCTTTTCCTATATATTTCAATTTATCACCCCATTTTATCTTTTGATTGCACACCATGTTTAAACCTAACTGTGCATTTAGATAAAGTAATCTAGATCAGTAAATATCACGAGTGTTAACCAAAGGCCATTTATTATCTGACAAATACCGTTATACGAAAAGTTTTAAGATACCAAACTATCAAATCTACATCGCATTGCATGTAAGTAATTTATTACCATTTATCTTTGTTGCTAAAAGTGGTTAATATGAGCGCTATTAAAAAACTCATCGACGAGTCTGACAAAAATGATAAGTAAAATAATTTGAAATTGTCTTTTATTTTTAACGAAATAAAAACAAATAAGATTCAAACATTGTGTGATCACAAATCAATGCTAGATATACAAGTTTAATCAAATGTTTGTTTCTAAATTAAAATCAAACAATGTGTCTAAATTGTTATAAAAAAAGAAAACATTGCGATCAGACTTCTAGTTACTGGAATGTTAATATGCCTATAGTGCATTTCTTTCCCTATTTTTACTTGCTTTGCACATAAAAACTGGTGAATAAGTCAACACTCCTCGTACAGGTTTGACCATAAATGTGGGTTTAGGCAAACACAAATCAATTTCTCCAATATTATAGATATTTGAATATTATAAGTCGAAAATCTTTCGCAATCTTAATTTGAGTTTTATACTTCACTCGAACTCGAATTAGTACGTGTTTTTTACTTTTAAAGGATTTGAAATGATAACAAGGTTAACAGAAACAAAATCCGAAAATATGTATAATGAAATTCATACTGATCTGTTAATAGACTGGTGTCCAATCATTCAACTGATTCATTTTACAATCAATGTACTCAACAATTTAACTCTACAAGGCATAATCTAGAAAAACGTGTTCAACAGTTGAAATGAGTGTAATATTAGCGAAACGTGCGTGCAAACAACAAAATGAAAATTATATGCCTGGTATCTTCCTTCAATTGATTGTCGACGTTGTTGACGCTACCGCCTACATTGAAGTTTGTGTTCGAGGATACACTAGGCAGGTTTGGAACGCTGTTATGAAATAGATAGATTGCAATGCTCTGAAAAAATTGGGTTTTCTTCTTTGTTTTTTAAACACCATTGATCGGTTTATTTTTTTTTTGATACTGGGATATAAGCTTGTTTTTTATGAGCTTGTGTTATAGTAAATGAGTTTGTATTATAGAACATGAGTTTGTATTATAGAACATGATTCAAAAGTAAGTATAACTAAACAAAAAATGACAGAAGTGCAATGTCTGTTAAAGTATCAACTTATTATCTCAATCAGCTGTATACATTCTGACATCTGACAATAGATAGATGTTTTTGGAAAATATAAATTTGAGTAACTTTGTTTGTACACTACAATTCATTTATATTTACTGTACAATAGAATAAATATCATCGGGACGATGTTAAGTTATCAATAAAATAAGAACACACAAAACATGGCAAAAAGATGTCCTTGAACGTGCTCAAGAAGTTTGTGTAAAGCTTTACACGTAGTAAATGTTTGACAAGATTGTTGAAATTCAACATTTGGTTATGAAAAATAAGACCGAGAAAAGTGCAAAGATTTTTCGCAATAAGTTTGCCATATGTTGTAAGGATTAACCAAAAATATGGTGTTATTCTTTTAAACTATTTAACTTGACTTATAAGGGAAATATGATTTTTATCCGATGATGAACAAATAAAAAGATGCATGTCTGTTTATCATTTTCCCTTTTGAGGGACGATTCCCAATAAAAAATGTTAAAAACATACGTATGATGGACAAGAATACCACTTGTAACTAAACACATACATTATGCATTCAATATATATCAACTTGGTTTCTTTGCACGTTTTTGACATAACTAACCTCTTCCAGTTTATCAAAAGGTCTAAGTGTAGATCAGAGCATAGCTCCTGTACACTTTTTACGAAATTGCGTGAAAGTTTGACCTTTTATAAATTAAAAAACACATACTCTGAACTGTTAGAAAGTCATTTCATGTGGTTGTTCACACGAACATCTCCTTCCAATCATCATGAAGTTGACCTCTTGGTTTATCATTTATTTGTAATCTAAACCTTTCATGAGCTATAATTGATATAGAAACTCATCAACAATATAAGGTTTTCTATTTTCTATGACAGACTCTCAAGTTGTTTTCCAATCATAAGGTTAAAGGATCGTGTTGCACATATGCATATCAATACTGATGCAGCAGTTTTTGTTGATATAAGTTGACCTTGACCCTCAATTTAACAAGGATCTCATATCAAAAGACTTTAGATCTTTCGTGCGTTTGACGATCAGGAAAAATACAGCACAGTTAAAGGATTCAATGGAAAGGTTCATTATCAGATGTTACTAGATCGTTTTGAATAAACATTATCCTATTGTAACTAAAACTTGTGTTCGTACCAAGACGATACAATATCAACATAGATAGTGTTTGTGAGATGATATTGTCAAATGCTTCGCGTAGTATCTATATTTTTTATGTGGTTTGTTTGGTTCCCTTTTGCTCCAGCTGTCGGCTATATTTATGAATCATGTCGATTGTTTTACAACATTAACAAAATCATTTGACTTTTATCGGTGTTCTCTGCATGTACATCTCTTTTATATTATTCTTATATACGTTTGAATAAAGATTTTTGACATGCTACTTTTACAAAGGCTATATTTTAATTGTAAAGAACAAACTCATGCACCATGACTAATTCAAAAATATTATATTTCTGTAACACCTGCATAGCGGGACCAATCGGCGATGAACCATATTGTTAAAAGGATCGTGATTAAAATCATTTACAACAAATGTATGATAATCATATCTTTACTATGAATTGTCAGTAATAAACAATCCGTAAAATTACAAACATTCTGAGATGATGGTAGTTGTGTTTTACACATAAAAGTTTGAATATAGTTTGGAGGCACAAAAGATATTTTACACGCATTCTTTAACTATACATTACAAGCGTATCATATCTTTCGTTGATCAAATAAACTTTACACAGGTATATTTTTGTTTCTTCTAGAAAGAAAGAGCATACATCAAACATATTGTGCAGAAGGAACAAGTGCTAAATAATGCTGTAGTTCACAACAGGTATAGTATTTTCAATTTCGAGGTTAAGCAAACTATATAGTAAAATCGAGTATGACAACATCAACAAACGACGATCAATGAAAAACATTGGCCATCCATGTACAGAATGGGGCTTGGTTAAATATGTTTGCTGGTGCCTAACCGTCTCATAACCTGTGACAATGATGCTACATGTACAGCACAAAATGAAAGCCAACTATTAATATCAGTTGAAAAGACAAAACTCGTCAGATCAACCAAAAAAGCACATAAACAACTAAAAAACATTAAATACAGACGTTACAGATCAGAGAGTTCTCAAAGTCCCTGAAAGCTGTTTACAACAACTATAAAATCCCTGCTCTTAATCTTAAAATCGGATAAGTTCAACCCAAAAGTCACTATGAATCTGAAATAATTTACAAATTGGATATACAATTTGTTCAATCAATCGTTTTACACTCCCCTTCACAATTTTTATAAAGGTTTTCCTCTAGTATATATTTATGATCATGCTTTAAATTAAAAATAGGAATCTTTTTTTGTTTACGTAGACAAGTGATATATAGCTACATGTCTGAGCATGATACGAAACATAGCCAATGATTAAACATAAGTGAAAAAGAGGATAATCCGATTTTACATATGAACGTTACCAGATTTGCAGTAACTGAACAATGATAACAGTGTCAGATGACAATTTGTTCTATCATTCTTAGAATTCATTTCCTTTTTATCTAAAAATCATTATTTCAGTTTAAGTCTTGATAGCTAAAATTAACTGTTTACTGTGTTACCTTAATTTACGAGACTTCTCTGTTTCCTGTTTAAGTATATTTACTAGACATGACTGTTTCCTTCTCAAGTATATTTACTGGAAATTACTTGCTTCCTGTTTAGGTATACTTACTCGAAAATTGTTTCCTGATAAAAACAAATATACTGTTTTTAAATCCAAATGGTCAATTTTGTTATGCATTTTATCTCAAGACAAAACAAATTCAAAAGCAACAAAAAGTGGATAAAACAGGAAAAATCAAATCTAACAATCAATAATACAAATGGGGAAAATAATGTTAAGCGCATATAACAGAGCTAAGGTAAATAACCTGTTTAAGTCATCAAAAAACGGGATGACATATGAAGATTAAAGCAAGAAGACTAAGACGTATATTCCAAAAATGTTTGCAACTGTCATACAGGTGAGATGTTTGGCTAGCAAAACATCCTGGTTTAATCCACCATTTCTACACAAGGTAATGTCTGCACGAAGTCGTTTCATGTGTTTGATCTTTTTATTTAGTATTTGATTAGGAACTTTCTTTTTTATTATTATTCCTCTGAGTTCGGTATTGTTTTTATTTTACTTTTTTTTTGTTCGAGAAAATAAAAATAATAAACATGTGTTGTGTTTTGTTTTATTAGCATATGCATTTTATTAATAATCTTGTTCACAGACAGAACCACACAAAACAAAATCCACAAAAGTCGAACTTATGGATGCATAACAATGGAAACAACAATGAACAACTACAGGTCAAGGTAGCTCGACTTGGTTAATGCGGGGTTCACACATTGCCGATTATTGCTCCCGTTTGAGATCAGACAGCGATACGACACGAAAAGTGAAAAAGTCGGATTAGTATCCTCAATTATCTGGAATGTCCTATTATTGTCTGAACGCAGTCGTTTTAGTTCGTAACAAATTCCTACTGGTCGGGAAGGGTCCGAATAGTTCGGCAAAGCACCCCGACAGTTAGGTGCGTCCCGTAACATTCGGGGAAACTCAGCCGATTTTGTCTAGTCGGATTACAATCGTGCCTATGTCGTGACAGATTCTGCTGTATCGGATCGAATTCCTAACAATGGTCTGTGTATTCGGGACGGTGTCCTGTGAAACGGGAATGATCTGGAGAAGTCCCGACAATAACAGAATACAATACGACTGAGACCAGACAAAGCCGTTTGCAATGCGATAGAGCGGACCGTGATAGGATCACGTTCCGACAGTACCTGATCATCCCGATTATGCCGACAGTTTTCGAACGGATAACTTCCGTCAGCGTCGGTTCACTGTCTTGTCACTATCTGATCTCTGTCGGATTACATTCGGTAGAATCGGGACGCAGTCGTGACAGACTCTGTCGAATTTTACCTGGCGAAAGATACAAATCGAATTTCCATCCACGATTCACAGGATCTTGATCAGACTTTTGACAAATTTTAATCGGGAATGGTCCTGTCAAGGACGGCAGTAAAAATCGTGAATGTGTGACCCCAGCTTAATGCTAATACTGACTTATAGTATCATATTTTGATATTATCCGTTGGTGAATTACTATATAACTAAGAAACAAACTTCTACTCTCCCTGACAAAGCTTACCTCATATTATTTAATTAGATATTAGTCCCCTACCGACAAAATAGAATTGGATTTTAGGTTGTCTGCAGTCTGTCCGTCAGTCCATCCGTCAGCCGGCAAATCAGTTTTCCTGACTCTTTTTTTCATGCTTGAAGATATTTATTTGATATTTAGTGTATTGTTCTATTATGGCTAGTTATAGGTCAAGTTCGATTTTCATGGTTTTAGCTTTTCTTCTTCTTGATTTAAAGCCCTTTCCCTAGAATATGTTTTTTTTTGTTAAAAATACTTATTTATTACTTAATTTCTGTTCAAAGGGAAATAACTTATTTTTTAACCTTCTCTAGAATTAAATTTTTGATGAAATACTTATTAATTACTAGATTTCTGTTCAAAGGGATATAAATCTTTTTTTTTTTAAAGATTTGTGAAAGACATTGTATTAAAATAAATGACATTTAGGATTTTTTTTCCTTTTCTTTAGTAAATTACTGGTAGGTTTGTTTGTTATTGTATGCAGTTTGAACCATGACAAGTTATAGATCAAATTAGAATTTCGTACCATTACAATGAATTTTTAACCGGTAGGGGACTATTTATTGTCATGCAATACTCACAGAATGCTTGTTTATTTTGGTGTTTTTTGTTTGCCCCATATACAGCTGCCAATGATTGCACGTGTTTAACTATCATTTGAATGGTAATGTTTAATTTCTTCCTTACGATGAAAGATTTCAAAAAGCGTTTAATTGTGTCATTTTCAAAGTATGTATATATATGTATATGACATCAATGCAAAAAGTGTGTTACGGTATTCCCCACTCAAGACAGTTGACATTTTGATTTTTTAAGCGCAAGCCTTGCCGAGCTATTTGAATAATCAAAATGTAACTGTTGAGGGTGGAAAAATATCGTAACACACGAGTTATAGTAATGAAATATGTATCTCTAATGTTAGTGATATGTTCAACAGTGTCATATATTTATGATATTAGAAAAATACAATTTGGCGACAGTAAAACCAACGATTGACATAGGTTTACATAAATGTATTGTAAATAGTATTGTTATGTTTATTTCCTCAAAGCACTCTTTTAACCAAATAATCATTAATGATTCGAAGCTACGGTATATGTAAATGATAAATGTATTTTAGTTTAAGAAACTGATGATATAGTTCGAACAACTCTTATCAAACACTGAATTGCATTTGTCGAATGTGAATTATTTATATTTCTCTATATACATCTTCAAAGATTGTTCCACATCTTACATCTTTAAATAATGAAATAAAATGAAAGTATTTGTATTGATATGTAATTAAACGTTATTAATAATAATATTTAAAAATATGAAAGAAATTAAGGGCAGGAGAGTATATTTTTGCAGATTTGTCATTTTTTCATCAGTTGTTTAACATTTATCAGCGACTTAGTCGCCCGAAAACTTATTTTCTGTATAGGACAAGCACATCTGCTACCTGCAAGTTGTGCTGCCTTATATTTGTGTTCATCCTGTCACTTTTGCAAAGTAATTTGTATTCTGTCTTTTTCATACTAAGTTTTTCATTATGGTTTAACCCAGGCTCATTTTGATGAAAGTTACTTCATTTGCTGGAGTTCTCAGTTCAAATACGATTCCAAACTCTTATAATGAGCATCACTATTCTAAATAATGTAGACGACTTACGCGTGCAAGCATATGGTGAGAAATATTATATCTAAAATTGAGAATGGAAATGGGGAATGTGTCAAAGAGACAACAACCCGCCCAAATAAAAAACAACAGCAGAGGGTCACCAACAGGTCTTCAATGTAGCGAGAAATTCCCGCACCCGGAGGCGTCCTTCAGCTGGCCCCTAAACAAATATATACTAGTCCAGTGATAATGAACGCCATACTAATTTCCAAATTGTACACAAGAAACTAAAATTAAAATAATACAAGACTAACAAAGGCCAGAGGCTCCTGACTTGGGACAGGCGCAAAAATGCGGCGGGGTTAAACATGTTTGTGAGATCTCAACCCTCCCCCTATACCTCTAACCAATGTAGTAAAGTAAACGCATAACAATACGCACATTAAAATTCAGTTCAAGAGAAATCCGAGTCTGATGTCAGAAGATGTAACCAAAGAAAATAAACAAAATGACAATAATACATAAATAACAACAGACTACTAGCAGTTAACTGACATGCCAGCTCCAGACTTCAACTAAACTGACTGAAAGATTATGATTTCATCATATGAACATCAGGCACAATCCTTCCCGTTAGGGGTTTAGTATCATACCATCATAACATATATGAGAAGAACATAACCCGTGTCATGCCAACAACTGTTTTTAAAATAAATGTGTTTAGTTCCGATGCAAAGACCTTATCAATGACTCAATATTAACGCCAAAATATGCAATCTTTAATGACTTGACAACAGTATCGTAATTATATCCCTTCTTAATAAGTCTATTCAAAGGTTTTGTAAGTTTCTGAGGTGAATACTGACACCTTTGTGCTTTATAAAGAATATTACCATAAAAAATTGGATGTGAAATACCTGAACGTATTAAAAGTCTGCATGTTGAGCTATATTTACGAATAATGTCTTTATACCGATGATAAAATTTAGTAAATGTTTTGACTAGTTTGTGATATCGAAAACCCTGGTGTTATAATTTTTCAGTAATACATAAATTTCTCTCGTTAAAATCTAAAACATTGTTACATACACGAGCGACTCGTACAAGTTGAGATATATAAACACCGTAAGATGGTGACAAGGGAACGTCACCATCTAAAAACGGATAATTAACGATAGGAAATGAAAAATCATCCCTTTTATCATAAATTTTAGTATTCAGCTTTCCATTAGTGATATAGATATCAAGCTCGAGAAAAGGGCAGTGGTCATTGTTAGTATTAGCTTTATTTAAAGTAAGTTCAACAGGATAAATTTCATTAATATACATACTGAAGTCGTCATTATTGAGAGCCAAAATATCATCCAAATATCTAAAAGTATTATTAAATTTGTTTATCAGATGTTGTTTCGATGGGTCTTTGCTTATTTTTGTCATAAATTGTAACTCATAACAATACAAAAACAGGTCCGCAATAAGTGGTGTTATATAGTATATTTTTAAACTGTTTGTATTGTTATTAGCTAAATTAAAGGAAATCGCATTTTTTAAATTCTGAGCGTCCATTTTAACTTAACGACCCTCAATTCTAAACATTTGAAAGCTGTAAATTATGTTTATAAGAAAAAACGAAAGAAGTTTTTAAACCACAAAAGCTATCAAAAAGACACAATAAACAAAAGTCAACATTTCCTGTTGAGGTTGTAACCTTGGTTTCTAAGAATCTCAATATTTATCAACGTTGATTTAAGAAAAGTTCTGAAAAATCTTTATTGCGCATTTTGGGTTTAAATAACTGTAGCCAATGCAAGTAATTGTCCAATGCAATATGTGTTGCTCTTTCTTATACTAGTATCTGTCCATCAGCCATCATGTTTTGTCCAATTTGGCATTTCACATTGTTGTCAATATGAATGTTTTCTTTCGTGTATGAATTAAAACGTTTATACAACGTTTTTGTATAATTCTGTTGTAATGGCATCCCTTATACGTTTATTAAGTTCTTATTTATTGTATGAAAAACAGAGTAATTATTGGAAAATAGTCATATTTTAACGTATGAATCGATTGGCTTGTTTGACTAGGTAACTAAATCCAATGATGCATTTCTACTAACAATATAGTGTTTCCTCCAAGCCTCGTTATCGGAAATGGTTGCTAAGCTACAAGAGTAAACGTCTTCTTATGCACATGAAAAATATCTTAATAAAAAAAGGAACAATGATATGTGATGACACTATAACACTATAAGTTTCAATCTCGTTTAAACCTAAAACATTGTATTATTAAAACTTTCTCTCTCTGATTGTTGTTGAATTTACTTAAGGAATGACTGTAATAGTGTAGCGGGTTATTATAAAGCATGCACCACATGTTATTTCGAATAGACAGAAAAAACAAATATTACAGTCTTTCCTTTATCATTTAATTCTAAATTCTGTTGTAAGCGTGAAAAACGTTGATAACGTCACGATCACATGACAAAATTATGTCGATGAGCTAATAAATAAAAATTTCAGCCAATCAGAAGACGCAATACATTCAAAATTAAATTATTGCTGTTTGTTATTGTGTTCTTACTTTCTTAAATAACTATGAGTGCTAGTCGATTGATAATTACTTAAAAGATTTTTTTTCAAAAGCAATTATTCCTAAAACTAAAAGGAGCTTTAATATAATGATAGTTATAAACACTTTTGGTCTATACTTAAAGCAACAACCTTATATTTCCTAAGTATTGAAAGTAAATTGAACATTTTCAGCTGCTTTATTTTTTTTTTCACTTTGTTCTCTGTTAAAGTAAAATTACTAAACGTTTTTCAGTGTTCATATCATGCTGATACAAACATTTGAAATTAAAGTATTAAAAGTTAATTGAACAATTAGAAATTCAAATAAATGTTATGTTGTGGAAAAGACAGTATTGTCTACAAGGCATCCTGGTCACGTGATACGTTTTATTTGGAATGCATGTGGTCATACGTATACTGGCAGAATAGACTGTTACACTTTTTTTTATTGTATAATACTTTAGATTCAGAAATTATGGCATGCATTTATTAATGGAATTTTGTCATTTAAAACTAAAATGCGAATTAAATTTTGCAATATCTGGAAAAAAATTGTTTAGTTCCTAAAATGCGAGTTTCAATTATTGCGATTATGACCCTGTCGAATTTTTTGCAAAAAAAACATCGCAATAAATTCTTAATTAACAGTAATGTTTGTATCAGCATGATATGAACATTAAAAAACGTTTAATTTTTTTACTTTAACACAGAACAAAGTAAAAAAAAAAATACAGCAGCTGTAAATAATGTTAACTTTTACCATTAGCGTCAAATTACATCAAAAATACAAAATATCAATAATATTAAAGCGATTGATATGCAAGCAAGTTAAGAAAACCTTTGTAAGATTCTACTTCCGACATGAATCTTCGACTTTAATTTGTGGCATGCTGTATATATTCAATGTGAGCATGCTATGCATGTATTTATTTGCAAATGCTGTTGTTTACAAGATTAGAACATTTGTGTGATAAGCTATACCGTAAGAAATCGTATTGTCAAATTTAAATTAACAAATATTGATTTCAAATAAGTTAAGATCTAATATATAAAGCATAATCCCGCCATGTGTGCATGTGATGTTTTTTGAAAATTGGTATTGAGGTAAATCTGTGTTTGTTCCTCGATCCGTGTCACGTCGAGTTTCAATTGAAAATAAGGAACTAAATGTGGCATTAATGTTTTTAGAGTAGAAGCACTCGACTATATATCTTAACAATGGTGTGAAGAATACTTTGACGACATTTTAGATAGAACATTTGAAATTGCTTTAAGGAAAATGTTTTTTGCATGTTTCTGTCCTAAATTGGTTCTAGAATATTGGTGATTCAATGTAAAGGTTTCGTGTAACCCAAGTCAAGTAATAGTCTTGGGTCTTGATGGGGTTTACATAATGGGGAATAATGAACAAGACAAATAATAAATACAAAAAAGCCATAAAAAAAGACTAGAGAATAATGGGGTTTATAAGTAAAAAGAATAAATGTTGACAAAAAATATATGTAATACAATACTTAATAATAGACATAAACAATTCACAGAAATTTTTATATAATGACATCAATATTAATTGTAAAATCCGTTTCTAAGTAAACGCTGGATGTTAAAAACAAATTAAAAAATACACAAATTTTAAAAATTAAAGAAAGAAAGTACCCCATCAAGACTCTCAAACCTGTAACTACAAATATTTTTTTTTCGATTTATACAGGTAATTGACTCTAATGTTTGACGTCTATGCAGTATAAATTATTGACAGATGCCAACATCTGTTACTCTTGTATTTTATTTCAATAATTTACGAAACAGACCGTAGATGTAGTCGATCGATTGTTATAATGAAAATTACTGACTGAAATTGATATGTTTTATACAAGTAATCAATACTTATTTTCTATTCAAATAAAGGAACAAATATACAGTAATGTGCAATTATCATCATTTACCTGTGGAATATTCATCAGCTTTATAATAACAAAGCAACAATACAAATATATTGTCGATTTTTTAATTAAAAACTTAAATAAAAGCGTCAAGGCATGATTCGTTTAATTATGAATAGGATATAGCATCTTTTTTTTAAACCGTTACTCACGAACAATTACCATGGTAACAGTATTATTCTCAGAAGTAATCTAATTTCTTTTTGTTTTTCAGATGATGATATATAAAGATTTGATCAACACACTTATTCATCCTTAAAACATTGTTATTATTTGAAAACTTGAGAATGAATAAAGTGAAGCCAGAAAAGAAAGGGCCAGGCAAAATAAAAAATCTCCCCGGCCGACCTAGGAGTAAGTTAAAGAAAACAAAAGAACTAAATCGTTTTAATTTGGATATATCTGAATTCAAGACACTCAACTTTGTTTCATCAGATTCAGTGCTGCGCAAACGATGTCCAAACTATTTTGCCAAATGTCCCCGCGTAACATTGAGCCGAATAAACACAAATCATGCGAACAATCAGAGTAGAAACGCTTTTGATATTTTTGATGCGAAAATGCAAGGACTTGATAATAACAAATATTCAACTCCTGAAAATATCAAAGGAAACGTCAATGGAGACTTTCAACGGAAACCGTGAAATCCAACGATACGACACTCAAAACACCGGAAGGAAATGCATCTGAAAATGCACAAATCAGAGAAAATCAGATTGCTCTTTCAAATATATTGTCACAGAACTAGATGTCACAAACTTAAAATTGACATTTAAGAATTTAATCAATCATAAATCATCGTCTGTATCAGTGGGTGATGAAATATCATCATGTGAGCAGTCAGGTGAATTCATGCAACCTGTATTGAGCTCGGATGAAGTATCTGTCACTGATAAAACTAAAGATATAGACATGATTTACGATGATAATCAAAATAAAAATGCAGGTAAAGAAAATGATTCATGTTTAAGTGAAAAACAAAACAACAACAATGCAACACGTGTATCATCAAACGACACGTCCTTAAGTGAAACATATGGGAATTATCCGAAAGACAATATCATTAATCAGTCGGATAAGTTAGCAAATTTACAGGAGGACAAACAAAGTGAAATAAATGAAAACTGCGAACAACCTATACTTTCCGAGATAATAACAAACACGGCGTCTCAAACTGTACATTCCAGTTCCCCACCAGTGTTATTAGCAGTAGAATCGGTTGAAACTCAATCAAACATTGAAGACGTTCCTTATATGTGTACTAACTCTAAAGATGATGAGGAACTTCCAAAAACTATTGAATCAAAACTTCAAAATATTGAGCAAATATCTGAAATCGAATTAAACCAGAAAGAGATCGATAAAGATCTGCAATGCACAACACTCAATATTTACGTAGTTGAAGAAAACATATCCCGAGGTCAAGATACTATAACCGAGGCAATAGCGCCGTTAGAAAAAGATTCTGAAGTAAGAAGCGTTAGAACTAATGATGTGTCTAGTGAAAGAACTGAATGCAGGGTACAGGTTGGTGTAGAAAATCAGCCTGGTAGTACTTACAATCAAAATCAAGAGATATCAACACCATCAGATTTTCAGTTGGATGAACTACCGCAAAGGTCCTCACCTAAACTATCAAAGAACGAAAAGAAACAACCAATAATAAAGAAAGAACATGAGGATATAATTATAATGAGGAAGCCGCTGTATCAGCACGATGGTTACGATAGCGATGCAACAATGATTTACGATGAGGAAGAAGATAAATGTGCTAGGATTGTATGTAGAAAAGGTTCGGAGTGTAATCCACTAAAAATCAAACAGACCCAACAACTTTTAAGACTGAAAAGTAAAATAGAACAGTCAGCGGAAAACCGTAATGAAATAGTAAAAACACCAGAGACAATGGAATGTATTGAGAGCCTATACCCACCATTTCGTGGAGAAAACCTCGATAATTCAGATGATTTATCTAATAAGACATCATCAGACATAGATGAAAATCATCTCTTTATTGCTGAACCGTGTGAGACTGTTGATGACGTTAGTCGAGTTTCTAAAATACACAACTCAGAGAAGAAAAAAGGACAAACATTTTAAGCCAATAAATAAAATTCGTATTGCCTTGAAGCAAAAAGAGGAAAAACATGAATCATTCAAAATACCACATTCAAAATAAAGAGAAAAACCAATGGTGGTGTTAAACCTGCAGCAAACAAATGGGAAGAAGTAATGACCAGCTGTGATGCTGTAATTTTAACAGATTTGACCATATCACGTGGCATAGCAAAAAAACATTCTGAGAAGACAAATAAGAAAAATAAATCAACGTCACCAAAAACGAAAAAGACTGAGAGAAAGAGAAAACACGATACTCAGGATGACATGGTTTTGAAAAACATAAATAAAATCTTCCCAAAACCGAGACGGAAAAGGACAAAAGGTATGTAGAATTAATTAATAAAACATATATCAAATTAAAATGATTTTGTGATTCAAGAATTGTTTCAATAATAAGTGGAACAAACGTCAGTTTTATCTTTATAACTTTGAATTCCAATTTAAAAACTTTAAACTGATATTGGTCTTAAAACCAGGTTCAACCCAACATTTTTGTCTTCAACATCAGCAGTGATCTTACCAGTATCGAGAAAATCTGAAACTCAAACATCTTCTTTTGAAATATTTATTTACTAGGTGAAATGTGATACTAGTAGTTCAGACAGTTTGAAGCTAACCAAAACAAACCGCTCTTTTAATGTTATCTTTCCATCTACAACTAACAATCTCATCTTAACTCATCTCATCTCAAGTCTCTCGTTATGAATTTGAAATTTCGACCGTCTTAAGAGAATAAATACTGTTTCACTCTCGACGTAGCGGTATGATCTTTAATTTTCTTTCCCATTTATCATTTCGGGACCTATTATAGCTTCCTATGCGGTATGGGTTTTGCTCATTGTTTAAGACCGTACGGCGACATATAGTTATTCATTTCTATGTCGTTTGGTTTTTAGTGAACAGTTGTCTCATTGGCAATCATACCAAAATCTTCTTATCTTTATAAACATTTTGTTATGGAATGTGTTTTCATGGTGGTTTGTACTTTTCACTTAACAGCCGGATGTTAGCAATCATCTGTTCTTTCCAACCACTTAATAACGTACTATTTGAACCCACTACCAACTTTGTTTAGAAAACCATTCTGTATATTTTTATCGTTTTTTATTCAACATGTACATTGATCGTAAATCTTTACTGCATGTTCTTCATTATAAAAAAGTGCACAATATTCATTGTTTATTGATCTTAAAGTATTTACAAGATGCATAGTGGGACAACATACGGAAAATTAATGATAAAATCAATGCCTAACAGGAAGTAATTAATTCAACAATTATAACTCAAATAAGAATTTTATGTTTCAAAAAATGTTGATCACAAGGCGGCTGTGTCATGGTCTTTTTCGAGAAATTTCCTGTTGACAAAACTTTAAATTTCTCGAAAAACCAAGGATTTTCTTATCCCAGGAATAGATTACCTAAGCCGTATTTGGCACAATTTTTTTTTGGAATTTTGGGTCCTTAATGGTCTTCAACTTTGAACTTGTTTGACTTTATAACTATTTTAATCTGAGTTTCGCTGATGAGTGTTATGTAGACGAAACGCACGTCTGGCGTATTAAATTATAATCTTGTTACCTGTGATAACTTTCATCTATTCATTTTTCGTGTTGTTGTCTTCGATGTATTTTTAGAAATGCAAACGACTTCACCGACATTCCAGTGACTGTATATGCCTTGTGTCAATTTTTTCCACATAACAGAATCATACCTATTGACATACTTTCACTCTACTATTTCAAGATATACACGTTTTAACATTTGTTAGCACTGAAACAACATATGTTGTACAATTATTATACTTCATTTAATAAAAAATCTATCATTTAGAACTAAGATGACGTGTGAAGTTTGAAATTTGAAATTTGAACTTTTTTTAACCATAAAACTTTCAGACTGACAGACAAAATGTTAATTGTGTATCACATTTTACATTTTTATTTGAATATTATTAAAAGTGAGGATAGAATTTACATTCAAACAACAAAGACAAATATACATGAAATTCGTGTAGGGATTCATGTATTTTAAAGTTCGCCAATTGGAAGGACTATTTACGCATACCTATTTAAATTTGTCATGATGACGTATTTTACATGTTCTAATGTCCAACTTTAACATAAATAATTTGTTATGCGTTAGATTTCTATATCCGGGTAAGTTGATTTGCACATTTACATCGTCTAGGCTTGTACAAAAAAATCAATTTTTCACTTGTTAATATTAATACTAGTGGCGTTAAAGAGTTGCCTCATAGTGTTCCAATACTTTCCTCTACATTGTAACCGTTTCCGTTACTAGCAAAGTAGCAGAACTATAACTAGTTTTATTTTTATATTGTTATATGGGGAATATGTCAAAGAGACAACCCGACCAAAAATCTAACAACATCCGAAGCCATCAATAAGTCTTCAACGCAGGGAGAAAATCTCGCACTCGGTAATGGGACTCCGGTGGCCTCTAAATAAAACAACTAAAAAGTATTAGTTTAAACATATTTATTTACAGTGGATTGGGAAACAAGTTTTGCAACTTATATCAATCACTTTCCACTTTGCGGATGCTAGTGCTACCTTGTAGCGGCATCAGCCTACTCTTTTTCGAAATCTACAAAGGTGTCTTTAACGTGCAAGAGATATGGCTCTCTCTTAACACGGGTCAGCCATTTATCGTCCCCTTCCGACGGACTATCATCGTTTCCTCAAGACCATACTCGCAAATGGTGTCAAGGGAGAGCCGAAAATTGAGTTCCTGAAATTTTCATTCCAAACGGAAATCGAACCAGGAACCTTTGTGTTAGTAGTCCGATGCACTAACCACTACACCACGGCTCTCTTAAAAAGTATTGTCTTAGCTAGATAGGCTCTATCTGTTGGACTCCTCTACGGTAGATGCTTTCCAACTTCGTACTTTAATTAACATTCCATAGAGTTTGCCTCGAGAGCCACAGATGATTCTCTTGGAGACAATTCTTTCTATTCCTCTTATTATTATGCGTTTTAATTTTTTAAGTTTGAAACACGGATTTTTTTCTCTCTCAATCGATTTACGACTTTTGAACAGCGGTATACTACTGTTGCATTTACTTTCACTTAATTTTTTGTTTTTTTCAAAGTTGTTGTGAATAAAAACATTATCTTAAACATTTCATGCCTCTCTCGCAATTTACCAGATTTACTGTTTATACATCTCAGAGAGCCAAAGAGATATTAACACATATACTGTAGATGTATTATTAAGTTACCCGTGAACCACTAATTATTATGTAAAACGAATTACTAGTTTACTATAGGCCTGCATGCTGACTTTTGTAAAACCATTAAAATGCAAGGTATCCATAGTACAAAGAAACCTATGTGCTATATTAAAAAAAAAACGAATAACGTAAAAAGCATTAACCAAATCATTCTATGGTCAACGTTTCAAATTAAGTTGGGACGTTCAGAATCGGTAAAATAATTCAACCTTACAACAAGATAAGGATTGAACCTTTAAATACAATGGGAAACCCTGATAAGACTTGTCTAGTTTTAGTACAGTTCACTTTAAAAATGTATGTTCCTATTTAATATGCTGTGTTGCAAAAACTTGTATCAATCCATTTGTTGAACTAGTCAACCTATAAGTCAAGGTAAAAAAAAAATGTTTCCTTTTTTATTGTAAAAATATGTTTCTAAAGTTTATAAAAGTTTAATTCCGCTGTATGTAGTATTTTTGATATTTTATATCGTTATTAATTCATGAAGTATGTATGATTATAATTTTCGTCAATAGTAACAAACAGCCCGTGATAATTTTGTTCTTGCAGATGAAAGTGAAACAAAAATAAATAAATAAAAAAGGAAGCATAGATCCCATAAAAGCTTTAATTTGCAAATCCATTTCCAAGCACATTTTTTTTTAACCCTTGATTTTGGTTTGAATTTTTTTCAATAAGAGAACGTATGTTAACATTCAAGTCCACTGATGTGACCTTAAAACAGACAAACCGGAAAGAAACTTAGGGTATACTACAAGGTCAGAAGTTGTTAAAAATTGGCAACGTCATGGCAAATAACGTAAGATGTTCAGGGTCTCAATCAAGCACGATCGTGTTAACACAATGGGAATAAATGCACAAGTGAGAGGTTTAGCTAGCTATAAAACAAGGTTTAATCCACAATTTTATATAAATAAATACCTTTACTAAGTCAGGAGTATGCCAATTGTTATTGATTCGTTTGGTGTGTTTGAGTTTTTTAACGATAATTAAGAGCTGTGTGTCCAGCTATTCGGCTTTACAATGGCTACTATTTACTTCATTCAAACACATTTATACGTTAAATTGGAAGAAAATACGAAATAGAAATCAGTCTGTTTAATATATATCCCAACACGTTTAAGCAAAGTTCCTATAATAGATGTTTTATCTATTTTTGTTCAAATCCTATTATTTAACTTATTCGTTCCCTCAACTGTACACTAATTATTGTGTCATTGTTAAAAGATATTTTTATTCTGTTTTAAAATCAATGACAAGGAAATATTTGTGTATTAAGTTTTAAATATGTCACCAATAGAATAAAACAATACTTTATTTTCTACATCGTTTTATTGTTAGTTGATAAACGTTCAGTAGCAGCTTTTACAAACTTGTTAAAATCATGACACATTCATAAAATATTGATCTACAAGCTAAATACACATATGTGTATGTTGGAAAACAGTACTTGTATATAGCCTTCCGGATAATTAATTGACGAATTAACATGATGAAATTTACATGACGAGATTTACATGTAAAGCGAATATGAAGTGTGATCATTTTCGAGTTAAATTACTGATAAAATGAGACTTGAACATATGTGTGTAGGACAAGGTCTATCTTTGCGAGATAACACACGATAACAGACACATGTTTATCTTTCTGCAGGTAAATATAATAATAATAATACACTCCCGATCTACTAGGCAGTGTGACATAAGCATATGTTATAACAACAAAGCATGCGCATTTTCATAAGTTGACATGGCCGAGGGATTTATGTATACGATATAAATCACGTGATATCAGGAGGTAGGCGATTTAATCAACGTTATTATCATTTAAATTCATTTATTGTGACGTTTATTATTTAAACCAATCACAACTCTATACGTAATGCGTTTGTTATTATTAGAATAAGATAAGTTCAAATAGTGTCATTTAAATCTATTGTAGGTCATTTGTGTATTACCATGTATATGACATGTTTTACGCTCAGTAAACAATATATGTATATACAAAGGCAATCATTTTTTCATTGACGTTGAAGTTTATTTCATAGTAATCGTAGGAACACTTTGCATAATCATCATGTGGAAATAAATTTGTAAAATTCTAATGGCAAATTTGGTTTATCATCAGCTTCCTGATCATAAAACCCAAATACTCACAGTATTCCAAATAATTGTTTATACATATTTTAATTTAAAATGACATGAATGTATTGTGATCGCAATATGTTCAGCTTCATAGTGCCAGTGGCAACGTTTGAGCCGTAGAAGGAGTTACAATGTGAAATTGCATTGTCTATATGTACAAAAAATATATGATAATAATAATTCATACTTCATACAGGTACTACTTTCAGAAAGGGGAAATAGCATTAGAAGTATTTTCAATCTTAATGAAAACACTCATTGCAACAACATTTTGTTTGTGTTGCAATCAAAGTTATTTTTGTCCTTCTGTTTAACCTCTAAATAACGTTTCAGTTGTCTCGTGGTAGCGTGTTATTCTCAAGCGCTGATAATTTGGGTTTGAACACCAACCCTTTCACACCATAATCTTAAAAAAAAAGTGTTTGCTGCTTCTCTGCTAAGCACGTAACATCAAAAATTAACAGCAAGAACTATTCGGGCCGCCGTCAGTGAAGTGTGTTTGGGAATGTTGACAAGTTTTTTGGTTGATTATTACGATGAGATCCAACACATTAAAATGTTGGACAAGGATGTTGTTCTCTACAAAACAGGATAAATATTTGTGTTGCACAAATATCTTCTCGTCCTGCCTGTTGAGTAATTTGTCGAAATTCGTTAAACAACTATCTGTATTTTTGCGTGAGATGCATGTGTAGGATCTTCAAGTAGTTATATATGTATAATTGTGGATCTTCTTATGATTGTGAACATTTATTGTAAACTTCGATTTGCTAAATTGATCAACCTAAAAATAAATATTCACCATGGAGTAAAGATATTCTTTTAGACAATACTAGTAAAGCTTAGTTGATTTTTGTTTTAAAGAAGATAGATTTTTGTGCTGAATTTAATGATTGTTTAGTACTATGCTGTGTACACCCATTTTCAATAGGAATAAATATTGTAAAATGAATTTAGCAAACTGTATAAATGCTTATACATCTAATGTCAGTTAAGTCTAGTCAAACGAGTTATTTTTTCAGATTTTCATTTTGTTTTATTATCAGCTATTTATCATTATATGAGTTCAATATCATTATCACTCTATGACGTCTTAAATTGCATATATCTATAAGTTTATAAAACTTCGAGGGTAAATTATTTATCAAACTTTTGACCTACATTAACGATTTTCAATCCTGGCCCAAATTTGATAATATTTAAAAATTCAAAATTTATTGACAGCGATTACTATTCAAATTTTGACCTTAACAGACTGACGATGAAATCATTAGGTCATCATAGGTCTTCGGTCAATTTTAAGTGGCAATACTGTAAACCAACTAAATTTCGCGAGCGATTTATTTTCGCGATTTTCGCGAGTAGAAAAATAACGCGAAATTAAATCGTCGCGAAAATGTATAACTTCGATCTTTCCCTATCAAACTACATCAAGTAAATAAGAAAATCGCGAAATTAAATCGCCGTGAAATTGACTAGCTGGGGATACACGCGAAATAATGTGTCCGCGGAAATAAATTGGTTTACAGTATTGGCTTGCAGTCAATTACTACCTGTTCAGTGTATGTTCTAACTATTCTGTCTATGTTCTAACTGTTCTGTCTATGTTCTAACTGTTCAGTCTATGTTCTAACTGTTCTGTATTTACCAACATATACATGTATCAACAGTGACTGAATTGTCTGAAGAGTTATTGAGTAGAATTGACTGAATGGAAACTGTCTTATCAGTACTTAATTAACGAATATGGCAGTTTAAAAATTGACTGAATCACTGAATGAAACTGAATAACTGATTGTTGAAATTTTTATGTAAAGACCAAAATTACCATTTAAGACTATAATTCATTTATAAGTGGATATTTTAATAATGTGTTATTAATCCCTAATTTGTTAATGTACCAAAGGTGTTTTGATTGCCAATTTTCTATAATAATATGTTGTTCAAAAGGGTAAAACATTTTCGAATTCCCCATTTATTTCAGACGAAGATGACCTACCAAAAATTTTGCCTCCAAAGCGACGACGGCAAGAAAAGGGAAACCTAATGATGGATTCTAAAAGTGATATGGACAGGATAAAACAAGAGTTCCCTCAATTTAATTGGTTGGAAAAGAAATACAAGGACCAAAATACTACTAATGACGACAAAAAAGATAGCAATGTAATAGACATTAGTAATATTGAAAAGACATTGGAAGTATGTAACACTAATGATGTAAATCCTTCTGATAATACTCATCAGGATGTTTATAGAAATCCTCAAGAAACTATCCGGCAGACTGAAAATCCCATTCCTCCTGAAACTACCCAGCAGTATCTTCTTAATACAGTAGTTGAAGGAAACGAAGTGCCTGTGCTTTCAAATATAGAAGACAATGACCACATTGATAGTTCTAGGTAGGATGACTCTTAATCTTTTTATTCATAATATTGTGTTCATTTCGAAACTTTGCTACATTTGTTATTATATATTTGATTGACCTTTTAATATTGCAAAATGCTAAAAAAACAATCATTACAATTCGGCATCTGCAACGTGGATAGCGTTTTCTATCAGTGTAAATGATATATTTAAGAAGGCAGGAGCGCTTTAAAATTGATATCTTGTAAACACGCGCATTATGTCTCTCTTCAATATGTCTTGTCCTTGACCTATTTTTTAAAGTTTCATAACCGCAGACACGTTGTAATGTGTTTACCATCAAGGGATATTTTTTTTTAAGTAATAATTAGTCTAGAGTCAACTATATTTAGCTTTAAGAATCATGTGATAGCAATAATTTAGTCAAATTATATTCACTTGGTTGTGCAGTTGTGATATCAGCATTAATTTTGGTTTAAACTGTTATGTCATATGTGTTTGATAACATCTTGGACAATTTATCACAAAATATCCGGGAATTTTTTCTGTTTTTTTCTCAAGCAAACGGCATTAATATTTTCATAATGTAGTAGATTTATGTAACGGTACGACATTCAAATAAATTTTAATTTCTTTTTGTAAATGTTTTATGTAGAATTGTAAGTTAATTAAAATCCATGTAGATTTATCAAACAATAAAACCCATACACAAACCTGATGCAAATTGATATATTAATAAAGTACGTACTCAAAATTGGTATAGATAGATTGATAAATTTAACAATCCGTTCTAATGGTCATGAAGATGTATAAGTTAATAAATTAGAACTTAATATTTATATTTATAAATCGGTACTTGAAAAGGTAAATTGAGATTGAAAGCTCAACAACGAACAGACAATACCATTGCATTAGATGAAGGCGATAGACTAATGACCATACATGATTCAATGAACTACAAACTTAAAAGATGTAAAAATTGGCAACCATGTTTAAAATTTAAGCATGTATGACGGAATCAAATTGACACTTCAAAATCGAAATTAAGGATGTGTTGAAATTATGTTTATGTCCCATTAACAGGAGATGTAAATGTTGGATTTAGTATATTCTAGACGGTGAAATGAGAGCACTTGGAATTTTGTATGTTATTGGATCAATAGAAGGTATCTATTTTTAATTTAAAATAAGCTGTATTTTTATTTAAGGATATCACTTGTAAACAACAATGAGAAATCAGATACCAACTCAACGACAGAGAGTATTCCGAATATGGAGTCGAATGACGATGTTCAGATGTCGGTTATTGAGAATACAGTCGACGATTCTGAAGTTACACCAGTGGTTATGAATGAAGATTTTGGTATATATAGAATAACCTCTCATTTATAAAGATTTAAATTAAAAGTACAGAAAAAAATATTAGAGAAAGTAATACATAAATCCGTCCAAAAATCTATAACAAAAATTGAAACCAAAAGACAGACAATTTACTCTAGAACTTAAGGATGAGATATTTACATTTATGTATTATCCAAATCAAATAACTTGCAAATCTGTGTCAATGAATCAAAATCAATGTTATTCCATTGATAAATTTTAATTTCGTCTAGTTCGAATACTTGATAGTAAGTCTGTTTTCCTTCAGTGTATGCGTTGTATTTCTAGACGTTAAACATTCATTGCTTGTTGTTTTAACCTTTCAACATTCAACATACACCTTACACATTTTTCTAAAGCATACAACCATTTTTACAACATACACAATACACTATTTTACTTTTCATGTTTTACAAGGTATTTTATACCATTCAAACAATACTATCTTAAAAATGCTATGATTTTTTACAGAAAATTTTGGAGCAGATATAGAATTAGTTGAAGTAAATACCATCACAACATCATCAATCCCAAATTGCTACATTGAATCTGAAATATGCTTAGACGATGTCATGGATCAGAACACCCATATCATTACTACAGAACCGAGTAATGATGCTGACAAAAATTATGAAAAACCAATCAACATGAATGACGATGCTGTATCTGGTTCTACCAATTTAATTAATATGCAATCAGAAGAAACTTCATCCAACCTTCTGAATCAACAGAACGAAATAGTTTTGAATACAAACGATAATCGTGATAGTTTAAAAGAAGTAGACCAATCGAGTATTTCGACTAATGAAATAGTTGGAACAGATATTTCAAAAGAGTCCATTAATGCAAATAATTCAAATATTAGAGAATCTATGCAACAACTAGAAGCAACCATTCCAACCACTACTGCCTTAATATCAACAGATGTTTTAGGCGTTACTAAAAACACAAATAACACAACTTCAATAGCTACAAGCTGCAATGAAGGAATGACAGAAAATACCAAGAATTTATCAAATGAATCTTCGAGTCATTTACTATTATCTGCTCAAATATCGACAGACCCAAATACAGAATCTTCTTGTTTGTCAACATGTCAGTCAATGGATACTGTCGCGTCAAAGTATCCACCTTCCATGGAGAGCAATCAAATACAAGAACGCATTCCAGACAATATTGCTTCACAAGAACCTGTTACCAAAAAGCAGCGAACAAATGAAATAACATCTCCAAAAACAAAAGATTATCATAAGAATATTCCTCCACTTGTCCCAGTGTCCTCTGTTTCTAAAACGAATAGACCTTTGTTTAGTAAATCACGCTTATTAGGACCGGAAGTAGAAGCAACATATAATGATATCAAACAGTTGAAACATGAACTTGAAATGAGAAATCGCGAAGCAGGCCAAATGATGTTGTTACTGAAGGAAAAAGAAGAAATGTTGCGTAATTTGCTCTTATCATCTCCTCTAGGGCCAAATAAACGCCCAGCACCTGCTACTGGAATGAATCTAACGAACCGTGGTAATGTGTCTAGTAATGATGGACAATTACAAGTAATACAAAACAATTGCAAAGCTGCTGCGTCAAAAGTATTTACATCATCTGGCCAAAAGAATAAAGTTCCCCCTCCTGCGCATTCATGTAAAAGAGAAGACACGAAAGAAATACTAAGGACGCTTGAGATTAATTCGATATCAGTTCCTAATAACATTAGAGCAACCGGCCCTTTTTCTTCCCGACAACGTCCATTGTCACCTCCCACTCGATTTAAGGGAGCTTCTATGCCTGGTCCATTAACAGCTGCTCATGCTCAAAAACCCTTTGAGGTACCTGGTAAATTGATAACTGTAAAGAATGAGAGGTCAAAAAGTCAAGGTAGTGAAGTCATTAGCATATCTGATATCAGTACTTCAAGAGCTTTATCAGCTCCTGCTAGAGATAGTCATCTGGGTTCGCCGATAAATTTGCAACAGCAATTTGGCAAACCTTGTAATTTAACTACGAATACCCCTATACAGACAAGTTTTCAATCAGCTATATCTCCTACACAAGTGCAGCAGCACATAGTTGGCACTCCTAAAACTAGACCACAACATATAAATAGCAGCATACCAGCTACTAAGCAGACCAAACCGATGGCCAAATGTAGTAAAAATACTGAAAATGCCATACAACAAGAATTGGGTGAAGCTATAAGACGTCGTCAAAAACAGGAACGATTAGAACAGGATTATCAGCAGTTTAAAATAGCAAAACCAACAATGCCGAATAATACGCTTAAACCAAATAGCATACCGAAACCTTCTTTTGCAGATACTACTAACTTTGAAATGCACACACACAAACTCATGTTAGAAAATGGCCCAGGAATAGTTCCTGCAGCTCGGCCAAGCATGCACACTCTTTCAAAATCAGGAAATCCTCCGCAATATCCAAGCGGACAATTGTTAACGGTACTACAGAGATCTCCACATCCTGGGGAAGTCAATGCTCCACCTAATAATCCTGTATCATCCACAAGACCTTCTATAAATCCTGCTCACCTACCACATAGTGTTCGGCTGATCGGTGCAGCTACAGTGCCATCAAATCAAGTAATCAGAGGCAATGATCCAAGAAGAACTATTCCAAATGTATATCAAACACCACAGATGCATTATCAGCATTCTCCGGTCGCAGTATCAAATAATGCACCAAGAGCTCAGAATGTCCATATGCAGCATGGAATGATTCCTCCTAATGTGGTTTCCCCACGAGTGTATCACGAAGGTTTGTTAATACACTGAATCATAATACAAATTTTAATTCGGTTTTTACCTAGAATAATCTTCATCATGCAATTGCTCATTTAAAAAGAAACCTGCATAGTACAGAGAACAGTCAAAACTACCAACGATATGTTTTGTTTACGGTAGTAACAACCATTTTTGGAAGACACATCCAATAAAGAAATATGACAAATGATGACAAATAATTGTGTTTGTCTTGATAACATATTTGTAGACTGAAAAACGATCACACATAGCACTATTAAGGGTTTCAGTATTGATCTAAGCAATAAATTATTCTTTCATGTTCAGACTTTTATGCAATTTTCTGACTTATCCACTGTGGTACAATCCAGAACTGTTTAAACAATTCGTTTACAGTCAATTAAGTACTGTTCAGAAGCGTTTTAGGCGATTCAGTCTAATGCAAACATGTACAGGTAAATATAAACCACTGAAAAGTCTGAATATAGACTTAACGAATGACAATGGACTGCAAGCGAGCTGTCTGAACATTATTGAATATTCATTGGATATGTCTGAAAGTTGACTGGTAGATTACAAATTACTTGTTAACTGTTATTCAGTCTTGTAAGAATCTGAGGTAAGAAGTGTTAAGATAAAAAAAAAACGTTTCAAATTTGTAATAATTTTACTAGTGCAGTTATTTGATATATAAAATAGCATGCACACATATATACTAGTAGTTAACGTAATGGCTATTTCGCCATTCAATTTAACCATAAATATAAAAAAAAATGTATAAAATGTGGCTGACTGTTAAAATCAAATAAATAATAACGATATGACATTTATATTATTATTTGTTTAGGTCCAAAATCATTTCATTCGCCGCCAGCACAGTTCCAGGCAGCACAAAGTATACAAAACCATCAACTACTAGTTCCTGTTTCTGCACATCAACAAATGATACATCAACCGCCAGGGTCTGCTGCAAGATTTCAACAGGTAGTTGGCACAGATAATTCAGAAGAATCTAATAACAACTTAAACGCACTCGTACATGCAAGCATAGTTCAACATATAACTAAGCATGTCAACTTTAGAGTATAGATAATAATTAAAGTCTCCGATGAAATTTGTTTTGCCATAAATATTTCTTTTAAAACATTTGATATCCCTGCAAATTAATTTTATTTCAATTTTAATGCTTTTTGTGATTTTCCATCCATTCCTTTACAAAATGCCTTTGTACATATACCATGTTCCTTTTGTCTTTAGTTTGTATTAGCTTCGATATTTTAGTTTTAATTTCAAAATTGTTTTAAACGTAGCCTTTTTGGTGTGGATCATTTCAACAAACGTGTATGTATTTTCATTTTTGCATGAGACTGTATTCTTCATTTTTTAATGTATGTGGTGTTTTTGTTGTTGTATCTTTTCCAACTTTTCTTCTTCAGTTTGTTTTCCAATCCCTATTATTTAAAAACAACCGGTATCATCATATGAAATTTTGCAGTATAAACATACTAGTTAAACAGTTTAATTAATCCTATAATACTATTTTGTTCTGCTAGAAGTGAAACAAAATAATCAATAAGCAGTTATCTTATAATAATAGTTGATATTTTGGTATAATGATTTTTTTTTATATTTTTCAATGTATACATTGTGACATTTGACAAGTATGTGTTTTGATTATAAAAGTTATGGACAACTTGTAAAGGAAGTAAAAATGTTTATTAAAATAAGGTACAAAACAGTATTTTTATATACAAAAAGCAGGAAACATTGAACTCTTAATTTGAGTTATCAAGGTTGCAAGTGTTCATCTTAACAGATTCAGAGTAAAACTTCGAAAATCTGGACACGATATTTTCCCATGAATACAAAACTAAGATAAAAGCGTTTATCGTGATAAATATTCTAGGGTGTTAATTACATTAGTTTTTTTTTCTAAATGCATAATTGATAAAGGTATGCCGTCATTGCCTTTGTCAATACAAAGCTACCTATCTTCATATGAATCTGATCGCTTGAATAATGTCTTATATTGACATTCAGTCATATTGTGTTTATTTGTGCTGAAATACAACTAACCATATATCAAGTCGCTAGGTTTAATCGGAAAAGTTGAACTTACATACGATAGTAGGAAAATACTATGTCATAATAGTGCTGCAATAACATGACTATCCTGTTGAAAATACAATACATACAGACACAGTTCATTGTGTGTCAGCGACTATACGTGTCTTCCGCGTTCTCCTCGTAATGAATTATATTTGCTATTGACATTTCCTTCTAAAAAATAATCTTTGGTTTGTAGGTGTTATATGGACTGTTACGTATATTTTTTCGATTTGTTTTTGTTATGGTTTCTATATTTGGATTTTTGATTTTATTTATTTTTGGTGTTTTCGTCGGTGTGGCCTGTATTTCAAACAGTGCTATTTCATATAAAACCATATAGCTATTTCACGTGAGAAAGGTCAATTTTCGCTTCTATAAAGCATGATTAATCAAGGACGATGGGGTTCTCTCCTTAATTTTAAAGTTTAAACTGCATTTTCATTAAAAACAAAATACCAGACATATGGTTCTGAAATTGTTCACATGAACTAAAATCTAACCGTCATGAACAAAATTATTGGTTCGTTTATAAGACATCGAATGCAAGACGTTTTTATGTGAACTATAAACATGTTTTTGAAAAAATTTCTGTGTCAAAGTTCTAATCGATCCCAATCATAAGAAAATGTTCAATTAATTTTCAATAATTTTTTAAAACGGAATAAGATATACGAAAAGGCAATGACATAAATATATAAACAGAAAACAGCCACATAAAGATATAAACAAAGGACAGTGACCTATAAACATGACGTAGTATTTGAGGTTTTCAGTTTGATTTCGATTGATCGACTGCAAGATATTACAAATGTTTTAATTACGGGTCGTTTATTACGGTAAAGGAACTCTCGCTTGCGGCTAATCCAGGACTGTTAAGTTATCGTTTTAAGCTATCAAGTATTCATTGTGTTGTGCTAATATTAAAATCACTTAAACGTTTTTAAAAAAGAAACGCTTGATATCATGCGTAGTATTAAAAAATAATTGAAGTTCACGTAGTGAATAAGTCAAAACTTATTTATTGGTGAATACAATTTGAAGGCGTTGAGGTGCGAAATGGTAAATGGTAGATACACATGACATGTTAATCAATAAACGCATACCTTGAAAAGAAACTTGGGTTTATTCAAGGTTGGGAATTTATAGACAGACGTTTTGGCCCTTACATTACTTGTTCATTATACCATAAAAACATGGAACAATAAAGACGTCTTTTTACATGTAAAGACCCTGAGAGAATAAAGTCATACGAAAACTGCAGATCACTGGCTAAACTTTTCTGGAAGACTTATTTCATTTAAAGTGTATTTAACCGCGAAATTGCTAATCATCTTTCATTTATCAAACACAAGTTGGCATAAGTTTTGTTTTTTCTTGTTTTCCCAGTGGCTTTTATGTACCTGTTAGTCTTTGGATTCCGATAAATTTGAAAATTTACAGTAATGTTGTTTGATTGCACTGTTCTTTTATATCCGGCGCTTGTATACATTAGAACCACATTGACATGTCCGCTTGACATTTTTTATGTCTTCTGGATATTTTAACTATGCTGCGTTTGTTTTCACTTATAACAATCATTTAGTTTTTTATTCTATATTTTTACTTGCACACATGGCTTACATTGCTTTGAAATATTCTATCACATATATTGTTTATTTTATTATATTGTTGCGATTGAATATTTAGCGAATAGATCGATTTTATTTATTTTCCCAAAAAAAAAGTAATATGTAAATCATATCAATCTATTTTGATTTACAAAATGTTTCTGTAGATATATTTGTGGTTACTTTTAACATTTTTTTTTTTGTATTAATGCAATTATAGTGTAGTACAGTTTTGGTTCATCGTTTGAAGTTTAATATCACATACAAGTACTTTGTTGTATTTATTAAGGGATTTTCAATGATGATCAGTGACTTATTAAAATTTACAGTTATTTATGTACTTATAACATTTAAATACCATAGGGCAAATCAAGGTCACTGATATAACAACACAAAACTCAACACGAAATAAACGAAATTAACTGTGACAGAGCGAGATCTGAAAACATTTTTACTCACTATATCACACGATGCATCATGCTAATAGATTTAATTATTTCGTAAATGAACAAAGGATTAAAATAGCTAAGGCAATGTTGACGTGAAACGATTTTGGATATTGTCTTATTGCAATTTTTGATATTATAATGTTGAAAAAAATAAAATCTATGAATGTCTATTTATAAATACACATTCTTGGCTAAACAATTTGAGTTTTGAAATTTTATGAGGAACGTCAATCCAGATAGGCGCTACGGGCTAACCAAATGATAAAATGTTATACTAATTTGCATTACTGGAACACATATGGGGATCAGCAGTATTAAACAATATCATGATCATTTAAGAGAAAAGGGGAATGAGTAATCGATGGTCAACTGTAAGATATATATTTTATCTTGAGTCAAAAAAGGCATCGCAGAGTCTACGACAATATCATTCGTTCAGTATCACCTTAATATTTTGAAAATTCAAATGGAAAAATTAGGTCTTCAACCTCTGAATCAACAAGTGTGAGATATGTATGCTCTATGTGCTGGTCCGGTACCATTTTGTTACAGAAAATTGACGCATTGTTTAATGATGAGTTCATAACAATGTTGATTACTTGATGTAGGCCAAGATAAACAATGGGAAACTCAAACTGCAATGTACAGGATAAGATGATTATAATATGAAAAGTGCGCATACAATTAAATCTTACGTTTTGTTTTGTATAGTTATTATTTGTCATATCTTGCCATAGTTTCATACTACTCCTGAACTTAAATTAAAACAATAATGAAAACGTCTTACTATTTGGTATAATGTACAAACTAATTATTTTCAAATTTATCTAATGTATTATGTTCGTATAGTTGTCCATAATTTGAAAAGCAAAATATCGGGAAAAAAATATGTATTTCTCTTTTTCCATCGAAGATCTAGTAATTTTTTTAACATATTTAATAAGCTAGCAACTTCCTTTAAAATAAACTAACAACTTCCTTTAAAATAAACTAGCAACTTCCTTTAAAATATACATAAGAATTACACAATTCCTATTGTTCAATAATGTAAAGCATTTGATAAAATATTGGTGTACGATTGCATTTTCTCTCTTTGATCTGAAATGTCATGGGCTCGTAATCAAAACCTTATTAACTTAAGTTTGTAAGAAGAAATTTAATTCGTGTCGTTTGATTGGTTAAGGCGAAGGTATAGAAGACGCACTGCTTTTTACTTAAATTTCTTAATCCTCAATACTTGCAAAATGATATTACGTGCATTCGTCTATAAACATATAGTAATAGTCAATGCAGTACAGGTATTTCCTATATGATGTCAGAGCGAAGTCATTAAGGAAGTTTGCCATTCTTATTTTCGGTTTATTGTTAGATATTCAGAATCTTCTGGTTGTATCAATGTATTACCATTAAATGTTTTTCTACTTACCTTATACGTTTCTGTTAATAATATAATAATATTTATCGTAACAAGCAATATCAAATATATAAATGATAATAATCTCCTTCCGAAAATTCAATTTTTATATCTAAAAAATAACTATCAACTATCAACTTATACCAGTTCTGTAAAAAGCTTGTCACTTTGAAAAAGAACATCGTAATGGAACTGTACATGTACGTTTTTTATTTACATTTCTTTAATGGTGTATCTTAAAAATGAGTTTTACATTTTTGCAATAACTTTTTCTAGTTTATTTTACTACGCGGGAAAGAAAATAACTTAAAAGTATGATCACCGTTGAATAAGGGGAAAGCATGTTTGTCATATCAATAGATTATTGTTAGATAATTCAAGTGAAAGCCAATTGAAAGATCTGGAGATATTTTTGTGATAGATATATCGGACTTTTGTAATTAAAATTGGAGGGAACAATGTTGTCGTTTAAGGTGGTACCTAACACTACAGGGAGATAACTCTGTAACATCAGCTTAATGTTTAAATTACGTTGTGATCTTAAGGGAATATTAAGCTTCTCAATGATCACAATTAATGTTTGTGAAACTGCTATATAAACAGTGTAGTTTTTCTGATGAAATAGTTGTTTCAAATTTTGAGAAATTTTTATATTTTTGTTATAGGGTTAAAGTAGATACTTTGTCAAAATTTTATGAAAATTAAACGAGCCAAATTAATTTTAGTAAATGTGGTGGGTACCACCTTAATACCATAACCTTTGTAAACAATTTGTATTTAAGCAATGAGTTGGCCTTGCTATCTTAAAGCTTGTTTTCTAATACTTAATTTTCTAATTTGAATTTAGATACCCAGATTTGCTCTAAAAGATGACTAGACTGTTTTCAAATATGTATTCGTTTAAACTAAATGCCGAAAATGACCACTGTGTTGTTATCAAAATTATCAAAATATCTGGGGTTTTTAGATTTTTTATCGGAAAATTGTCTCGTGAAAATTAAAAAAACTCGTAAATTTGTCAGATAATTGGTAGGGCCAGGATATCTAAAAAAAATCAAATGTATATCAAATCCATCTTTCCTAATTATGTTCCATGTTTGTTCGAACAATCTGACTTGTATTAATTATATTACATTTCATTTATGATGAACTTAATTTCGTATCACAATAACTGTACCCGTGATATTTCACCATATCTACCATGTATTTCTCAATATGACATTTAGTTTTAAAAAACAATAGAATTGATAACGTATTTCGGTCGAATAAACGTAGTAGTAATTGATAGTGTTTATGTCTTGCGAAAATACATGGATGTAAATGATACTGAGTGCAATAAGCTTGATGATATATTGTAATTGCCAATGTGAAATCAAATGGATTCCTCTTTTATTTCATTTAAACAAATACAAATACATAAGAACAAAATTAATTTGAAATTTCAGGGCGCAATGCAAGAAAATGGATACCCAAAAAGACGACTTGCGCATATCCTACCGAAACCGAATCCATCTACAAAGGTACCAAAGCACCTTTACGATTTTTTGATAGCTTCCGCTTAAATATTTCAAAATCATAACAGTTGTCACTCTTTTATTTTTTAAATGCGCTATATTTTTCTTCTTTTGGTTTTTAAACGGGTGTTCTGATTTTTACGCATGTGATGCATTGATTTCATATCTTTTTATTCGGTACCATGGTTTACATACTGTCGGATATAATCATCGTCTTTGGTAAGGAAGCGGTCAGTTTTGTATTTAATAAAATGTTTAAAGGGTTAATGTGTATTGAGGTGTATAGTAGGATAACCATACATGCAGTACGTTTCTTTTTTACATTCTTTTATGACTAGCCTCATAATGCGCATGTGTTTGTACGTCATCATGTGTTATCCTATTGTATGTAGTCTGAATAATTTATCTACAGAAATGGTCGAAACAAATTTGCTCATTGTTTGTTTGCACTAAAATTTCATTTGTTTATAAATACTGTCGATATTTTACCTGTTTTCCAGTTACCAACCAGATAGATGAAAGAATTTTACGTTCAAACAATTACCTGTCATGTTATTTTTGTCCTCTCTTCAAAAATGTTTTAGAAATATTTCAGCATCTGAATATACCATAACATTAAAATATACAACATGCCTTTCAATCAAATAAATACATTTAGTCTTATAATCTTCTGACAAAACAGTAGTAAAAGTCTAACCATGTGAATATTCCATACAACTATATCTTCTTGTTAACTTCTATCCCTTTCATCAATGCTACATGCAGTTATAACAATATAGAACTCCCATACTGTGTTACACACATTACTGTGTTTCATCATTTATTTGATTTATCTTTCAACAGGCAAAAGTACAACAAATAATTCAGCAGCAGCAACAGCAGATACAACAGCAACAACAGCAACAGCAGGAAAATTGCGGTCCAGACATGTTGAATACCAAGGCCCAAGGGATGAATTCCAATTCACAACAAGTAGTCCACGGCAGCGGTATGCCACAACAAGAAGCAGGTTCCAAGGCCCAACATATTTTTGGTAACTGCATAATGTGTGGAAAGTTTAGTTTGTACCTCTGTTCAACATGTCAGAGCATTTGGTATTGCTCCCAACAATGCCAGGTTTGTATAAATTCAATATGTCATGAAAGATTCTATTTATGGATACTTTTTTTAATAAACTGCTCCATCTCGAAACCTTGTATATTGAACATATTGACTAATATGACTAGATTAACCTTAGATATGCCGGCAACACCATTACAATATCTGACAATACCGTTATATATAAGTTCTATCCGGTCATGTTAGTCCTTGTTTATAATAAAAGGTTTGGTAATTTGATGTATGCATGGCTAAATGAGAATGTCACTGAATTTTACACATCAATGAAGCAGCAATTTAACAAAACATAGGACAATAATCATAACATGAAAGTATCACATATTTACGATTTTTTTAAAAATAAATAAGTTTTAATGTCATATAAATATATCAATTATTCTTACTGAATAACCTTTTTCGTTATAATAAGGTCTATATCATAAGGGTTTACTGCTAGGACCATATGGACGTTAAGCAACTAACAATCAATCAATATTTGACATCTGCTATTATAAAAAAAAAGGAAATGTAAGCGTTGGTTTAGTTGACAGTGCAATTGTATTACACATCAACCAAAATAAAGGCATTCCTTTTTGGAATAAGATGTAAAAGTATAGTTAATAAGAATAGAGATATTTTTTCTGCATAATTCTGGCATTTTTTTCTGTTCCGAAATGGATGACAGTAATACCAAACTGCAATTTCGTTCATCCGTTTGTACATGCAACTGTCCTGTAACAAATATATCTTCTTGGTTTGTCATCAATCTTCAATGAAAAAAGGAATGTTACCTGATATTATGTAAATATCTAGCCATGAATATATAAAGAAAATATAACATTGCGCTTTGGAAAAAACAGTAATTACATAAATTTGCTTTTATTTTTACCCTTGATGAAAATACTCGTAACTGTATTTTTTAGTAGTTCAACGTTGTATTAGTTTCCGTTTTTCATGAAATAATTTGAAATTCACGCTGTTATTACTGATATTAATTGTTCCAATCCGAACTTCTCGTGCACTGCAACGAGCTACACATGTTTTTTTTTCTTTCTTTGTGTATACGTAATAAATGAATTCAATTTCTTGCAGCTAAAACACTGGACTACACACCAACATGAATGTAAATACACAACAACGAAATAACATTTAACGTTATAAGTATTCATGTAAATATCCTTCATCGAAATGTGTGCCATTTTTTATAATGTGTGTTCAATTCATATATCTTTTTTACATGTTTTAATTGTACATATATTTTTTCTACAAAATGCGTTTAATACATGCAATTATTATTATGCATATGTTTTCCAAGAACGTATGATTACATTCCTATACAATGCTAATGTTAGGGATGTTCTTAGGTGAGAAGTTGGAATTTGTGTCAGATTATCAAACTCCTTGGTGTTTTCCTTACGATACAACACCTATTTATCTATTTATATAAGCCTAATAGCTCATTAAAGGTTAGATGACAAAACCTAAGTAAACTCCTGATTTTTTAATTTGATTTTAAACCAAAATTATACCAATGTAAATATAAGGTAAAAGTCCAAGTTTTCCTGCATTATTTTAAAAATCGAATATCTCGAAAAGGAGCACCATGACTTATCAATATTTTTACCTTATTTTGATCCTTAAAAATACCCTTCCAACTGAAAATATCAATTTTAAATTCTTGATTTACTTAATTTTACTAAAGATCACCTAACTACATCCTTAATGCAGAAATGGTTGTTAAAAATAATTTGTATATAATTTCATTCCTTCATTTTGTGATCATGTTTATCATTTAACATCAATCCTCTGGATATTAACAATTGTAAGATACTATACTTAATCTTCACGAATCACTGCCATGTATATATTTGTATACTTGATTTGCTTTATAGAAGCAACTTACGCTGTGCTAATTGGAATATAAAATATACCAGAAAAACCAATATAATTCAAACAAGTAACAGAAAGGAATGTTATGCGTTGAATTCATACAAGATTTTTTTTAAATAAAAATCTTTTATTACTTACATATACTTAATGATAAAAACAAACCGTTCAGAAGAGTTAATACTAAACAATTTCATAGAAGAGAGAGATGCATTTGACATTACTTAATATATCAGTCGAGCTACTTAAAATCGTAACTCCCTTTATGAAACATTAGTATTTAGGGATTTCAAGTTCTGTAAAGATCGTTTTAGTTTTATGTCTAAAAATGTTTTATTCATTAAGCTTCTTCTCGCTTTGATCTTCACATTAGATTCAAAATGTTTTATTCTCAACGCCTTTATGTGTTTGGCTCAAGTTTTTTAGAAAGCTGGTAAAGTATGTATTATATTGTATTATAGTTCAAACGAAGAGTTTGTTCAAATTGTGTTTGTGCGTGTAATATTAGAGTGTAATTTTGAAAGGAAAATGGTCTTCTATTGCATGTCTTACATTATTGACAATTTGGAAATCAGTATCGCTATGTTTTTTTAACTTAAATTTCAAAATCTGATTTAGGGGAATAATTATAACCGACTAAATGATTTGCAGATGGCAGGCTGTTTTTTTTTTTAATTAATAAAAACAAAGCTGAATTAATATTTAGGATTTTTCAAATAAAAGATATTCATTGTTTAAAATTAGAGACGGTGTTGATTAGTTTTTCTTAAGGCCTAAAACTCCAGTTGGTATTTTGGTTTTGATTTTTAAAAGCCACACCTAGTGTTAAAAGATTGTTACCATTTATAAAAATATTATTCGAAAGATAACATTTCTATATCAATCGCAGTCCATTAACAAGTAGTTCTTACTGAACGGTCTACAAATATATAGATTGAAGTACTAAAAGAAGATACAATCTAATCAGCAGACAGTATATTTAAACAATGTCTGCAATATTTACTGACACCTAAGAAACCTGAAAGTATTATTTATCAATAATTCATATATAGTTTTTCAACATTAATACTGTCACCAATTGAAATAAGCAGGGTTCCATGTTTTATCGAGTGTATGTCTATGGTATATGTCCAATGTCTTGTCAATTTCGTATTGCTCTATAGTTGGAAGATAAATTTCATATTACGTAAATCCAGAACGCCATTAATCATAAAACTATACGTTTTGAAAGATAAATTGTCCATGCAAGTAAAGTGGGCAAGAAGATCATGTTTAATGATCTTTGTTTATTATGTGAAATTTCTATGATTATTGTTTATGTCAGCTTCTTGTTTTGTCCCCATCTTAGTAATTTGTGTATAGTGTGAAAATGTACATATATATTTTGATATTTCATACGATCTAACAACATCAGTGCTTACATTGTACTACAGTTCATGTCGCACGGTTCCAAAAGCATGAAATTGACACTTCATTATGGTTTAGAGGATACACAAAATATGACCAACTAAACGCGAGATTTACTCTTTCCGTGATCGCTTCAAGGATATTTGTTTCTTTTTAAGCTACCTAGATCCTGTAGCATGCCATTCGATTTAAGAAAGTTAAAATTTATGTGAGATGGTTTAACTGTAACCGACATTTACCATGACAAAACGTATGACACAGAAGACATGTTGGTGCATTCATGTATATCACTAAACGTTGAAAAGTGTGGGGTGTTTGTTTTGCTTTTTTTTCTCACTAAATTCAATTTTTTTGTAGACTTTTGTTTACATTGCAGTTCAAGATTGATAGTCTGGTAAAATTACTGATACTAGCATTTTTGTAATCAAATTAAAGCTGATAAATGGTTACGTTTTAATTATGATGATTTTCAATATCTACATTGTTCAATTAATTTTTTATTTAGTTGTTTTTGCAAATGGGTCATACGATGACTGTTCGTACGATTTTAAAATGTAAATTAATCTGTCAACTTGTTATTTCTATACAATATATATGAAAGAGTTTTATAAACCGGGTAGAGGAACATGGGGTTAAATGGTCAATTAACGTATGCAAAAATAACATATATGCATTAAGTATCTTTATTTTAACTGTGTTTTTTTAATGAAACAAGTGCTGTGAAAATATTTTAATCCAATCGTTTCCATTATTTATTTGTTGAAACACGTGGTTTCATTACATAATTTTGAATTCCATTTATTTTGAAATCAAACAGTTTGTATCCCTCAAACTTTATAATATCTCTGTAATCTTTAAAAAGTTGTTTGTGTTTTTTATTAATATTTTATTTATTTAAAGCATAGTAAATACCAGAAAATGGTACCAATGTGTTTTCAAGTCCCATTTACATAATAAATAATCATTGACATCTTGTTTAATTCCATGAAAACATTCCTGTTCATTATTGTGCCAAATATCAAAATTCAGTTTATCATGACATGTAGTAAACTTGTGTTTTCTCAGAAAAGGGCATTATTTTTATTTGAATTTTCGAGGTTAACATATTTATTTCGTCAACGAAATGCTTAATATTTTATGTAGATTTTGTAAATGATACGCAAATAAACCAATTGTATATGATGTGTTCTGTTATTTACGAATAGAAAAAAAAAACAAAAAAAAACAACAGCTCATCCTTTCCTTCAACAAAAAACAACAAACATAAACATAAGCCACCGGTATTGAGGCATTTCAGGTTTTCAACAGCGTGGAATTAGCTAAAATCTATGATTTTTGAATATATGTTATTGCTTCAATTAAGTATGAAACAATCCCAAATGCTGTCATATTATAAAAAAAGAAACCGAACCCAAAATATGTCGGGTAGAGATAACTCGATAGAAAAAAACCATCAATAGAAAATATTAGAATTTCAAACATCAAGTTACAAAATCAGCATACGTCGAAGTAAAATATAGAAGGTACCGCTCGGTAGCAAAACTTTAGAGCAAGGTGGATAGGCAGGATTAGCATCTCCTACTTTTAATATAACAAACTTCACTCGTTTTTATGATAAATATAATAAGTTACCTAAAATGCAACATGGTGCTATATTATATGAAAGCGTTGAAGGTCAGACGATTCCAAAATTTAATTTTCAAACTGATAACACGATAACTATCTGTACACGCCAGGGTAAAAAAAACAACTCCGGAATGTAAGAGCATGTTCAACATGTGACACCAATTGTGTCACTAATGTAAGTTTATCCTCCGTTATGTCACATTTAAGTAAAAGCATATTGGATTGAGGAAACGACAATTGAAAAATATCCGTCGTCATTTAGAAACAGATATTTGATAGCGGGCAAACAAATCGGGATAGCTTCTGATCAATTTTCGAAGCATTAATTTAATTTTACGCTTGAAATCGATGGTTTAATGGCTTCCTGTAAGCTGTAACATTTTATCAAGACAGTCATGATAGGAATCACAAAGTCTTGAATGTCGTATTAAGGTGGTACCCAACACCTTAACTAAAACTAATTTGGCTCGTTTAATTTTCTTAAAATTTTGACAAAGTATTTACTTCGACCCTTTGACAAAAATATAAAAATTTCAAAAAATTTAAACCAATCGTTTAATCAGAAAAATTACACTGGTTATATAGCAGTTTGACAAACACTTATTTTGATCATTGAAAAGCTTAATATTCCCTTAACAACACAACGTAATTAAAACGTTTTGCTGATTTTACAGAGTTATCTCCCTGTAGTGTTAGGTACCACCTTAACATAGGGAACTATATTGCTCCTACAGTAGCCGGAATGATGTTACATGGTGATGGAAGTTGAAAAGCTATGGAATCATTTCTTTTGTCGTAAGGGTTTGATTTCAATTGACCCTCAAATTTCTATATATAAGTAAAATTGTGAAAATTACTTACATAAACTGTATCAGTGATATTAACATTTGCAATTTCGATTGAATAGAAGCGTTTTAAATAGTCACAAAAATGAAAGCTGGTCTGAAACTACAATCGGTTCAGAATAATTGCTGTACTAAAAAAAACACTAGCATTAATGTATCTTAAGCGAGATATGTGAGCATATGAGACCGAGGTAGAGAAATTATCACTAATAAACAATATGGTGTTAAAAATATATCATGGTGTTCATATATTAGAATAAACCAAATGTCTAGATATCGAAAAGACTTTCGTGTCTGTGGTACAATGTAAAGGTTTATTAAAGCATACTGGGATATGTAACAACTTAACATATGAATATAAACTGAAAATGCAATCTACATATTAATACAATGAAATCGGAAATACAGCATTAAAGCAAGATTTAGTTTAGGACGATTGTTTATGACTTTCGACTTGCATAAGTGTACAGTATATATATATTATGTATCGAATTACCATATGTAAAATAGCAAATACAGCAAATATATACCGACTTTTGTATCTCAATTTCGTGTAGTTATTGATAAAATAAAAATGTTCAATTGTTTTCTAAGAGTGTATTACACGATACACACATTAACGAAGATCAAAGAAACAGTCTTGAATTAAAATATCAATATCAATCAAAATAATGTCTTTCAAGAAATATGACGTTGACAAAGATTAAACAAACAGTGTAGTATTAAAATATTCACATCAATTAAAATGTTATCTTTCAAGAAATATAACGTCTGCCCTTTTATCAAACACACTTACATTTTCGATATTTGAGTTTTAAATTATCCCAGGCATAGATTACCTCAGCCGTGTTTTGCACAACAGATTACTTGTCTGGCTTTCTAACTGTTTTGATCTGAGCGTCACTAATGATTCTTATGTAGACAAAACGCGCGTCAGGCATATCAAATTATAAGCCCGGAACATTTGATAACTATTATCCTGTCACAAAACCACCCTTGGATTAAAAGATAACTAATTTCTATTTCAATTGGGGTGAGAGAAACAAAGTCAGTGTTTCTCTTTCTGATAATTCAGTATTTGTGTTTTAATAAAAAAATAATTTGGGAAATGAAAATGTTGTTTTGGTCGTGATATTGTCTTAGTTATAGTCGACGAAAACAGAGACATTAACATAATCATTGAGGACAATGCAGCTGTAAAAGATGCATGTAACGTACAATTTGTATGAAGAAAGGTACAGTATTCCAAAGGTATAGTCTGGTGTTTATCGTTTGTGTTTAATTGAAATTAATAAGTATACGTAGAAAACCCTACATAGGGATAGCACGGAAAAACATAACAACACATATTATTCTAAAAATGTTGTTCATTGCATGTTCACTTCACAACCATATCTTAAAGGCGTTGTACGTGTATATACATATTTGCATATCTCTCTCAAAAGATTTAAGTGGTTAAAGAAGGAAGCAAGCATTCTAAGTAAAGCTATCAATAAAAGGGATTGTGAGTTTTTAAGAACAAATCATGTGATGTCATCATTCATAATACAAAAGGTACGAATATATCAAGCTTTTATGTCAGAAGATCGACCGTTCGTCTTAGATTTTACGTTTTTACTAAATATAGGCTAAAATGGGTGAGGCACAAGTAAATTATACTTATGAGACATTCTCCATAATTCAATATAAATATTATGACCATGCATTTAAAACGAAAAAAAACAGAAGCAAAATTTGAGTAATTATTACACTTTTTATGAACATAGTAATAATATATCCCAGTATCAATAACTCTTAATGTAGGTACAAGAAAATATGTCTAACGTTTATTAAAATCATGAACATTTTTGAAAATTGAGATATTGTGTTCATTGGAATAATCAAAGTCTCTGCAAGTTAAAAAAAATTAAGTATCTAGTAAAAAGTAAAATAACAAAAATATCAAAAATACTGTACTCCGAGAAAAATTCAAAACGGAAAGTGCCAAATCTAATGGCAAAATCAATTGATAAAACACATTAAACGAATGGACAACAACTGTTATATTCCTGACTTGATACAGTCATTTTCAAATGTAGATATGATAGCAGCAGGTCCTTCTCTTGACAAGACTTACTGTTAGCACACAAATCAGAAGAACAAAACAGTTCAAATACTTCACAAAAATGGAGCATTAAATCCAAATACTTCGCCTCTGAATATAAGAACGTTATTTTTTCAAACAATTCCGTTTTGTTCCTTCAAGCAGATTGCTTTATCGGTTTTTGAAGAGATCTTTTTGAAATTTCGTTTATCAATGTTCTTGAACTCCATTTTACTTTTATTTAGTTTTGCAACTGTTCAGAATCGAGCGACATTAAAGAGTCTTAAAAAGTCGTGTGCAACGAGAAGTACGTTAAGAGTGCTGGATTATAACCCTCGTGTTTCTTTAAGACCATTTATCTTTGTTTTTCTTGTGTTAAATTTAAGTCCTACAGGAAAACATGTTTTCAGTTCTGTCAGCTTAATGATAGTTAGCATATGTCGACATCAAAATCAAAATCTTTTAAGATTCTGTTCATAGACCATTTAAATTTTATGTTTCAAAATATTTCCCTGGTTTACCAGTCAACGAATGAGAAAAAAAAGAAAAGGAAAAGTAACATATCATTGTCTTACTCCAGATTGTACTTTGAACCATTTCGAATGGGTCCCATTATAGAGGACACAACATTTATAGTTATTAAATAATCCGATGTTGAAATTTCAGGAATGTCGTATAATTTTATTATTTCCCAAATGCATGCTGTCCTTTTCCAAGCTCTCAAAAGCTTTTTCGATGTCTAGAAAATTAAAGACATTGCTATGTTCCTACTCAATACACTGTTAAATGATGTGTATGAGTGTAAATATGTGATCAATATACCCTTTAATTGTTCAAAACCCTGATTGTTCCGTCCTCAAGACATCATCTAAAGTATATTTTATTCTCCTTGCTTTAACACATGTTAAGATATAAGAGATATGACTCTCCAAATGTTGCAGTTCTTTAGATCGCCCTTTTCCTAACCACGTAGTTCTTCTTGTGAGTCTCACTGAATAACATATTCCTCCCCAACTCTGCGGAATACTGAGTGTAGTATTTATGTTGTTAATTTAACAAAAGACTTCAGGAGTTCTTCAGCAATGATGTTCTCTATATAGATATAAGAAGATGTTGTATAAGTCATCGTTTGGAAAAGTAAAAAATATAGGTCAAAAACTACTCTATTTGATTTCTAGTGCTTAATTATTTATTTATGTAATTTCTATTTTGCCTTATTTTATGTCTATTCATTACTCTCTACAGTGTCGTCAAATTGTGTTGATTTGTCTGGTTGTTCTCAGTTGAATGATACTTACCAAAAGTGTTTATTTATCCATTCGTACTTAAAAGTTGTGTGTGACTGTAAGTACTCTTCACGGATACATGTAGTTGTTTGACGACCTTATAAACAGTATAAAGTCGTGGAGTTGGCATACATATTCTGTTTCCATGGCAAGTTCTTAATATACTGCATTTTTTTCCTTCTCGCATTTTTTCATATCTTTATTTAGCTTTGTATATTCTTTCTGTAAATTTTCATTCAATTTAACTGGTTTGGCTTTTCTCACTTGCATATTGTGGAAACCCTCTTTGATAATACAGGCCTGGTTGTATCTGATATCCGTTTCGTTCTCATTTTGTCTCTTATTCCAAGTACTTCAAATGCTGTTTCGTTATTGTTATCACTTTATTCCAATGTTCATTAAAAACTGGTGTCGTTGCTTGTATGACTAGTTTGAAATGTTTGGTATCTATCGTGAGTGGATATCAATTGTTTGTCTAATCCAAGATGATGGATGTTATATGTCTTCCTGTCGTGCTGATGTTGAAAAACTTTCTCAGTTGAAGATTAAATTTTCATTTCAAAATAGAAGATGAAGGTCATTTCAACAGTTGGTCTCCCTTTTTTACCATTTTGTCTTCCTTATCTGAATTGTCCGCGCCAATCAATGCATTACGATCATCAATAACAAGCATACATTATTTGCTGGGGTTATACTGACAAACAATTTGAATGTTTCTTTTATTTTTTGTTGCTGTTAACTCCAACGAGGTGCTACTTGCCTGTTCGTCCTGAGTTCAATTAGTCGCATCTATGTCAGAAGTAATCGATCGTTATTTGTTTACCTTCATTCACTAACAATTCTATACTTGTGCTGTTTTACTCGTCTCATACATGTTCCGCAGATTTTTTGCCCCTATGATGAAAACGCTTAGTTGGCCTTAACAGTCACATTTCATACATCTTGCTGCATTTATTCATTCACTAGACACATTCATACCCCTTTGATGAGAACTCTTAGTTGGCATTACAAGTCAACTTTCATACATCTAGCTGCATTTCTTCTTTCACTAGACACATTCATAGTCATTTGTGCTATGTGTGTCCTCGTTCGCGCAATATTGAGATTCTTTTTGTTTGATATACGTACAAGTATATTTGTTTATATATTACGTTTTTTTGGCCTCGGGTACTTCACTCCTCCATTCACATCCTAGACCAGGCAAACGTTGGATTTGCATAGCTACATAATATGTCCTTATTATCTACGCAGTCTTGTGAAATTATGTTGTGTGGTTTCAGATGAGGTGTGATGACAAGAACAGAACTGACGCACTGTCTGACAGACGGACAACTTACTTACAGACAGACGGGCTAAATATATAATACCCTATGATGCATTTAAAAGTTGTTATGGCTGGTATAAATAAAAGGAATGTAAACAAGAGGCTCTCAAGAGCCTGAATCGCTCACCTTAATTCTTTTGGTTAAATCTCTCATCAATGATTATTTTGGCTTTTCAATTTATTTAAATGTTTTTTGGATCGTCCTATTTTCTTCAAAAGCCAAAAAAAATAATCATTTTCTCCTATGTTCTATTTTAGCCATAGGAGCTATGTTTCTTGACATACAAGGAAATAAAATATAAAATTTATACTAGATACTCTGAAACTCATTTAGCCTAAGTTTGGCTGAAATTGATACAGCAGTTTCAAAGGAGAAGATTTTTTAAAGTAAGTCAACATGATGAACAAATTGTGAAAAAAGTCTTTAAAGGGCAATAACTCCTTAAGGGTCAATTGACAATTTTGGTCATTTGACTTAATTGAAGATCTTACTTTGCTGAACATTATTGCTGTTTACAGTTTATTTCTATCTATAATTATATTCAAGATAATAAACAAAAACAGCAAAATTTCCTTAAAATTATCAATTCAGGGGCAGCAACCCAACAACAGGTTGTCTGATTCATCTGAAAATTTCAGGGCAGATAGATCTTGACCTGATAAACAATATTACCCACGTCAGATTTGCTCTAAATGCTTTGGTTTTTGAGTTATAAGCCAAAAACTGCATTTGACCCCTATGTTCTATTTTTAGCAATGGCGACCATGTTTCTTGATAGATCATAACTTCGGATACAATTTACAAACTAGATACCCTAAGGAACATTCAGTTAAAGTTTGGAAGTATTTGGCCCAGTAGTTTCAGAGGAGAAGATTTTTGTAAAAGATTACTAAGATTTACGAAAAATGGTTAAAAATTGACTATAAAGGGCAATAACTCCTAAAGGGGTCAACTGACCATTTCCGTCATGTTGACTTATTTGTAAATCTTACTTTGCTGAACATTATTGCTGTTTACAGTTTATCTCTATCTATAATAATATTCAAGATAATAACCAAAAACAGCAAAATTTCTTTAAAATTACCAATTCAGGGGCAGTAACCCAACAACAGGTTGTCTGATTCAACTGAAAATTTCAGGGCAGATAGATCTTGACCTGATAAACAATATTACCCATGTCAGATTTGCTCTAAATGCTTTGGTTTTTGAGTTATAAGCCAAAAACTGCATTTGACCCCTATGTTCTATTTTTAGCAATGGCGACCATGTTTGTTGATAGATCATAACTTCGGTTACAATTTACAAACTAGATACCCTAAGGAACATTCGATTAAAGTTTGGAAGTATTTGGCCCAGTAGTTTCAGAGGAGAAGATTTTTGTAAAAGATTACTAAGATTTACGAAAAATGGTTAAAAATTTACTATAAAGGGCAATAACTCCTAAAGGGGTCAACTGACCATTTCCGTCATGTTGACTTATTTGTAAATCTTACTTTGCTGAACATTATTGCTGTTTACAGTTTATCTCTATCTATAATAATATTCAAGATAATAACCAAAAACAGCAAAATTTCTTTAAAATTACCAATTCAGGGCAGTAACCCAACAACAGGTTGTCTGATTCAACTGAAAATTTCAGGGCAGATAGATCTTGACCTGATAAACAATATTATCCCATGTCAGATTTGCTCTAAATGCTTTGGTTTTTGAGTTATAAGCCAAAAACTGCATTTGACCCCTATGTTCTATTTTTAGCAATGGCGACCATGTTTGTTGATAGATCATAACTTCGGTTACAATTTACAAACTAAATACCCTAAGGAACATTCGATTAAAGTTTGGAAGTATTTGGCCCAGTAGTTTCAGAGGAGAAGATTTTTGTAAAAGATTACTAAGATTTACGAAAAATGGTTAAAAATTTACTATAAAGGGCAATAACTCCTAAAGGGGTCAACTGACCATTTCCGTCATGTTGACTTATTTGTAAATCTTACTTTGCTGAACATTATTCCTGTTTACAGTTTATCTCTATCTATAATAATATTCAAGATAATAACCAAAAACAGCAAAATTTCCTTAAAATTACCAATTCAGGGGCAGCAACCCAACAACGGGTTGTCTGATTCATCTGAAAATTTTAGGGCAGATAGATCTTGACCTGATAAACAATATTACCCATGTCAGATTTGCTCTAAATGCTTTGGTTTTTGAGTTATAAGCCAAAAACTGCATTTGACCCCTATGTTCTATTTTTAGCAATGGCGACCATGTTTGTTGATAGATCAAAACTTCGGATACAATTTATAAATTAGATACCCTAAGGAACATTCAGTTAAAGTTTGAAAGTATTTGGCCCAGTAGTTTCAGAGGAGAAGATTCTTGAAATAGTTTACGACGACGACAGACGACGGACGACGACGGACGCCAAGTGATGGCATAAGCTCACTTGTCCCTTCGGGACAGGTGAGCTAAAAATGAATTGTTCAACTATTCGAAACTTATATACATTGACTTAAAGTTGCAACGTATATCTTATTCAAATTTTATTTGCAATATTTCAAATGCAACACGTAGTTTAACAGTCTAATTCACATGACACAGGTTTTCATCATTTTCAATTGATCTATTTTTATCCTATAAAGGATATAAAAATCCATAATTTCTAATTTACACAAGCAATAAATAAAAAATTGATCTTTAAGTATCAGTTTAACCAAAAAGCATATATACAGTTTGAACCCAACCATAAACATAGCTTTTTATAATTATTTGTTTTTTGTTATTTTAAACCAATAAACTTAACGGCAATAAATTTTCTGATCAATGTACTTTTAATGCAAATTACCTAACCTTGAAAATGAATGAAGAAAAGTCGTGGGCAGAGCTAAACAAATTAAGTCAAAAACAATAAATCAACCGATTTTTGAGGTCAGCAAATGATCTTCAACAATATTCGAGTTTCTTTACAGTACGACATGCTATTAGTTACTGCCAGCTGATCTTTACCCAGTGTGCAAACACTAATGCGTACCTAAATTCCCAAGGTCAGAAAGATGGTTTTATATTACATTATATTTATTTGAATCAAAACACCTGTAACATTTAACCCTGTAACAAATACATGTAAATAATCAAAGTGTCCTTGATATAACATGGCAAAAGTAGAGCGGGAAAATAGTAACTAACTGAAACGTTTTTACGTTTTCGTGCAGCAATAATCGAATTTCGACTTATGTTCTGTTCATTTTCGACTAATTAAGTTTTTGAAATTTTTATAAAAAGTCATACATGTAATTCGGGGACTCTAATATGATAGTAGAGTATGCTTCAAAAGCACGAATATTTTGCAATGCACTTGATATAACAAATGTATATCGAAAGTCAAAAGGGTCAAAGATTTTAAAAAATGATTTAGATTTTAAATGAAATTTCAGAATGGACACAGTGAGTCTCCTAAAATGATTCGTTCGTCTTCAGTTGACTGGTCAATACACAATTATCGTCCAGTACTGGAGTCGGTTATACTGCTTGAACAATATCCATGTCGTAGAGTCTATGAGAATTAACCAAAGAGGATCTACAACTATTTAGTTGAAATGTCACATTTTTGTATCTGATTGTCAATTTGGATAACGATTGAAGGAACAACCATTGGCAAACAAAAAGCGTCAACGAATGTTACACTGGTGATTTCCTCTAACAAATTGTTTTTATGTACCTTCCAAAATATCAATACAGTACAATATAATATGATAAAAACTGACAATTTTTTCTCAACGATCGCAGATCAGATTTTTTTGGACGATATCATAAATTGCTTTCATTAGATGATCACATTAACCATGAAAGTGATGTAACTACTTCCTTATCCGAATATCTTAATTAAGAAATAAGGTGAGAAATCGTTTTTTTATCATTCCACTAAAAGCCAAGAGAAACATCTTCGTCCATTTTACAATATACTTATAGATTATCGGTGATCATCTCAACGAGATTGAGTTTCTCGCTTGAGCCGGGATGGCGAAAGCGAGAAAGGCAATCGAGTTGAGATGAACAATGATAATCTTTTTATCGCTATTTTACCTATGACGAGGTTTTCAATTTCATGTCAATTTCGTTATCAACGCCACGTGCATGCTTAGTTTCTAGCGATAATTTTCCATCTCAAGCGAGTGGCATGATATGAAAATTATCACAAAAAATGATCAAAGGAAAAATGCTAAAAGAGTGATAAAAAAGGATATTTGACGGATAAGTAAACTCAATGTCTGGATAGGTAGTAAACAATGTCTGTTTCGTTTGATTGTGTATTTACACCTCGATGATTAGAGGTAACATATTACATAACAATAGAACAACGTTAACAAAAGATATGATGACTTGAATGACAACGGTGTTAAAGGCAGCATTAACGTTTGGCGTAAGTTAAACTGTCACTAAATCACCGACAATATATGTTCACTATAGCAAAAACTATATATATTTATGGCCAAATTGGTAAGCATAATTAAAAGACTATCTTAAGAATTAGACAAGAGAACATTCGCCCAATAAAACTCGTAAAGTTAAAGATGTTGAGATCGCAATTTTATGACATTCAAATATATAATCGAAGTAGGAAACCCATACATTTAAATCAGAACAAAAGCTACGTACATACAAGTATGAATTTGAATAACGCGCAACAAGCCAAATAACAGACATACTTTAATCAGACAAATACAAACTGTAAATCGACCTTTAACAACATCTTTACAGGTACAGCATATAATTGATTCTTTAGCAAAACAACATTTAAGGGAGTGCAAATTCTATTCTAGTAGAAAAGGAAACATTGTTTATTTACATTTCAAAGTTTTCTAATAAAACTACATCTTAAAACGGGGTGGTAACGAACAGTTTGCTTTTTTTATTATTCGGAAATATCTGCCAATATTTACCAAAGATTAAAGAAATATGAGTTTAGAAACGATTTATTGACGACTAAACGTTTTATCTATATCTAATTAAAGACGATTGATATCGCAAACATGTCATTATCGGGTTTGTTTTTCAATAATTCATTTATTATTCATGACGTCGTAATTTTCATTGACCGACAAGAATCGATGTATAAATATGGTAATATATCGGTAGATCTATATAATATAATAGTATATCGGCTGTCAGATGAAAATATAAGCAAACTACATTGAACCATTTGTGTGCCTCTTCTTGTTAACGAAATTTTGGTGTACTTTTTATTAATTTTCATAGCTCTATATAATATGTTTTATATCTTTGCCGTAATCCAAATCATACATACAACACTTTTTTAACTTCAAGCGTTTCTATTTCTTGTTTTAACATGCACACTATCCCTTAATGACTGTTTAAATTCAAACGAAATCACATAGGACAACTTTGTCGAACACCTTTTCAAGTATAAGTACTAAGCGAACTGTTTCATTTGATCTAAATGATTTTATTGTTTGCTGAGATTTATCTTAGAGAGTAAAAGAATTGATGTTAAAATGCTTTGTACAGATTATGAATTCTATATACATGCTTCCAAACATTGTTTACATGATCAAACAATTAGTTAATGAATGGCTATTATTTATTTTGAATTTATTGAACCATCAAATTAATTTTATGGTTAATAAATTCAAAATAAATTATTGCCATTTGTTATAAATCAATTTCTATCAAAATTAAGGCTCAAAGAACTTTTTATATTATTTATAATATCAATAACATCGTACACACATGTTGGTGTATGAATACACAACGTCAGAGTGGGCGTATCGCCATTAAAATTAACAACATTGAAAATAACAGTAATACTTTTAACCGATTAGAAGACAGTAAATACACCAAATTTATTTATTAGTTAATAGTTTCTATATCAGTAATTTCCTAGACATTTTATAAAAAGGGAACTGTTACTGTATCGTACAGATATCCGTATCATTTACATAGAAGAATGACCAACATATGAAGCTACTACATAATTTGTGCACATTAACAAATGTATTTTTTGGGGGATTAATCAATTTTAGAAAGTGTTCGCCAAGTGTAAAGAAAGAAAAACATTAGTCATCAATATAAGGCCGTGTTCACATCAAACGCCATGTACAGTAAACTTGTTTACAATTAGTTTAATGTACTGGACATTGGTTTCACATTAAATTTGTTCACATCTATACACCTTGTTTAAATACCTGTACATAAGATTAGTTCACACTTGTAAACTCTTTGTCATTTAAATATTCATTACGTAGAACCGAATGCAAAGTTTTCTAGCAGAAATCGGCGGGGGAGGGGATCGATGGAAATATTCCGAACCCCAATTGGATAAAAAAAACAAAAGGTCATACAGATGATACAAAAATATTCTAAATAAAGAGTTTCCCAATACAATATAATATTGTTAAATGTTGAATAAAAAATTGATTACCAGCATCGAAAAAAAACTACGGAATAAAACGTTTGCGCGGAAAAATTTCTGGCTCAGATAAATTAACAAAATATCCCCCCCCCCACCCATTTGTTTTAAGTTAAGTGGTTGCTTCTTTATGAAAGCCATTTTGATGATTTGCAGTAGTTTAAAAATAATAAAGATGTCTCGATTAAGCATTAGAAAACGTAGGCTGCAGCAGCGTGCTTACAGGCGAAGAATATATATTTTTATTCTCATCAAGTCAATGCATTACATCGGTACAGAGATTGAAGGAGAATAAGGAATGATATATTAGGGATAACTATATTCCTATCTTTTCTGTTTGTTTCAAATGGTATTTCTTCTCCAAGGAGTATTTGGCAAAGGGAGGTGGTAATGTTTTTTTATTTTAGTTTTAAGGGTAATGTAACGAATCCGAGATACATGTACTAGACAAACAATACATTTACCTCACACTTTTTAAGTAATGCATTTATGAGTGAATCGTTGTTTGAGTAAAGACCAGTGGCAAACATGTCTGTGCATGTCAAGTTGATTCGGAAAGACCTTAATTTACAAATGAAGTATGTGTTCGGCAATGATGCTGCTTTGAGTCTTGATAAGGGCTTAACAAAGTTACGTTAAGTTTAAAAAAAACCAAATAAATATATCAAGCTTAGACAAATATTTCTGTAAAGAACTTTATTAATAATTGTTATAAATATCAATTTTATTCAAAAATTGTTTCTTCCTTAAATATACACGGTAAAATTAATGTTTTAAATGCTTAGTTTTGTGTACACTTAATCTATACAAGGCCTACATCGATTGAGTTTTATCAATGGGAACGTAATTTCGTTTAGTTTACGTGTGAGTTACACTTACACAACACCGAGTTAAGGTCAATGTGAACACGGCCTTATATTGATGATAAATTGTTGTTGTTGAACTTGACAACAATGGTGCTATTTCCCTTGAAATGTATTTACTTTAAATAAAGTATGAAGTTTCGGATACAACTAGACGTACTAGTATATCATAACATGTAACAGCAAACTAACCAAAATACTGAACTTTAAGAAAAAATTCAGAACGAAAAGTCCCTAATAAAATGGCAAGGTAAAATGTTATATTCCTGACTTGGCACATGCATGTTCTAATGGAGAATATGGTGGATTAAACCTTGTTTTATAGCTAGCTTTAACTCTCACTTGTAAACTAACATTCTACCCGTTAAGAATTGCTGGAGATAACAATGAACTGAAGGAAGGGAAAGTACGATGATCAAGGTGTAAACATAAACACTGTTTCAGTTCATTAAGTAAAGATCTCCAAAAAAGGTGTCAACTAAGCATATAATTCAAAAATAATCTATAGCGATTCATTGTTGAAATTGTTTTGAAATCGACTACTGTATGTTTGTGTTCCCCTGTCAGTACTAATCAATTGAAACAAAATTAGCTCAACTATACTCTTTACTTCAGTTTTTTATGCATTCATTAAAATTGTGTCTTTCTCTTACCTAGTTGGAAACATTCAAGAACAATGCAAGGACTTCAGACTCTCTATAATCAAATATAACATTACCTATGGACTGTTTAGACACGGGTAACACGGTCACCTTAATTCATCAGTTTATTATTTTTAGTTTTAATATTATCATCAGCGGATTTTTATTATGAGCTGACCACGCCAGACATTATAAAAAAAAATTGTTTAACATTTTATACAAAATCAAATCAAATTATAAGTATTTATTATTTTATTAATATGGAATGCCTCTCCGCTTCAAGATTATAGCATAACACAAGCAGTGTTGTCAAAGTTTAATGAATGTAAAACCAGAAAGGGATTAAAACGCTAAATTTCATAAGTGTTTATTTTGTTTACAAACTGTTGCTGGAAAAAAGGTGCAACTCATCCTTAAAACGTTTGTTTCTCCTTTTGGTGGTGTTTTGTTACGGCGTAACGATAGTTGCAATTATGATCGATCTTTAAATTTTAACTAATCCAATTGCTAATTTTTGTACATATATTAATTATGTTTTACATTTTTGACAATCTTCAATATTCAGGTTCTATTGACTCTAACGGACTGTGTATTATAACACCTTCTTGAAATTAAAAACATAAAAAATGAGGCTTCAATATTCAGATCCAAGTGATGAGCATGAAGTACAGTGGTAGACGTTTATCACTGTGTATCAGATTTAAAAAAAATACATATCTAATTTTGTACACAGAACAGACCGTCGGTTTTCTCATTTGAATAGTTTTACATTTAGTTATGTCGTAAAAGTGGGACGAAAGATACCTGAGGGACAGTAAAACTCATAAATCGAAAATAAACTGACAGCGCCATGTCTAAAAATGAAAACGACAAACAGACAAACAATAGTACACATGACACAACATGAAAGAAAACTAAAGAATAAACAACAGTACCCCACCAAAAACTAGGTGTTGCAAAACTTGTTTCCAATCCACTATCAATAAATATATTTAAATTAAAAACTAGGGGTGATCGTTCCGTTTCATGAGCTCTTATGTGCGGTATGGGTTTTGTTTATTTTTGAAGCCGGTATAGCAACCATCAGTTGCTAACATATATGCATACGATGTCTCAGTTGTAATCGTACTATATATCCTTGTATTTAAAAAGAAAACTGTAACCCATAGGTTTGTATCTCTTATTTTTTTTAAAGATTAATCTATTCAATATCTAAAACGGTTAGTACATATACGGCCTTCAACAATGAGAAAAACTCATATCATACAAAAAGCTATCAAAGTCCCCAAAATGACAAATGTAAAACAATTTAAGCAAGAAAACCTTTTTATGTACAAAACAAACAAAAAATTTGATTTACAGCAAAAAAGGAAAAGCACTGCATAATTGTCTGCTGACTTAAGAATTGAACTTCCGAAATGATGAGGGGTAACACGGCCACCAATTCTCTCTAATCTGGTTAACAGTTCAAAAAAGGAAAAAACAAACGCAACAAATAAACCACAAAGGTGTACACATTATAACCGTTATAGAAACCTCTTTTAAACCAAAACTGATAACTATCAAATTTCAATCAGACATCGGGGTCTGAAAGGTCTTGGATCACATTTAATGTTTGAGTAAATGATTTTGAGAAGCTTTTAAACTCGTATAGTAAAACGGATTTTTATTTTTAATTTGGTTGGATACTAACTTAAAATCAATATGTTTAAGTTTGGGACTATATGGAGCTTAGTCATGATTCATAACAGTAAAGGTACAAATATACGATCAGAAGGACTGACTAATAATATTGTGTACTCTGGATTCATTTATTTTCGTGGGTACCAAATTTTGTGAATTGAGGAAAACTGGCACTTTCGTGAATTTGATTACGTGGTTTTTTTTCTCACAAATCTGAATAACATCATACAGTAGATTTTAAATTCGTTGTACATTTACTTTAGTGGTTTCGTTTCATCTACGAAAACCACGAACATTTGTATCTAACGAATGATACTGAATCCACAGTAGATACTTTTGTAACGACTTGTATATAAAATATAATAATTATCATTTTTCTGTCGTATAACCTCAGTATGAAGGTCAAAATGATACGGTGAAATATTAAAAAAAAAACACGCTATTGTACTTAAACATTTAGCAAGAATGTATTTCATCGGAGTAATTTGAAATTAAGAAACAGATCTCACATATGAACTGTTAATGAAGACGTATTTCAAAGTTTGTCAAAATCAAACGCAGACCAGATCTATATGAGACCTATGTAAGGATTGGTCTAGATAGCTGGCCTTACCAGTCCCACCTCAGTAAAGAACATTTTTTTATAAATATAGATATATCTATTATATCTGTAATGAAAATCACGATAACAGTAGTGACTACAGTAGTGTACTGCTATCTGATATTCATATATCGAGTACGCAAAACCAAATCCTGGTTGCAAAATAAAACCGACGGAAACTAATCAACTATAAGAGAAAACTAACGAACTGCAACACAAACAAACACCAACAAACATAGAAAACAACTTCTTATATTTTATAATATACAAGTTAAATTAATAAACTTGATCAAGTGCTCCTTATATTTCAAGTTAATTTTCACAGCAGTCAAAATGTGAATAAAACCAATAGTTTCAGATAATGATCCAGTAAGAAGATGGAAGTTAATTCCACCCTTTTCTACATAAGAACATGCTTGTACCGCAGTCAGGAATATGAAGTTGTTATCCTTTCGTTTGATGCGTTGGACTTTTGATTTTGCAATTTGATTGGAACTTTTCCGTATTTACTTTTCATCGGCGTTCAATATATTTTTGTGATTTTACTTTTTTCCGAACTGTATAAAATTTACCACCAATTGACTGTTAGACCCCGAGTGGTATCTAGAGCCCAGTAGTCAATATTGTGGTACTGTAAAATAAGGAAATTGCGTTATAAAAGTTTGATGTTAATAACTTATGGAAATTATTCATTAGAAATATATTTCTATCATGCAATGCTCATAATCCTTGCTCAGCTTTGTTACAATTAGGGTTCTTTTTTGTTGATAAGCTCTTGTTTTAAATAAGCTTTTGGTTTTCAAATAAGGTGGCATCAACTATCACTGAAGTAACATTTACTATCGAAATTTTCAATGTTGTGCACAGAAAATGGAATCGTTAAATTCATTTCATAATTACTCTCCTAGTGAACTATAAGTCCCCGAGGGTATCACCAGCCCAGTAGCTACAAATGGAATACTTTGGTACTAGCACGAAATATGGATATAGTGTAATTGAAATTTGCAAATATTATTTACAACTCAGAATATGTCTCCATCGTGCAATGCTATGATTCCATATCCGGCATTGTCTGTAATTTTTTGGTATTTTTTGTTTGTAGGCTATTCATTTGTTTATATTAAATTAACATTTTTATATATGTTGATGTCGAGCATCACTAAAGTCATATTTATATTCGAAATGCACATATGGTGCGGAAAAAATGTTTTCGTTCTAAGGTTGCACAAATCATTTTTCTTAATTGTTATGAAGGGTATATGCGTGGCTCGTCCACTCCTCTGCTTAGATTACTCAAGACATATACAATGTTACGGAGCACTTGAGCTCATCGCCGGTTTTAAATAGGGTTCGTTTTCTCCGATTTTTTGTTTTGTTAGAAGCTTTTTATAAATCCGTTGTTTTTATCCTTTTGACCTCGGGTTTTTTTCTACTAGTGAGTTTCGTGTCTTTTTTCAAGACTCAAAGCTCAAATAGACTTTATAATTACTGGTCATACAAGTCATTTTTACAGTTCTAGTCCAAAAGAAATGTAATAACAAATTAAAGTTACTTGATAACGACTTATTTCTATTTATTCATCTCTTAAAATGAGAATAAATAAAATAAAACCTGTTTCTCACATTTCTACATATTTAGCGTCATATGTAAATTATATTTAAGGGAGAATATTTCAACGATTCGTTACCTTTCAATTTCAATTTATACTCCACACGCACTTGTATTCAAATATTGTTTGTTAAGTTTAACAACCTGAATTATGATACCTAAACGGATACTCATATAAAGTTCGTTTTATAATTTAAGATCAAGGGTGGCTTTTTTTAAACTAGATTTAAATTTCACAAAGAATGTTTGTCTATTTATCTGTAATTTTATGTTGATAGCGACGCGAAACGACATTTGAAAGAGGTTGGCAACCGCCCAGATCAAATTTCCGTTCTATTATCGTATTTTACAAGTACAATGTTATGATTCATTGTCAAGTGACTTAACTAGTTAAAGTCTGTTTCATATTTATATACAATTTTCTCCTTCGGATATGAAACTGCGATTCATATAAACACATAACCGGAAGAAATATATGAGGATCAATTTACATATAACAATGTATTAGAGACAAAGGATAGTGTTAAATTGTGTATGTTTACCGAAGGAAAAAATGCTTTACCTTCTTATGTAAAAAAATAAAAAAACTTTACAAAAAGCTCGACTGACGGCAGCATTATGCACCAATAGTGAGACAACTGTATATTCAGCTACAATCATGAACTTGCAACAGAAATGTATTAACCTTTTGAACAGTCAAGACTGGGTCATTTTATTCTACGTACCATCATAATGTTAATAAACCGGAAAATTGTGCATCAACATTATTTTATTTTTCCCTTCACGCTCTCGTGAGGGGGAACTATAAATGAAATAGAAAAACTTATCATAATTAATATGTATATTCCTTTGCGTTCTATTTTTAGTGACTATGAACGAAATTTGCATAATAATAATAAGAAGAAGAACTATTGAACCTCTATACGTAGAAAATCACGTTTAACGTTTTAATAACAATGTATAGAAAGTTCTATAGAATGAACCGTGACACAGTCTTTAACAAAAGTTTAACCTGTTATGGCATTAAGTTATTGTTGGGATTTATTCATGATGTTCATATATATTCATAAATAATATTGTATTAAGTAACTATTTATAATTTTACTTATTAAATTACAACAAAAATGAATTCCTCATAAAGATATTAGCAAACATTTAAATATTTGATTAGTAATTAAAATGTTTTTATAAATAAAATTATCTACATTCCAATTAATTAAAAGGAATTATAAATATAACGAGATGTGTTACGAATGCAAAAGAGACAATTATCAATAAAAAACTCAATACAAAAGCCAAGGCAATCGTGTTAACACTAACTGGGCTTCAACAAAAACAAAACAATGCCGTAATGTAATATCAAGCAAAAAACAAGTTAATCAGACATTCTATGAGGCCATTCATTAGCTTACTATGTGGAATAGGTTTTGCTAATTGTGAAAGACATGTTTATGTACGCTTAACCTTCTCCAATCTAGAAACAATGGTGTTATAACACAGTATCAATTCAACATGTACAAAATCATAAAACAATGAAATGACTCATCAAATGAGAACTTAAAACAAGGAAATTACAATAACACAAATAGAACAAACATGTTTGTTTAATTTTCATTTTTTGTACATAAACTAGGCCGTCAGTTTTCTCGTTTGAATTGTTTTACATTGTTATTTAGGAGCCTTTTATAGCTTACTATGCGGTATGGACTTTGCTCGTTGTTGACGGTCGTATGGTGACCTATAATTGTTAATTTCTGCATTATGTGGTCTCTTGTGGACCCTTGTCTCACTGGAAATCATACCACATATTCTTTTTATAATTATCGATCTATAGCTAGTTTTAAGTCGATTGTTTTGCCTCAATATAAATCTTATTTAATTACTATTAAAAGATGAGGTATAATTGCAAATGAGAAAACTAGCAAACAGAAACGAAAAATTCGGAAGTGAGCCATTATGAGCACCTGTACGACTTTCAGCAATGAGCAAAACCCATACCATACAGAAAATTATCAAAGTTCCCGAAATAACAAACGCAGAACAATTCAAACATAAAAAGAAGAACCTGGTTTATGTACAAACAATGGAAAACATTTAAAAGGTGTACAAATTATAAACTTTATAGAAACCTCTGTTAAACCCTAAGAACGGAAAACTATCAAAATAAACTCATATATTAAGGTCTTAAAGGACAGTGATACTAACTGTTTGAGTCACGATTAATTAAAACTTCCAAACTCTTGTATTTAAACAGATTTGGATTTGGATGTTTTAGTTCGGGACTTTAGGGAGCTTAGTCATGATTCATAACAGTAAAGGAACAAAAATAATACGATCTGAAGGACTGAAATATGTTACGTGTAAATGATCTTGTAAGGAATTCATATACACGATATCGTCCTTATCATGTTTCTGTCGTAAAACTTCAGTGTGAAGGTCATATTAATACGGTGAAATAACAACAAAAAAGACCCTGCAAAAAATTACTTCATCGGAGTCTTTTGGACATCTGAAACAAATCTCAAACATAATATCAAATTTAATCTGAACATCTCCTGAAACACTATTAGTAAATTGTCATTCTTATCCACTGAGGTAAATTCACTACTGCTCAATGAGTTGGCTTTCAGTCAATTCTGAACTGTTCAGTAAACTGTTCAGTAGGTTTTCAAACAATTTAGTATGATAAAATTGAGAATGGAAATGGGGAATGTGTCAAAGAGACAACAACCCGACCAAATGAAAAACAACAGCAGAGGGTCACCAACAGGTCTTCAATGTAGCGAGAAATTCCCGCATCGGAGGCGTCCTTCAGCTGGTCCCTAAACAAATATATACTAGTCCAGTGATAATGAACGCCATACTAATTTCCAAATTGTACAAGAAATTAAAATTAAAATAATACAAGACTAACAAAGGCCAGAGGCTCCTGACTTGGGACAGGCGCAAAACTGCGGCGGGGTTAAACATGTTTGTGAGATCTCAACCCTCCCCCTATACCTCTAACCAATGTAGAAAAGTAAACGCATAACAATACGCACATTAAAATTCAGTTCAACAGAAGTCCGAGTCTGATGTCAGAAGATGTAACCAAAGAAAATAAACAAAATGACAATAATACATAAATAACAACAGACTACTAGCAGTTAACTGACATGCCAGCTCCAGACTTCAATTAAACTGACTGAAAGATTATGATTTCATCATATGAACATCAGGCACAATCCTTCCCGTTAGGAGTTTAGTATCATACCATCATAACATATATGAGAAGAACATAACCCGTGTCATGCCAACAACTGTTTTTAGAATAAATGTGTTTAGTTCCGATGCAGAGACCTTATCAGTGACTCAATATTAACACCAAAATATGCAATCTTTAATGACTTGAAAACAGTATCGTAATTATATCCCTTCTTAATAAGTCTATTCAAAGGTTTTGTAAGTTTCTGAGGTGAATACTGACACCTTTGTGCTTTATAAAGAATATTTCCATAAAAAATTGGATGTGAAATACCTGAACGTGTTTGAACAACAACTACATTGAACTACGTATGTTACACAGTCTATTCATAGACTGTACAAAAGTTAGTCTTTAAAGCTGTTTAGATCAAAATTACCGTTGCGGATCAAAATTGGTTGACTAGTGACATCAATCACTTAATAGTATTCAATTACAGAGCGATATTAGTGTGAGGAAATATTTTATCAGTAATGAGAGGTAATATGCGGTTGAAGATGATATATCTCATGTAGCAAGACTCAATCTTAAGTTCAAACAGTCGAATGATGATTTGGGGATTCAGTTGTGATAAAAATTCATGAAGATATATTCGTTAAACAGACAATGGAAGCTGCAAGGTTATTATTGTGATAGCCATTCAAAATAAGTATAAAAGTCTAAAAGAAAAATTATCTGGTTTGATAAATTTTTGGTCTTACATCAGAAACCCAGTTTTTGACACCTCAGATTATGTCAATGTGTTCCTCAATGAATTTTTCATTATAAGTTACAGCGAACATCCTTATCTTGATTTCTAAAACAATTGAGATGATTTAAGCATCCCAATTGTGAACTTCTATTTCTTAGTAGCAAGATTTCAGCAGCGTAGAGTTTATATCTCTCAATTGATACGATATTTCAGGGCTTGTATTTCCTACCATGAATTACTTGATAGAGGTTTGCTGCTCACAAGAAAGCTATTGAACCAAGAGTGAAGTTGAAATCCTCCCGTCGTACATCTTACAGACGCCATCACGTTTCACAGTTGATATCGGATATGTTTCTGATGACGTAACTACAATATGTTTCCTTTCCACGCGCAACACGACAGGTACCACACGTGGAACAGGATCTGCTTACCCTTCGAGCACCTGGGATCATACCTAATTTGTGGTGGGATTCGTGATGCTAAGTCTTTAATTCTCCATATTGTGTCTTGTGGACTATTATTTGTCTGTTGGTCTTTTTCTGTGTTAGCCATAGCGTTGTCAGTTTATTTTCTATCGATGAGTTTGAATGCTCCTTTGGTATCTCCCCCTCTTTTTTCTATTATTTCTAAATGATGTGAATTCAAATATAGTTATAACAGTTTTGCGGTGTTGGCACTTAGAAGTTCATGTATTTGATTTACATGTTTCTGCCAATTTCATATATGTTGCAAAAACATTATAATGATATACAATGCAGAATGTGCAGAAAATGATGAGTTTCGTCCTCGAAAGTATCAACAGTCCAGTAATTAGAACTTCGGTATTGGCATGAATATCATTTATATGGTAATTTTTATAAATTTCCTGTTGACAAAACTTTGAATTTTTCCCAAAGCTAATGATTTTTTTATCCCAGGAATAGATTACATTAGCCGAATTTTGCATAACTTTTTGGAATTTTAAATCCTCAATTCTCTTCAACTTTGTACTTGTTTGGCTTTATAACTATTTTGATCTGAGCGTCACTGATGAGTCTTATGTAGACGAAACGCGCGTCTGGCGTATTAAATTATAATGCTGGTACCTTTGATTACACCGTTGGGGCGATGCCATTGCTGGTGGACGTTTCGTCCTTGAGGGCATTAACAGCCCAGTAGTCAGCACTTCCATGCTGGCATGAATATCAATTATATGGTCATTTTTATAAATTTTCTATTAACAAAACTTTGAATTTTCTTGAAACTAGGGATATTCTTATCCCAGGAACAGATTACTTTAGACGTATTTGGCATACTGTTTAGGAATTTTGGATCCTCAATGCTCTTCAACTTTTTACTTATTTGGCTTTATAACTATTTTGATCTGAGCGTCACTGATGAGTCCTATGTAGACGAAACGCGCGTCTAGCGTATTAAATCATAATCTTGGTATATGTCTCTGATATAGTTTTCTGATTTCATATGGAAAAAAAACATTTTCCATGAGCATTAACATGATTATCTTAAGATAATGTAAATTAAGTGTATAGCCTTGTTTTTACAACTCAAAATAAGATGGAATGTCGTTGCTTACGTCTAGTGCTGATATGTATATAGTGATGTATTTGTTAATGAGTCAGAATTCCTATAGGTACTTATTGATCACCATTTATTGTGAATTTGATTTGCTCTACAGGAGATTTCACATATAGCATATAACCTTTTATAATAAAGGAAAATATGTTACATCAGGCTACCAGGCAAGTACAATGATATATATAATGTTCCTTATATAAACATATAAAACGGGTTACAAGTAGTTATGTACAATTGTTAATGTCAAATGTGGTAGAGACTTTGAACATGACAAGATCAGATAGGTTAACATAAATAAGGAGACGGAATAACGTTGCCTATGGAACAACTATTTATCAGCGACAAAATGACTGCGATAAAAAAAGACAGGGTAACTGTTGGCTTTTAACAATGAGCAAAGTCACCACCATAGAGAAGCATGACAATCAGACAAACCAGAGAGCCATGGTGTAGTAGTTAGTGCATCGGACTACTAACACAAAGGTTCATGGTTCGATTCCCGTTCGGGATGAAAAATTCAGGAACTCAACTTTCGGCCCTCCCTTGACACCATCTGTGAGTATGGTCTTGAGGAAACAATGATAGTCCGTCCGTCGGAAAGGGACGATCAATGGCTTTATCGGTCGTCCCACTGTCTATATCACTCTGTTCAGCTCTTAATATTATTCCGTATCATGTCTTTGTGACGTCAAGTACGTTGAACCGGACATATCAGCGACGTCATAATGTTTGAACCGACGTTAATAACTTTGACCCGAACTTATCAAGTCATCTTTTGTGTGCTGGTGAAACAAAGAAAACACTTCCGAAACACGCAAATATAACCCGATAAATCGATTATCAGATTATCTGCATATTGATATTGTAAAATACGCGAACGAGATCAAAAAGCCTTCATATAATGTCTCGTAGCTGATATTTTACGATATCAACATGTAGATAACCTGATAATCGGTACGACCCGTGTTAAGAGAGAGCCATATCTCTTGCACGTTAAAGACACCCTTGTAGATTTCGAAAAAGAGTAGGCTAATGCCGTTACAAGGCAGCACTCGCACCCGCAAAGTGGAAAGGGATTAATATAAGTTGCAAAACTTGTTTCCCAATCCACTATAAATAAATATGTTTAAAACTACAATAAGACTTAATCTGAAACGATCAATTTGATCTGAAAAGCTCTAAAAATTATAAATTATCAGATCAATGTAAGTCTGTCAGTCGATATGTAGTCCTAGCCATTTGGGTAACTTCAGTATTGTTAAGACAATTGTATTGCACTCAATTAAGATCTGTTAATTCTGTGTTGAGACGATCCAGTTGTTGTTATGTACCTGTACATATTAACATCATACTAAATTGTCTGAAACCTGCTTTACGGGCCTGCATTGACCACAAGCGAATTGTTTGAACTATACTGAATTTGCTGCCTGCAAAAATTACTACATAGAATGAAGATAAATTAGATGGTGACAATAAAATCTCCATTAAAGACTAAAATTCATTTAACAAGTGAAATATGAAAGGATTCGAGGAAGAAAACCAACGATGTGAGTTATGGTCTAAAGAAAACATCCAAGCTGATTGATCGGGACGACCACATAAAGAATATTTTGGCTTCAAATATGTTTGTAAATTATAAAACCGTGGTGTGTCGGCACAACAAACTTAACAAATCAGTTGAAAAAATGCTCTTTTCATCCAAATGGACACAAAGGATAGTACAAATCAGAAACAAAATCACAGAAACACATAAACATCAGCGATAGGTTTGAAAGTGCATGTACACAAATGTAGTGTTCAACATGAATTCAAACACAACTCGAAATGAAACCAGATGTGCCGGATATACTTGTAGTTGAAAATGATTTATCATCATAACTAGTTGGTTAATTATCTTGTTTACATTCATTTGCTCAGGTATGATTGTGAACATATTTCCCAATACTAATTTGCCCGTTTTGAACCCTTCTCTCCCATAACAATTCGGTAAAGCTTACTCTATCGAAACATCTTATTCGATTTCCGGTTTTTAGACGGTACTTAAATGCGGTGTATATTATACACATATAACTTTCATTTTACTTTTGTTGACGTCCATACAAAGATATGTCAACCGTTAAGAAGTACATGATATCGACTGAGAACGACGTTAGAGGTCGATAGATATTGATGTATGTCTATATATACTTTTATTGACCTCAAACAAAGGCTGCCATTTTTATTTCATTGTTGTCAATGTGCTAGAATTAAAGCATATATTTCTCTGATCTGATGGTCTGTTACAACTTTGTCACAAAGTATTGCGCTTTTCTATATTAGATTGTATTGGAGAGGAAGATGCTCAACAGTTAAACATGCTACACTTAAGTGCCATTCTTTGTTTTCGTTATCATTACTTTTCTATACATATTTAACATTTTTATTATACATCGGTTCTTTATCTCTCTTTTTAAGAACTTCATTTCCTCCACTAATAATGATTAAAAGTTTGCTAAAGAATGAAACTCTAGCATCAACCTGATAATTATTTTCGTGTTGTAAATAACCAATAAATGTAAATTATTATCCGCTCAATATTTGGTTTAAATGTTTATTACATATTTATCAAACTATGTCGGGGTTTTAATCTAAACTAAATATAAATGTAAATTTCATTATCAGTGCATGCATAGAAAGGAGTGTTTTATCATAGTGAAAATTAAACGGTCAGTTCAAATTATAGATCGACAGATAAAGATGTTTGAACATGTTGAAGGTACATTTATTTACCTTTTCAAAATTAAACATCACGATTCGAATAGAATTGAATAACATTTTAATAGAAAATACACGAAACGTTACTGTGCGTTTACTAAAAGAAAAAGAATCGACCGGAACCATATTCACAATTATAACATCCAAATAAGAAAACTGTTAAATTTGAGGTGATCTTTTTCTTATTTTCACCTTTAATCTTATTGACCGTGTAAATCCGTCAACTTCTTTTCTTACAATTTATATTTGACAAGAAGTATGTGGAGAAAATAGCGAGTGACGAACGTATTTAATAACTTCCTGTTACTTTGAATCCTTACTAATGCAAAACAAAATTTAAAGGGGCAATAGCTGTCAAATTTATCCTCACTGATTTGACTCAAATACTTCAACTATCTTGATTAGAAGAAGTCCAAAATAAATAATATACAATGCATAAGCGTGATAATATGTATCCGTATTTCTTGCATATATTAACCAAAAGCTATCTAATTATCTACCATCGTGGTGACTGCCGAAGACTGCCAACGGTCATATAACCTGATATTAACATAAATATAAATAGAAAATAGGGACGAAAGATACCAAATGGACAGTCAAACTCATAAATCGAAAATAAACTGACAATGCCATGGCTAGAAATGAAAAAGACAAACAGAAAAACAATAGTACACATGACACAACATAGAAAACTAAAGAATAAACAGCACGAACCCCACCAAAAACTAGGGGTGATCTCAGGTGCTCCGGAAGGGTAAGCAGATCCTGCTCCATATCGTATTGCTTATGTGATAAAAAATCCGGTAAATAGTCTAATTCGGTAGCTCACATTCATGAAAGGGAAGAGGATTGTAGTTACGACGTAAGGAACATATCCGTTATCATTTGTGAAACGGTTATTCCATAACGGTCAACCAACTCGTGATGGCGTCCGTAAAATTTACGAAGGGATGATTTCAACTTCACCATTTGGAACTCTTGGTTTAATAGCTTTCTTGTGAGCAGCAACCCTCTATCAAGAAAATCATGATAGAAAATGCAAGCACGGGAATATCGTATCAATTGGGAGATATATACCCCGTATGTAGGTGCTGCTGGAATGTTGCTACTTAGAAATGGAAAGTTCACAATTGGAAAGCTGAAATCATCTCTTTTGTCGTAAAGTTTTGTTTTCAACCGACCCTAGAACTTGTGCATTTTGATTTTGATTTGACATTACAGGCTACAAATATATGTCAATCATTTTTATTACTTGAAGAAGAATGATTGTTTGGTGGCTCGAATCATTCAATTAAATTCTGTACCCTTGTGTTACTGTCAATGTTGACATTTTCCCCCTTTTGATAACTGAACACGGCTTATTCATGTTTATCCGATATCTAGCTAAGATGTTAAATTGAAGGTCACATGAGTAAAGACTCAGTGAGGTTGGATTATTTACTAGCGAGTAAATATTCATCAGCGACGTTTATTGGTTTATTTTGACCAAATAAGAAGGTAAATTGTTAAAGTATTGTCGAAACTGTTCTAAAGCAGAACTGTACGACATATTGTTAGTGTATACCTGTCCAATGTGGTGTTAAAGAGACACTACAAGTGAATATTCCGCCTTCATTTAACCCGTATTCATATGAACTTCAATTTACCCCCTAAGCTAGATTTGTAAAACGCATGACTTGTGTGTGTGTGGTTATTTAAAGAAAAATAATATCACCATTGAAAGTGAAACAAAGGTAAATGATTTGATCTATTGATTCGATCCACCAAAAAGAAATGATTCTCATCAAGGTAAAAACGATGATTAGCATATATTTGTAATTTATAATATGAAATTAAACAGATTTCGAAAAAAAATGAATTGCACGCGTTTGCTTTTTATTTATTTTTGTTTATATCGCATATATGACAATCGGAGGTATTCTGAAGTCAATTATTTAAAAAGATAGTAAATAAGTTGGTGTCAAATCTAAAATACACACGAAACGAAGCTACAAATTATCAATCCCACGCCCTATTAATTGTTTATTTTAGATTTTTTATAATTTATATGAATGTTTTACATGGTTTTAAATCAAATATGAGAATTTGAGTCAATCGGTAAACATGAATTTGACAGCTAGTGCCTCTTTAAGGTAAAACTGTTTTGGATCAATCTTAGTGTAGTTCTATCCAAAACTGTTCAAATGAAGAATCGCTGAACATTGTGTCAAACTTTTTGATGTTTCTTACAATTATCTGATTTGAAAGAGGATTTTTTATTACTTGTATTATCATGTATATAATGTTTCTTTTTCCATTACTCAACCAAACAGGGTAGAACTGTCAGAATCATTTCCAGTGAAAAGTTGCTAAAACTTTTTCTAATGTAAACTGGTCAAAACCATTTCACGCGTAGAGATAACCGCAAGTGTTCTAATGCAGAAGTGTGATAATCTTTTATTGTATAGAATTGTCCCAAACTGTCCTATGGTAGAACTGTCAATGTAATTTTGTGTAGAAGTGTCATGGTCAGTTCGTATGTAGAATTGTCTCAAACTGTTTTAAGATGAAACTGCCAGGATCTCTTCTGATGTAGTAGTGTTTGAGACGCTCTATGATAGAACTATCTGGGCTAATGCTCAAGTAGAACAATTTGTATTTTTTTAATGTCCAAAATTATTATACGGTAAAACTATATCAAACTTTTCTATTGTGGAACTGTCAGGATAATTTCTAGCGTAGAACTGTTAACACTATTCTTAAGAACTGTCAAACACTGGTCTCTGCAAGAACTTTCATCATCATTCATAGTACAGAACCGTCCAAAACTGAATTGCAGTAGATCTGTCAAAATCTGTCGACAACTGTTCAAGGACAATCTGTCAGAATTATTTCTAGCGTAGAACCTATTAAAAAGATTATAAGGTAAAACTGTCAGAACCATTTTAATGAAGTCCTGTCCGAACTGTTTTAAAAATTGTCAAACTGTCCAAATCTGTTCTCAAGTTGATCTGTCAAAAACGTTTAAGATGCGGAACTGTTCAGAAACAATTCTAGTGCAGAACTGTCCTAACCGTTTTGAAGTAGAACTATGAAAATCATTGCATGTGTGTGTAGAACTATTCGAAACTGTAATAAGGAAGAACTGGTAATATCATTTCTAGTGTATATCTAATCAAAACTGTTATAATGTACATATCTAGAACTGTCAGAATCCTTTTCAGTTTGAAATTGTCCAAAACATGTCCAAGGTCAAGATAGTAGTGTTTTGAAATGTTCTTATGTAAAACTGTCCTTATTGTATCTAGTGTATAAATAATCAAAACTGTTCTACATCAAAACTGTTCGGATCATTTTCAGAGAAACACTGTCCACAACTGTTCTAATGTAGAACAGGCAAGATCATTTCTAATCTAAAACTGCCCAAACCTTTTTTAATGTAGAATTGTAGTTTATAAAGCTGTTCTAGTACGTCGAACCCTCAGGCTAAATTTTATTATATTATTGTCAAAACTGTTCTACGGCAGAAATATTTTTACTGTAGAAATGTTAAAAGATAAAACTAACAGAATCATTTCAAGTGCATATACTATCTCAAACTGTTCTAAGGTAAAACTGTCAATGTTTTATCAAGCGTAGTATTGTTGAAAATCGCCTATTAGGTAGAAGTTTAAACCGTTCTTAGTTGGGATTATCATGATCATTTCTTGTGCAGAACTGTCAAATATAAAATAGAAGGTGTGGTATGATTGTCAATGAGACAACTCTCCACAAGCATGACAAGAGACCACATAACACAGAAACTAACAACTTTAGGTCACTGTACGGCCTCCAACAATGACAAAGCCCATACAGCTATAAAACGCCCCGAAATAACAAATGTAAAACAATTCAAACGAGAAAACTAACAGTCTAATTAATGTACTAAAACATGAAAGAAAAACAACTATGTAAGACAGCAAAACTTGTTCAATGGTAGAACAGAAAATGTCAGTTCGTTCTAGTGAAGTACTATCAAAAAATGTTATTGGGCACCTTTAGAAGTGTCATAATATGTTCTATGATACAATTGTTTAAAATTCAGCTGGAATTTCATATGCAACAATTGCTAAATACTAACAAAATTGTAGAGACTACTTTTGAGTGTTTTTGTGATGCAATAGAATATGTTTTTTAAACATAAAAAAAACAAGAATGTACAAGGAAACTGTTCAAACATGACAAAATAAATATCTTGATATCTATTATAAATTCTCCGAATATAGGAAACCGGAATTTATTTATTTAAATGAAACCCTTTTTTCAACAAAATTCTCATGATTGTATACGGAAACTGACAAATTAAACGACAAGAACAGATTTTTTTATCATAAAATTTCCGTAACAGGAAACAGGACGATTTAACAATTCTAATGACAATTAGGATATTTTTTTGTCAATAGTTTCCAAAACACATTGAGAAATCTCTCATGAAAAACAATGATTCTGATATATAAAACATAGGCAAAAGCTTTTTTCTTTTATCATCCAAAACTAAAAGTAAATCAAATGTATATTAAACAACTCTCCATGCATGTCAAAATGTGTTAAAAGTAAACAATTATAGGTCAAAGTAAGGCCTTCAACACGGAACATTGTCTCACATCAAACAGTAAGCTATAAGAGGTCAAAAAATGATTAAAGTCAAACAAATCAAACAGGTAAACAAACGGTCTAATATATCATATAAAAAAACAAGAAACGAGAAACACTTATGAACCACACTAACAAACGACAACCAATGACATATAGGTTTCTGATTTAGAACATCGGCATACAAATGCGGGATTTCCCGCTTTATGGCCGATCTCATTGAGTTCGAGTGTGTAGGCAAAGGTAATATCTTTGATTAGCTTGCTTGTTAGCTGAACCGTGAAGTCATTATTAGGTCAGGTATACTACCCTCCTTTCGAAGTAGCCTAGTCCAATAGACAGATAGGTTGATTATCTGTCGGAGTAGTCTACTCTTAAAGGAGGGTAGTTTACCTAACCTAATAATGACTTCGCGATGCAGCTACCAAGAAAGCTAACCATTTGAACTTAGATATTACCTTTGACTACACACTCAATGTAATCGACTGTAACAAGCCCCAACCTGCAGACAAACTTAAACTTTTAACACTCTTTACAACATAAAATTAGACACTATAAAACATTAACTGAAACGGCTTAATCCAACCAAACAGCGATATAAACAAAAACAATAAAATTGTGAAAGGAAATGGGAATGTGTCAAAGCGACAACAACCCGACCATAGAGCAGACAACAGCCGAAGGCCACCAATGGGTCTTCAATGTAGCGAGAAACTCCCGCACCCATAGGCGTCATTCAGCTGGCCCCTTAAAAATATGTATACTAGTACAGTGATAATGGACGTCATACTAAACTCCGAATTATACACAAGAAACTAAAATTAGAAATCATACAAGACTAACAAAGGCCAGAGGCTCCTGACTTGGGACAGGCGCAAAATTGCGGCGGGGTTAAACATGTTTATTAGATCTCAACCCTCCCCATATAACTCTAGCCAATGTAGAAAAGTAAACGCATAACAATACGCCCATTAAAATTCAGTTCAAGAGAAGTCCGAGTCCGATGTCAGAAGAGACATACACTGAACGAATACGATGACACAATATGCATAAAATCAGGTGTAAAACAATGTAAAAAAGACAACTATATTACCTCGGACAAAATTGCGTTAAATAAAGTAAAGTACACAGGTACATTTAAATATAATAATTTTGTTGTAAGGATTACAGAAAAGTTTCTTGCAAAATAAATTATTTTGATGTTAACAGTAAGTTCGAATACAGAAGTGAAAATATACAGTCATACTAAAAAAAACAGGGAGACGGGATATAACGAAAACTAAGTAAACATTGATTGATAGAAATGCATTACAAATTGTTTCAACATGACAAATTAACACTAAAATGCGATTTGATAGAACCCTAAGTTACTGAAAAGTGTTAAAAGCCAAAACAATAAATGTTAAAAAAAAAAAATCATGCATCAGAGGCTAAAATCTATTACAACTAATCCCAGAGATTCTGTTTTTTAACGTAATGGAAGACTTTTTAAAGGTATGGATAGTCTTCTTAGAACTTAAATATGTTCCGTTGATTGATGGCGTTTGATTTTGTCCCCGTTTTGTGGACTTTCGGTATTATTTTTATAATTTACAATTGTATAGACATGTTTAAATTGTTCGTCAACCTGATGAGTTTTTGATAATTATTTGATCCAGTTATTAGAACTACTGATTCAGATACAAAGGGTGGCGTAATATATGTAAGATAATCGGACACTGTCTAACTATTAATATATGTAGAAATTGAAGAAGTATACTTAACAACACAATTATTTTCATTTACCTGCGTATAATTTGACCTTTTTTTTCATAGTTGATGTTTTTCTAATTTCACGGCAGTTTTATACTTTTACTTTAGTTTATACCTATTTATTTACGTTTTACCTTACTTATTCATCCCTTATTTTTATTAACTATGTATTAGCATTGCATCACAAATCAAATTTATTCGTTCAGTGTGTGTTAATTTGTGTTACTACATTTTTGATTGAGTTTAGCCTTCCAATTGATATTTTATAGTTTGTCTTTTTATGTTGCGATGTTATACTATTGTTTCATAAAAAGGGGAAGGTTTCATAAAAAGGGGAAGGTTATGTTATATTTAACATTGCCATTAAAGTGCGTGGTTTGGCATGCCACAAAACCAGGTTCAACCCACCATTTTTTTCCTTTAAAAATGTCCTGTACCAAGTCAGGAATATGGCCATTGTTATATTATAGTTCGTTTCTGTGTGTGTTACAATTTAACGTTGCGTCGTTTGTTTTCTCTTATTTTTGAGTGTAAATTGACATTGCGATAAGACGTGTCACGGTACTTGTCTATCCCAAATTCATGTATTTGGTTTTGATGTTATTTTTGTTATTCTCGTGGGATTTTGTCTGATGCTTGGTCCGTTTCTGTGTGTGTTAGTTACATTGTAGTGTTGTGTCGTTGTTCTCTTATATTTATGCGTTTCCCTCAGTTTTAGTTTGTTACCCCGATTTTGTTTTTTGTCCATGGATTTATGAGTTTGAACAGCGGTATACTACTGTTGCCTTATTTGGTACCATTAAAACGTTTAATCCCGCTGCAATTGTTTGCACCTGTCCTAAGGCAGGAATCTGATGTTCAGTGGTTGTAGTCTGTTTATGTGGTTCATAGGTGTTGCTTGTTTCTCGTGGTTTTTTTTTTTAAAGATTGGACCGTTGGTTTTCCCGATTGAATGGTTTTACACTAGTATTTTTGGGGCCCTTTATAGCTTGCTGTTCGTTGTGAGCCAAGGCTCCGTGTTGAAGGCCGTACCTTGAATAATAATACATGCTTTCTTTTATAAATTGTTACTTGGATGGGGAGTTGTCTTATAGACACTCATACCACATCTTCATATATCCATGTTTATGAACCGAAAGAGATGTGGTATCTTCGCCAATAAGACAACCATCCAACATGGTCAAAATATTTTCATTACCAAATCTTTGTCCACACCGTCATTGTTTCCTAATTGTTTAACATAAGTACAAGTCACGGAGTCATTTCAAACTTATATAGTAATCGCTGTATATCATATTTGGTTTTCTTGTTTGTTTTGATCTGTTTATATTCGTCTTTTCAGAACTTTTAATAGCTTATTTGTGGTTTGGGTTTTGCTATTTGTTAAATGCCGTACCATGGGCATCAACAAAGAGCAAAACCCAAATCCCAAAAACAATGACGATGTGGACAAAGATTTGGTGATGAAAATCCTAAACATATATTATTATTTATTAATGGAGGTTTGATATTTTTACCATTGTCGTTTTCAGAATGCATAGACTTTCTGTATTTGTTTAGAAAAACTTGTTGTTAGCATTTATAATAACGAAGGTACATGTAATTTGTCGTTTTAAATTGTACCGTTTAGAAACTCTAAAGTTGAAAACAAAAGTATTTTTCTTTTTGATGTCTAGCTTTTCGGTTTTCATTGTTCGTACAGAAAAACCGATGTTATTTTAATGCATGATTTATAAGGAAGATTTGTTGATTCACTTGAAATCAATCTCAAGTATGGGAAGAAATACTTATATTCATAAGTGGCGTTATTTGTAACGAGGAAATCGTACTTAAGTTTGGAGGTCAATATTTTGTAAAATTTAAACTTCAATCGGATTTTAAAAACTATAATTATATTATATTCACAATGGGAATTCAGTAAACAAAGCATTGCACAGTCAGTCGAAAATATGTCAATTCTAAAGAAACCCTAATCAATATCAAAGTCTTTTGTGCATTAAATGTTTTGTATTTTTGAAATTCTTTTCAAATGCATAGATACTTTTAAACAGCGTATAGAATATCTTCTTTGTCAAACTGAATAGATAGTGTCATTTTAAGCCACATTTAATACAAAATCGTTTTACTTTAACAGATAAAAATGTAGGGCATCTTGATAAAAGGGGTCAGTTTAAAGATTTGAACGATTGACGTCAGCAGATTATTGATAACCTTGTATTTAATTATAGATAGCGTTGTAATTATTTAGGCCTATTCATATATAAACTTTACAGATTTTAACTATTCAATATTGTCGTGTATTCTTTCTTGTTGGAACATACTGGCAACATGTTTTTTAAAGTGTTTAGTTATTATGGGGTTAAATTGAATACGTTGTAATTTTGAAAGGTTTCTCTTTAAACCCCCCCCCCTTTTTTGTTGACGGAATAAACAAATAATGAATACAAGAAAATAACGGTTAAAAAAAGTTTTGTAAAAAAAAATTAGCAAATTGTAAGTATATATTTCAAGACCGAAACACATCGCTTAAAAACTTTTGTTCGTACTCCAGCTATATTTTGACATTATTATAAATATGAGCTTTATCGCGATAAGACATGAATTCAAAATCTATAAAAAAAAAATCATGATGGTCGAGGCTCTCGTTACAAAGTTCAATAAATAAAACAAATATAACATGTATAACATTATAAGGTAAACAAAAGTTATATAATGTGAAAAGTATATCTACATTTAACCTTTCTTTTTTAACTAGTTACAAAGGTATCCCCGATGAAAAGAAGTACACAAAAAACAATGTACGTGTGTGTTTCCTACACAATAAAAAAGAGTCGAGTCGTTCACATCCATCCATTTATTGTTAGGGAATAATAAAACAAACATCATGACATAGTCGATCTCACCTAAACGCGATATTTGATAAAAGAGGGATAACCAATCGCTTTATTCCTATGCATGAAAGAAGATTGTTGATTAAATGTCCGCGAGACAGAACCAAAACGGTACAATCATGTGACTATCATGTGACAACAAACCGACCATTGTTAAGGAAATGTATTGATTTCAACAATACAGAATTGTTGATAAAATATGTCCAGCTTTAAATCGTCAGAAGATTTTAAACATGTGAATGAATAGTTATTAAAGACAAACTATCAAAGATATGCCATCAACACACAACTCTTAACAGGGGTGGATTTAGCCAATCTTTAAGGCATTGTTTCAACTCAGGATAAAGGGGGTTCCAACCATATCAATAAAAAAAAGCCTGGTTGTAATAGGGATTTTAAACCCCGGAATCCCTCCTTTTGTTTTCGATACTGCTTTAAAATTAGTCCTGTTATGTCAATACTCTCTAGTGTACAATGTATACTTCGTAAATTCAATTCTCCAGTTATATAACATAACATTCATTACTAAAAATGTCAATAGTGTTACTAAATAGTGTCATTGGTGTTACCAGCATACTTACATCAGTTTGTGAAAACTGTGTATATGTAATACATGATATTGTTAAAACATTGTTAAATAAGTATTGTTTTTCATAAATAATATGATGTTTAGCTTGTTAAACATGAAAGAAACACAAAACAATGCTGATTGTCATGATATATTAGTAGTGTTACTAAAGTGGTCAATGGTGTTATTTTATCAAAATGGTCTCACCATTGACAGTAACACCAATGATTTAAGGTGTATTTTAAGATTCAGTTACGAAATAAGTGCTCCATTCCCCTATTCTATATGTTTTTACTGGTGCATGTTTCTAAAATCAATATGTTTCATTATTCAAAGTTAAGGAAATGTTTCCAAAAAATGATTTTTATAAAGGGTACACCATGGACACTATTTCCAATTACGATATAATCTTTACTTACTTTTACGATTTTTTCACTAAATCTTCAACACACTTGTTTGTTTTCTTTTGCATAACATGCTAACAGGTAACATTGCTAAGGGAGAAACTGTTGTGAATGCCCAAATTTTGCGAAAGATAACTCTTATCCTTCTAATTTGTCCTTTGGTAATACCATTGACTTAAAAAATGTTACATTTCCTTTTGGTGAATTTTTTTATTATAAAACCAACATACACCTCCCAAAATCATTAAAAAATGTTTGTATGTTTCAAAATTCAATAAAAAGTGATAAATCATAATAACAAATGATATGAATAATAGTCCTATTTCAAGTCTGAAAGGATTTATAGTTAAAAATAACAGTTAATTCTGGCTATCTTCAAGGGTTTAAGAAAACATTAAGGATGTTTTTATAACATTTCATACTGTAAACAGTATATATTGTGTATCACAAAACATTCATATCTAACATATGCAAGTGTTATTTTGATATATGTTCATGTCTGTGACTTAAAAAGACCCAATAACATAGTTTGGCATGTTTTTTTGATAATGACCCATAAAAGGCACAGAAGCACAAATAAAAAACAATTCAATCGAGAAATTAAACGAAAACGACTGAATTACAGAGGCTCTCAGTTCTGTACTTTGTGACTTTTAAGTTGTAGAGATGTATAACTACCCTGTCACGTCCGACCGTTGTTTGTTTAATTTTGTTACGTATTTTTCTGCTGTGTATCAAATTGATGAAATAAGCCCTTTTTAATTTCATAGTTTGTTCATATTTTGTACTGTTATACCACTGTCACATGTTAGGGGAGTGTTGAGCACCCACTAACATGCTTAACCCCGTCACATTATGTATGTGCCTGTCCCAAGTCAGGAGCCCCTAATTCTGTGCTTTTTTTTGTTGCTGTATATGTCATATTTGTATTTCGTTTTTGATTTTTTTCCCCCATAAATCATGACGTTAGTTTTTTCTTGTTTGCATTATTTTGTCAACATTTTAAAGCTGACAATGCAGTATTAGTTTTGCTCACCGTTGAAGGCCGTATGGTTACCTATAGTTGGTAACGTTTATGTCATTTGGTATCTGGTTGATAGTTTTATCATTGGCAATTAAACCGCAGCTTCCTATTTCTACATGTTAATTTCTCATCAAATATACCATGCAAGCTCTGTAATATAATAAATATAATAATCATTATCGTTGCATCTACATAGGGATGAACCAATTTAGTATTTAAGTATACTGATGGTTCATTTATTTTCATGGGTGTCAAATTTCGAAGAGTGAGGAATACTTAAATGTTCGTGGATATTTGATTTCGTTGTTTTCCCCCGAGGTCCTCATGAAAACCTGTAGAAAATCTGTTACTTGTTGAACATTTAATTTCGTGGTTTACCTGTTCCCACAAAATACACGAAAAATGGTATTCGAAAATAATAATGAATCAACATTATTCGTGTTTTGAATATCTTATTTTGGGGGTAAAATTCATTATATAATTGTTCGAAAACAGAGATATATTATAACTATTACAAAGACAGTCTGTGTTCCGGGTCAATGCAAACATTAAGGAAGGACCATGTAAACTCTTTCCACTATCTATTCGGTATAACCAATTATTTTCTTCTACAATACTCTTAGTCTCTAGATCTTTTAAATCTGTGATGAAGTCAAATTATGATCTAACTAATGACGTAAAATATATATACACAATGCTTGTGTCACTTTCTTTGTATAGGCAGCAATAAAATATTTACCAACAAAGAAATGCTTCCCAGATCAAAAACTATAGAAACAGAAAAAATGTCGGTAATTTCAATATACTTTTACGTAATGCAATTCAGACATATATTAAGATGCAAGTTTTAATTTCGAATCAAAATTTTTTACTTGGGAGCTACATTGAATGATTGTTGGTTGCTTAACGTCCAGTGGCAAATATTTCATGCATATACAGGATGAATATACAAGATCTCTTTCAATTTGTCAAAAGTCTGTTTTGTCTTTGAATATAAATGCTCTGTTTTAAGCTCAACATGTTTATAAGGAGCCATGTCAGATTATACAATCCCGTAGCTGCCTTCCGTATCGGTTGTCCGTAGTTCGTCGTGGCTGTTCGTCGTCCGGTGTCCGTAGTTCGTCGTTGCTGTTCGTCGTCCGGTGTCCGTAGTTCGTCGTGGCTGTTCGTCGTCCGGTGTCCGTCATTTTTCGTTTCATTTTCCAAACAATTTCTTCATGAGAACCATATAGCCGAATTATTAGACACTTTAATGTATGATACATGTAATCATGTTGTCGACAAACGATCCTTATTTTGTTCAGAATAGATTCAATACATAGCAACCATGATAGGTAACACGAGGCACATGTGTGCCTGTAGTGCCCACCTGTTTAGTTGTAAAAGTCGCCAGTTTGCAATTTTTATATGCACATAAAACTTACATGTAGCTCCTATTGTTTTCAGACAAAGACTGCAAACAAAATAAAACTGTAAAAATCAACATTTTATGGCATTAATCCAAAAACGGTTCAATTACTCTTCAGAATATATATATATATTTGCTATGCTTATCAGTTTAGCATATCTAGCCCATCTAGTGTCCAGGTTTGCAGTTAAAAGCTGCTAAAAATATATTTCAGAGCAAAATCTAAAAAAAATACGATTTCTTTTTAATATTTAGGATGGGTATACGTTCTCTCATGTAGATCATTTTTGAGAAATTTACTTTTTCAGTGTTGCTCGTATATTTCCTGAATTCGAAGAAATAGCCAGGAATTGTTCACGCGGACATTTAATTCGAATTGAATTCGAATCGAATGCGAATCGAATTCCATTCGCTACTCGCGTTCACACACTCTTCTTTTTTAATTCGAATTGATTCGAATTGGCTAATTCGAATTACCCAATTCGAATTAGAAATACGTTTTTGTTAATACGAATTAAAAGTTATCGTCATTTGGACAGTAAATCGAATTTGACGCGCATTGCAATTCGAATTAGAATTGAAGTTAGAACGTAAAACTTTTCGAATGCGAATTGAAACTAATTCGAATTAGTTAATGCGAATCGAATTCGAATTACGTGTGAACTTCAACATTTCAGGAGCAATAAATACAAATCAGGCGGACAGTTTTTTTTTTAATATATTCAGGTTGGTAGAACTTTACTAGAACTTTATAATGGACAGTTTTTCTCTTATTGAGATAATTTTAGATTTAATCAAATTCTAGCTTGCCTTTTTGTTTATTTTAGACACGCATCCATGTTGTTTAATCAACCTTAAGGAAAACCACAAGCTTTTAGTTAATCTAAATGAAGTAGAAAAACCACGCAGTTTCAGAGTAGAAGAATATTAAAGAATAAATAACAGACGAAGGACGGTAGACAGACTGACCATGGACGCAAAGTAATGGCAAAACCATACATAATACTTTATGTCAAGCGGCCAAAATGGAATAGAACACAGAGTTAAATCTGTAGTTTGTAGCTGATAGGACAAAACTCCTACTGAAAAGTGTATAAATTATCAGAGGGTTTAACTTGATCTATCTACCCTGTTTTGAGAATTGTATTACCCCTTTCAAAGTTATGGACCCTGACATGTCAATGTTTTAGCAAATTTCTCTGGTTTTTGGCAGTAACTTAGGGACAGGGTAGTTCTTAAGCCCTCCCCCTTTTTTCTAACATCGATGAGATTTGTTATTTTTATTTAATTTCAATCATTTCCATTGTTTCTGTGATATATAAACATATATACGCACATATTACATATTTGTGTTTTGATTTGTACATTTACTGAATAGAAGCATAGCACAGGTATGGTTTCTTTTACGGATGCATGTGTGGCTCCAATAGGAGTTTGTAGGAGTTGAAACCCCTTTCTGCTCTTTTTAAAATTTAATATATATCCTAAACAGCGACGTAAATTAAACTGAAAACATCCACCTTTCCCCCTTTCTCGCCAAAAACCAACTAGACACGTACAGTGAAAATATGATAGAACAGTTTACCAGAGGCCCCTCACCTTTTGCGAGAAAACAACTTGGTTGGTTATTTAGGTAATCACTGAGGCATGACTGGAGCGGGTCCGTCTTAGGCGGTCATCGGTGCCCCTCCCCCCCTTTTTTTATGAACATTTCTGGATCCGGTTTCAGTTTCAAATAAGAAGCAAATAAACAAATACACGATCTAACGGAGTAAAATTTAAACAGAACCAATTGTAGAACAGTTTGGATATATAGGATATCTCCATTTCTAATTCCTGAATTTTTAAGCCTTTTTTTTATATTCTTTCCAATTATTCTCCATTAGTAATATTTTTCAACGCATTATATTCTGTTTTGTATTTTTTGTATTTTTTTCTTCTATTCAATACACATGTCTGTGCTTAATCTCTATTCTGTAAACCACCATCCAGACCCTCATGTTGAGGAAAGATTACTTTGGTATCGCGTTGTCCGGAATTTTAGTATATGAACCTTTTGACATGGGCATTTGAAGGAAGTTTTGTTCTAATATTAATAATCATGGTTTGCTAATCACGATAATACAGAAATGAAGCACACATTGTATTTCGACCTAGGTCCTGGTTTTACAAACACCTAAGCAAATAAAACACTTATTTTCTTTGCGTATTACGTTCGATTCGCTTGTGTGGTTGTTATTAAATATGTACTTTTTGGATTTATTGAAAACCTTGTTTGTATTAAGCTTTATCGTGTCATATGAATACATGTACATTGTACATTTAAACTAATTTAAAATCTATTTCATTGAAGTTTTTGAAAAGGAATGTATTTATACGTAGACACTTAATCCATTAGTAACGGTGAATCGTGTTGTGTTTTCATAGGTCATACTTAGGCTGTGATGGTGAATTTGTCGACGAGAAAACAATCCAAAAAAACTTCAAAGCCCCCATTGCTTCTTTAACACAGCGAGAAAATCAGGCGCCCTAATGCGGGCTTTAACTGGCATATACACAATAATGTTGTACTACTTCAGCGAAGTGAATGTCATACTTAACTCCGAAGCATACAAATGAACCATATTAAAAAAAAACACACACACACAATAAGGGGGGGGGGGGGGGGCAATAGGGGGTCCGTTAACAGGTTAACAACACCTCGATTTTGGCAAAAACAGCTAACAAAAAATACAAAAATGCTGATAACAGTTAACAAACAGGGTTGAAAACAGTTAGCAGCTTAAATTGATCTCAGATAACAGTTTTAAACTTAAAACAACACCTTGAAAAGGGCCATAACAGGTTAACACAAAAAGGAGTTGCCCCCCCCCCCCCCCCCAACAGAAGTTTTACTTAAGCTAGAGGTTCTTGACTTCGGACAGGCGCGAAATTGAGGTGTACATATAAGAGGCTAACATTTCTACAAACTTATAAGGGACACATAATATGGAGATACAAAAAACAATGTATTTGAGGGTTCACCTAGAAAAGACCATTTACAGTCCTTTCGAGGCTACATGTATTCTTATATTATATAATTGCAGCATACATTTGTACGTTAATGAAAGTTCGAACTTAATAATTGATTATGGAAATAAATTGTAACTACATATCAGGTTTATGCAGGATTCAATTTCTTAATTGTCAGTATGTTGTGTGCAAAGGGAGATAACAATTACGAAAACAAATAATTTATGAATGACATGAAGAAAAAAACCTTTAATATGAAGCTGGTAACCGCTGAACTCGCACCAAGATACGAAAAAATCATCAAAAAAGATAGAATGTACTTGACTGACTAAGTAAACTAAAATATGACTGTTTATATGTATCAACTTTCGTTTTCCATTACATTTAACCTCTCATTCAACAAAACACTTAATATTTTTAACCTATCTCTGTAAAATAACTTCCATATTTAATAATTATTTCGTATATGCCCTCTTGTTCAACATTTATAACGAAATCATTTCAACACGTTTAATAAGCAAAACGAAACTAAACTTCATCTTTTATAGTACAGTGATGAACAAACAAGCTGTGAAATTACCACGAAATCAGAAAAATCTTGCATTTTGTTTTTCTAAAATATGGAAACAATTGTCATATCAGGCATAAACTCATTAATTATTTCGGAAATAGTGAATTAATTGTCTACTTACAAGAGGCGTCTCAGGTCATACTATTTCCGTGTGAACTTGTTTCGTTTTCGCGGAATTTAGATAAGTTATAAATAGCAACTTCCTTGTTGAAATTATCAAAAAGGGGGGTGTACATGAAAAACGATATGAATTGTACTTAGAATAAAATCAATTGGTGATTTATCCTATAATATCAAATGTAATGTCGAAATATTTATTTAAAATCATTAATCTGAAATAGAAATTTAAATTTAAAGACTATCTCGTTATAAAAATACCATTAATATAAGTTCATCAGGAACGATAACTAAAACCTTATTAAATGATTTAAGTTTACAAAATGGGCGCGAATATTTAAATGATTTAACGAAGAAATTATAAAACATGAATGATGAACAACACAAACGGATGAAAATCACTATGTGATAAAAAGAAATATAGTATATGGATATTTTTTCTATATTAACAAAGGTTGTCGAGTGGTCTAGGTAGTTAGAACAAATGTGTCTCGCTGGCCGAGTGGTCTATATAGCTACTATTGTAATCACTAGCCAGTCAACACTCAGGGGCGGATCCAGCCATTTCAAAAAGGGCGGTTCCTAACCCAGGACAAAAGGGGGGGGCTCCAACTACATGACCTCATTCAAATGCATTGATCGTCCAAAAAAGGGGGTTCACCCCCCCCCCCCCCCCCCCCCGTGGATCCGCGCCTGCCACTGAGGTTGTGAGTTCGAACCCCGCTAGTGTGGGTGGACTCGACTCCAATCTTATTTGACTAGGATTGTCAATCAATCTCCCCTGGTAGTGTACTGGTTTCACTCGTATGGTAGAAATGTAGAAGAAGCTAAAATTTGTCAAAACCTACTTTATATGAACCCTTTATGTTTAATGGTGAACAGATTATACTCGGTAGTCTCTAAAAACAAATTATTAGCATAATTACAAACAACCATACATATTTCATTAAAACAAATATCTTTTTTGATATTGTTTAGCACTGCATAATGCTATTGACAGGTCATGGCTTAGTTTTGAGGGAAAATATGCATCTAAGCATGTATAACCAACCTCATCCGGTAGTGTGAAGATTTAACTCCAACACTATTAAATTACTGTCCATTGGTATATGAAAACTATATTGAACGTTAATGTTATTATATAAGCACTGCATAGTGATATATTCCTCCCAATGTACAGGACATATAGTCCAATAGTTCACTATTAGTCACTAAATATGACTGCAATGGTCAATACTGCTTCTCCATTAAAAGTCACATTTATAAGTTTAACCTTCTAGTTAACTATACACACGATATTGTTATCCGAATTCAAGCAAAACGTACAATTATTAAAATGTTCCAATTGTTCTATTTTTTCCAATGGTTATTACAACTGTCATCCTGCATACAATTTCTGTACCAAATGTATTCGATAACTCTAGAAGTTGAAAAGCTTAAGTTGTTGAAACGTTAGTCCTAAATCTTGTTCAGCCATAGTGAGAAAGTAACTTATAAAGATCAGAAAAACACTTATCTGTTTTGTCAAGAGGGTTATCCAGGACACGGAACCCAATTCCTATGTGTGAGACTCTCGATAAGTCAAGTAAGACAGCACACCAACAAATAAACCAAGGCACAGGTACAAGGCAAACAATGGCTGAATTTGTACAAACGGTTTTAGTTTAATTTCTGAACAATCTGAACTGTCTTTCCGATCCAGATACAAAAATGTAGTTCCTCTTTTAGTTCTACAAACGTGACTAAAACTTGGAAGGCATGTTGTTTGTTTCTATCTTTCAAAGATATTTACTTTTAGAAAGACCAAAAGCGGTATATAAAAATGTCATAAACAGTGGTCATTAATTTTGCCTCCATAGCTAAGCATGACGTTCATTTAATAAAAAACTATAATGTCAATTAATTGACCACTTCACGGTGACCACCTGCCAAAAATATAGGTTTTCCCGAAGGTCATAACATGCACTTACAAAAAATTAAGATACATTGTACGTTGTAGAACAATAATATATTCTGCAAGTCAAACACCAAGTAAACACTTATTATGAAACTACTGTCCATTTGTATGAAAAACTATGTTGAACGTTAATGTTATTAATATAGCACTGCATGGTGTTACAAATACTACATGCATGATGACACAACACAAACCAATGGAACTCACTATATTATGTGATAAAGAGAAATATAGTATATGTGTATTGTTTCTATTGACAAAAAGAAGAATGATATTGGAATTCGAGCAAAGAAGTATAACCAATCTCATCTGGTAGTGTGCTGGTTTCACTCATATGCTAGAAGAATCTAGCTAAAAGTTGTCAAAGCTTACTTTATATACCCTTTAGGTTTAATGGTGAACAGATTATACGAGTCTTTAAAAACAAATTATAAGCATAATTACAAACAGCCATTAAAACTGTCACATGTTTCTAGCGCTTGGTCGTACCATTTTTAAAAAGACAATCAACAAGACCGAGCAACATCTTTATAAATTATCTAGATTTCAATTTATTTCAAATGTTATAACAGTAAGAATAGTCCCATACAAAATTTTGACAGATCTTATCTTATGTCAACATCGCGAAATCTAATAAGTATCACGTCTAACCATCTAACCCGGATCTGGCGTAGACAAACAATCGGTTCCGGGTTTGTCACCGTACCTTGGTATTGTAATGGAATTTATGATAGTCTGGAAGAGGGGTCTTAAATTTCTTGATTCTTTATTTTGTTATGCTATTTTTCTCTATTTATCTTTTTGCCCATCATTTCCTATGTTTTATACTTTGAAAAACACCATTGATCTCTATTTCTATTTTTGCTTTGGTCTATTTATCCATATTCTTTTTTTTTTGTGTCATTTACTCGGCCTCTTTTGCCCATTATTCTCTATTCTACAAACTCCTTCAATACCCTCATTATCTTCAATCCTATCATGTCATACAGCGTTTGTTGTGGTAACATAGGGCACCTCGCTCTAGAGTAACAAAATGTTGACGAGTGAGGCTGAATAAGTCTTATAGACTTTCTTATTCTAATAAATCAAGTTGTTGTTTCTTCTTTTGTTCGATTTAACTTTTGAATGGTTTCAAGTATGTCTTAAATTATTTCCGATGTCCGGAATCGATTTCTGGTACATTTGAAATCATCAAATGAATATGAAAAAGCGGATTGACAATATTATCGTGTCACCTGATTCTGTATTGGTACATGTACATTTTGTATATTATATTCAATCGATGAAATCTACTATAAATAGCTAAAAGTATGTTATATTAAGTATAAAATTAGGTAATAATGTCAAGTCTTTTACGCTGTAATATCGGCGACTGCGCGTATAGATTTAATTGTCTGTGTTATTTTTCTCTCCATTCAATTGAAAAATGCAATGTTTTTTTCTTTCTGTCTTTCAAATTTAATTTAATGGCAGTGTTGTATATATTACTTGTATTGATACATGACAAAGTCAGATGAAATGAACGTTGTTAGGAATTAGGATTTTAAAACGCTCACATTGACAGTTGAATAATATAGAAAAATCATGAATGCTGTTTTAGTGACATAGAAAAAGATTACAAAAACAAGAGGAAAGACACATATATGTTATGAAAAAGATGTTCCTTCACAATATAAGTTCCACGAGGAAATTTGATTTAATATTATTCACACTGGAAAAAAGTAATAAAATCATAAAAAAAACGAACTCCGAGGAAAATTCAAAACCGAAAGTCTCTAATCAAATGGCAAAATCAAAAGTTCAAACACATCAAAAGAAAGGAGAACTACTGTCCTATTCCTGACTTGGTACAGGCATTTTTTTCTATAGAAAATGGTAGATTGAACCTGGTTTTACATGTATAGCTATATACCATAGCGGATTAAACTATATGGAATATTTGTTCCATCAGGAACATACAGTATGACATATTTCATTGCAAAGTTTCCAGAAGAACTTTTGTTTGGTGAAACAAATATAAGTTGACACACAAAAAAGATTTAAGAAAATATTTTGTTTTACATATGAACTATCAATCAAGCAAGACACAGCTTAATTCAAATCTCACATTGAACGTTGACGTTTTAATGTTATCACATACACATCATTAAATGTAATATGTTTTTCACGACAAGGTTGGTTTTCGTGTTAAATAGTATTACGCTCTTTGAACAAAGTTAGTATTTACCGTTTTATATATTCGATTTTAGGTATTTTTATAATTATAAACAGCTATGATTGACCATTTATTTCTGGTGTTAAATTAGAGTAACATTTTATTCATTTATTTCGTTTAATAAGCCATTGACTAATTTTCTCACTTTGTTGTTTTTATTTTAGTCATTTAAATCTAATAAAAGTTGTAACTACATGTATGTGCTAATTGTACGTTTACGTCACCAATAATAGTACATTGTTTTCTTTCAGAGTTAGTAATGAATCAGGAATTCGAAAACGATATCATTAAAAGTTATAGTAAACAGCTTCCATTTGCATTTGAAAATTTTACAGGGAAAAGTGCTGAGAGGGTATTATGTTGCCCCAATATCATGTTACATGTAATTATTTCAAGACGAAAAACTGATAACAGTGAAATTCGACGTTTCTTGACGATCTTTGGTAATGAAATGTCGGTATTCATTCATCCAAATTAGTGAAGTTGACAAAATTACCCAATTTTCAATCAAGTTAAGCCCAAGGAAAAATAGAACGAAGTATTTAGATTATATTTATTATTTGATATATCACACATAATATTACAAGCCTATGTTAAGAAGGAAATGTTTAATTTGTTGTAACTATAGTTCTATCCCCTTTTCCCCGAATGTAACCCACGGATTAAGACTTATTACCAGGTTTGAACTAACATCACGACTAATGATTCATGTGGTCTGGAGCAGAATCTGCTTACCCTTCCAGTGAACCTGAGAACATCCATAGTATTGGTGGGTGTTTTGTTAAGTCTTAAGAATTCTATGTTTTGTTTTATAAGCCCGTTTACGGGACGGGACATATTATGGTATAAAGATATGGTCCGAGACCACAATTATTTCGTAGTGCATTTCTTCTAAACAATAAATGCAAATTAAAAAAATCCCACCTGCGCTTTCTCAATAAAATTTTTACAGTGTGTTGTACTTTTGGGACAAATTATAACAAAATTATAGAAAACTTCATCGGCTCTAACTCAAAATATGGATAATTTTATGTTAAGGGAGTCTTGAAAAGTTGAAATCTTTTGACAGCTTCCGAAGTGCTGATTTTTAACCATTTTCAACTGGACCAAATCGCTACTTTACTTTAAAATTCATTAACCAAATTTTTTGACAGCTTCATTTCTACCCTTGACTTATTATTTGAGGCATAAAACATGGAGAAATACATTTGAAAAGGGTATACAAAAAAATGGCAAGTAACACACTGTCCACACTAGGGACTAAAATTAAGGGACGACAATTGTGGTCTCGGACCATATCCGGCCGGCCCTATGTCCGTTCGTCGTCAACAAGTCGGACAATATAATTAGTTATACGCATGACACTTTGATGAATTGTTTATATGTCACAAGTTTGATATATGCTCCTTTTCGATTCTAATAAATTTTAGATTTTGCGTTTACAAGATTTTGGGTGTCATTAATTAAAAAGTAGGGAATTCTTCAGTTTTTGGGAAATATTTCAAAAATGCTTTGAGTAGTTTTCTCGAAACCTTGGTGACTTGTGTACATATATCTATCGATGTGAGATCTCTTTCGATTTTATAAGGTTCTATCATTACTACCTGAAAGGAGGATTTTCCAGGTTACGGAAAAGTGCTTTTAGCAGTTATCATGAAACGTGACTGGTTTAATGTATACCGGTATCTATCAAAATAACCTCCCTTGTTCATAAATTTCTGATAGGACATTGAGGAATTTTGGAACGTGTTCTTTGAAAAAGTGACGGGCGTATCATGCTTTATTTGTACTGCTGTATGTCTGTTCGTCCTTTTCCTTTTTAACCATGGCGTTGGACAGTTTACTAATGAGTATGCATTTTGCATCGGTATCTTTCGCCTATCTTTTGATATGTAAATTTTGAACATAATATTTTTTATATAAATAAGGCCGTTAGTTTTCTCGTTTGAATTGTTTTACATTGTCATATCGGGGCCTATTGTAGCTGACTATGCGGTATGAGCTTTGCTCATTGTTGAAAGGCCGTACGGTGACCTATAGTTGTTAATGTCTGCGTCATTTGGTCTCTTGTGGACAGTTGTCTCATTGGCAATCATACCACATCTTCTTGTTTATACTTATGCATCGTTTACATTAAGAGCATCATTCTCTAACCTCATACAACCCTTCTATCAACTTCTTCATGGATTAATATGTGGCTTATATCAAGGACAAATGTCCTAACTTCATAGGGACAATCAAGATTTCTTATACTTATACCGGTGGACCCACTGTGTTGAGTGATAAGTAAATAATCACATTAGATGTATGTTTCATTATAATACATTTTATACGTTATTCTGATTGGCTACACTGCAATCTCGCGCTATTCATTAAGCAACTTCATTACACAATACAATTAATCATTCATGATGACACGAGGTCCTACATTAAAGTGCACAGGTAAATTAAATAAAAACTTGATAAAAATCGTGTTTAAATTTGCCACGAGACATGAAACCAAAAAATAATTTGTGAGATGCTGAACTAATGGAATAGACATCTGTGTCCAAACTTCACAGGGTTCTTTTGCATGTTTTATTTGTATTCAATGATAAAACAAAACACACGCGTTATTGCTTCCAGGAACGCGAGGTTTTAAAACGCAACTATTAAAGCTTTATACAAGGATTTGTATGGTGAGATGTACTATATATGTACAAATCCTTGCTTTATATAAGTGTAGAAGAAGACTAAGAACAAAAATCTTCACAATCATTTATGGTAAAGGACATTCTTTATATTCTATCGCAAAAACGGATTTGCCAAGCAACCAAAAAGGATGACTGGGCCAGATTTTGTTTGCATCTCAAAAGTACATGGTTCTCTCTAGACTGACGCAACGCAGTTTGATTCATGTTGATTATGCCCTGCCAATTCTGTATTGTATAAATACATTATATTGAAATCTCATAAATCCATTTAGAAGAGAAAAATAAATAAATAAATAAATAAACAGAGGGAATGGCTGTAATTTCCAAATGAGCAAGACTAGGTGCATAGACAAGGTACGTGTCTTCTGCTCTGTCGGTATCACATATCAAACCTAACCATATGCAGAGTACAAATGTAGATGCAACAGTAACCAATTACAAATACATGAAATAAACAAGAAACCAACTGAGTATTCTCCGAATGTGTGATGCGGGTTTTTCCTACTGCGCGGATATCCTTTGACGGCCTTTGTATGTTTTCTACTTTTTAGTGGGGATGATTAATCTTTTTTAAATTAAATTAAATTCTTATGGTTTTTGCTGAAGAGATTGAAAAAGGAAAACATATTAACAAGATTAACAAGATGAACATTTCAAACGTTCGTAAGCAGCATAATTTATACAGTGGTTTTTATTTTTAAAACCTGTTTTACATGAAGTCAGTTAATAAAGTGGTTTGTACTAGTAAAGAACAACATTATTAAATTTTTGTATCTTAACTACGGTGTATAACGCCATCTGTGGTCGTGAACTCTTTTATTCATTAAGCAGGATAAGTTCGTTTCATGAGGTTGTACGTTCGCTAATGTATTTAATAGTGTTATTATAAAATCTATAGGATTCAACGAATCAAAGTAAATGAAACATACGTTTTATATAAATAACATCTGCAAAGCCGACTTCTACAGTAGTACACTTGTTATTGTGTGGATAAGTCACCGCTAAACCTCGTAAGTTATATGTTGTTATAGTATCAGATTTTTCATGTTTTATTTCTAGGTTTAAGAGGGGGAAAATGGGGTGTAAGGGAAAGTCGTAGTACTATTTGGTTGGTAAGATTTAATAATGGATTTATGATTATATACCTGGTTTTTAGTTGTCACGATTTGCACAGAAAGGGTATACATGTATCTAAAAGAAGCAAATTTAGATTTACTTTGTCAATTTTACACGACTGTTGTTACAGCTAATTGTTTATTTGTGTCATTGTTAACAATCATATTGACTGTTTGAATTTAACATTAAATATATTATCTTATCTATTCTTTAGCGAAAAAAAAAATTGAAATATCATGTAGGTCTGAAATTATCATTAGTGTATATTAAGATGCAATTCATTAATTTTGCTCATTTAATCAAGCAATTTGTCCTCTTTTCCGCAATTAAATAGTGTTTTTTAACAAAGTAATGTGCGATTAAATAATATAAATGATGGTTTACTTAACTAGTAAAATTTGACACTTGTTATTTTATTTGTCATTTTCATGTAAATCTTTACACTTTTTAGAGGAAAATGACTGTTTCTTTTTTTAATCTAGTACTCTTTGTTATTATCAGCTCAAACCATGGTTGTTCATCGTCACCATTTGGTCTTTAGCTGTCTACTCTCACTTGTGTACGGTTCTCAGGATAAGTGTCTTACAAAGAAACTTGTGACCTTTAACACCGGACTACAACCGAGTACTGTTAAGTATTATGACGACAGACGACAACTATTGGTTCCCGCCCTTAAAGACTTACGTAGTGATGTCATTTGCTTACAAGAGGTAAGATAAAAAAAAAAAAATTTCAAAATACTTATGTGCTTTTCCTGTTTGAATTATTTAACAAGTTAAAAGTGAGTGCTAAATTTGAATTTTCCTAGAAGTTGAGCATAAAAAATATAGTTAGGATTTTATGTGACAATAGTAAAAACGCATGCTTATCAATAGTGATCGAATTAAAAGAGAAATATAAAAAAAATTGCAGAACTAGAGCCTTGCGAGCCACAAAGCAGTTGTTACCACGATATAATATTACGACGCATGCGCATGTGTTACATTTATGTAGTATAGCAGGCAGTAACTTTAAGCAAACAAGACTGAGGCCTTAGATACAATGGGGACACTAAAACAACTCGTTGGTAAAATAGAAACTGACAAATGCGAAAGACGAAGAAAAGACATACAAGTCAACATATTGCATAATAGGCAACACGTAACCCATCAAAGTTTGATGTGTGTGTATTGGGGGGGGGGGGGGGGTTAACATATGAAATGAATAAGATAATTATAACACTTTATAAATGTCATGCGGCCACGGCGAATTTTCGTATTTAACTTAATTAGAAAAACTCCAGATCTATTCATTTGGCTTCAATCTTCATCTTTTTTACATTACTTATAATGCCTTCTATTTATCCGATTATTCGATTGAAATATATTTAATTTACATATTCTTAGTTTTATTATTGTTAGTTATTTAAGAGAGAAATGTAACAATAGTTGACCTGTATTTTTTTATTCATTGATATTAGTTTTATGATTGTAGGTTTTTTATGGGAGGGATGTTAAAGAAACAGTGCATAGATTAATGTTTACCTATCCGTATTCATACAGTTCTCTCCATGACAGTCATGGTAGACTAAACTATAGTATGATGCAGAAAGCTCCTTGCCAAGGTACTAAGAGCATGACGTTTTTAACATGTTTTAGTCAGAAATGCCATCCAACTGGTCAAACATTGCTTGGACTTCTAGATTGTGCTCTCAAACAGTGCAAAATGCTTGAGTTGTCTGATTTTTGTATATCTTGCATCTTAGTTAGTGGTCCAGATCATATTTCTAAACATTGCTTAGGACCACAAGCACTCCAGATGAACATTCCAGGATTATTAGTGTTAAGTAAACGGAAGTTATGGACTCCAAAACGTACACCATTCATCCATGGAGTTAGGCCATTCTTCAGAAGGGAATTTATTTCAGCGAGGGTATGTGTTCCATTAATATTTTCTTTTATTCCTAATTATGTTCAGTAGTTCAATCAAACATTAAAAAGAGTACACGTTGTTAATTTATAATGCAAAGAAGTACATGTACGTTATTTTCAATGTATATTGTTTTTTTGTTTTTTTTTAACTATTTGTAATTATTCTAACTACATGATACTCGTTCTATTTGCAGTGGATTTTGTTTGTTTTAGATTGTTTGTCTCGTCCTCAAGACTTTCATACTTTTTAATGTATTTGATTTTCTTCTCTTAAATAAGATCGACTTTTAATGCTATATCAAATACTAATAGTTGGTTTATCATACAGCTTGTATAAACCTTTCGTCAAAATAAGGACTATTACGCGATTGTTTTTTTAATAGTACGTTTGATGTACGTCAAACTCAATGATACAAGTCTTTGAAAGGTCCTGTCGATCCTTGTTGATTAATTGTATCAATTGAAAATTTCCATTTTTTATCTTATAATGCTTTTCTATAAACTATATTAAAACATTTGCTACTTCAGTGACGTTACACAAATTACAATAATTGCAAAAGTCCGTATTTATTTTAGGTACAAGAGTTAGGAGAAATAATGTGTACTCATCTGACACCTGCAAATGATACAATTGCACAAGGTAAAATTTCATTAAATGTATATTCAGAAAACCTAAAGTATAAGTCGAACAAAGAAGCAGACACCTGTAAGGCTATATTAATATAAAGTGGATTATATGATTTAGTACTTAACACAAAACATTAGTTTACAACAATGGATGGTTGGCTGCACTATTTAAAACTATTTGAACGGGATATGACATCTTAGTTTGTACGGAGATGTTGTTTACAAATCCAAGTAAACTTATCGATCCTTTAAGTATACATGTACCTATCTATTCTAGTGATGTTTTTGTTATGGGATGTATAAATACCCGTCCACGTCCAGTCTGTATTTGTTCCTGCTTTGTAACGATCTGATAATTCACAAGTCTCTATTCTTTTTTTGTTTTGTTAATTGTGTTGTCATTTTTTTTTGTGCAAATTCCAAATGTAATATAAATTTTACAATAGACCTAATGCAAAGTGTATGCTCTGTATGATTCTTATTGCAATGTTAAGTAAAATATTACACTTCATATGTTGGTTAACTGTGTATCCAATCCTATTTGTATAATTCAGCAAATAAAGTGGTTATAAACCATCAATCCGATGAGTTAGCCATTTTGAACTTACTTTTATAGTTTGTTCTTTCTTATGCTGTACCATTACACACCTGTCCAACTGAAGGTTTGGTGCCAAAGAACTAGTTTAACATCGCCATATTATGTGCCCGTCTCATTAATTCAGCAGCCTGTCATTCAGTTGGTGTCGTTTGTTGTTGTATATCATATTTGTTGTGCGTTCATTGTTTTATACATAAATCAGGCTGTTATTTTCTGGTTTCAATTGTGAAATATTGGTCATTTCGGCGCCTTGTTATAACTTGGTATGTAGTATGGACTTTGCTCATTGCTTAATTCCGTACTGTGACCTACAAAATGTATAGTTGTAAACTTCTATTTTATCCAATCTCTGTCTGAGAGTTGTCTCATTTGTAATCAAACAATTTAAAAAAAGAAATTATATATAAATTTATCTATCATTCCCGTTGGAAAGAAGCGAAATATTTGCGACAACGGTAGCATTACTACAGTTACATAGTTTACATCTATATGTAAGAGCTTATATAGACACATCTTTTTTTATTACATTTTTTTCTAGGTAGGTTTTCATTTCTTAAATCCTTAATTTTCATGTTTTCCTTACATACTTTGTAAATTGTATCGTATTAATCTCTATTCTGTTTTGATTTTGTCTATCAATATTTATTATGTAAAGCCATTCCAGATCCACTTTAAATACTGTAAACCTTAATGAAACGTAAAGCTAACATCACAAAAACAGGGTCATCTTGTGATCAACCTTAGACAGGGTTTCGTATATATTACTAAACTCAGCAAATAAAAATCTGGCTCTAAATTTCATCATATGCTCTTTGATAATACATACAAATGAGTAAGAAACAAACCTATGAAATTGCATTATACTGAGTTTCTAAGAGGTTTCAGTTTTTTATTGCCATCCTTTTTAAATAAGGGAAGTTATTCATAACAACAACCATTCCATCCGTAATAAGAAATATTACTTTTGATTTTGCGACTATTTTACAGCCTTCCAATCTTCCTTCTTTGCTGACGGAGAGACAGAGAACCTGTTTGAAACGATATCATTATTACGTCACATAAGGAATGAAAAAGACATCTTATTGATGGGTGACATGAATTCTGGACCATCTATCTCATCTAGACATATACACTATGTGACATCAGGTGTGTAGATATATTCATCGTTTTTATAAGTAAGTTTGAATCATCAGCACGAACACGATATTACTTTGTGTGTTTGAATTTGAAAGCTCTATGGGTTTCCCATCCTTTTTATTTATATCATTTCTAAAGTTTCAATTATTGATATGTCAACTCAGTTCAGTTTCCTGAAAAAATTCCTTGTTTCATTTTAGGGCCTTTTTATATAGCTTGCTGTTCGGTGTGAGCCAAAGCTCCGTGTTGAAGATCGCAATTTGACCTATAATTGTTTACTTTTTACACTTTGTGACTCGGAGGGAGAGTTGTCTCATTAGCACTGACTCATACATTTTACATGTACCACATCTTCTTATTTCTATGTATCCACTGTAAAAATAATCTTTAATACTAACAATTCCTATAAAAAAGGTAACGACTATGTGATCAGGATCACATATTTTATCATGGCCAAATATGATGTCATACGAATGAAAGATCTCAAGCTGGCAATTATTCCGTTATTTTCACACATTAAAATCCATTATATTGACAACAATGTGTGAACAAAACAAACAGAAACAATAGGTGAACTTGTCAAACATAGGTATACAGCAGTCAATATTTATGTTATTTAAGTCAGCGTCACAGCTTATACAAAAATATATTTATTGTCAAATCCACACATGACATGTCGTAGCTAATGTGTTAGCCGTCGAACTAATTTGCTGAAATCTACAAATGTTTGAATTATGCAATCATAGAATCTTAAATTAAAAATATATATGAATAAGTGAGTTATTAGCTGATTTTAATGTGTAAGAATAACAGAATAATTGCCAGCTTGCGATATTTCATTCGTATGACATCATATTTGTCCATGATGGTAATTTGCCAAGATCATTTAATGAAACTGCGCGTAATTTTCTTTTATTTCTTTTTTTGAATTTTTCTAATCTATAATGTATTTTTTTTTTTTCGTTTTTCGTTATGTGTAACTAATTACCTCTGAGTTTGTTTTTTTTTTTTCAATTTCAAATAGGACCTCATGTATGTCTAACTCGCATGAATCTCAGTTAAATTAACAAATTTCTTTTTTGGTTTCGCTCGAATGTTTAAATTCTTAAGTTTAAGGGGAAAACATGAGACATTTTACGAATAGGTAGAAACACACATAAATTTGAGATTTCACTCAGAGATTTCACTCCAGGTTAAATTACTCATATTTTAGTAGTTTGTAAAAAATATAAAAAAAACAACATTTACTTGTACTTCAACACCGCTTTCATTAACACATTATTATAATTTCAGCATCTTTTGAACAGTTTATGAAAGGCAATCTACGTTCTCCCTACGCAGAGCTGGTTGGACATCCTACGTATTCACCCACGAAAACACACTGACAGATGGACATGATGATACCAGCATTATAGATCACATTCTCACCCGTGGTTATAAAATATTAGGAGCTAAGGTATTATAAATTATAAGGCTAAATAAATAAAAAAGAATGCCATAAGTTATTACAACCAAATAATATATAATAATATTTGATTTAGGACGTCTGAGTGATATAGTAGTTAGTGTCTAAAAATAGATGCTGCGCATTGCTTTTTATTTAGTGCGTTGTATTTATATCTGTTGATATGATTTTTGGGGCCCTTTATAGCTTGCTGTTCGGTGTGAGCCTAGGCTCGGTGTTGAAGACCGTACTTTGATCTATAATGGTTAACTTTAACAAATTGTGACTTGGATGAGAGTTGTTTCATTGGCACTCAAACCACATCTTCTTATATCTATGTAATTATCTCATAGAACCAAATGTGAAAATAACTTTAATAAGTTTGCCATATATATCCACTGCTTTTTATCTTTAGTTTCCTTTATGAAGCAAAATTTCATCATTTTTATTTAAAGTGTGGATTAATTTTTCTTGATTTTGGTAATTATTTTTTCAAAATTTTACTACTCTTTATGTTCTACAATTATATATTGTGAAGTTGACATATACATACTATTATCATAATTATATTGTCAAAAGAAAGAGCACCCATTTTCTTACTATTACAGAGAGTACTTGACCAACTTCCGCCTGAACAGAAGTTCCCATTGTCTGATCACTACGGAGCAGAAATATCTGTGCGCACCAATTGTCGCAGCGATTTGAAGGACTCGGAAGATTTGATTGATTAAAGCACATGCATAACATTTTGCTAAGCGATCTAATAATTTAGGTCTATTTATGCTATATAAAGCGATTAGATTAAATTTTATTTATTTATATTGATAGTAGCTGCATGCATTTCTTGTAGATAAAGTTACTATATATACACATACGTTAAGGATGTAGTCATTTCCGGTTTATGCATTTTTATCAGATTTTTTGACTCCTTGTTTTTTTTCCTACTATTTTGCCCCATATCACCCCCTTTTCTTTTCATAGAAGACTTCAATAGCTCATTAAAATTCATTACCAAAATTTAAGCAGATTCTGGATTTATTTTTTTACGATTTGAAACCCAAATAAAGCCTATGCTAAATGTAAGGTAAAAATCCGAGACAGCCTTTTCCCGCCATTTTAAAAATCAATATACTTCGCTTATTTGTTCCTCAACTATTGCTCTTCTGATTGATAGCATCAATTTGGAATTCCTGATTTTATTAATATAAACTGACTACATCCTTAAGTTTATTTCTAAGCGTTTTTGTCTTTCATTGACGCTCTCAAGAAAATACAAGTAGACGACTCTGCACAAGCTGCGTTTAGCTTATCTTTTTTTTCTGGTGACAGGAAAAGCTGAAGTGATGCTGCATATAACTGTTTGAGTGCATTTTGTTTCATATTGATTTTTAAAAATTAATATAGTATTAAATTTGTAATATATTAATGCATTTTACTACTGTACCAGGAAATTTGAATATAAGTGTTTTCGAAAGACCTCACGAATTGTTTTGTATATATTCAAATGTATATACTGATACTTTTTTAAATGAATCACTATTAGTCATTTTTTTTACAAAATGATACTTTTGCCAAGTATTTTACATCTATGCAAATTACTTTAGCACGACAAGAGTTTTACTTTCAGAATAGGGGTTGAGGATTGTAAGTTCTGAAAAAATTTCACAAAAATATTTCTTTTGAATATCACAAAAATATTTCTATTAAACATCACAAAAAATGTATAGATACAGGAAACCTTGTCATATATCAAAATAATTTATAGATGACCCAAAGATATAGTTACAGTTACAATAACTATTTCAACCTAGCTTGTTTTTAAAGCTAAATTCAAATAAACGATCATAGTTAATGCACCGGATGATGTAACATTTTTTTTTATTTCTACTACAGAGAGTTATGGACCAAGCCATATATGGAAAATCGTATCCTTTATCAGATCATTATGGAATTGAAGTCACTGTAGAAACTAACTGTAAAACTGGTTGTCATCACCATTATTGAATGTACATTTATGTATTGAATTATGTAATTAATGAAAGAATGTTTATACTAATTGACCAATAATAATAATAAAATCGAATGAGTCACATTTTTATCTAAATTTGGGTTGTTCATTTTTTTAAAAGGTATTAAGATTTGATGTACTACACGGATGCGCAGTCTCGAAAAAATATTAACCGAATCATGCCCTCTTTGCTTTACAACGGAACACTGAAGGATTAATTTAACCCCAATACGGCAAGTTTCACTGCACCAACATGTTTGGGCTAACATTCCTTATGACAGTCAAAATCATAGAACAATATTCCCTTTTGTTCCTGTACCTCTTCTTGTATGAAACCAGCAAGTTGTTGCTTGGATACATAAATGATTTTTATCAACAGGAGTTTAACAAATTGTTAAACAAAGCTTTGAATTTTTTGGCAAAACCTTTCGGAATTTGGGTCCTCAATGTTCCTCAACTTCGTACTTTTTGCCGTTTTTGTCTCTTTTGATTCGAGCATCACCGATGAGCCGTCTACTAGAACCCGCGAATGTCGTACAAAATTTTAATCCTGGTACATGTATATATGATGAGTTTATTTGGTTTTATTTTTGTTTTTGTAGCAGTTAAGTGTTTCTGTTATTCCGTTGTTTTCCCCTATAGTTGATGTGTTACCCTAGGTTTTGGTTTGTGACTCGGATTTGTTTGAACTTAATTGATTTATGACTATTAAAAAGAGGTATACTACTGTTGCCTTTATTTATTTGTTACATAAATACTGATACATTTTCAGTTGGTTAACTTCAAAGTTTTACTGAAACAAAACTAATCACCAAAAGCAACATTTAAATTTCATTTTTACATATTTTAAATAATTATTTGTGTAATGTTGATGTATTTGATTGCGTTCTTTATAAAAGGTTGTATACCTACCAATGTCCTTAGACCGTAGAATATGAGATGTTGATTTTTTGAAGTTGTTCTTCTGATATATTCGCTCGAAATTTTATGATAATATCTAATTTCGCGGCTCATCAATGCATGTTTTAAACTAAAAGTTTCAAATTTATTTGTCTTTGGTAAAATGAAATTTGGTTTGTCTGAATGCACATCTGAAGTATCAAGATCGACACCATTTCATGATATTCAGTATATTTCGCCATGCATATGTCTTAGTCAATATTTTCTCCATGATTTAATAAAACCTACATCTTTTTTTTTCGATACCAATTCCCTACCTTTCATCATAAGCAATGGTGCAGAATCTGAAAGTGTTTACTTCAAACGCCAAGACAGTACAATGTTTATATTGCTAAAACGAACTTGTACTGTTATACCACTGTCCCTGGTAAGGGGAGGGTTGGGATCCCGCTAACATGTTTAACTGTCGTTTGTTTATGTGTTACATATTTGTTTTTCGTTCATTTTTTACATAAATAAGGCCGTTAGTTTTCTCGTTTGAATTGTTTTACATTGTCTTATCGGGACCTATTATAGCTGACTATGCGATATGGGCTTTGCTCATTATTGAAGGCCGTACGGCGACCTATAGTTGTTAATGTCTGTGTCATTTTGGTCTTTTGTGGATAGTTGTCTCATTGGCAATCATACCACATCTTCTTTTTTATATTATGTTAACTTATTTCTGTAATATAGGGATATTTTCCAAAAGGTTTGCTGTGTCCTGTGATGAGATTTATTCATTAGAAACAATTAAGACAAAATATTTCCAACGGAAACCGGCCGTTATTAATATATATATTTACAAGTTCATCATATTCATAGAAAACTTCAAATATTTAAAACAAAATGTAAAGTAATGGAATTAATTTGTTCATCATTCAAGATACGATATTTTTTTCTCTACCGCAGTCGAAGTACTTATAATATCCCTCTGTTAATACAGATTTTGTCAATAAAGCACTGTTTTCAACTAGACTGTTTAAATTTGTACTGAGCTCTATCAGTTGTACATTTCATTTTAAATAAGTAAACCAGAAAACTCCATAGAATTAGGTTTTCATTGACGGTTTTAATTCTGTGTTGACATATAGATCCGTGTCCATGTCTTTCCTATGCAATTCTGAAATAAACGTTCGTAATAATATCAACTTTTTCAAAACTGCCTTTTTGTAAAATGCAATAAATTAAAGTTGTACGGATGTCCTCCATAAGATATAACTTTGTTTTTAAAGCAAATTTAGTTGAATAAAATAAAAGTCGGTTATTGTGAATAATTTTGATCATTGCAAAATGTTTCAATTTAACTTATTTCTAAAAGATTGATATATCACTATCATTTTATTGCTTTTTCTTGTTTGTATACTAGATTACTTCAAGTATTATTGCCTATCTTAATGCATTAGGTATTTGTGTCGGTTTTATTGAAAGAAAAGTGTTAATGTAAGACGCCAACGTCTGTGTCAAAACTAGTGTAAATTTTATGAAAATATGATCATTCTTTAAAATTATCATATTTCAAAACGACACCGTCGTCTTAAATCCTAGGCTTTCAAATATTTGGCTTTGAGCGTTCCTAATGAAGGTAAATCCAGAAAAGCGGTTCGGACGCATGAAATTTATATAACGTGTTATTTTCATTTTTTACATCACTGGGTCGGTACCTCTTCTGATGGACTATCAGTTTCCGAGGGTATCATCAGCTCAGTAGTCAGTACTTCGGTACTGACATGATTTATCCTTTCTAAAAATTGGTCGTTTATACATTTTGAAATTATAAAGAAACTGAGGTTTCGACACCCACAGGCAAAGATGGCATTAGAAGGATTTGGCTATTTTATTAGGTTATTTTTTGTCTCTTTAATTGTTTCGGTTCTTATAAACCCTAGCCTTTTCAATTATAAAGCTTTGAGCGTTTCTGACGAAAATCCCAGAAAAATGCTTGGGAAGCATGTAATTTATATAACATGTTGTTTTCATTTCTTACCGGCTGCATTATTCATAGTTTTGTTAGCATATACAGTGTTGTTGCTCTTTACTTCGCCAAATTCTTCATATGTGCTTGAGCTGTAGAAAAAAAACATAATGACAAAAAACTGTCAAACAATATTCTATTTCTTAATAAACAGACACCAGTCGTTAACTGATGTTCCAATATCACATACAAAGTAAGGTACAATTAGTTGTACGACTTTGCCCCCCGCAGAGCTATAGAAAAACAGTACATTAACGGGTGTTACACGGACTCTTTTTAGATGATACACGGACTCTTTTTAGTTGTTACACGGACACTTTTTATGAATAGAATCACTCGTCCATGATCAGTGAGTTCATGGGCACTTTAACTTTCAATTAGATTTGAAATATCAGTACACTAAGGGATTAGACATTTAACTTTAAAAAAAAAGGGGGGCTATCTCCTAAAAAAGATATTTTGATCCCAAATTTTATGAGAAAAAAAATATTATGGTCTAGCAGATGACAAATTAATGTTTTGCACGATTCCTAATTTTCCGAATACCGTAAATATTGCTAATTTAAACCAAAAAAAATTGGGGGATGACGTTGAAAAGTAAATAGTCAATAATTAGCATATTGATCTATTGTAATAAAAATTCATAATATCTAATAAAATTTGTAGATTTAGCTAACAAGGTCCTTATATTTGTATAAAGTAACATTTGTTTATAGTGGAAAGTTGTTTTAACGTTAAATAAGCTACAATTGAAAAATGCTTGCTAGTCCCTCTCTGTGATTACCTTTAGATAACTCTGGGTCATTTCCCAAACAATCTATCATGAAGGGAAGATAAATAATACACATTTCAATCATAGTCTTTTTAAAAATGTTGAACGGACATTTATATTGGTATGTAATCATTTTAAACGTTTCAAATTTATGAAATTATATTCGTACATCAATGTTTTTGATACACCAATAACAAAAACTGAAATATATTGAATTGATACATTTTGTAACTATTCAAATTTATATCAGAAACCTAAACTTAATTATAAAATAATGAACCTGTTAAAAGGAGACAATACTGTGGTGTACGTCAAGAATACAACAATGGCTGACTAACAATGCTTTAATGACTGAAGGGGAGTAACTCTGATACATAATGTTTAGTACATAACTATGGAACACAATACATGACATCTCCCTTTTTAAAGTTTTTAAAGTTCGTTCTCAAAAATGTCTATTTCTTATTTACTAAATTAAACAATTTGAATATCAATAATCAGTAAAATTAATGTCTTTCTTTGACTAGAAAAATTAAGAAAAATGTAACTAACTACTATCAACTACTAAATTGAAACAAATTAACAGTTTTTGTATTTCATACAAAGTGTTCTGTGAGGTACGCAGGTTTCCTTGAGATGCGTCCAGATCTGGTTACAGTTGTTGGATCGGTCGGAGCGGAAGCTTGGTTTAGTGTTTCTTTATGATCGTGATTTATAACTGTTGGCGGTTCGCGATCGATTGAATTGTCTACCATTGGAAACTCAAGGTCATTTTGTGAATTGTCCTTGTTAAACACTTTTTCGCTGGTTTTTAAGATGTGTTTTCGGTTTCGTCGATAAAGTTTATCATTTTCGGCGCGTAACACATAGGAACGTTCACTGTGTGCTGTGTCAACTATTGCTGGTTCCCAAGTACTTTTATCTTCTTTCTTAAAGCGGACAATTTCTCCTGGCGCAATACTCGGTAACGGTTTCGAAGTTTTGTCGTAATAGTGTTTTTGACGTTTTTGACGTTCCATTAGTTCTTTTTGTTTTGATCCAAAAGCTTTCGGCTCGAGCAGTTCCGTTGACATGGGAAGTTTTGTCTTCAACTGTCGGTTAAACAACAACTGTGCGGGTGAAAGTCCCACTCCTTCGATAGGAGATGCACGATACTCCATTAAGAAAATGTAAATGTCACTTTGTCCTTCTTCGGCTTTCTTGAACATATCCTTAATTGTTTGTACATAACGTTCAGCTTCTCCGTTGGATTGAGCATAACGCGGACTAGAAGTTGTGTGAATAAAGTCCCATTCATGTGAAAAGTCCTTGAAATTAGCACACGCAAATTGCGGTCCGTTGTCACTTATAACTTCTGACGGAACACCATGCCTGGCAAACATGGACTTAAATGCTGAAATTGTCGATACACAAGACAATGACGGAAGCAATGCAATTTCTGGATATTTAGAGTAATAGTCTACACAAAGTAAATAATGCTTTCCTTTGAACTCCAGTAAATCTGCTCCTAACTTTGTCCACGGACGCGACGGAATATCATGAGATTTGAGCGGTTCTCTACAGTTTGCCTTTCTAAACTTATTACATATGCTACAGCTTTTAATGAAGTTTTCAATATCACTGTTCATATTACGCCAGAATAGTATTTCACGGGCACGCTGTTTTGTCTTAACAATGCCAAGATGTGCTTCGTGCAATTTCACTAACATCTCTCGTTGAAGTGATTTCGGTATGAAAATACGTTGGCTTTTGTAAAGTAGTCCATCAATCACAGTTATTTCATCCCTGAAATTCCAATAAGACTGAATGTCATCTGGTAACATTTCCTTACTGTTTGGCCATCCTGACACAACGGAACTTAACTTTCTCAGATTTTCATCGGCTTTGGTCGCGTCTTTGTTTTCCGTTATCTTTCTAGACGAAATAGGTAGTTGTTTTTCAATGTAACTAATATCAAGTTCATCATCAATAAGTTTGTCATTGCTATCTGGTAGATAGGCTCTGCTAAGTGCGTCGGATATAAACATAAGTTTTCCGGGAACGTACACAATCCGTAAATCATATCGCTGTAGTTTCATTAACATGCGTTGTAAACGTGGTGTAGCTCGATAAAGCGGTTTGTCGTAGATTGCAACTAACGGCTTATGGTCGGTTTCAATGACGGCTCGGCGACCGTAAATATAATGATCAAACTTTTCGCAACCGTACAAGATTGCTAACATTTCACGCTCGATTTGCGCATATCTACATCGCGTCTCGGTGAGAGCTCTGGATCCGTATGCCACGGGCTGTTTATTTTGTAGAAGTACAACTCCAAGACCTTTAGAGCTTGCATCCACTGATATCGTAACAGGTTCATTCACATTATAGAATCGTAAAACTGGAGCTGACGATACTAACAGCTTAAGTTCTTCGAAACTTTGGTGTTGCTCATGATCCCAATGCCACTGTATGTCACCTTTTAGCAATTTACGGATCGGATCGGAAACATCTGATAGATTAGGTATGAACTTGGCCAAATACTGTACTATACCAAGGAACCTTTTAACTCCTGCCACATCGGTCGGTGCTGGCATTTCTTGTATGGCACGCACTTTTTCCGGATTAACTTTTAAGCCGTCTTTGCTTATAACATGTCCAACGTAATGGACTTCCGGTACGCGCAACTCAAATTTCGCTTTATTTAGCTTAAAGTTCATTTGCTGGCATCTGTTGAGCATCTTACGAACGCGGTCGTCGTGTTGTTCATCATTCTCTCCCCAAACAAGAATATCATCAACGATACATTCGACCCCCGCAAGGTCTACAAACATTTCTCGGACAGCTTTCGAGAAGACTTCCGGTGCGGAACTTATACCAAACGGTAATCTACGGTATCGATAACGTCCAAATGGCGTATTGAAAGTTAATAGTTTTGAACTATCCTCGTCAAGACGAATCTGCCAGAATCCATGTGTTGCATCAAATCGGGAAAAGACGCTTGCTTTAGGCAATATTTCAACAATCTCATCAATTGTTTCTAAGTGATAATGTTCACGCTTGATCACACGATTCAAATCTTTCGGATCTATACACACGCGTAGTTTTCCAGGTTTCCTAACTACTACCATACTATGAACCCAATCGGTCGGCTCGTCCTGTTTTGCGATGACACCGAGGCTCTCCATACGGTCTAATTCTGTTCGGACTTGATCACGCAGTGCTGCTGGAATTTTACGAGGCGGGTGAACTACGGACGGAATCAGAGGATCTACTTCAATATGATGTGTTTTAGGCAATGTACCTAGTCCTTTAAATGTTTCACCATAATCACTTATTACTTCTTCTTTTGTCAGTGGTTTATCTACGGCGCAAACTCGTACAATGGCTCCTATTTCGCTACACGTGTCGACACTCAATATCGGCTGTGAATCGGTCGGTACTATGAAAAATTTCAGATTGTATTTTATGTCTTTGAATGTACACTTTAACATTCTTGTACCAATCGGTGATATTTTGTGTCCATCGTATGTTACGAGTTTAATACGATGGTGCCGAAATTATATACGATAGCAAAAGATGGATATACGAAGGTTAACCGAAGACGGGTATTTAAAATTCATATCTCAGCCGAAGCCTACACGATGGATCACAAAGGCTACACGATGGATCACGAAGGCTACACAATGGATTACGAAGGCTACACGATGGATTACGATGATGGCACGATGGCCATACGATGTCTAAAAGACGTCGTGTACAGCTTACGATCAGTGGCGTAGCCAGGCTACTTTTGAGTGTACGCCCTAACCTCGGCGAGAAGTTTGAAGGCCCCAATCGAATCTAAGTTCTAACATCTACTAGTAGTGGGTTCGAGGGGAAGCACTTTTCTGATATAAAAAAAACCCCAATCAATAGCAAGTTGAACATACTTTAGAGACTATCTTTTTAATCTTTTATGTTTAAATTAATGCATTGACCAGTGTGTTGATTTAGAATCCAATGGTCATTGGTGTTAGAGAAAATATCCAAACCAGTTACTTTAAAATAACGTTTATAAGGAACCGTAGCGCAAAGCAGTAACTCAAACAAAACCCCTTTTGTGCAAATGACGTTAATGAATATGAAATGATTAATTTTGATAGATGTTCAGGTGCATTATGACAATTCATAAAGGGTTCCGTGGGACTGTGGTGTTCGCCTGGATTACCGCTTCCTAGCGAAAATTAAATCCATTTATCAGCCCATTGCAGGGGTTTAAATAATCAAACATTTTCTTTAGATTTTTTTCGTGAAAAATAATAATCACAGACCGTCTGTTAATTGCTAAAAGGTAAGTCCGTATGTCAATGGAAAAAGATATATATAACTTTATATTCTTAAAATTTTGCTTCATACATTAATTTCTTTGCTTATTTTGTATGTCACAAACTTTATGGTTAAAGTTATATGGCAATAATTTAATTTTGGATGTAACGCGTCTTCTGATTGGCTGACGTTATTTTGTTATCAGCCCATAGACATAATTTAGTCATGTGACCGTGACGTTATCAACGGTTTTTTTTATGGTTTTCTACGGTTTAAAATGGAATTTAGAATTAAATTATAAGAAATGATTGAAATATTTTTTCTGTCTATTCGAAATAACATTAAAAATGTGGTGCACACTGATTAATAACCCGCTACGCGCGTTATTCAGTGTGCACCAAATTTTTCATGTTATTTCTTCATAAACAGAAAAAAAATATTACAGTCATATCTTAAATAGATATTTGAATCTGAATTTGAATAAATCACAAAAAAGCGTTTGCCAAAGTTTCATAAAATTCGACAAAGGTTTGACAAAATATTTGAAGTGTAACAAACTTTAACCACAGACAGTGATGCTCTGTATACTCTAATGAGAATAAAAAGCTTCTGTCCAACTTTCGTAAAATTTCACGAAGATTTGACAAAATAATTGATATTAAAAAAAATGTAAACATACTAAACCTAAATGTTGACACGCCTGACGAAAACCAGGATCGCTATTTCTTGCTTTCGCGACAAAAATGTCACAGGCTCGGCTAAAATCAAAGCTCATATTAGAATCTCAGCTGATAATGAATTGCGTTCAACAACTTTCAAAAGTAAAAAGATTTCCCAGTAGATTCAGACTTTGACTGACAGAAAAATAACAAAATAAATATATAATACAGTACCATTTGATCGAAAGTAAATTCCATCACTTTTATTCGCAATTACAAGATATTGAGAAAAAAAATTACAAGCTTTTAAACCAGATCTTTTTGATTTATTGAGATTATTTTTTTTAACCAAAATTCAAGTGAACGCCCGGACGTTTGGACGTAAACGTAGATACACGCCTGACGATGCGTTTAAATTATATGCCTAAGGCATCGCGCGTTTTAAATTGTTTGATCAATATTGAATATATATTATATTGTACATTTAATTTCTGGTTTAATCAAAAGACGGAAGACCGTGGGCTTGAAGGGTAAAACTTGACTCCGAGTCTCTGCATATAATGCCACTAGTCCTATAACATATGACTTCGCATTCTTATTCAATTTTTAACGTTTTTATACTGATATTTTCATTTTTTATTTTTTTTGAATTGGCACATTGATAGTAAAAAAAAATATCAGAACAGTAAATAGAAATAGTAAATAATGCCCCCGAGGTCATATGTTATAGGACTACTGTAAAATGTGTGCTCTAGTCTGAATAATCACCCATAATTATGCCCATGTTTACTGATCTATCTAAAAGGTAAGGTAATGGGTTCGTTGATCCCTTTTATTCAAAAAGAGCTCTTTCCAGGAGAATATCATAATAATATAGACAAAAGGAAGGATGTGGGGAAAGCAACAAATGCGGCAAAATATGACATATAGAAAACAAAATGGTTATGGAGTAAACATTCGTGGGACAACAACTCAGACGATACATAAAAAATCAGAATAATGCAGAAAAAGTTGGTTTCCCTATATACGTGTACCTGCAGTGTTGGTGTACGAGGCGCGTTTATGATTTCATTATGTTACTTGATATGAAAAATTGACAAAAAATGATATATAATTACTTGTAAAAGTAAATCCTGAGCCTGTAATAGCTGCTCTTCTTGTTCCATTTGAATTAATAGAAACAACGCTATCGCCTTTCTTGTTCTCATAGAATATGATATGAGCTCCATGTTTTGTGAATGTCTTTCTTAACTGTTGTATTAGACTGACCAGTGCATATCGCGCATGGCACTTTAAATGTATTTTAGCGCGTAAATTAACTTACATTTAGCTAGATTTATTGCCGTCGTAGGTCCATCTTGTCGCCTTCGTACTTTTATTCGATGGCAACACGACGGGATTACGAGGTCTTCACGAAGTCGTGTTGTCATCGTAAGACCTGCGGGTAGCTTCGTGATTCATTCGTGTAGACATCGTAATGTCAAAACTGCCCGATGGAAACGATGGAAACACGAATGAAAAACGATGTTCAAAGATGCATTCCCGGTGATATTACGATGGTGAGGATGGTGATACGAACTCAATACGATAACTATTTTACATCCCAGTTGTTTTAGATTAGACGAAAAACCATTTACAATTCATAAAATCTAGTTAAGAACGCAACACAACCATAACAATATACTTTATATATTACTATATGATGTATACCCTTTTTGACCCCCAAAAACGATGAGTAGATATCAAACAATGTAAACTCGCCCCACTTGCAAATCGGCCCACACTATATCACCACTTTATAAATATATTGTCCCACTCTTTTTTACCGACTTTCCCCACTTTGAAAAGTGTAAAATCAAATTGAACAATCAGTCTGTAAACTCACTTATTAACGAAAAAGGTTAAAACCCCACCGAATAAAAGTCTGACAACTCGCCCCACTTATAAAAAGATGTCAAATAACAATTATTTCGTATCCAGTCGTCCTGGTGTAGTGGTATGTGTCGTGGCATGATATGCTAAAGGTCTTGAGTTCGAATCCCAGCATATACACTGGATTTTTTCTACGTGAATTTTGATAGATAGTCTTTTCCGTCTAAATTGATCTTTCCACTTTTCCGTGGAAAGACCTATTGGATTTCTTCTGATTATTATTTGGTCTTTCCACTTTTCGTGGAAAGACCTTTTGTTTTTCTTTTGATAATTTTTTTTTCTTCTGCCGTCTGAGATGCTTTTTTGTCTTACAACATATCGAATGCATTTTTTGGCCAATGATGTTGTACAGTAATGGGGGTTTCAAAACTCACCTTGTGTGACCGAACACTTATTCTTATAGGAGTTATCTCCCCGCGTCCCCTTTTTCTTGTTATTGCTATATCTCTAAAACCGTAAAAGATTTTAGCAAAATGTTTTCACCAAACTGTTCGTCTACTCTTGAGAATAATTTGGTCTATTTTGACTTGAGTGATCGGAAGACATCTTATGGGAGTTATTTCCCTTTGAAAATTTAAGATAGGCGATTTGTTGGATAAATTCATACGTTATAAGTCGTAGAGGCCTACAGTCTTTTGATATGAAGTCCTTGGTCCATTTGAAGGAAATTGATGTCAAGGTCAAAGGTCAAGGTCATGTTCTAAATTTGAATTTTGCTTGTTATCGTTATTCCACAGAAACTGTGACAGTAAATGATATGATGTGTGTTTGCCAAATAACTGTTAACAATAAGGCGCAACTTCAACCTATTTCAGTCAAAGTGTTTTTGTTAATCCTTATAGGAGTTTTCTCCCCTTATGTACTTCAAATCAGTATTTCTCCACAACCATACAAGTGATTGACCTCCGTTCTTCCGTTTTGAGTTCACTGACCTATGACCTTGAAATTGAGATCAAGGTCGAAGGTCAAGGTCATGTTATAAATTTGAATTTTGCTTGTTATTGTTATTCAAAAGAAACTGTTACAGTTATTGATATGATTTGTTTGCCAAATTACTGTGTACAAAAAGGCGCAACTTCAACCTATTTCAGTCGAAGTGTTTTGGTTAACCCTTGTAGGAGTTTTCTCCCCTTATGTATTTGAAATCAGTATTTCTCCACAACCATACAAATGATTGACCAGGGGTCTTTTAATTTGAGATTACTGACCTATGACCTTGTAATTGAGGTCAAGGTCAAAGGTCAATTTGACGTTCTACATTTTGACCTTCGCTAAAAATTATTTTCTGTTCATAATAAAACAATTAAGTCTTCTGCATATACCTACTAATCTTATTTTTTTATATCAATTTGAAGAACCAAATTACATCAACAAGGAGTGACATTTTCTAACATCGTTTTTTAAATTTCATTCTTATTATCGAGGTGGAAAGACCTGCAATTGTTCTCTGAAGAATTGGTTTTTAAGTTGTTTTTTTTTCTTCTGCCGTCTGAGATGCTTTTTTGTCTTACAACATATCGAATGATTTTTTGCCAATGATATGGTACAGTAATGGGGGTTTCAAAACTCACCCTTGTGACCGAACACTTATTCTTATAGGAGTTATCTCCCCACGTCCCCTTTTTCTTGTTATCGCTATATCTCTAAAACCGTAAAATATTCCAACAAACTGTTTTCACCAAATTGTTTGTCTACTCATAAGAATGTTTTGGTTTATTTTGACTGGAGTGATCGGAAGACATCTTATGGGAGTTATTTACCTTTGAAAATTTAAGATAGGCGATATGTTGGATAAATTCATACGTTATAAGTCGTAGAGACCTACAGTCTTTTGATATGAATTCCTTGGTCCAATTGAAGGAAATTGAGGTCAAGGTCAAAGGTCATGTTTTAAATTTGCTTGTTATCGTTATTCAAAAGAAACTGTTACAATAAATGATATGATGTGTTTGCCAAATAACTGTTTACAATAAGGCGCAACTTCAACCATTTAAGTCAAAGAGTTTTGGTTAACCCTTATAGGAGTTTTCTCCCCTTATGTATTCGAAATCAGTATTTCTCCACAACCATATAAGTGATTGACCTGGGGTCTTTTGATTTGAAATCACTGACCTTTGACCACAAAATTGAGTTCAAGGTCAAAGTTCAATTTGACGTTCTAGATTTTGACCTTTGCTAAAAATTCGTTCTGGTTCATTATAAAACAATTAAGTCTTCTGCATATTTTTTTCATATCAGTTTGATTTACCACATTACATCAACACGGAGTGACATTTTCTAACATCATTTTTTAAATTTCTTTCTTATTATCGAGTTGGAAAGACCTTCAATTGTTCTCTGAAGAATTGGTTTTTAACTTTTTCTTTTCTTCCGCCTAATTTTATCCTTTGCTGTTTTTTTGTTTCGCAAGATGTGGCTTAGATTTTTGGAATATGATATCGAACAGTTTATACGCGTTTGAAACCAACTCTGCTTAACCGAATACTTTCCCAAATAAGAGTTATCTCCCCGAACACTGTTTTTCTTGTTATCTCTAAGGCTTCGCAACCGTATAAGAAACCGACAAATTTATTTTTCCAAATTGCTCGTTATATCTCAGGATGTTCTGTTTTATTTTGACTGAAGCCGTATATAGATTTCATATGAGAGTTATCCCCCCTTTTATGTTTGATATAAGAATATGCATTTCTAATTGGTAAACCATAAGTGATAGAGACCTAGGGTCTTTTGATTTGAGATCCTTGGTCCAAAAAATGAAAATAAGGTCAAGGTCAAAGGTCAAGGTTATATTATAAATTTTGATTTTGGCTTTTTTTTTACTATTTTCAATACCGTATAACTTATCGACAAATTGTTTAATAAATTGTTAGTTGCGACATGTCGTAACACGTAAATTTTAGTCGAAAGAGTACGTAGATATTTGATGCCAGTTTTGCCCCCTTTTATATCTTATATTAGTTGTAAGGTAATACAACTCATTCACAATATATAGTAGAGGCCTAGAGTCTTTTGATTTGCGGTCCTTGGTTGATGACCTCGAAATTGAGCTCAAGGTCATAGGTAAATGTAACGTTCTAGATTTTGACCTTTGCTTTTACCTCATATGTATACATGATCAAAACATGGGACTTTTTAAATTAGGTTGCAAGCAATGTGATCCAGAAATTGACAACCGGAAGTGACCTTTTGTAAACCGGAAGTAGCTATATCTTGTACTTAATTAATGAAAAAGTATATAGAACCATATATTTTTGGAATCAGTGTCAAGTAAACAATAAAAAATTACCGGAAGTAAAAAAGGATTTCCCTTATTTATATCTTTTTGTATAAAAACCATATATTTTTGGAATAAGCGTTCAATAAGCTGTCATTTGACGCTAAAATTGACATTTAAAACCAAATTTTAATATTTTCATATAAAAAATGTCTGAACTGGTGGAAAGACCACCAATGGATCTCTGAACAATTGGTTTTTAATTAATTATAAGTTTTATAGTGGATTTCACATTCCCGCCAAAATGTTACAGAACAAAGGAAAGCATGCATAACAAAGAAACTCAAACTGGGGTGATCTGGTAGGGGTGATCCGGCTCAGATCACCCCTGTTAGAACAAAGGAGCTGGGATGTAATATAATGTGATCATGCACGAACCTTATATATCAATTTGGATGAGTAACCACCAACCAATAGGATAATTGGTAGTCGAAAATGGCAAAGCTTAAATCAGCAATTTCGTCAAAGACATTATTTCGACGTCTTCCGTGTTTTTCGTTTCAAGAAAAATATCAACATATGAAGCAAACCTACTAGTCTTACTATTACATGTAAGTGTTATGTTATTTTGCGGGTGAAAATCGGAAAAAGAAAGGCCATGTCTTCAGAATTTTGCAAAATTCTTTAATATTTATCTGCCAAGTCTACTTTGAAGATTCCACAAAAAAAAACAAAAAAGACTGTAAAATATCAACCAACTGACTTAGTCGAGGATAATGCCACACAACAGACAAATAATAGACAAAACGGGGAAAGTAAATCATACAATATCTTTTCGAATGGGCGAAGGTACAAAGTCGTTGAAACAAATTATAATAAAAACTTTCATTGGGTTATTCAACACTCCTGTTGATCGCACCTATCAAAGAAAACTGTGAATAACAAATACAACAGAGACAGTAAATAATTTTGAAAATTAGCGATACTATTCATCTAATTGTTTTTTGCCTTGTAACTTAGTTTCTGCTAGCAATTTTCCAGCTTCGTCTACATTTTAAAGAGTTTATCCCCAAATTTACGCGATAAACAAGGGCTAGCGTGTCTAATATGAATACTGATTTCCTGATAGATGAGTGTTGTTGAGAAAGGGGACCGGATTGAGGGGGTAATTCACAAAGGACTGAAAATAAAAAATCATTCTTTTAATAGTTTTACAATATTTGGTTGATACTGGTGGATTGTGTAGTCAAAGAACAGGTTGTCGAAACGGCAACCCTCTTTTCATCGCATACATCATTTTACTTATCAAATTAATGAAAACAAAAAGAGAATACAATCATAACATGACGGTTGACACGTCTAGAAGATAATGCATGTTTAACCTTTCAGGGCAATTTGGCTCACTCTCAGTTTTTAGGTAGCGTTCGTGATGCTCCGTGTTGTCGTCTGCATTGTTTTAGTTAAATATTGCTCTTTGTATTTTCTACAGTTCTTTTAAAAGGAACCAAACCAACCAGTGGTTCTAAATGGTACATTTGAATTTATCCTTTCGTCATAATGGTTAGATGACTGGTTATTTTTGTGTGACACTGAATATCATGCACGTATGATCCCTTGTCGTAGTAATGTAACTTTCGTCTCTGATACCGAATGTGGTATCAACGAATTAAAATACTCACTGATTTGAACTTGCGATGAGCATAACGATAGGTATCACTTAAAGATCAATAATTGCCTATCATTTCGGACTACTGAGTTCACTCCCGGTTTTTGTTACAATATTTATATTCAGTATTCAGTTTGCTATTCAGTACTATTGCTTTTCGTTTCATTGATTTTTGTTTACTTTTTTGTCGCGATGTTATCTATTTCTTGGGAATAACAGTATTTGATCGACCACTTGTTTCTTTTACGCTCTTTCTTACTTACTAATATACCTTTTGCTCGCTCTATTTTGCTGATAATCATCATCTGAAAAAAAAGTCAGTTCGAAGCAGTTGAATGTTTAAAATGCACAATTTATGTTGACAACAATACATGTTCATTTAGATCAAGATAATTGAGGTTTGATGAAAATTAATGTTTACGACAAACGAGATAATTACCTTTGAAATTGTAAACTTTCCGCGTCTATGAAGTTATATACCAGGATCTGCTCCATAGAAGTATATATCTCAATACGATATTCCAGAGATTGTGTTTTATATCTTGATTTTCTTGATAGATGTTTGCTGTTTATAAAAAGTAATATAAAAAGTAATACAACAACATATAAACCTGTTCATACTTATAAAAAGGGGTGAGTCTAAATTCCTAATATGTTTTATTGATGCTTGAACTACTTAAGTTTTTGAAAACTTTCTAAAAAGAAAAGAAACTCAGGGTAATGTTATTGTTGTTGAAGGCAGCATGGTGACCTATCGCTGTGTAGATCTATATATTTTTAATATTTTTGTTGAATAGCTTTTTCTATAAAAATTTTCAGATCCAATGATATTGTTGATTATAATTCTTCTGTGAAAAGTTGTGAGAGTACACATGCTATATTTGACTAAACATATGAATGAGTCACCAGCTATTGGTGATGCTGTTCATGTTGGTATCAACAATATCTTTATTGACAGTTCAATGATATCCTCAATGTGTAAAATAAGCTACGTTCTAAAATATTATCTTGTTTTATCCACAAAAATTCACAGTTCCAATTATTTTCTCACTTTTGTTCGTGCAGTTTCATCAATGTAATTGGTCAGAATTTTATCATTCAGGTGCATAAAAGACATACACAAGCTATACAGTCTATACAATATTATACCAATTATACACTCGCCTGTTTTATAATCTTGTAACGCATTATACAAATGCTGGTCAGATTGCGCCGTTTGTCTGTAAATTTTAAAACAAAGGCATACTTTGGTAATTAAAACATGCACTCAAAATTGTGATGTCAAATTTATCGCAGTCGTTCTTTCAAATTGTATGTTACTTATAAAGACACAACGATTAAAACAAAGAACTTCCCATAATTTATATGTTGATCCTTTGAATACATTTATTTCATAGCAATTCATGTTTCAACCATTCTGACCGCCAAAATATTTGATGTCTTATACCTAAAGTGGCAATTTAAATGCAACATATCATGTTCCATGTTCTCCTTTCAGTGAAAATACAAGTACAGTTTGTCATGAGCAAAATGATTGTTGGTACATGTAGAGGAGGATCCTCTTACCCTTTCGGAGCACATAAGATCACCACCGGTTGTTGGTGGGGCCCGGATGCTCAATCTTTTTGGTTTTCTATGTTGTGTTTTGTATACTGCTTGTCTTTGATCTTTTTTTCATTTTTGCCATGACATTCTCAGTTTATTTTCGATCATATCCATTTTGTATCTCTTGACGGCAGTTTAGTATACGTTGCCATAAGATACTAACACCGTATCACAACAAGTTTTGTTGTACTGATACTAACACCGTATCGCAACTAAGTTTTGTATTCTGATACTAACACCGTATCGAACTAAGTTTTATTATTCTGATACTAACACCGTATCGCAACTTAGTTTTGTTATTCTGATACTAACAACGTATCGCAACTAAGTTTTGTTATTCTGTACTACATGTAACACCGTATCGCAACTAAGTTTTGTTATTCTGATAATAACACCGTATCGCAACTAAGTTTTGTTATTCTGATACTAACACTGTATCGCAACTAAGTTTTGTTATTCTGATTTCTAACACCGTATCGCAACTAAGTTTTGTTATTCTGTACTAACACTGTATCGCAACTAAGTTTTGTTATTCTGATACTAAACACGTATCGCAACTAAGTTTTGTTATTCTGATACTAACACCGTATCGCAACTAAGTTTTGTTATTCTGATACTAAAACTGTATCGCAACTAAGTTTTGTATTTCTGATACAACACCGTATCGCAACTAAGTTTTGTTATTCTGATACTAACACCGTATCACAACTAAGTTTTGTTATTCTGATACTAACACCGTATCGCAACTAAGTTTTGTTATTCTGATACTAACACCGTATCGCAAACTAAGTGTTTTTTATTCTGATACTAACACCGTATCGCAACTAAGTTTTGTTAGTCTGTAACTCGTTTCAATTTTATACGAATCAAACGAGTAGCTCCGCTCATTTCCTTCAAATAACGAACAGAATAATAAATGAAATTAGATTAAATGAAAGGATACTTGTTCAATAACTCTTCATATTTTTATAACCTGTTCTACTTGGCTATCCAAAGTAACAAAAATTATAATGTAGAGTAGTAAACTCCAAAAGACAGTAACACACGTCTGGGGAGGGAGGGGGCACAAAATTTACATGGTTAACTGGTTAACACCGCCAAATTCGTTTTATGTCTATACCAAACCGAGAATATGTAACGTTTATACAATTGTACAGAGTGTTGGTCTTTCGAACTGTGTCATCTTTTCATATCAGTGTCTTGTGAAGCTTAACTCGTGTTGCTCAGTCTTTAGTTTCCATGTTGTGTTTTGTGTACTATTGTTTGTCTGTTTACCTTTTCTTTTTTAGCCATGTCATTATCAGTTTATTTTCGACTTATTAGTGTTAGTGCCCTTTGGCATATTTCGCCTATCTTTAAATTCATAGCACTTTTTTTAATCTATTTAAGACTACAGGGTGAAACTGTAATTATTTTGTGAAATGAATAGTTGTTTCGTTGGCAATCAAACTGTATCTCCTTATTTAAGTTGGATCTTATTTTGATAATAGAAATACAGAGTGATTTTGTTTTATTTATTCTTAGTATTAATTGATATTTGTGATTTTTTTCCAAAAACATTCATGTATTCGTAGAGAGAAAAACAAACATTTATTTACCTTAGCTCACCAAATGTTGATTCATATACAATGTTGTTGCTGTCTTTGAAGAAAAAGAAAAAAAAAATATTTACAATAATGTAAAACACATTTCTAGTGTTCTTAACAATATATTGATGGGCTCAATGATTTTGCAAAAACATTCGTTGATTTTTAAGAAAAAAAATTGCATTGTGTTTTGTCCAAGTACAGTCAACTGTAGTTTATCGTTGTTCAAATCTCATACTCATAAATCGACTGAATAGGAGCAAAAACATAAGCCGAGGAAACTGAGCGAACCAAAAAGACGTGTTTATAAACAAAGTAAGCTACAGTTATTAGATTATATACGTTGTATAAATAATTGCTGTTAAATAATCTTATATCTGTACCTCTTTTCTTGAACATTCGACGCTTACGGTGCATAAACACAAATAAACTGGTGACGCCTAATGTAAATACGATTACAGCAAATCCTGTTCCTACACCAATTGCAGCCCCATTAATTGATTCATCATTCGGTGACACTACATTAAGAAAAAATAATTATACTTCGTCCAATGACATTGTGTCTTTTCTTTTAAGATAAATACACTGAGATTTTCTCCCCCGATTATAATCAAATTTAAGTCAACATATATGTAAAAATTTCAATATAAACCAATGTATGAACTAAATTAATAAAGCAACGGCCACGTTATGCATGTAATCTTAATAATAACTTTATTTCATGATTTTTAATTATAATTATAACAACTGAAAGCTATTTGTTTATATAACTTCCTTATATAAGTTCAAAATTTGTATGCTTGAAGATGACCGAAGTTTGTTTTTGTTTTGTTTTAAAATGTTTTCTTTATTTTTCATCGGAAAAATTTAACTGAATTATTAGCACTAGTTCACATGCGTTTAATTTAAGTTTTGAAAAATTACTTTAACAGCATGGCAGGATTTGAAAAAAGTCTTATAATTAAATCAACATCTACCTTATGACAATCATCATATCAATTACAATGTTTTAGATTATTTTAACAAAACCTTAGCCAATGAAAGTACATTACTTGTAGGACAAAATTGTACTTCACAATTAAACAATCGGAAATCATGTTCGGAAAGCAAAACAAATCTTTTTTTTTATGTTAATAAACATTCTTACTATGAACTCAAATACATATCGAACAAGTATGTAAATCTAGTTATTTTTTGTACATTTTCACTTACATTGTACATTGACATAAAATGTTTCCTTTGATGTCTGTTCTGTGGGAGATGTCCTGATGCTGTTAGAGTGTTCATAGCATGGCAGGTGTAGTTACCACTGGAATGTCTAAGTATATTTCTGATAAATAACGTTGTACCATAATATCTAAAGACAGTATCATTTTGACGTGTCCACCATACGTATACAGAGGTTGGATTAGCATAAAAGGTAGCGGTTATTTTCAGACTACTTCCTTCTGTTATATTGATATCGGGTATGTTTAAGATCACTGGTTCAACTTAATATAATTTCAAACCGGTAATTATGAAACATGTTTAATGGAACAACATTTCTAAAATTGTGCATATAATAAATGCTTGAAAGTTGCAAACAGAATTGGTACGTTTTACTTAGGTTTTAATGTTGAACATACAATAGCAGAATAATGAAGATGAATATAAAAGAACGTGTCTGTTTATAAGTCAGGATATAACATATGATATGTCATCTTCAGTTCGTGTAAACAATTTTATCGCCATTAAAACCTTCTCTTCTTTATCCCAACAAGGATACACTGATAAAATTATACTTATTTCAAAATGTCTCGAATATAAAAGTTTTCATGTTCATTTAATATACTTTTGTTAACTTTCATCATATGGTTTATGCTTTAACAGCTGTAGCTACGTTACTAATATACCAACCATTCTCTTGTTAATTATAATCTCCCATTGTTTACAATTGAAAATTGTTTTGCAGTTCGTAAAGTTCAACATTTTTCTGTATATAGTGTTAATGCCGGTTTTTTTTGTTTGTTTTGTTGTTTTTTTTTTTTTTTGGGGGGGGGGGTATTTCTTTTTTGTCTCGGTCATGGTATTTTCTTTCCTTTAATTGTAACTTTTTATTTGTCTTCATCTTTGTATCTTGATTGCTTTTGTTTACGACTGACATGGTACCAGAAGAAAGGATCACTTATAAACGTTTGGCCGTGTACTTCAACTTTTCAAAGATGTTTAATGGTTAATGAACGGATTGTGTCTGTAGCTAATCGGGCAAAAAAGGCCAGGTGTTTTCGTTGGTTTTTGTGAATTTAGTGTATAGTTCTTCGGTGTCCGACCGTTGTTGGTTGTAGTATGCTGCCTGGTTCTATTTATAATGTGTCTGTCATTAAGTGTCCAAATCACACTAGATATTTTTTTAGAGATGTTTCAATAACAATTTTTTTTTTGTTAATCCTGTTGCCCTTCTTTATGTAGTATTTAAAGGGTCAGTTAGTCATAAAATAACCCCGAGTAATTTTGGAAAAGTTTTTTTTATATTGATAAACATAATAGCATACGTTGCAGCATACTAGATAGTTCCGTTTTCCATTTTTGTTCAGGTTGGATATTTCTAAACCTATCGGAGAGGTCAATTAAATTACAGGTGACTACATCCTTCACATACGAAAAGCAGAAACTTAACCATAATTAGCAGTTATATATATATCACGTTCGGTCTGTGTTTTTATTTATTGTTTTTCATCTTTTTATTGTTCTAATGAGTTAAGACCTTATCAACTGATTTTTTATAGTTTGTTCATATGCTGTACTGTTACACCACTGTCCCAGGTTAGGGAGAGAGTTGGGCGCTCGCTAACATGTTCAACCCGCCACATTCTGTGTATGCCTGTCGGGGTCAGGAGCCTGTAATTAGTGGTTGTTGTTTGTTGCTCTTTGTCATGTTTGTATTCGTTCATTGTTTGTATTCGTTCATTGCAAGTCAGGAATATGACAGTTGTTATCTTTTCGTTTGATGTGTTTGAGATTTTCATTTTGCTATTTGATAACGGACTTTCCGTTTTGCATTTTCCTCGGAGTTCGGTATTTTTGTGATTTTACTTTTTACACAAATCAGGCCAAAGTTCTAGAAATAAAATAGAGGCAAAAGGGAAATTCAAACAAAAAAGTCGAAAAAAACAAACTGTTAATGTCATTTAAAAAGAAAATTCAAGATAATGTATACATACACAAAATCTCAATTAATCTGTATTGTGACTGTACTCCCTCTCCCTTTATGTTGACGGCAGAGCAATAAATTGACTTTTTATTATCGGTGGTATTACCAGTATATAGTAAAACACTTGACGATATCACTTTTCCATTACATCCAAAATTACACGTGTCAGTTTGAACAGATGCATTATCACTTATTTTGGAACCAGAGAGATACCACTGTATCCTTGACGACGGCCGACCAGCATCAGTTGTACATTTAAACGATTGACTTGAACCGGAAATAATTTTTGTCGGATTGATATCGTACGGAATTGGTGTTAAATTGGCTTGTGTTATTGGAACTAAAAAATATATAGAAGAACAAATTTTTATCAACATATCCATAGGTCAAAGGTGACGCAATAACATTGACAGTACCTCTTTTATTGCAGCTGATGCGCGAATCGACAAGTAATTTCTCTTCAGTGAAGCTCGTTACTAAAATGATTTAAAGTTCAAATTTAATACAAACGTTGACGAAATTACAAAACCAAATTTCAATCCATAACCAGACTAATTTGGTTTTATACCTGGTATAAGTGCATCCTTGCATGATTTTTGGAACCTAAACAACTGGATATAAGCGCAACAAATAACGTTATTATTGAAAAATGAAAACAAAAACTATGTCAAGTTCTCTTTGAGCACCAACAGGAACACCTGCCACCTGCAAATCATTCTATTGGCCAAATAGTATTGTCTGAGAGAAAGTGGTACTGAAAATCACTTGAACTGGCTTTGATTTTCACACAAATAAAATTAGATTAGGGCTAGGGGATTTCAGTTTAATGAAATCATGCAATTCATAATGATTCCGTAGACTAAGCATGAACACAACGTATGTACTAACTCTTCATCGACCCTTTTTTAGCAGTTTGATACATTTAGTTACCCCAATTGTCGTTTGAATTGAAATTTTACTTATTGTGCCCTTTAACGTATTGTAAGAAAATGACTGCGTACAAACACCTATTGACGCAATCGGTCTCTCAATATTTAAACTTCATACAATTTCAATAAAACAAAAAATGTATTTCGTTTGTATCTTCTTAATCGATTTATATGATATGAACGTCAGTACATTTCTGTTGTCTTAAGTTAAACACAAAAAACTTATTTTGATTTAAGAGCTATTAAAAAATATAGCTAAAATCTAGAATGAAAATCTGGAATGTGTTATAGATACAGCAAACCAAAAAAAAAGAGCAGAAAACAGCCGAGGGTCAACAATGGGTCTTCAACACAGCGAGAAAATACCACACCCGGAGGCGGGCTGCAGCTAGCCCTCAAACAAAATGTGTACTCGTTCAGTGCCAATGGACGTCACATAAAACTACAATGTTGTATATATTTTATCCGACATACAATAGACTGCCGAGGCTATCTCGAAATGTACAGTTAATTACTTCGGTGTCAAACTCTAACCTGGTGTTACAAATTATTCCACATTTTATCAAAAAAGATTTTCAGCAAAGGAACTAATACTTCATGCTACACGGTTTTGCTGAATACTAGGAGAAACATACGGTTGGATCGACCTTACGGTTGTAAAAAGATCAAAGCATTGACATGAGACAGATGAATATATAATCAATTGAGTAAAAATATGAAATAAATATATATATTCGTAAAATATAAAATTGTCAGTACATGTAAGGATAATAATGTTATCGAACATACAGTCTTCAATTATATACAAAACAAGTCATATCTGCACAATAAAGACAGATGGCTCAAGTTTTAAAATAGATATAGAGTAAGAAATCCTCATATCTGAATATATCTATTATTCTATACTTACCATTGACATATAACAGCACCTCATTAGAGTAAATTTCTCTTAATATATCGTAACATTTCCAGCGAGATCCATGCAAACTGTCTATATCAAATTTTACTGGTATATTCAAGTAAATGGTACTTCCGTTGCAAGAGTATACATAGTTTGGATTACAATTTTGGAATCTGCAAGACCGGTCAACATCTATTATACATTCATCTGTATGATCTCTTACTATCGATATAATTCCATTCGCATCTTTTGCCAAATTGCATGTAAAATTAAATTCATTTCCGGTAGTTGCTCTGTCAGAAGATGTTGTCAGTAAAAAGGCTAAAATAAAACATTGCACAGATTCATTGTACAAAAATCCAACGGTAAATCACTTATTGTATATTTTTTTAAATGAAATTGATATAGGAATGGCCACCTTTTTGCTCACCGATAAATACATGTACATCCTTGAATTAAAGAAAAAGGTTTGACAAATTGAAATCCATATTATCATAATTGATCTTTATTAGCATGGGATATCATGAGAATTCGAAGAGTTTATTATTACTATTTAAATCACTACAAACCATTAAAGTCTGAAATGGCCTATATCTGTACTCGACTGTACTGACTTTTACTCGACCAGTCTGAATTGATCTGACTTTTACTTGACATTACTCGACCCCAGTCTGAACCATACTTGACTGTACTGAATCGTACTTGACCCTTATCTTGGCCATTGAAAATAGTCTGAACTATTACTTGACCAGTCTGAAACAGTCTTAACCCATTCTCGACATGCTTAACCAAAGGTCTGAACAATACTCGACCAGTTTGAACCAAACTAGACCAAAAAACCTCTACTTTTTTAACTATTAAAATAAATTTCTTTTTAACTGACATATATAACAACAGCCAACAAAATGTATATTAAAATTTTAACCTTATAAAAGAAATACATCTCTGATTATATTTAGGAAAAAAATATATATATTATAATATATAACTTATATCAAAAAGGGATAAAATTAAATGATTGATTATTGTGAAATTTTAATTTCAATACTGTATTGAATACATTTTTAATTTCAAGTTGTTGTTCAAATTTCATTTTTATTAAAAAAAAAAATCCTAAATTGATAAAATTCAGTTGATAGATACAAAGAATATGTCTAGGTTGGTTAAGACTTGGTCTAGTATGGATCAGACTAGGTGGAGAACGGTTCAGACTAGGTCGAGTACGGTTCAGACTAGTATAAAATGGTTAAGTACTGGTCAAGTACACATTCAAGCTGTTAAGTATGGTTCAGACTACAGTCGAGTATTATCAAGTAAATTTCAGACGAATTCAGACTGGTCGAGTAAAAATCAATACAGTCGAGTACAGATATAGGCCATTTCAGACTTTTAATGGTTTGTAGTGAATAAGATGACGAGAGTTGATATCAACTGATGTTTAATTCTCACTAGTTAAACCTATTTATTTTATGGTCTACACTCTCATTGTGTTAAATTAGAAATTTTTGATCTAGTCTTTTGCACATTCCAGTATGACGTCATATATCCTTCGTGCAGTGTGATACGAGAAATATCTATTCATGCAAGAAATAGATAACAAACCACAACCATAAGATAAGAACATTGTTATTTGGGTAGATACATGTTTATTAAAAAATAAGATCTGGTAAAAATTTTAAAGGTCTCATATCTGTCACTATCAGTATCCATATTGAGTTTTCTTTGTACATGTATCACGCATATGTTACTATCAGTCTAATTAGAGCTTGAATTCAGTGATAAAGTGTTTTGAAAATTGCTGTATGCGTTTTTCTATGCTAGAAATAGATCATACATTCAGAAGAAAATTAAGTAAAGGAGAGATACATTTTTCAAGTTAAGTGCTGTTATAGGTACAGAACCACTAATTCGGACACGGTCGAAAAGAACATACAAGAAAAAAGTACATATTTTAAACAAAATAGTTCCTACACATAGCTGTTTCCTTGTCAATAGTTTACATATTTGAGTAGTTTTGGTATCAAATGAAAGCTTTGAGACATGGAATCACTGTAGAACCCTTGCTGAAAGTTTCTTTTGATTACTAAAAAAGTATAAAACTATAATAGGAGGAAACATTTCTCATGTTGTTCAAATCAGAAGTACCTGTTTTCTACTATCAAACTTCTAGGAAACAGTACGCTCAAATCTGCAATTAAAGGTGTGTTGCATTTTTTAGCACAAGTCAGGATAATGTATAGTTTTGACATGGAATGACTGCCACTGCTACTTTATTTGAATATAAGACAAGTTGCCATTACTGCTAGAAATTGCAAAATTTAACATAGAAAGCAATGGAGCTATGCATTAGTGATTTTTCTACGTTAAACCTATAAACCTTTTTCTGGTGTTTAGGGTAGAATGTTTTGAAAAACTAGCAAATCATATCGATATTAAACCTAGACGGCAATGGAGCTCATTCAATCAGAACTATACAGTATAAAACATATGTGCAGTATTAGTATATGTTAAAATGAATTGAAGAAACATGTAAGGGATTTGGTTTGTTTTTTCTAAAAAACTAGTAATTACGATGCGAAATATGTTCTAGTTACCCCCCTTTGGCCGATCATTTGATATTCTCGCTTAACTGATTTCGAATTGTGTTCACTCCACCTTTAGTTTTAAAGTGAATTCTTTTTCCTAGTCATTACATTAGAATACGTTAGAGTAATCAGATCGAAATTTGAATAGTGTTCCCAAAAAAGGTTCTCAGGAACGGAGGATCATCTTAGACTTAAGTGTAAAAGGAGGGGGTGCTGTCAACGGTTATATTGACAAAGACAGCTATTTAGGAAATGAGGTTCATTTAAAATATCCAAATGTTGATGCATTAGTAGAGCTTATTAAAAAGCATGGTCGGAACTGTTTTATTTTCAAACGGGACTTGAGTAGGGCTTACAGACAAATTTTCATTGACTTACACGATGTGCACTTAGTTGGATACAAATGGAATGATCATTTATATTTCGATAGAGTCCTCAGCATGGGTTTGCGATCAGCTGCTCATATTTGCCAGCGTGTTACAAATGCAGTTGCTTTCATGTATCGGCAAATGGGATTTGATATAGTAAACTATTTAGATGATTTTGCGGGGTGGAATCAGTTGACAGAGCCGATAAGGCATATATTGAATTAAAGCGTTTACTTGATTCCTGTGGTTTAGAAGAATCGTCTCATAAGGCAGTTTCTCCTAGTACTAGGATGGAGTTTCTGGGGATAATATGTGATACTAGTAAACTTTTGTTACAAATTCCTGACGATAAATTAAAAGATATTCAGGAAATTTTAACATGTATGAAAATATAACATGTATAATACCTGACGTAAATCCCTCGACCGTGAGTAGATATACTGCAATACTCCATAAATAAGCAGTCATCTTGTACAGAGATAATCAGATTATAACTTCCTTTTGGATATGTTAGTGACGTGAGTGACAGATTCGTTATACGTTGTTTAGTGTTTGATGTTTAATATCAATTATATTATCAAAAAAGGAATATGAAAATAAAATACAAAAATGAAATAGTAAATGCATTTAATCATAAATTTCCGTTGTCTTAAAACAATGACCCTGAACAAACATCCTACTTCCCTTTAAAGTTGGTCAATCTTTATCAATTAAGTATAAAATAAATAACACTTCTTTTTTTAAAGATCTTATAAAAGATAACAACATGGACACATATGAAAGTATCGTATTATGGAAACCACAGTGGACATTTTCAATTCACATTGATTTTCAGCAAACACTACCAGAGGTCGCTCAAATGAGAGTTAGACCCGACTGATCTTTTATAGACGAAAAACTAAGCTTGGCATAGATAAAAGTCTTGTCAAAATGATATTAAAGACACTGTACATCTTCGGTATATACAGAGTATCGTTAACGCATGATACATAGACAACAGTGATTGGACGGGATTTAAAGTTGTGTATCTTTCAATCTTTGTAAAGTATTGCTAATTGTTATATTATGGTGACAGTAGTTTAACGATGGTCAAATATCGTAAATCAAAAATAAGCAAAAAAATCAAGGTTATAGGAACAAAGTAAGAAAGTCGCATGGACATAAAAAAAAAGAGTTTTATATAAATTCTTTTCAAAATTCTAAAATTGTTTGAAAAAAATCAATGACTTTGATTCCGATGCCAGACTGTTCAGTCAATAAGTCAAAGTATCAAAAAACTTTCTTTTAACAAAAACGAATATTAAATTTGTACATTTTGATAATTTCAATGTGTATGGTACTCTTGGTAATGGTTTTAATTTGTGATTATATTTACGATCTATCAAAGGAAACCAGATAAAAAGATGTATTGGTAACTTACCTGTGGTAATTCATGATTAATTGACACACCTGTACTGTTTTCTCTACTTTATTTTGTATTTAAATATATTTAGTGATCAGAGTGATATAATTATTTTTGAAACTGTTTTTCAATTTAATCAGATTACTCAGATCTCGGTTTCTTTTTCTTGTATTACACTATACAAATGTTGATCCAAAGATTAAGTTTTAAAATCAGCGAAATTCATGTAGGCTCATGATTTAGGCTAAAGAAACTATTCGAGCATAATACATATTGATTTATTTGATTTGTTATTTTCAATGAAACACTATTTTTAATAAACCAAAAACTGTTTACCATGATATACATTTATAGATCCGTCATTAACTTTCATTTAATAGAAAATAATGCTTAACACATTTATTCAATAACAAAGGTAGAAATGTAATCATGGAAAGATTTTGTACAATCTGACCTTATACCATCAAACATATACTGCATTAATTAATCTGTTTTTATGGGTGGATCTGATATAATATATTTACTATTTCTTAACACACATACATGTATATCATCGATTAAAAAGTGAAAGAATACAAATTAAATTCCATTTCGTGTCTCAGGATATTGTGCAGATCTCACATGATGCTATTGTGTTACATATTGTTGAGATAGTCATCCATTGGTATTCAAACAAACTGTATTCTTTTTTTTTAAATAACAGAAGTGTAAAATATGAAACATATTTAAGGACCTGTATAATGTGAAGATTAGTTATAGAATAACAAATCAAAGAATTAAAATAAAGACAAATATTGAACAAGTGACGACCAACACATTAATTCACGATTTCGCGAAGCATAAATAATTGACAATGAACTATAAAATTGAGAATGGAAATTGGGAATAGGTTAAAAAGATAACAATCTGATCAAAGATCAGACAACAGCCGGCCCCGAAGGTCACCAATGAGTCTTCAACGCAGCGAGAAAATCCCGCACCCAGAACTGGTCCTCAGCTGGCCCCTAAAGAAATTGAGTACTAGTTCAGTGAAAAAGGACGTGACACTAATCTCCAAAGCATAAAATGAACAATCTTTAAAAAAAAAAACATGCAAGACTAACAAAGGCCAGATGCTCCTGACTTGGGAGAGGCACAAAAAAGTAGCGGGGTTAAACATGCTTTGTGAGATCTCAACCCTTACCCTATACCTCTCTAGTCAATGTAGAATGAAGAAACACATAGCAATACGCAAGATAAAACTCAGTTAAAAAAGAAGTCTGACTCCGATTTCATAATAGGTATCAAAAGAAAATAAGCAAAATGACAATGATGCATAAATTAACAAAGGACTACTAGCAGTTACTGTCATGCCACCTCCAGATCTCAATAAAACGAATTGAAAGATTATGTCTTCATCATATGAAAATCAAATGCAATCCCTCCCGTTAGGGGTTAACTATCATACCATCATAAAATATATGAGATGAATATAACCCGTTTCATGCCAACAACTGTATGATTTTCTACGCATTTCCATTCAACATCATCACCAATGTCCAGACAACGCCCATTGTTGTATTGTGTCATGTGAGTAAAATTATCGAATTCATTTTATATGTGTCGTGATCGTTTGTTTTGTACCTGGAATTGTTAATGCATCTAGAAATAAGATAAATTAAAGAATATACAACTTAATTTTCCTTATTTTTCCTACTCGATGATCTGAGTCAAATAAATGATGTTTCAAGCATCTATCTTCTAGTAGTGAAAATCGCACAACTTAAAACTTAGTTTTGACATAACTGTGTGTATCAGCCGTTAGATTATATATCAAATTGCTTTAAAGAACGTAGAACCAAAAAAAAAAAAATCCAAAACCTATTAAACACTCTCTCATCTTATACCTGACAGAATTATCTTTATCTTTCATAAAAAGGCAACCTTATGAACTTATACGCCAAACACGAGTTTTTTGTACATATCAGTGGCGTCCAAATTCAAACAATAAGAAGGCCAGATTAAATACAAAGTTGCAGTAATGTTTCAACCAAAACGTCCAAAAATGTGTACAAAATACGGCAAAAGCAATCTATACCTTGCCTTACATTAGGTAAAACACCTTTTTATGTAGTAAAATCTACAATGTTATAAAACCTGTTGTATTCTAAAAACAGAACGAAAGAAAATATGCCATGTTAACCATGTCGTATAACATCTTTAAATGTTATTACATTGGTTCTTTTTTATTCATCTTTAGCTTTCAAATTTCCGTCATAAGCTTTCTCTGGGAAATCAAGCATATATTTTTCTTACAACGCAGACATTTTGTTCGTATTTATGTAACGAGATACGTGTATAAAAAACTGAGAGGGTTGTAATTCAATGTGTCATACTCACGTTTCTTTCACACAATACTCATCAGTTACATTCAAATTAAAACAGTTGTTTAGCCAAAAACTAAGACCATTTCAAACCAAAAAGTCCGAACATTTAAAAGGTCAGGACTAAGGCTATCCACGTTTGCGAATGAAAAATATAGTGTTTTTAAATAGTTCAACGATTCCGAACAGGAAATGAGCATTTGAATGATATTTCATGTCAATTCAAACTGACTACTTCGTTGACGATACCCTGGGGACGAAAAGTATTCAGGTATATCATTAGAATTATCTGTGTAGTGCTGGTATAAATCCTTTTCAACTTTCAAGAGTTTATTTCAAAACAAAAACATTATTTTTTTCATTCGAGTTGAGAAATATGTTTCATTTCGGGACATTTTAAAACTCACTTAACGATATTGGTTTCTCTTATTGTAGAAAGCCATACAGTGATAAATACAAGTGAAGTTGCTGAAATTTGCGTCCTTTGGTCTCTGGTAAATCGTTGTCACATTTAACAGTTGCTGAAATTTGCGTCCTTTGGTTTCTGGTTAATCGTTGTAACATTTACGATCATACATTGTACCTCATTCTTCTTGATATGAGACCAATTAAAAACCAGAACACTAATTTTTTTTTAAATATATGGAGTAAAGAATACGATCATATTATCCTAGAAAATGTAAAATAAAACAACAGAGGATTCAATACAAGCATAATTCAAAGAAAGACAGACACAAACTTTGTAAAAACTAGAAGAAAATTAGAGACCTTCGGAGTTACAGGTGCATGTAACTTCTGCCATTTTCGGAATGCTTATTACCAGCAAATGTCCACAGACGATATTTATATGATTCAATTAACAAAGGCTAACCACATTATGAAACGTCGTGAATTTTAAATACATTGTATGGATGATTGTTTAAGGACACAAGTAAAGTAATATTTACTCAATTCAGATGACTAAAGCAGAGGTCAATATCCTTGACGAGAATGTATCAATACATGGATTAAAAATGAATTTAGAAGATTCAACATCATAGTTAATTCAAATCTATTTTATCGTAAATGTATTCAAACATCTTCAGTTATTTGTACTGATTAATAAACCTCGTACATTTGTATTGGTACCAGCTACCTACCAGGATATGCAGATGCATAAAAAAAGCAAAAGAAAGGTTGGCGTTCAAACGTCAAGTAAGTAGTATATGATTTAATCAAATAAGGTTGTCCAAAAATTAGCTATGAATTTATAAAATGTTTGGTATAAGTTTTTCTGAAATATAAGCGTTTTTCATAATCCAGTTTTAGAAAATACATTCACAAAACGTACGTTGTAAAATTTATTTTGTAGCAGACTATGTGTAACATCAAACAATAAATATTTCATAATGACATTTGAAAACCCGTATCCTAATTTAATTACGGTGTTGGAATTCAGTCCGATTAACTTTATAAAGAAAACCGAATATTGCTAGAAATGCTATACTTGAGTTATGTTTTTGTTTTATCATCATCAATGGGTTTTTTTTTACATTGAAGCCAGCGATTTAATCATCATTTTCAAGCAGTATTGTCCATATCTGTATTGTATCTAAGAAAATTACCATATGAAGAAAGATAACTAGACACATCTGTAAACAAAGTATATGTAGAAAGTTTATAAGTCCAAGTTCACATATAATGCTGGATCCCTGTGATGTATTTGTTTTTCTGAAATAAATGTACAAGGTGAAAATAATTTTCAAATTAGATACAAACAAAGACAGATAAAGGGTATACATCAACGTGAAATTATTGCAACAAGACGATAGTTAACGAAAATAAATCGTATTGTTTTTTATGAAATCTAAATACGTAGGAATAGAAGAATTTGATAACATACACAAATGATAATGCACATCGTAATACGAATATTTATGTTTGACATTTTTATCCAGGTGTCTTTTTTAGTTCCAAATGTACAACAAGGTTGTATTATCCAACACAACATAAAATTTAAAGAATGCTTAAAATTTTGAAACCGGTAATTTTTTTTTTTTTATTTTCATGTGTGATCCTTCTACGTACCGTTGTCTGATATGTTCAAATTTTCGTTAATATAACCAGCTGTATTGCTGTATCCTTCACCAACATCTTCATAACAGTTCGCACTGTAGAAACAAAATTATAGTATATATAATGCTAAATGTACACAACGCTTCGCACATTTGTTTATCAAACAGTATATATAAACAATGCTTAATGTACATAACGCTTCACAAATTTGTTTATGAAGATTAGCTTTTATCTTTAAATAGTTTAATGAAGACAAATAACTTCATTTTTAAAAAGAGATAACAAAAAAAGAAACACAAATAAAAAAAAATCATAATAGATCTGAACAAAATTTGATTGATTAAATACCTTGTTTCTGGGCTCTTTTGTGGTTCATCAACATCTAGAAAATAATACATCAAAACAGTTTGTTTCAATAGCAATTCAAAATATATCATAATTTGATAAAAAAAAAAAATATCTCTCATTTACGTTCTTATTCCGATCTATCTTTTTACAACAATGGATGTATACCGGCACTCTCCTTGAACGCAAAAAGAATCAGTTCAGTTTCATTTTTCATAGTTTTGAATAGGATCCTGTAAAGCAGTGGTTGAAGTTTTTTGCTTTTTTTTTATTTTTGTTTTTCGTTATTTTTTTTACATTGATTAGACAGTTAATTTACTCGTTTGAATTGTTTTTCCTTTCATATCTGACTAAGTATTTGGTATGGGCTTTGATCTTGTTGAAGGCCATACGTTGACTTATCGTCGTTAATTTCATTTTGTGGGAGCGGTTTTATTTGCAATTTTTTTCATATTTAAGAAAAGGATTTTAGTTGAAACAAAGGAGCAAAAAATATATATAGGTCAATGTGCTTGTTTTCGAGATTTTAGTCATTAAAATTTTGGCGGGGAAAAAATGTCTCTCTTGATTTCTCAATGTTTTATTATTGACAAGTTTTAGGTCTAAAAAACTATCAAAAAATAACAAGGATTTAATAAGACTCTTACAAATGGCTTATAATTATGCCAAAAAATTCTAAAAAGTCAAAGGGGTGTCAATGGGCATTTGTCAAGGCATTCCAATGGATAAAACAAGAGGATTCCTAAAATATGACAAAACTTCCAAAACATGACAAGCAAACTTCCTTAATTGATGGTTCATAAAATGTTTTCTCTGACTGTACTCACCTGCACTAAAAAGTAAAAAGGTGATACCTTCATTTTTATATATTCATTCGTGTAATGTGTTTGAGCTATTGATTTCGCTATTTCATTATGGACTTTACATTTTGAATTATCTGGCAGTTCGGTGTTTTTGTTATTTAATTTTTTATCTATATTTTTCATTTACGCTAGTTGTCAATAAAAAAAAAAAGCCTGCATCTTAAATTGTCCTGCTGATTTCATTATTGATTATCAGAAAAGTTTACATCTTTATCATGTTTATAGAATAGTGGTAATAGTGTTATAGATTTAAGTTCTATTTCGTAGAATTTTTTCACCAAATGAATGTTGGCTTCTATTGCGTTTGTAGAAATTAGTGTAAAATCGGTGGTTTGTTAAATTAAAAATTAGATAGTGAGAATAAACAGGCAGCATGTATTTTGCACGATATTTTATAATAAGGAGCAAAAAGGTTATTCAAATAGAAGTTACCTAAAAAGAAGAGAATATTTCACTGCCTAAATTTCCATATGACCCTGTTAATAAGTGGTAGCTTCTTCATACAAAGAAAAATTAAGAGTCAAATCTGTCATTTAAATTATAGAAATGTTTTGACTTAAATGATTTCAAAACTGCTTTTTGAACACGAAAAACTACCCCTATTAAATCTAGAATGCTTTAAAGAAGTTTAAAAATACAAACAGTAGACTTTCTAAATTATTTAAGATTTCTGCTGATACATTTTTGTAAGTTGGTTTCACCTTTTGAAAAGTATCTCCTAATTTTGGACTAAGATTATTAATAAAAGTATGTACATAAGATTCATTTCGTAAATTAGAAAGCAATAGGACTTTTCATGAACTACATTTTAAAGTAACTGCTGAAGAAGTAATTAAATCAATTCATAAACATTGAAGAATCTTTGAAGTCGCTCAATATATGTTATACAATGTACAATGTATGTGTAATTGTTGTTCTAAATTTGATGGTCTTACATTGGCCATGGTGTAGTCTTAAACTATTCTTTTTGTGGTTTTTGTAAAAATTGATGTTAAGATAGAGGTCAAAATCTTTCTATACTTGAAACCATAGATGTATAAAAACGAATTCAAATTAATGAATGTATTATACCTTTAGTTGGCCGTGAATTCGTTATGATACATTTATATTCAAATCTTAAACGAATATAGTACCATCTTGTCATACTGTGTCTCAGTATTTAGTGTAACTACTATTATCTAGGCGAGATTAAGACATCATGTTAACAAGTTTGATTCAGCAATGACTATATTAGTTCACTACTTACCCGTCTTACCCGTTTTACCCGTTCTAAGATCTCCTAATTCATCATAGAAATGTTTGTCCGTCTGTGACGTTTCTCTATAAATAAATACAAATATTTGAAATTATAGCTTGAATTTCAATTGTAAATAAAAAAAAAAAGCAATACTGTTATTGTACGATTTATTTAAGGACTATTTAACACACCATCAATCATATGAAATTAGAAAAATTATTTTGTTTCAATGTTGAAATCCCACACTTACCACGGCATAATCGATAGTCTCGTTTTTCGATATTCACAAGGTCAATTTCTTTGTATAATTCAAAAAATTTTAAACTATTATTAAGACCATAATCTTAATGAGATATTATGAATTGTCCATGACGTTTATACGAGATATCGTTCACTTCATTTGTTCATCACGTTCGCTTATATTCGATAAGTCAAGTCTAAGGCAAATGTGTGACCATGCAAGAGGACAATATAAAACAATTCAGACTAGAAACGAAACAACTAATATCCCAATCTAGAAAATTAGATGCCTCTTTAACTTTTCAAATTTATCAGTGTTTATTATACATATGATGGGTATGTTTACTTTTTTTTTGGTTGAGTAAGTCTTTAGTTTTTCTATGCTGTGTCTTGTATACTATTTTTTGTCGGTTTGTCTTTTTATATTTTAGCCATGGCGTTGTCAGTTTAGTTTCAATCTATTATTTTGATTGTCCCTCTGGTATCTTTCGCCGCGCTTTTAAGCCATTTTGATTACTATTTTAGCATGTTTATAGTGGGTCTTTCTGTGTTGTAATGTTAAACTGCCATTTCAGATGAGAATAAAGGTTCACACCTGTTAAAATGTTAAAGCCACCTGTCTTATGTCAGGAACCTATTGTTTAGTTGTTGTTGATCATTCATAAGCGTTTCTAGTTTCTCCTTTTTATATATAGTTTAGACTGTTGATTTCCTGTTTGCGTTGTTTTTACACAAGTCATTTTAGACTATTTCTCTCTTGTTGTTCGATGTGAGCCATCAATTCGTATAGAAGGCTGTACTTTGTCTTAGTTTTTACATATAGCGACTTTCATGTAGAGTTGTCTTATTGGCACGCATATCTTATCTTATTATTTCTATGTTATTATAATATGATTATCGAAGCACTGACTGCTGAGCTCAATAGAAGATATCATACTTAATCTAAAAGAGTTGATACACAATCGAATGTATGCTTTAGTTCAAATAATCAGACAAAGTGTACTATAGTAGCTTGACCTTCATGTAATGTACGCACTTTACACTACAATGATTTCATTAACTGAGTTATAAAGGGGACGACTGCAATATACACCTCAATACATTTCCGGTCAGCATCACCAATTGGTTGTTTTTCAACTCACTGATGACATGTATTAGCGGTATGTGATATAAAGATATCGATATACTCGTCATGTCTATTTTTACCAATTGTATGTTACTCCCAATTGTGACATCCCTACAGAGTCTTGATTCAAATGACGGATGCTGCATGCATAGCAGGAGACATTTATCCTGTCCACACACCCAGTTTCTCTCCTTTTATATGTCATTCAATTCCCTCAGTTTATGTCGATTATCTTGATTTCTCTATAGTTAAATGATGTACGAAATTTGAATACCAAAAACAACTGTCGCCTTAATTTAGACATTTTACATAGTCTTATAAAGTAGTTGTTATTAAACTTATCAGTATAAGAAGATAAACCAGTTATTACCTTGGCACACGAAATTCTGTTTCATAAACTTCGCTGTTGCTCTGTTCTATAGAAAGAAAAACAATATTGGGATATATAAAAAAACATGCATTGATGTTCCTTGATCTTGATATTTATATCTTTAACAGGAAGCTTAATGATTGTTAATTATCAATTCTTCGATTGTGAAAATACATAATAAGATGTAGTTCGTTCCCTTGTCATTGTATTATGGTTGCTTCAGAACTCACATTTTTAATCATTTCATGTATGAATGGTAATTTTCTACCCTTTCATCCACATTATCAAAACAAGATGTTTTTTAGTTTAATGTTTGGTGGTGTCAAACATGTACAGCTTACAAGACATGTCTGCACCATTCTCACAGCCAAATGTAGACAACATAAATGCTTGATCACTGTTTAATTTACTGCTATGTTAAAACTAATGATTTCAATACATGTGTAAGGGTTGTCTCCCATATATACAAGGTCTACACCCTTAAGTATATAATAAACTTCATTTTAAAAAGATCTAACGAAATCTTATATTAAAAAACATTTGATTTATACCGCGAGCCCCCTTAATTGAATGTTTCGCTGGCATGTCAGTAACTGCTAGTAGTCCTTTGTTAAAATACGTGTTTAGTTTATTGTGCTACCTATTCTGACATCAAACGTCTTGTGAACTGAGTGACACTGTTCGTGTTGCTGTGTGTTTCTTAATTCTACATTAGCTAGAAGTAAAGGGGAGGGTTGATATCTCACAAAAATATATTAACCCCGCCGCATATGTGCGCCTGTCAAATTCAGGAACCTCTAACATGTTTTAGTTGTATACGTTTCTTTTAATTGTTGGTTTATCAACATGTTTTGGAGTTAAGAGTGACGGCACATTCCTGAACGAGTACACATTTTTGTTTAGGGGCCAGCTCTAGTCTCTTGGTATGGGATTTTCTAAATGTGTTGAAGAACTATTGTTGAAATTTTTTTTCTGTTTTTCTGTCGGGTTGTAGTCTCGTTGACACATCCCCGTTTCCATTGTGAAGTTTTAAACCTTACAAATCTTCATTACCTTTGTTTATGCGTTCTGTATTTATTCAATTGTTTCTTTTGTTGTTGTTTTCGTGTTTGCGTGTACCCTACCGTCAGATGTTTGGATATGTTATGACAAATAATTTTGATATCTTTGAATGGTCAGCTATTTGATCAGATGTACATTTTTTCTACAATGCTTCCTAACATTGACAATAAGAGTTTTGTTGCAATCGTTCGTAAAAATATTACATATACATTAAAATGTAACGTGTAACCTTTAGTGAATGTTTATAACATCACGTTTCCTAATCCATTGTGATTTCAAATGATGTGCCCTCTACAAAATGTAATCCTCATTAGATAATTAGAATGTATGCTCAGTTTAACAATTAAAAGAAGTCCCGATGTAGAGGTTTTATCAATGTATTCTGCAAATTAAGTGTACCTTTTTTCTTGGACAGTCGACGTTTTCTGAACAAAAAAATATTCAAAATGGTAACTCCGATTATAAAGATGGTAACAGCAATCCCTGTTCCTGCTCCAACTGCAGTATTATTAACTGCATCTCCATGCCGTTGTACAACTGCAGTTAGAAAACACTAAGTAAAAGTGACAAAAAGGGGTAATAAACACCTTGTTTTCGATTACAGGACCCATACAAAGTATTGCTTTATAACAAGTACGCTATACTATTCGTCGCTAATGGACACATGCATGTTCAATTTTTTATTTTTAAGTTGAAACAATGTAAATTCTTTAAAAGGTTCGAAAAAAGTCATAGATTTTGTAAATAATAATTTGACCAACAAACTATCACGAAAAGATCAACATGTATGCAAGACAACAAACAAAATAATGTATTAAACAAAGTACCAACGCCAAATTCAGTTTAAGGATGAACCATGATGGAGATGAAAACAAAGATTGCACAAAATTTTCTTATAAATGAAAATCGTCTGACTTCCATCACAAACACAAATGTCGAATAAATCGTAGATTTGTTTTGAATTTTTATTGTAGATTTTTACTTACATTGTACATTGACATTAAATATTTCCTCGGATGTTCTATTCTTCGTTGGATGTCCTTGCGCTGTCATAGTGTTCATAGCATGACACGTGTAGTTATCACTTGACACTCTTTGTATGCCTCTTATTGTAAGGTTCGTACCATGATATATGAATTCGGGTTTATTTTGACGTGTCCACCATACAGATATAGGATCTGGATTGGCATTTATTGTAGGGGCAATGTTCAAATTACTCCCTTCTGTAATGTTGTAATCTGGTATTTCTAAAATGACTGGTTTGACTATAACGATAAATTTGGAAATTCTTTAGAATTGTGAACACCTTTTTCATGAAATGGTAATGAAATCACGGTAACAAAAAAAAAACATCGTTGTACAGTAAGAATAAGTTTCAAAATTGTACATACAATTTGCTACATTTGTACAGACTGTCGATATTAAACGAAGATAAATTGATATTTACGTTTTGAGATTAATTATTTTTATAAGTTATAAACACAAGGCAGCTATTAAACCAAGAGTTCCAAATGATTAAATTGAAACCATCCCTTCGTAAATTTTACTGGCGCCACCACGAGTTGGTTGACCGTTATAGAATAACCGTTTCACAAATGATATCGGATATGTTCCGATGTTGTTAAGTTTCGAGAGGCATAAGATCCAAATCAAAGAATTACCAACTATGTTTGTATAAAATACATCCATTTGCATTATAAAATACAGCCACTGTTTTTTGTAAAAAACCTATTTATATGACTCTTTAGGGCATCTTTTACATTTCGATTTCATGCTATTGTGTATACATACATAATATATTCAACATTTTGCCTTGTGATCGGACACTTGTTTCATCTAAATTAGAAGCTGTGCAGTAAATTGTCTTTCCATTGTCAGTGATATGACCAATGTATACTAAAACACTTGATGATATTACTTTGCCATTACATCCAGGATTACATGTATCAGGCTTAATAACAGCATCATCAGTTATGTTGACACCAGACATATACCACTGGATCCTTGACGACGGTCGACCTGCATCATTTGTACAAGTAAACTGCTGGCTTGAACCAGATAAAATGTCTGTTTGGTTTATATCGTTTGGAATTGCTTTTAAATTCACTTGTTTAATCGGAACTGAAATCAAAAAAGAAAAGAGATATGTACATACAGACCATTATATAATGAAACGACAGATTTATTTGTACATTTGATATCATTGTGTCTGGTAAGTTAGTACATTTTTTTATATTTAGCACACTGTACTAAATAGTTTAATATAAACATTACATATTATTTCTAAATAAAATGCTTTGATTGGTACTAGAGATGAAGATTTAATATAACCTTGTATATTAGTTATCTTTTTAATACCAGTAACAATATTTTAACATTTCGGGAGAGGATCTGGCCCGATGGTATTTAATCGTCATTTGGTAATGGTTTATATAAAGGTATTTTCATTTTCATCTTTTTTCAAGATTGCACTTTTAATGCATATTGCCATATTTGTTTTATGTAGGTTATAAATACGCAACAATGCATTTTTATTATATTTCATGTCAAAATGCAAGATTATGATTGGTTATTACACATGCGATAATGTTATATATCCCATAGCATATACTCTATAACCTTTTTCGTAGACATTTTGTTTTCTTAATTAAATACAGCTTGTTGTTAAAGAGAACGTCATAGTCTACTTATAAGGATTTGGAACTTAATAGACAGTAATTAAAAAAAAACAATGAAAAGACCATGTCAACCTTGTCTTCCCTTCGTTTATGAACTTTGACCAATGGTAGACTATTGTTGCTTTTATTCAGCAATGTTTTCCTGTGGTAACAGTTCGATCTATCATCCTCCCAGCAATGTGTTATTTATAATATATCTGGAACATCCATGACAAAGTTTGTTTATTATTACAATGTCAGTTTTTAGTTTTATTTTCATTCAGTTTTCTAGTATTGAAAATGTTGTAAATTTTCTTTAAGTACATGTAGTTATATAGAAATGATTTCAATGTAAGAATTGTAATATTACTACATGTAACTTCTGTGATTGATTACTTTTAAGATGGTAAACTGATGGTGTTCCGAAGAAACTGGTGTTGTATTTGAAAATCGTCATTATAATATATAATAAAAAGATACGGGGTAGAATTGCTAATTAGACAACTATCTACTTAGGTTCAAACGGAATGGATGTTAGCAATTCTAGGCAACAGGTTTTGATTTACATTCACGGATTAAAACCTTCTAGTGTTATGAAAAAAAAAACATACCAGTAGACAATAAAAACTAATTAATAGATTCACGACCATTGACCAATTAAACTAAGATATATATCAACCAGAATGAATTCTAAGGAACACAATGACCGAAGTGGCGTACACTAGCATGAAAAAATAAATTCTAACGTACACAAGGATTAATGTATTCTTTATGTAAATTTAATTCAGAGAGAGACAAAATAACATATATGTTTAATACCATGGATGTGAAGGGTATTCTTATCTGTATAAAAGCTGACTTCTTATCATTACAGACTATTTGCTGTTGGCATATCAACATAATCTCTATCGTACTCTACTTACCATTGACATTTAACAGCACCCTATTTGAGGTTCCGACGAAATAATGATCTTCACATATCCATCGAGATCCATGTATGGTTTCTATATCAAATGTTCCAGGTATCGTCAAAATGATGGTTGAGTTGTTACAAGTACAAGTGTAGTTTTGATTATAAACTTTTGTTCTGCAATTACTTCGAAAACTACATTCAGGTGTGTAATCTCTTGATATAGATAGGATGTAAATGATTGAAGAAAAATAGCATGTGAAATTATAGTCAATGCCAGCAGTAGCCTTTTCAGAGGATGTTGTCAATATATATGCTACAACAAATTAACAATTCGTTAACTATTATGAATGCATTAATGCACATTTTCAGTTATACTAATAGTTGATCAGTTCCTTTAAGTTCTGAATACAATTGATGGGTTGGCTGTGTTGTTTTAATCTTCATCCGACTGTGATGAAAAGATTATTACGGCCCCAAATCATAAATTTATCTCCCCTTCCTTCTTGTTGTATCTTAATTTATCGAACATACTGTATTCAGTGTCAATGCATAAAAAGAATTATCTAGATAATTGTTTACATTATTTTGCTAATTTGCAAAACCGCAAAATATGACGAAAATAGTAATAAGTGTCCACAAAATCCAACAAGGAGTCGACTAGCTAGAGAACACCGTTATTTTGTAGTGCAATTCTTTTAGAAAATCAATTCAAAGGAGTAGGTCCGGTAAGGGCCGATTTTGACCTCAAATTTCAGGTTTATCTAACGAACGTTTTTGGACACTTTTTAAACACTTAAGTGTCTATTTCAATTGATTCGATTAGTTTATGTGAAAAGTAAAATCACAAAAATACTGAACTTACAGGAAAATTAATTCGGAAAGTTCAAAATCAAATAACAAAACGCATCAAAAACGAATAGACAAGAACTGTCATATTCCAGACTTGGTACAGGCATTTTCAAATGTAGAAAATGGTGGATTATACCTGGTTTTATAGCGCTAACCCTCTCACTTTGATGACAGTCTCATCAAATTCCGTTATATTTACATTGATGCGTTAACTAAACAGACACAATAAATAAAACAGTCAAAATATGGGTACATCAGTCATCATCGTATAACAATTTTAAAAGGAACAATTTAACAGAACACGAAAACATCTATCTTCAAACACATTCATTGATTTGTGTGTCTGACGTCAGATAATTTTATAAGTCACATAGGTTTTAATTGATTTAGTCATTAGAACGCTCTGATTCAAGCTTAAATATGAAAAATCTATCAAATATGCCAAAAAACGTCACTTTTCAGATGGTTTTTGTCAAAAATGAAAGTGGCCGCATCCGCGTTCATCCTCTTTCTTTGTATGTACCAAAATCTTTACATTTCACCTGCATCAAGCTGACCGTTCGACAAGAACCATGAATAAAACACATTTTGCACATTTATCTTGGATAATTACTATTTTTCTCTAGATTCAGAGTACCAAAATTATTGATAAAACTTAAAGTTAACATGAAAAAATACCTGTACCAAGTCAGGAATAAGACAGTTACCCATTCGTTTGATGTGTTGAAGCTTTTAATTTTTTTCTATTTGATTAGGACCTATATCTAGATATTGAATATGAGGGTCGGTTGTGAACAAAACTTTACGACAAAAGAGATGATTTCGGCTTCCCAATTGTGAATTTTCATTTAATAGACAAAGAGTTTCAAATGGTGAAATCATAACGTTGCAAATTTTACGGACACCATCACGAGTTGGTTGACCGTTGAGGAATATCCGTTTCATAGATGATATTGGATATGTTCCTTATGCCGTTACTACAATCCCGTTCTTTTTTCACAAGTTTGACCTATCACGTGTTGAGCATGATCTGCTTTACCTTCCGGGGCACCTGAGATCACGCCAGTTTTGATGGGTTTGGTGTTGCTGTTGTACCACTATTTGTGACATGTTTACCTGTTGTGTCTGTCTGTTTGTTTTGTTCACACATCGTTGTCAATACAATGGAATTTGATGCGACTGTCATACAAGTGAGAGTTTTAGCGCTTTAAAAACAAGGTTTAATATACCATTGTCTTCATTTGAAAATGCATGTACCAAGTCAGGAATATACGATTGTTGTCAATTCGTTCTATGTGTTTTATCATTTGATTTTGCCATTTTATTGGATACTTTCCGTTTTGAATTTTCCTCGGATTTCTGTTTTTTGTGATTTCACTTTATTCAGGTTAACAAAATGAAACAAGAAAATCATTCAAGTTGCCAAATTACAGAGTTTTTACTGAACTTATCTCTAAGGCCAGAGTTATTTTGTAGTGCATTTCTTCATGACAATAAATTTACATTTAAAATATCACACTTGATTTATCTCAAAAAGATTTAGACAGTGTAGTGTACTACTTTTGGGACAAATAATATCACAATTATAAAAAAAAGTCTACGGGCTCTAACTAAAACTATATAGAATTCTATGGTAAGGGGTGTTTAATTTAGTTTGACAGCTTCAGACGAACTAATTTTTGGACCAGTTTTTTAACTGGACCAAATCACTACTTTTCATAAATATTCATCAACAAACTTTTTTTCAAATGTAATTTAATCCCCCTTCTAAATATTTTGTGCATAGAATATAAAGAAATCTATGTAGAAAGAGTATAAAACAATTTTATATGGTAAAAATCAACATTAAGCGTCAATAACTCGTAACATGACTATTGACCTATTTTTAGAATTTTAGAATTATTTTCCTTTTATTCATAGGTTTGTAAAATAATAGACAAATCTTGCATTTTACCCCTATGTTTCATTGTTAGCCATGTCGGCATTGTTTTTTTTTTTTTGGTAGGCGTGTGCATCGGAAACATTTTTTAAACCATATACTTCAGTGATGAATGGCCCATGTTTGGTTAAAATTGACCTGACAAATTTAAAGAAGGAGAGATTTGTATAAGATACTTGACAGCGGAGACAGCAGATGATGACGGACGTCAAGTCTGGAGCAAATCACACTTGGGCCTATGAGACACATGAGCAAAACGGATTTGTCTTATAAGAATCATGACCGAACACTGTACATATGTAATGACTTTATAAATGATATCAGGTTTCATATATTTGTTATTTTATACATCGTTAACATTAGAATATTTCAATAATTATCAGAGTTCAATAAAAACTATTCATAAGCAATTTTAAAAATACCTGAGGAATATGTTTCAAATACAAGTAAATATAAGGCAAAACTCCACGAATAGCTATCGGTATTCATCATGCACAACCATTCCTATATCTTAACTTCCTTATTAATCACCTCTTATTTTTGATTTTAAACCTCCTTGACCTAAACAAAGAAATGTTCTATAATTATGCACCGTGTTTATTCACAATAGCGACTTCACATAAACACAAACACGTTAATGATTCTTTTGTTAGAATGAGTGAATTAAGTGCAAAACCATTTCAGTGGGTAAGAAAAAGGAGGGAATTTATAACTTCCTTGTGCATGTGCGCTTGTAAATTTTTAATTTATTCCTTTAAAAACCGTTTTAACTTTACAATTAGTTTAGTCCACTAATCGAAATTGAAAGGGTGAGGGTGTTAAATTTTTAAATCTTTGTTTAAAATTTCCCGTATTTAAATGACTGATTCCATTAGGGTAATATTATTTAATCGATATTTAAATCTCGAAAATCAATTCGAAGAAACAAATCTATATAACAAACAAAAACTGTGAAAACCGCAACAACATAAATGAAATAAATATTTTTCACCAGAAGCGCCTTTCGACAATCGTGATGACCGAGACCAAAACAAAAATAAAAATCCAAAGCTTATTATAAAGATGAAGAGCTATAACCAAAAACAGACAAAGCATGAAGCCACCATTGGACAAGAAATCAAAATTTTGCATGAGGGGGTATATTTTTGTATTTAAAAGAATTCTGAAAAACAAGATATTGCATTCGCCATTTTGATTTTTTGTAGAGTCAGTCCTCAATGCTCTTCAACTTTGTACTTGTTTGGTTTTATAACTGTTTTGATCTGAGCGTCACTGATGAGTCTTATGTAGACAGACGAAACGCGCGTCTAGCGTATTAAATTATAATTCTGGTACCTTTGATAACTATTTAACTAGTCTAGAAATTAATTGAACACGTTGCAATGCATTGCAACTGCATGATGGAAATTTCATTATTAAATTGTTTATTATTTCCTGTGAAAAGATTAAAAAAAAATAATGTAACGGGACTTCATATATATCTCCCGAGATTCGATTTGCCAACTCCGTAAAGGGAATTCTTTTGAAAATGCCCTCTTTTTTAGTTTCATAATTTGCCCAATAAATGTTTTCTATTTACAATTTTATAATTCGTCTTTTATCTATCAGGATAGGCTTAATGTTTTCTCACTAGAAGAACCCCTATTCACGCGACCTTGCTGATAACCTACATTATAGTATGCAGTACATCAAAACAAGAATGGTATTAAGTTTATGAAAACGCTTCATGGAATTTAACATTTGCTTTTTAGATCATGACAAATATGCTTTACCAGCGGCAGTACCTTACTTTGCATTTTACTTATATGCAAATACAGACCGAGGAGCATGTTGGTCTACCATTTATGTCATAGGTGGTATTGCTTTTGCCTTAAGAATGTAAATTTCACTGTGTTTGTAGTCTCGTAGGTTCTAGTCCCAATCAGGGCCGATATCGTAGCTGTATAATTCCATGGTTGGCATATTGCAAAATGTGGTTGTAAGTTGGATATTTGTCGTCCTTGATATCTTTGCTAGAATCTTCTGTGAATCTTTTCGTAGGTGACTCTCTCCTATAAAAGACTGCAAACTTTCATATCTGTTGATGTTGTCAACGGTGCAGGTATCTGTGTATTTATTTTTTATTTTAAAATGTTGCTACAATCAATTCAGTTCATCGGAAGATACCAAGACCTTGTTGGTAAATGTTTCTTATTGACCTCACAAATTATACACGATGGTCGTGAAGTATAGGTTCTTGGTAGTGACAGTGTTTATTGTCTTAATAACGTGTAATAGTATTCTTTTATTTGTCTTTATGAATATTACTTTTACTGTTTAGTCTGGTTTTTGGTGATATCCATTTGACGTCACTCTGTACTTATACATTCTGTCATTGTGTTATTGTTCGATGATAGTTTTGTATTCTTGTCTTTCATTTTTGCTACAAAATCTAGGTGTTTGTCCCAAGTCAGGAGCCTGTAATTTCATTATTGTCGTTTGTTGATGTGTTACATATTTGTTTTTCGTTTATTTTGTATATAAATTAGGCCGTTACTTTTCTCGTTTGAATTGTTTTTACATGCATTTGTCAATTCGGGGCCTTTTATAGCTAACTAAGGAGTATGGGCTTTGTCCCTTTGTTGTTGACGAAACGTTGACTTGTAGATGTTCATTTCTGTGTCATTTGGTCTCTTGTGCAGACTTGTCTAATTGGTAATCATACCACACCTTCTTTCTTGGATTTGCCCATATACCTTTTTGTGTATATTTGATACATAATACGTGGCTCTGTACTTATACATCCCTTCATTGTGTTATTGTGCTAAGGTACTTTTTTGTATTCCTTTTTTATTTTACTCTGTACTTATACATCCTGACATTGTGTTATTGTGTTGTGGTAATTTTTTGTATTCTTGTCTTTATTTTTTTCATGTCAAAGTCGACGATGTACAATACAATACAAACTCACAATGAAAGATATTGACTGAGGTAAAAGTCAGCTCTATTCTTTTTGTTATTTTTTTAACCTACATGCAGTTTGTATTATTGAATGAATAATTGCATTTCGATTAGGAAAGTCACTCTCTATAGCACCTGCGTTTAAGAATCATATCTATAAGTTAACAAATATCGTAAACTCACATAAATCTTCTGAATAATGAATCTTGAAGAAAATGTTTCTGACAGTTAAAGAAATTTTGTTTCCATTTTCAAAACAGTGATGAAAGATATGACCGTTTAGTCTCTACAAGTTAAACCGGTGACAATGACATCGAGTAACTGAGAGTCAAAAAATACCAAAGAGACATCCAAAACAATAAATGGAAGAAAATAACCTGACAATGCAATGGTAAAATGAGAAATAGAACATAAGACAAACATAAGAATACAAAATACAAAATAAATATCTAAAGACTGAGCAAAACAAACCCCGCCTAATTCCAACGGTAGTCTCGGGTACTTTAGAAGAATAATCGATCTTGCTTTATATGTGGCATGTTGCTCATGTGAGTACACACCCGTTGTTAAGTCTCAATTGGTAGGTCACATTCGGCGAAATGGAGAGGGGATTGTTGTTACGACAATTGGAATTTATTCGGCGTCACCTGTGAAACAGAAATATCCTAACGGTCAAACGAATTTTGTAGTTTAGTTGTCCGGTTTGTAACTTCAGTAAGCTTGAATTAATTTGATGTTCTTCTTTTGTTTGTCATGTTTGATCCTATCGTTTAATAACTCTTGGAATAGTTTGTTTTTACTACCTTTAAGTTTCATCATATTAAGTCAAAATATATGTCGTTTAAACGTTTTCAAATGTCTGTTTTTTTTTTTTTTTTCAGGACACATAGGAATGACAATAATTGAAAGTATCTTGATTTTGAGGTGTAATATGTTGACACTATGCTAGAATGAGAATAGAGCATAGCATTACATTTAATTTCTTAAATGTCATTGAAATTTGACTGTTTGATAAAGAAAGGCAACAGTAGTATACCGCTGTTCAAACTCATAAATCCATGGACAAAAAACAAAATCGGGGTAACAAACAAAAACTGAGGGAAACGCATAAATATAAGAGGAGAACAACGACACAACACTACAATGTAACTAACACACACAGAAACGGACCAAGCATCAGACAAAATCCCACGAGAATAACAAATATAACATCAATAACATATAATGAAATTGTAGAATAGTATTTCATAGTACACCAGTGAAGCAGCATCTGTGTTAACATTTCGTTCTTTCAGAAATCACACCTTTGTTGTTTTTTCTTCTATGTCTAAATTTTAACTTATTGTATGGTTATAATGACATCCAAACAAATATAATATTGCTACATGTAGATTTCTCAATTAAAAAACTTTACTTATTTTATTTTTTTAAGATCTCATATTGCCACTAATTGTAAATTTTTTCTCCGATGTGTCAAAGGACAAACACATCTTACTTTACTACATTCTAGTTAAATTGGTTGACAAAACTGTACTAGTTTATTGCAAAATTACTGAACAATCTCATAAAAATAAAACTTCTTCACTTTCAGATATAAGATCAGTTACTTTTTTTTATATCAAAAGTACAAACATATAGCACGAACTTTTACATTAATACTGACAAATTCTGTAATATTCTTCTACGTACTGAATATCCCCTTGGTATCTTAGGACATTTTATAAACATATTGTCAATATACGTGTACTAAATGTAAACATATAGGGATGTGGCAATTACAAACAGAAATCGAGGAATGATACAAAAACACAAATCCGTAATTTTAATTCAAATCAGCTTTCCGAAATAGACAGTCATCCTGCATGGCCAGTATTAAATTAATTCTTTCCATCAAACATTTCCTGACAAGGCGCTTAATATTCCAAGATTTAATTTATGCAAAAGAGAAAACCAGTTTAATGCAATACAGCATTGACTATATCAATAGTCATCTTATTTTGCATAACGACCCCTCAACACAAGACATGATGGCCTTTTAACGTTAGAATTTATTACTCCATCTTTATTAAAACGAACCAATACACTTTTCAGGATATAGTTTCATTGCATGCTGGAACCTTTTTGTAAAGCATTGATTCATATTACTAGTAATTACAAAGACACCATTTCAGATCATGCTTAACACTCTTGTGGAGCAGGATTTTTAGAACCTTTCGAAGTAACTGACATCATCTCCCGTATTTTGATGAATTCTGTGTTCTCATTCTGTAGTTTTCTATGGTGTGCTTTGTAGAAGTTGTTTATCTGTTCTTCGTTTAGCTTTGTATACCATGCCATTGTCACCTTGTCTTCGACTGATGAGTTTGAATATCGCGATGGTATCATTATCTCCATAAACATAATAAAAGGTTGAAATATGAATTTTTTTTAAAGCGAAAAGAAGAAGAAAAACAAGACATACTATATCATTTTTGGTAAATCACAAAAAAGTATTGTTAATCAGCTATGAAAAATTCAAATTTATGATGGGTGTTAGATTCATTATTGTAGTATTAAAAATGCCGAACTCCAAGGGAATATTTAAAAAGGGGAAAAACTGATAAATCAAACATTATCATTTAACGGGATAAGTGTAAAACAAAACTTCCATTGTCCTCACTTGGAGCAGGCATTTCCGGAGCAAATGATTGTTTAAACGAGATTTTATTGGTGCTTAACTTTCCACTTCCATGACATTGTTTATCTTTTTTTCTTCATAAAACATAATACTTGATATTAATTTATAGTGATCTTGGTTGAATTGCTAACAAAACCATGGTAAACAAGCAGACATAATCTTGCAATTCACTTTGTATACATACAATAGTTCAGTGTACAATAACTGTTCAATTTAAACCACATGAACTGAATTTTCTACAATGTAGAAATCCTTCCACAAAGCAATACGGTCCATAGTTGAATTGATTCATGATGTAAAAACTGTGAAATTTTGTGAGTAAGGAACCAAAAAAACAATTAAAACTAGGTTCTTGTTGAAGGTTTTAGTTCCAGGTTTACATATAAACTCGTATCTTTTTGACGTATTTGTATCTCTGAAATAAATATAAAAAGAGAATTGATACTGATATAAAAAAAACACAAAATGAGATATATATCAATGAGACTACCAATGAATAAATAAATATTAACATAAACATTTTGAAAAAAATAAGTTTGCAAAATTAGTAGTATTTCAATAACAGACGAATGTATTATGAAATAGATATGTATGCATAAAATATACGGCTTTTCATGTGTTTAGGTAATTGATATAGTATCAAAGGGGCACTCGCTACGAGATAAATCATATATTTTACCATCTTTCAATACTCTTAAAGACTTTAAAAAATTCTATCTCATATTTCGAAGTAACGATTATGATGTCCGTACATGTTGCATAAAAGGTATAACTGAGATGAACAAGTTAGACCTTCACTAACTTAAATTATTTTATGTTATATATTGTATAAATTGTATTACAAATATCTATATCTGTATCTTCTCGGTCAAATAGATAGAAGGGGGTAATTGAAAAAATTACAATATTTCATATAGATATCATTATCTATTTCTTTTTTCTGTTCTGTATTGATATGTAACTGCTTGTAATGATATTGTGTTTGTTCTTTGTTTGTGCTTTGATGACAATTGCTATCCAGATTTTGATTTTATATCAATAATATCTTTGACTTTGACTTTATATGAGAATTTGAGTCAAATCAGGGAACATGAATTCGACAGCTAGTGGCCCTTTAACATCTGAATTAGTTACCTTCCCCAAAGTTACAAATAACCAACACATTACTCACTTTGTTTCGTATTTTTCACTTTATACACAATTTATGTTTCTTTTTATTTTACTCCTTGCTTCTTTTTGGTTATCATAATTTGTGTTGTCGGATCACACAATTATTAGTTCAAATGTATCAAAAATATCTGCAATTGATTTATATGTACTGAAATCTACTGTATACAAAACATGACATCACTATATGTATTTGTTAACAGGAATGTGATGACATAATAAGAAAAAACATCAGTTTGCATATTCATATCAAGTATATACAAATTCAGGACGGTCTTGGTAGAGCCTAACAAAGATACAGACAAAAAATTACTGGACGGACAGATGAAGAGACGATAGGAAGAAGGAACGATGGAAATACGGAAAGATTGGTACACCTCTTTCTAACGAGAGGTATGCTTAATGTTATATAATTATTTTCACATCAGTTGTTATGGAAAAGAATGTTTTAAAATGTTAAAAACCCTAATATGTAATAACATTTTAGAACATGCTACCTACCGTTTGTTGAAATTTTCAGGTTTTCGTAAATATTATCATTCGCACTGCTCTTGACTTCTCCAAATTCTTCGTAAGTGTTCGAGCTGCAGAGAAACAATTATGACACGCATTAAGTTGATTTTGCATGTCCCTCTTGTATATTTAATGAGGAACATTTTTTAATCTTCTAGTGAGTTTGTTTAAATATATATTAGAAGATGCGGTATGAGTGCCAAATGAGACATTTCTCCTTCCAAGTCACAACTATATAAGCGTAAACCATTATAGGTCAAAGTACGGTCTTCATCACGGAGCCTTTGCTCACATGCATAGTTGTCAATGCATTGCAATTTGATGCGACTGTCATACAAATGCAGCTTTAAAACAATGTTCAATCCACCCTTTTCTACATTAAAAAATGCCTGTACCAAGTCAAGAATCCGACAGTTGTTATCCATTCGTTTGATGTGTTTGAGCTTTTGATTTTGCCATTTGATTAGGGACTTCACTTTTTGAAGTTTCTTCTGAGTTCAGTATTTTTGTGATTTTACTTTTTTCATAAAGAAATTGTTAAAGAGGAATCAAATATGAACAAATGTATCTTAGCTAACATAACGCCTCCCATGACTTGATCGTGAACAGAATATATTTGTTTGAGAAAAGATGAAAACACTACTTACCATCTTTCTGAACTTTTGTTCTGCTGGTTACCATCTGTAAATAAATCGGCTTGTATTTATGAATATTTTTCATGTGTATCGTTTATATAAATAAAAATGTACATCCATTTCAGTTCTTTTTTCTAGATCAGATCTGATATCAGTGAAAGAAAAACTACATCTTCTTTGATTGCAGTACATGCAGTACGAGGCGAATTAAATAATTTTTTGTTATGATGTTTTTATACTTTCTAGACATTTCTATCGCCAAAGTGTTTGTTCAGCAGACTTATCGTTTATGATAACATTCTTTTTCCTTCTTACGTTTTTTTTTGTGATGTCATCCAAAAAGCATATTCAAAGGTACCAGCTGGCTGAAAAAGTTTTTTCGTCTAAGAAACACTCTAAGGTATGTTTGAAGAAAATTATTTGATAATGTTTGTACTGACCTGATTTTAGATCTTGCAGTTCATTATACAAATGATTGTCTACTCCGGACGTTTGTCTGTAAACCATAAAACAGAAATACATTTGTCATTTCAATCCATTTCACTTTAATATTGCTATAATGTTTATTTTTTCTTTGATCTTTTTATGTGTTATTTTTCTTCTCTCTCCACTCGCTTAAAAATGAAAATTATCGCTATTTTCTATGGTCTTTGCAACAGCGTAATACTCCATATTCCCGCGCTAGTGTGTCAAAAATCAGAAAAGTTTCGCCGGAACTATAAAATACACGTAATAGAATTACTGCACTAAAATGTCAACAAAAAAGTATTTTTCTCGTTTTAATTTTACCGTGTATTTCATAAATCTGCTACAAATATGTCTATTTGTTTGCATGTATTGTATTGTGTTTGCAATCTTAGAACACGCTGGATGATCAGTTTAAATTCAATTTTTTTAAAAGATGCACGTCTTTGTGTTACATAATATTGATCAAATAAGACTGCACGAAAAAATGTATAAAAAAATAAAATGCTTATCGTACTTAGATATATTTTGCTATAATTTGTATCAATTAATATTCGTAAAAACACATTATAGCAATAAATAGATTATTTATGCCTTTTTAAACTCGACGTATTCTCTCATTGTCATCTCATCTCAGAACTATCGCCGTTCAATTAGATGAGAATGAGAAAATGCATCTTGTTTAGAAGAACATAAGTAATCTATAATTATAACACGACTTCTATCTTGTATCTTAAATGGTATAGGTAAGATCATTACAAAAGTAAACAGTGCCCTCATAAAAGACTATCTACAACAAAACCCGAAATCAAAATCCTTAAATACTAAAAGAGGTTTTATATTCTTTGGCTCTAATAACATAAATATAAAATGCAACATAAATCATTACACAAGTCCACAGCTTATGTATTCCATAATGTCAAATAAATATGAAACGTTTCATATCAACTATTACATGAGTACGATAAGTCAAAAACAGACCGACAATGCCATTGCAGAATAGATAAACAACAGCATACACAACAAAACACAGAAAAATAACGACTGGAAAATTCATGCTCTAAGAAAAACTTTGAGGTGTTCGAAGGTACCCAAAGAGGGTCGGCAGATACTGAAGTCATGATCTTCTTTTAAATCTGAACGTAACTAGTTATCACAATGCTTGTGAAACCGTAAAAGTTATCAACATAAGGTTTCGCCATATCCTAAGTTGCCACATGCCGCATCTCAAATAAATAGTAGGTTTGTGCGTTAAGATTTTTTGTCAGATTTGATATTGAAAGAAATGCGTTGAGACAAAACATTTGAGAATAATAAAAGAAATTCCAGAGTATTTAGACCATTGCGGAAAAGAACTATTTTACTTGTATGTGTGCAAACAAAAGTTATGCTATACAAACATCATTAGATCCAAAACATTCCTGCTATAGTTACCAAAGGTACCAGGCTTATAATTTAATACGCCAGACGCGCGTTTCGTCTACATAAGACTCATCAGTGACGTTCAGATCAAATAAGTTGTAAAGCCAAACAAGAACAAAGTTGTAGAGCAATGAGGACTCAAAATATCAAAACGTTCTGCCAAATACAAATAAGGTTTTCTATGTCTGGGATAAAAATATCCTTGGTATTTTGAAACATATTCTTAGCCAGCATGATATCGCTACTGATTTGGTCTATTCCGGGATTAAAATGTGTATTTACCTCGGTTTGTCTAATTCTGATTCATATACTGTGCTGTTGCTGTTTTCTGTAAAAAAAATTGTTATTAAATATGGCCATTTAGAGATATTCATAGAAACGTCCGTTCAAATTACATATCAGTTTTCTTGACGTGGTATGTAGATGTCTTAATCTTTTCTTTTTTTTCGTATCTATGTGTATTTTTAAATGATATATTCGGATAGTATGTTATGAATTTCCTCTGTCTGTTACAAACTTTTAGTTGTTGTCATTTTCAAAATTTACATTTTCCGGAACATTCCATTCATGTCAGGGTTTTTTTTTTTTTTTTGGTCGACTCAAACTTAAAATTAGATGCGAGCATTTAAGAAGTACATTCATCAATATGCCACCAAAGGTTAGGTAAGAAAACGAATGTATAGCGGACAAATGACGGAAACAAAACGGAAACGAAACGGATGAGTACCGTAAAAACGGACTCGTACCGGACGTTCAATGGACACTTCATCCGTTGGAAGTGTAAGAAGTTATGTGCATGCTAAAAGAATTTCACCGAACAGAACGGACGTCGGCGGATAAAGCGGACGCTGAGCGGACATAAAACAGATATGAACGGACGTCTAAAGGATAAAAACATGACAAGACTAGACAGTTTTATTCTTTCAAACCACTGTATATACCTTGGTACAAAGAACAGACGTCTAACGGAGATGAATTGATTGACAAAAGTTATATGTTCGGCGTCTATTCGAGCTATCTAGTAGACTGTGACCAGGGCTATACATTTTGTCATCCTTTAACAGCTGTTTTTGGATTACTTCAATTTTGCTATATTCTATACTTTTGTCATATTATAATTCTTACGAATGTATACCACCATGTATTTTCTTAACTTAGGTTTCATTAGATGTGGAAACTACATTAAGATTATGATTTCACCACAACAAAACAACAGAAAATTTCAAAACTTATTCATTGATACAGTACAATTGTGTTTACCTTTCCTTTTTACCATTCGACGTTTTTTGTACAGAAAAACGAATAGACTAGTAGCTCCTAATATTAATATGATGACAGCGAATCCCGTTCCAACCCCGATCGCAGCACTGTTAACTGATTTTTCATTTGGTATCTCTGAAATAATTTAACTTGATTTTAAGATAGAAAATAATGAAATATGCTGCAGACACAATGTTTTCGTATCTTCTTACAGAAAAGAGGGGTGCAAGATACTAGAGGGACAGTCAAAGTAAGCTTACATTCTAAAATTATCGTATGGGGCACAGAAAGTATAAATTAAATAATTGATCTGCATCATACCAAAACACCTTTCGAAAGGAAACTTCATCAAAGATACTAAGATCATAACTTAATATAGATTAGACCGTTGGTTTTCCCGTTTGAATGGTTTTACACTAGTAATGTTGGGGCCCTTTATAGCTTGTTGTTCGGTGTGAACCAAGCCTCCGTGTTGAAGGCCGTACATTGAGTTATTTGGATGGAGAGTTGTCTCATTGGCACTCACACCACATCTTCCTATATATTTTTTTTAATTGCACTCGACATAAAATAGTTTAAATCCAAATAAAATTCGAAGATAAATTTTGTACACCTACAAATTCCAAAAATAGGCCACGAGGGCTGCTGGTGATTAAAACATCCGCATAACAGATATCAATCGATACAATTGATACAAGTTACAGAAATGACAAATACCATAGAATCTGATACTGGGAAAGTGTGTCGCTAATTAGTGGAGACACAGCTGTCAAATCTTACCGGTCAACAACTTTGTGTTGGTGACAGTATGACTGAAATTGTTTCAATTATTCTTCCTCATAGCTCTATTGGGAAAGGCCTATGCATGTGTCAATATCGATGAAAAAATCAAAATACGATGAAGACTGTTTAGTTTCGCCAGTATTCTAAATTATCAAAGTTTAAAGTTTGTAGAGTTATATGATATGCAATTTGGAAAGCCGAGTAACTGAAAATCTCGACCACTCTTTTGTTAACTGTAAATGTACTTATATGTGTATCCATTTGGTGGGTTAAGCCTTTCAACTGATTTTTATAGTTGTGCTTATGTTGTACTGTCACACTACTGTCCCAGAATAACTTCAACCCCGCTACATAATTTATGTGCCTGTCCAAAGTCAGGAGCCTGTAAGTAAGTGATAGTTGTTTATTTCCTGTGTATTATATTTATTTGTCGTTCATTATTTAAATTCGGCGGTTAGTTTTAGTTTCCATTGTTTTTCATTGTTATTTTTGAGACTTTAATACAAGACTTTGCGGTATAAACTTGCTTAAAGACCCAATGGTGACCTATATCTGTTAAGTTCTGTTAAAAAAAACAAAGAAAAATTGTGTGTGTGGGGGGGGGGGGGGGTCATAATACGTTTTCTGTTTCTATCAAACTTTCCACGACGATTTTTTACTTGGAAAATCAACAGATTCACAAGATATAATGATAATATAATAAAAGGTGATGTGGTTGAAGTTTCAACAAAACCATTTTTGAATAAAGTAAACGTGTACCTTCTCGTCTATCATAACTATTTACTTACTCTGAGCATTAATGCTAAAAACTTTTTTTGAAGTTCTGTTCTGTGCAATCAACCCAGAAGGTGTTAAAGTGTTCATCACATGACATGTATACTTATCACTGTCCCTTTCTTGAATGTTAATTATTGTAAGATTCCATCCATAGTAAATGAATTTCATATTATTTTGACGAGTCCACCATACAGATGAAGGGGAAGGATAAGCATCTACTGTGGGAGAAACATTAAGTGTTCTGCCTGCTTCAATATTATAATCGTGAATGCCAGAAATTACAGGTTCATCTAAAATGATAAACTTGGGTATTTAATATTTATTACATTTCTACATCCTCCTTAATTTCTAACATGCATGTAGATACAACTACTCCTTTTTTCTAACATGCATGCAGATACAACTACACATGTTTGTTAGATTTAAAATAATAAAAATGAATAAGAAACAGTCGCATATCGGTGTTCAATAGTCATCAATCGATTTAGCGAAAGTAAGTTACAAACTAAAACCAAAGGAACACTTCACTATAAGAGGAAAACAAAGGCACACCAGAAACACTGAACTGCAACAAAATCAAACGCAAACATACATAGACAAAAACTATTTGACAACAACTGCCATATTCCTGACCTGGTACATGGTATATTTTGAAAATAAATGGTGGTATGAACTCGGTTTGATATCTAGAAAAACCTCCCGCTTAAATTTTGTATATCGCGCATACAACGTCTAACAAATGAACGTTTTTTTTAAGTACACTTTTGATACATAAAACATTTTGGAGTGGGAACCAAAAGTACAATTAATATGTGTTTATAAACTTACAGTGTACATCTATTTGTTTCCTCATTCTTTTTGATGTACCAAGTACAATTTTGATGCATAAAACATTTTGGAGTGGGGACCGAAAGTACAATTAATATGTGTTTATAAACTTACAGTGTACATCTATTTGTTTCCTCATTCTTTTTGATGTACCAACTAAATTTGTAGTGGTACAAGAATATAATCTTTTGAGACAGTTGGTATGGTAAGATATCCATTCCGTATGATACCAGCAGGATAATTCCATAGGTACATTAATTCATCTGCAGGATCAGCTTCAAATATCTCACATGCTAATATAATGTTCTGTTGTACAGGTTATTGCATCAATAGTAGTGATTGTTTTATAGGACAATTATTTGTCTATATTACTTTATTACTTACTTGATGCAGATGACTTGCATTATTAGTAAGACCTTGATAATACTTTCCTATTTGTCACGTTTGTGTACAGGTTATTGCATCAATAGTAGTGATTGTTTTATAGGACAATTATTTGTCTATATGACTTTATTACTTACTTGATGCAGATGACTTGTATTATTAGTAAGACCTTGATAATACTTACCTATTTGTCACGTTTGTGTACAGGTTATTGCATCAATAGTAGGGATTTTTGTATAGGACAATTATTTGTCTACATGACTTTATTACTTACTTGATGCACATTATTTGCACAATTGGTAATTCTTTTATAATATTTTCTTATTTGTCACGTTTGTGTGATATCACCTATTTTAGAATCTCTGTTACCCAATTCATTTTCTGACTGGTCGTTTGTATAGACTTATATACACATGGAAAAAAGTATTGCAACACCTTGATTTTTTAAATCTTGAAAAATCAGCCTCTTATTTTGGATGGAATGTGATTAAATATTTGTAAAATAATATTGAAACGTAGTTAATGATAACATTGGCATTAAAACGAACAAAACATGTTTAAAAAAAAAATGTTTTATCTAACCAAAATTTTATAACAAAATGAGGTCTTTTTGTACAAAAAATGCATTTTACAACTTTTACTGTAGTCGAACTTTACAATGTCAGACATTTCAAAATTAATCTTTAGATGATTGTTAACTTCGTGGTTAGTCGTTATACGCCAAAGAATTAGTACTTTGTGCGCAGCTTCCATTCAAACGGATAACCGCATCTTAACGTCTTCTGATTCCTGCACTAAGTCGACTAATTTGTTTCTAGGGTAGCAGCAACTATTCCTGACAAAGGGTATTGTTTATTTCATGACGTGTGTGAACTGGGGTGTTTCTCGTGCATTTAACGCCCAATAGTGTCCCATATATGCTCGATATGGCGCAAATTCTGGCTACGATCGGGCCAAGGAAGATAAACCGAGTTCCATTGGAACGATGGATCTTCCTCCACGATGCTAATTTCCAACTTGCTCTGCACTATATTGTATACGGGCAACTGTGTCTGTTCGTAGGCAGAGGTCCCCGAAATGGTCTTATCGCACGATAACCAGTAGCGATAAGCTGATCTCGAACAGTTCTTGTTTAAAGGCTCCTGTATATTCATCACTCTCTTTTTTGGAATGTATTGTTTTCAATGGGTTTTCTTCTGAGCAACCTTCATTTTGCTTGATTTTCCCTAGCAGATGTTATAGAGGGTCTTCTTGATATCGGAAGGTCTTTAACATCGTTTGTTACCTGATTTTATTCTCAAAACAACTTATAGTGGACTGATGAAGACCAACAATACGTCCAATTGTCACAGCGACATACCTGCTTCTCTCATACTGATTATCTGCCATCTTGCTGCAGTTATGAGTTGTAGATGACCGATTACAAGGTGTAAATCACATAACTTTATAAACTTGGTTAATTAAAGTGTTGAAAACAATACTTTTTTCCATGTGTATATATTCAAATTCGTTGTCTTTTGTCCTCCCCAGACTTAAAGGCATTTTAGATTTAAAATGTGTAATCTTGGTTACAATTACGAAATTTTTGACAATAATTTCCTTCGAAAAAATCCACATCTGTCAAATCAAAAACTGCATTTCAATAAAATATATTCCAAAAATCAAAATACATCTTTTTGTATGTTATCGTTCTTTCACTAAACAATTCAAAATTTGGTGACTATGTGGATCGCATCTATCCCATCGAATTGGAGATAAAGGATACTACAGATACAGTTAAGTCGGCTTCATATCTTGACTTACATCTAGAAATTGACAATGAGGGTCGGTTGAAGACAAAACTTTACGACAAAAGAGATGATTTCAGCTTTCCAATTGTGAACTTTCCATTTTTAAGTAGCAACATTCCAGCAGCACCTGCATACGGGGTATATATCTCCCAATTGATACGATATTCCCGTGCTTGCATTTCCTATCATGATTTTCTTGATAGAGGGTTACTGCTCACAAGGAAGCTATTAAACCAAGAGTTCCAAATGGTGAAGTTGAAATCATCCCTTCGTAAATTTTACGGACGCCATCACGAGTTGGTTGACCGTTATGGAATAACCGTTTCACAAATGATATCGGATATGTTCCTTACGTCGTAACTACAATCCCCTTCCCTTTCATGAATTTGACCTACCGAATTAGACTATTTACCGGATTTGTAATCACATAAGCAACACGACGGGTGCCGCATGTGGAGCAGGATCTGCTTACCCTTCCGGAGCACCTGAGATCACCCCTAGTTTTTTTGGTTGTCGGTTCGTTGTGTATGTTTATGTTTTCTTTTAGTTTTCTTTTGCATGCGTTGTCAGTTTGTTTTAGTTTACGATTTTTCTTTGTCCTTCTTTGGTGTCTTTCGTTTCTCTTCCTTATCATGATATTTTTACTCACATTGCACATTAACTTTGAATAACATTTCTGTTGTTTTGTTTTGGGTTGGTTGGCTTGGAATGGTAATGGTATTCATTGCATTACATTTGTAGTAATCACCGTAATCTTTCTGTATGTTGCTGATTGTAAGATTCATACCATTATGTATGTAACTGGTGTCATTTTGACGGGTCCACCAAACAGACATAGCGTGAGGATTAGCATCAATAAAAGGGGTTATGTACAAAGTGTTTCCTTCTATGATGTTGTAATCTGGGATATCGACAATAACTGGTGGATCTACAAAAATATTACTTGAGTTTTTATAATTGATGAAACTGTTCTACTATAATACTATTAAGACTATGATAACGAGAATAACATGTAAGTGAACCTTTTTATTTAACGTGTTGTATGTTTAACCAAATGCCCAAGCCCACATGATAACCTATAGTTGTTAAAATATTCTGTATTTGATCTTCGAACTTGAATGTTTGAGAATACAAAATTTAGTTGCATTGTTATAATCTCTTAAATAGAAGATACACAATTATGGGCAAATATAAAATTCATTCTCATCTTCTAAAAACGTGTTCAGTAATACGTAAAACATATAAAGTATAGCTCAAATGTACAATGGCTTTCGGATATGTAAAACTCATACTCTTTACAGTGTTCACGTTAAAGTAAATTTTGAAGATCCGTAAATCCTTATTTTTAGGGAAATCATATCAGCAAAAACACACACCGGTTTGAACTTGTATCTAGAATTTTCTTCTGCTTTTCATTCTATTACCAACTTTCAACCATACGAATTGATCATATGGAACACCGAAGGTCATAATCAAGTTATGCGGGATTTTAGTTTCTTAAAGCTTGGTACTGTAACTATTACAGTCTGTTCAATAAGTAGGGGTACGATTCGATAGATGTGGCTTCTTATATTTTCTAAATTCTGTGGACAAAAATAGTTTTTTTACCGGTTTACAAAAACATATAGATTTCAAGAAATGTGGACCTCACAATTAACAGGGATAATGTCATTGGATATACTACTAATTTTGTTCATTGAGAAGCTTGATTCCTTCTTACTAATAGTATATGATCAAAACGCGGAGCTTATGTTTAAATCGTTTACTCGCTTATGTGTTTTCTATCCTCTCAAATTATGTCTACATACACAAAATATCTATTCTTCTATCTAGTGATCTGACACTCTGTTTCTTCACATTTTCAGCTATGCAATAAATTATCTTCCCAATGTCAATCATGTTACCAGTATATATTAGAACACTTGACGATATCAATGTTTCATTACATTCAGAATTACATTGATCAGTCTGAAGAAAAGCTTTTGCGGTTATGTTTGCACCAGATATATACCACTCTATCCTTGACGAAGGCCGACCGGCATCAGTTGTGCATTGAAACTGTTGAGTTGAACCGGATAAAATTGCAATCGGGTTTTTATCATATGGAATAACTGTTAAATTCACTTTTGTGATTGGAACTGAAAATAACAAGACATATCAATATCATTGAAAGCATGTGCAATAACACTCAACAATTAATGCCAGTTAAATGAAATATAAAGATGATACTGTCTTCGGGTGTTTACAAAAAAACTGTACGAGTACAACATGTACAAGAAAATTGAAAAGCGATTATGCATCTTGTTTTTGAATAATTGTTGTACATCAAGGAGTGTTTTGATCAGATTCCATTTCAAACTAATTTACGGTGAACGATTATATAGACAATTATGTATTTCTTACTTTAGATGATTATGAAAACAAAATAACTTCGTGATATGCATACCAAGCATGAAATAAATGTTACGATTTTTGGCAGACATACTCATAAACGATTGATAATTGAAGTTTAAAATCATACAAAACTGAAGTTAGTAGCTAGGTATCAACAATTGACTTCAGAACATGATAATTATTTCAGGAAAACACACAAACACACACACACATGTTCAATAAGCGAATTATTTTGTTTTTGTTATATTATGACTCATATTCCCATATGAAGTTGACAATAGAATACTTCGTAAACAGTTTATATCTAAAACATTAGATGCAGGTTGATGAAATTGGTTTTCAATTATCTTGGTGCATAGTGTTCAATTAATAATTCCTAATAAAATCATTCTAAAATAGGAGTAAAGTAACACATAATTCAGTGCTTTTAATACGTTTGAAAAGTAATAAATAACATTAATGAGTAATCAATCTTGCCAAATTCATGTAACATGATAAATTTGAAAAACAAACAAAAAGGGAACAATGGTAATTAAAAGATAAGATAAAGATGTACATGTCTAATAAAAACGCTGTTTTCTCTGAATTTTTTTTGGGGGGTAAATTTAACATTATAATTGACAAAACATATGGTATCATCCTATGCCAATGAATTAACAATGCCATCTAAACGCTGCATAGTAATGTTTTTTTTACCTTATAGTATAATAACTATACTCACTGTTAACATACAAAATCACCGTATTTGATAAAAAGCCATTTAAACTGCGACAATTCCAACTAGATCCATGTAAATTGTCTAAATCAATTGTGCCAGGTATGGTTAACACGAGAGCATTGTCGTTACAAGTGTAGCTATAGCTTTCATTGCAAACAAGAAGGCTACAGTAACCAAAACCTCTTGCCATTCTTACCGCACATTCAATAGTATCGTCTCTGTATAAGATAACATACATTCTGTAGTACGCGTATGTGTATGTGAAAATGCAGGTGAAATTAAAATCAATCCCAGTAGTAGCTCGATCAGATGACGGTGTCAATACAAATTCTGCGGGTATAAAAACAATACTTCAATTATGTAAGAAAATAACAACTATATATATTGAATTTGAATGAAATAGTTATCAAAATAAAATTCTTTTTTGTGGAATCGGAGGACTTCTAATTTATTTACATTAACTGAAATCGCCTTACAGTGCATTAATTTATCATGAATATTTTAGTCTGAGTTTCAGTACAAGTTATGCATATCTGATGATCCATGATGAAGTCATCGGTATTTGTGGAAAACGTGTAGACGAAGCGGACAATATCTTTTTATCAGAATCATGAACCGTAACAACTTAAACTATTTGATATTTGCAATTCTTTGGGAAATATCGTCATCACAAAATGCATAGCAAAAATCAAATTCAAATTCAAATCATTTATATTTTATATTAACATACAGTTATACAGAACATTGCAAGGGTACATGAATATTAACAAATACAATGAATTTTATTTATATATATTTTTGAAAAAAGTGTTATAAATGGAAATGAATTGCATTAATAGAGACGTGATTTTATAAGTTTATGTAATATTGATTTTAGAGGGGAAGGTGCATTAATTGTCACAAAAAACAAATTGTTTTAAAAAGTATCTTGTTCTTAAACACATAAGTGTTACTAGATATGAAACACAAAACGTTCGGTCGCAACGTATATCTTGTTGTTCTAAAGATCGAAAGAATACACATAGATTTTAACAATATTCCTAAAATTTGTGTTTGCACTGTTAATAATTATATAATTACATACATATACAAAAGTCATATAGATAAAAGAAAGTGAAAAATATTTTTTTTAGGAAAATTTTAATTCCTAAAATATTTTGATCACAGACATTTATGCCCCTTTAATGGGCATTATTTTTTTTTTGGTCTGTGCGTCCATTCGTTCGTTGATTCATCCGTTCTTTCGTCTGTTCGTTTTTTCGTCCGTATATTCAGCTTAAGTTTAAAATTTTAACTTTGGACACATACTTGTTTTATCTGTCATGATGTATAGTAGTTAATGGTTAATAGATTATATTTTCCTTTTCAAAGATATCGCATAATTGAAATAAAAAATATGCACAAATAAATAATTACGTGATTTAGATCCTTCGATGGAGAATAAATATATAGCACAACTCCATAAATAAACATCCATTTTGTACAGAGATCACGAAGTTAAACTTCCGTTTTGATAAGACAAATCTTCAATGTGTGCATAACAAAAGATTCTAAAGTAGTACACCAGCATACTAAATTCAACGGTTATGCATGAATTAATGAACACATTTATTATTCAAGTTTTTAAACAAAATTTGTTTTTAAACAATAAAAGATAGATGTACGTTGGATAAAAATCAGTTTGAAAGTACTTTGAAGGAGCGAATCAATATTTTGACTTCCTTGTTTAACAATACATAAAGAAATCTCAATATGATTCATAGTGATTAACTTATCTTGTTAAAAACTGTCACTTCGCGTCAAAATGAGTTTTCAACATGTAAATAAGTCTTCGAAAAAATGTGAATATTGTTAGTCGAAATATCATTATCACTCTCAACAAAACAGAATATAATATAACTAAACCCTTTTACAGAATATCCGTTTTGGAATATCCGTTTCACATATGGTAGCTGATATGTTCCTTTGTCGTAACTACAATTCCGTTCCCTTTTCATGAATGTGATCCACTGAATTATACTTATTACCTGTTTTGTACTAACATGAGCACAACGACCGGTACCATATATGGAGCAGTATCTGCCTATCCCTCCGAACCACTGAGATCACACCCAGTATTTGGTGGGTTCGTGATGCTTAGTTTTCCTTTCTATGTTGTATTTTGTGAACTCTTGTTTGTCTTCCTTGATTTTTGCTATGTATTTTGTGATGACAAAATTTTGCACAATGTCTTTGGAATTTTGTGTTATCAATACTCTTCATCTTTAAAATTGTTTGGCTTTCTAACTGTTTTGATCTGAGAGTCACTGATGAGTCTCATAAAGACAAAATGCGCGTCTTGCGTATTAAATTATAAGCCTGGTACCTTTGTTAATTATTCACACCACTGGGTCGATACCACTGATGGTGGACGTTTGGTTACCGAGGGTATAACCAGCCCAGTAGTCAGCACTTCAGAGTTGACATGAATATCAATTATATATTATATTTGCAAAAGTATGAATTATTCAAAATACTAAGGATTTTCTTATCCCAGGCATAGATTACCTTACCCGTGTTTGGCACATTTTTTTTTTGGAATTCGGGTCATCAATGCTCTTCAACTTTGAACTTCTTTGGCTGTCTAACTTTTTTGATCCAAGCGTCACTGAAGAGTTTTATGTAGACGAAACGCACGTCTGGCGTATTAAATAATAAACCTGGTACCGTTGATAACTATTGTCTGTCTTTTTCGTTGTAAGCCATGACATTGTCAATTTATTTTCGATTTATGAGTTTGACTGTCCCTCTTTTGTCCCTAATACTAAGGCTTTTCTACCTCAGGCCTAGATTACTTTAGGTGAATTTGGCAAAACTTTTAGGAATTGTCGTCCTCAATGCTCTTCAACTTCGTTCTTTATTTGGCCTTTTTAACTTTTTTGGATTCGAGCGTCACTGATAAGTCTTTTGTAGACGAAACGCGCGTCTGGCGTATATACAAAATTTAGTCCTGGTATCTATGATGAGTTTATTTTTAAAATTCTTACAACTAGAAATACGATTATCGTTTGTTTTAATATTAAAGGAGCAAAAAAAGAAATCATTTTATAAGGAAGAAAAATTAAGTGATTGCAGCGACCAACAGATACACTTTATATTGCGCTGAGCAGCTGAGCATTATAATTGATTCATAAGAATATATGCGAGAGTTCTTCATGATAGAAACTCACCAACAATGTTGGGTATTTTAATTCAAAAAATTACCAGCCGCCACTACACGAAAAGGCAGATTTACAACAATTTGGGCAATCATGTAAATGTTTGACAAATGTAACTACTTTTCTGCCAGATATATTTGCGGACCTACTAATGTATATGTAAATGCATTATTCCTTTGGCATTATTTAGGACGTTTTCAAAGATATGCTAAAGATAATTATTTTATTTCATATCTTTATTCATATTCTAAAGATATGTAAAGATAGGCCTTAGATTTGCATGCACTTTCCAGGATAGGAGATGTATGCAAAGTTTAAAATTTACATATTTGTTTTACAGAGGTGTGGGCAGTTTTGAGAGACCGCGGTTTATAAAACATTTACAACCAATGTAAATGCTGTCAAATGTTTATGTTATATTTGCAAACGTTTTTCGATATCGTTCATGCATGTAAAGAAATGTATTTTATTTACTAATACTTTCCAGTATTAAACTTATTTTGATAAATATCGATATTAGCAACATATCTTTACAGACGTATGCAAAGTTTTGAGAGACCGCGGTTTATAAAACATTTACAACCAATGTAAATGCTGTCAAATGTTTATATTATATTTGCAAACGTTTTTCGATATCGTTCATCCATGTAAAGAAATGTATTTTGTTTACTTATACTTTCCATTATCATAAATATTTTGATAAATATCGATATTTGCAACATATCTTTACAGACGTATGCAAAGTTTTGAGAGACCGCGGTTTATAAAACATTTACAGCCAAAGTAAATGCTGTCAAATGTTTGTGTTATATATGCAAACATTTGTCGATATAGTTTATGTATGTAAAGACATGTATTTTATTTACTAATACTTTCCACTATCATAGTTATTTTGATAAATATTAATATTTGCAACATATCTTTATAGACGTATGCAAAGTTTTGAGAGACCGCGGTTTATAAAACATTTACAACCAAAGTAAATGCTGACAAATATTTGCTTTTTTTTTGCAAACATTTGTCGGATGTATTTATGTACGTAAAGAAATGCATTTTATTTACTTCATAGTTAGTATATGAAACATTGATACTGTGAAGTTGTCTTCACACAGGTATAACTTTGCGAGACTGCAGTTTATATATCGCATGCACAACAAAAGTAAATGAGAGTCGTGATTAGAGCTAAAAGAAGAAAAAAAGAAAATAATTTACTCCCAAAAAAATAGATAAAAAGGGTCTAATATATACAGAATAGAAAATAATCATGACAATGGGCATAAAATATAAAAGAAATAGAGGAATATGATCTAAATTATCATAGAATACAGATATGAAAGACCCCATTCAGACCCTAGTAAATGCTGTAAGATGTGTCGATTATTTCACATTTACGGAAAAAATAGATCAATATATTGTATAGTACGTTTTGCAGCAAAGTTCACGTATTGATTGTTTCAGAGAGTCACACCGAACTAATATTTGAATTGAAGTAGATATTGTTCTTCCCGATTCAAAACAGAACTGCTTGAAAATATAATTAATTATATTAAAAATGGCAAGGTGCTTTTTATATGTCGGACCGATGATATTTTTTTTAATAAATAAGGAAATATCCACAGCTTTACTCCAGAACCATGGAAAAACTTTTTAAGATCTTGCTTGCATAACAAAACACGGCTTTAAAATGTTCATAACTTTCCTTACAGCAGATTTTACAATTCGATATGCTTGAATCATAACGGAAACTTTAACTAAGACGATGAATTGTAACAGTAAGCTGATTTTTTTTTACATCTTATAGCCACATAATAAATGGGTAGATGGATTGATTTGTGTAAACGTCCAGTTGCAAATACTACATAAATCTCAGGTGTAGGGAGAAATGCACTATTATAATAACACTGTACTAAATTGTAAGCAGCTTTTCCTTTTGTACTTCAAAATATGAAAACAACGATGTCATTAAGAAAGAACTTTAAACTAGAATAAATAAGATCAAATCGATAAACACGGTATGTTTTGTCCACATCAAGCTTAAGTCTACAAACCTTGATGTGGACTTGGAAAAAAGTTAGTTTCGTTTCTGCTTATTTGTGATCTTTTTTCATTTTAAACAAGAGAATACAAAATAATTATTTCAATATAACTTCAGCCAAGGCGTGGGTTTTGCATGATCCTATGATTTGAAAATACACGAGTATGCACATACATGTATTTTATCAGAATGTTGTCAGAATGTTTATGTTTACAATTGAAAATGTCTAATAATACAATGAAGAAAGAGATGATGATGATGGGAGTTTTTAACAACCTCGACTGGCTATACTGCGAAGAAAGAGCATGAATTAACGATCCCTTAATAGGTGGTAAATGTGTCACTTGTATGTAAATGAAGGGATTTTCCTGACTGTGAAATGGTTCATCTTTTAACACTACAGGGTACTTTAAAAGGAAAACCGTATGTGTTAATTACCAAAATTGATCAAATACAATGTAACGCTAATTGTGTATAATAACATCCAGATGTTGTAACGGATTATACCAATTACGCAGGCCAAGAGTTGCCAGATAAAGACATCATTAAACATGCAGTTTGTATTCGTGAAAACGTGTTAATACTTTGAAAAACGCAGATAATTTATAAGTTTATATGCTAGAAAATTAAAAGAGAAATAAGGACAGTTACTGTAACATTGTATTTAAAAATATGTTGAAATTATATACAGTAAAACTGTTTTTAAACAATTATCTTTTGTATATAAAATAAAAACATTCTCGTTTCCCCGCTTCTCATACATGTAGTAGATATAATAGATTCGATGCAAAGCAAGTAATTTAATTTTTGAATCAGGTATAATCTCTGTATTTCGTGTTTTAACAAGAATAAACATGACCAACATTAATGGAAAAAAAACTACATCAATTTCAATAACCTTCCTGCTCCTGTATCAGTTTTATTCTAAAGATATATATGGTAGTATTCAATCAATTCAAAATTTTAATAAAATATCTTGGTGCCCTTTGGTTTCCCGATCTTGACTTTATCCTATTTAAAGGTATAATGATATGAAAAAAAATCTCAGTACATGTATTTGTTCTAATCGAAGGCTCAAAATTTTTAAAACATTTCATAGCAATAGCATTTCATTTCAAATCAAAATAATGTTGTTGCTGAATGATGTAAAGTTAATCGTCAATATCGAACTCTACCTCCATTTTCCCACCAGTTACAACATATTAAAATTTGAAAACCTTTAGATGAAAGGTTCATAAGTCATCGCACGGAAATGACTGGAGCAGTCCGCCTGCTCGTCCGCAGTACAACAATAAATCAATAACGGTACTGGAAATCCGGTAATAAAAATAGCAAGTCTTTTTTTAGTCATTTATAAATGTAAAATAAATCCGGTTTACTGTCACATTCTGACATCCTCATGTTTATGTCGTATACTTGTAAACTGGTGTTTGTCTTTGAGTCGCTTTTTGTTTTTACTCAATGCAATAAGCAGTTTGTCGGCACTGATTTTTGAAACTTGTCAGCAACAATGCTGATATATACTGATATATAAATTTTATAAAAGTCTGGCAAGAATTTTACCCGTTAGAGACCTAACAAGACCGGACGGAAGGACGGACGCCCGATATTTCAATGTTCCCATCAACGCGTCGCGCGGGGGACAAATCTTAAAATCATTTTGAATTTAGATTCATATTAATTTGCACTTTGATCTTCGGAGATGGGTGTGTTTTTTGTGTTTTGAGTTAGATATGATACACAGGCCTGGTACAGCTGGTAAAAAACGCACCTTTTCACAAAGTGGGGAGACAAAACGACTCGCATGCAATTAGCAAAGGTGCCTTTTTGTGGGGGGCATATTGGTCACATGGGCGTCGGGAAAAGCCCGAGAGTATTCACAGTCTTATAAGGAGTTTTTCTAACAAGTATACAAGTGTTTATGTAAATTAAAAGGGTTGCTATTTCTTTGTTTGCAAAAATGGAAATGTGGGATATACACAGCAACCGGCCAATTAACGACAATCAAAACCAAAGACATATAGATAACACGTGACTAATGCAGAATGGACAAGTATTTTTCTACTGCTAATCTGTTACGGTAGTTTTAGTAAAGATTTGTTGGTTTCTTGAATATGAAAGTTCATAATTGTAAAAAAAGAAGATGTGGTATGATTGCCAATGAGACAACTCTCCATAAGAGACCAAAATGACACAGAAATTAACAACTATAGGTCACCGTACGGCCTTCAACAATGAGCAAAGCCTATACCGCATAGTCATCTATAAAAGGCCCCGAAATAAGTATATTTAGTATAGCAAGTATTAAATCTATCAAACTATAACATCACAGGTTCACAACAATAGTAAGATTTAAGCTATAACAGCAACATAGTTTATTCTCCTAGTACGTATATGTTAGTCTTGAAAAAACTCAAACCATTATGACATAAGGAGATGTGATATGATTGCCAATTAAATAACTTTCCATCAAAGTCAAAATGACGTACATGTTAGCTTGCTATATTTGATATCTCCCAAGTACCATCAACACTATGAACTGCTTATACAAAAAGATATTTTGTCACCAAATGATTTATAATAATTTATAAAATAGAACATCATTATATATGCTAATATAAATTGTGTGCCCTTGGCTAAATACTGGGATCATATTGTTTTACCAGTGTCCTTTCGACAGTCCCGCACTTGGTATACTAGATAGTATAGGATTATACGGCTGATTTCGTAGGATTATGTACAGTTTTTAAGCTTAAACTTTTAAATGATGTACCTGGTGTTAGTACATACACTTACGATTCGCATCTTGTCAATTTTTTCTTTTTTTTTTATGACAGGTTGCAAAATTTGGCATTTTTAAATATATTGCGCCGATATATTTTTTTTTACCTATTTTGAGGGTGTATATATATTCTCAGGATCATTTTTTCTTTAATAATTTTTCACGAACGACAGAATGTTGAACTTGGTGTATTTGAATGAAATTTTGCATACAGTTTGCAAGGTTTGTCCGACCATGAAAGTATATAATACTTCCACTTCCATGGTCCGACTAACTACGCACACAACCCACACGTTTACATCATACAAAGTATGCTATATTAAGATTGTGTATTGTATCAGGATGTTGATTTTCTTCTTAATTTTCACAAATAACAGAATGTTTAACCTTTCTTGACTGCTGCACCAAATGTGTTTTTCAGACACAACAATTCAAATTGCACTGTATCGTCCTGTAAATGCATGAAATATTTGCCACCGGACGTTGAGCAACCATCAATCAATCAATTCAAATTGTACCTTAATATCACTGTTTTACCAAATTACTTTATTCTGTAACGTCACACGTTTTCTGTCAAATTCTTAGCGTATCGGTCAACTTTGAAGCAATGTATATAAAACACAAGGATGATTACATATGTGTTTCTATATATTTAAAAAAAAAATAGAGGATGTGGTATGATTGCCAATGTTACAACTCTCCACAAGAGACCAAATGGCACTGAAATGTACATCTATAGGTCACTGTACTGCCTTCAACAATGAGCAAAGCCATACCGCATAGTCAGCTATAAAAGGCCCCGAAATGACATATGTAAAACAATTCAAACGAGAAAACAAACGACCTAGTTTATGTACAAAATAATGAACGAAAAACAAATATGTTACATAGCAACAAACTAAATTACAGACTACTTGACTCGGGACAGGAACATACAGAATGTGGTCAGGTTAAACTGTTGTGTTCCCTTATCGCTACACTAACGGTGCGAAGCTTAAGATGGAATGACGGACTAGTTTAACTTGGGACAGTGGTGTAACAGTACAACATGAGAATAAACTGTAGAAATCAGTTGAAAAAAGCTTAACTCATCAGATGGATACAAATATAATACATCTAACAAAAACAGAGTGGACGTAGAAGGGTACTTATACATCCCAACAACCAAAAGACTTTAAGTACAGATACTCGCAGTTACTGACAGGTATAGTTGAAAGCTAATAACAACTACATTGTATTACAAAAAGCATGCATCAGTCCGGGATATTATGTTAGTTTTTAGTTTTCTCCGTATATAAGAACAAAGCCATCTATTGAAAAATCTTTAAAAAAAAGAAAAGTTAAAATCGGGAGATATGCCATTCGGTGTCGTGTTATCTTGAAATATAAGTACACAGTTTTGGATTATGAAGAAAAATTGCCCACTTAGAGGGGAACACGAAACTGCATTGAAAATGAAAAAAAAATCTGGAGCAAAATTAAACATACAAATCTATGCCCAGTCCCAATAGACCACGATCGCACCACGCTCACCACGATCTGAAATAAATAAAGATCGTGGTGAGGTCGCGGCATGAGCGGCATGGAAATGTAAATTTTCGTTGCTTTCACGATGCTACTACGTTCTCATTACGCTTCTACAACGATCCCGCTACGATTATACCACGTTCTCACAGCGCTTATTCTGCGACCTCACTACGCTTATCAAGATCTGTCTATACGCTCATCACGTTCTCGCTACGACCGTACCACGAGTCATCCGATTGCAAAACGATCTTACCACGCTTCCTCTGCGATTATAGCACGTTCTTACCACGATTTTACCGCGATCTATTCTACGCTCTCAGCAATAACGTCAACATCGTGTTCCATATGAATACAGTTCCGTTCCTTCTATTTCTGATTAATACGTTTTCTCGAAAACAATAGTCATGCCACCAAAATCTACTAGAACACGTGGACGTGGTGGTAGGGGTTGATGTAGAGGCAGAGGGTGCTCTGATAGTAACGAATCTTGATCAAGTAGTTATGTCGGACCGACCAATCCGACGTAAATTAAAACCTATTGCTGGTTTATAAAGCTGAATTGACGATATTTTAGTGAACGATAGCAGAGATGACACAGATGTGTCAATAGATATAGGAAGATGTGGTATGAGTCAATGAGACAACTCTCCATCGCCAAGTAACTATTTTTAAAAGTAAACCATTATAGGCCAAGGAACGGCCTTCAACACGGAGCCTTGGCTCACACCAAACAGCAAGCTATAAAGGGTCTCCAAAATTACTAGTGTAAAACCATAAAAACGGGAAAATCAACGGTTTAATCTATATGAAAACGAGAAGCATGGCTGAGCCGTAGTACAAAATGAACAAGAAGTCCCAATTACATACAGACAAACAAAACCTTAAGATATTTAATATATTTAATGTGAAAATGACAATGAGAATGATGATCGTAGTATGAACGTAGTCAGGTCGTAAGAAGAGCGTGATGACGACGGCAAGGGCGTGCTAGAATCGTGCTATGGTCGTGAATAGCGTGGTATAGTCGTAGTGGAGAGTAATTGGGTCGCGATGAGAACGTGATGGTCGTAGTGAGGTCGTAATAACGTCGCAATGAGATCGTAGCGCAGTTTTTCCGAATAGAATCACGCTCTCGCTACGATGGTACAGCGACCTTTGCGATCTTACTACGATCTTAGTGCGCTCTCACTACGCTTCTACTACGATCTGATTTCGCCACGACCGCACCACGATTGTTTTGAACATGTTCAATGTTAGCCACGCTCATCACGATCTTGAAGACCTTACCACGACCGTGTTGCGACCTTACTGCGATCTACACGATCGTACTACGATCATCAAAATATGCATTTTTTTCACAGATCGTAGTGCGATCGTGGCCTAGTTGGACTGGGGTATTAGAAAAAGACACTACTTTTAAAAAAGAAAAAAAAATAACATTAAGAGATACAATCATAATAATTAAGTGAAATAAAAAAGACGTATATAACTAGAATGGCATCTTCTATGAGGGTGTGGATGGAGTTTTACAGAATAGAGAATAATGGGCTAAAAAAAAAAGAATAGAAAAGAAAAGGATAGGCCAAAAAATTTAAGAATAGAGAATAGTGGGCTTCTTGAATATAAAAAAAGAGAATAATGGGCAAAATTTATATAGAATAGAGAAAAAATGGCGTAAATAATATTAAGAATTGAAGAACACCCACCTATCTCCTTTTCCAGACCCTCTGTTATCCTATGACTATTAACAAACATATATTACAATGCTAGGCGGTGTTGTCGTAGAAGTTAGAAAAAAAGTACAGGTTCCAGCCTCGGCGCCGGGGAGGAAGTTACGAATCAAATCTACTCTAACATCGGTAGGTTGATTTTCTAGGCACTTTATATATATATATATATCTTTCGACGTAAACCCGAATATGAGACAACGTAGAATTTGAATACATATACACAAACAAACGCATTACATTATTTTGACTTTTTATTAAAAGAATAAATTCAGAAAGTTTTTCTAAAAAAAGATCAGTTTGCAGGTCATCTTACAATGGACACTCTATCAATACATGTTCCTCAGTTTCAACAAATTTTATACACGCTTTACATGTTCGTTGATGGAAGGATAGGTCTCTCACTAACAATAATGATATAGTCTTAGAGTACTTGTTTTTGTTATAGATATAAGACAATCGAAGCACATTCTAATGAATTTATGTCCCTGATATTCTAAAACTAATCAGAAAATTTTCCAAAATTTCATTGCATGCCGCCTAAAAATATAAAGAAAGTACCACAGAAAAAGTGTATACAATAATGTTCCGAGTATGATATAAAAAAGGGGGGAGTACCCTGCCCGGAAAATAATATTACTGATATGTAAAGGAAAGTTTTAACCACGAGTTTGACTGAACTTGACAGTGTTACCTGAAATTCACAACAGGTGATCAAATACACGATGAAATTTGTGAACTTCACGCGAATATCTTTAGAAAACATGCTAATCGAAACAACAGGGGTCGCAGGCATCTGTTTTCATGTATTATTTTAAATTTTAACGATTCAAATTATCTCATTCAGTCGATAAATAAAGAAATAAAAATTCTGCAAATACATGTACGATATAAATGCAAGAAGATTTGGTATGAGTGTCAATGAGACAGCTCTCGGTAAACTTTACATTAACAGAACAATAATTAAAATAAGTTTCCTTTTTAATACAAATTTTACATAAATGTTCAAGTATAAAAATTAAATATATTTAAACTTTAGAAACTTAAAACCTAAAATTAATAAAAAAACGAAAGGAGCTAACGTCAATAGATATTAACAATTCACCAAAGTTTCATGCGAATTGGGTCAAGCGTTTTTGAGTTATTGTCCGAAATGCTGACGACGGACGGACGGACAGACGGACAACGGTATACCATAATACGTCCCATAAACGGGCGTATAAAAAAAGATTCCTGTCAAAGTACAATTGAACGCTGTAAAATTTTAGTATAAAATAGGCGGTAAATGAGATTTCGAATGACTGATAGTTCGATAACTTGTTTTAAGTTTTGCGTATTTAAAACAACACAATCAAATGACAACGGGAGCATTGTTTTAAGACAATTTATAAATCATAAACAAGTGATAATTATTTGTGCCTTATTATATTGATGGATATTGATACTAGCGGTTGTCTTCTATAATTGATCTTTTCGGACCAGATCTTTCTGTAAAAGGTGATAATTGTCACACTTAACTCCTGATAAACCCCGTTGATCGGAGAAGGGGCTACATCTCGTCCATGGAATGATATTATCTATCGATTTTGTTTGATTTCATTGGTAAATTGTGTGTCAATTATGACACGTGACTCACTGGTTCTTTGTTTGTAATTTTTAACTTTAACAAGAAAGTTTTTGCAGAGGACGCTTCATGAAGCACACGGAGTTCAACATCTCGTGAAAGGACTTAACGGAAAAGGAAAATATTCTTCAATAGATTTAACGTTTATATAATTATGTGTGCATTCTCTCAAGATGTGATTTGTGTCAAATATTATGTGGCAACTTTACTACAGATGAAGGAATATTTCTAGACTATTTCAGAAACTTGGACTTTTTATAAAAACTTGATAAATCGCTCGATAACCTTCCGAACGCTACCGATTTTAAATTTGTTATTATCTAGTATTGTTTTGGCTTAATTTGTATATGTGTATTATTTCTACCAGTAACAAGAGACATATATATATAGTATATATGTCTCTGCAGTAACATATATAATACATATTGTAGTATATGTCTCTTTTAAAAAAAGTAAATTCTATGTTTTATAAACAGAGTGAATTATGACTCGTGCAATTCCAGAAGTTTCAAAGAGATACTCAAAGGAAACGATCGTGTTATGCTACGCGAATGAACCATCATAACTTCCGGGAGTAGAAGATTTTGATGGATAAAGAAATTCACGCAGTACATCAAGAGATCAAGAACCGTTTATGTAGACCCGATTCTTTTTTTATTAAAAGGAAATTATTGAAATACATGTATAATAAATGATATTACCAATATGCCAAAACCAATCCCAAAGTAGCTATATGTGTCATATCATAGCTTTACCAGTAAAGCTATGGCAATATTTGTCCATATAATCTGCACCTTTCAAATATATCAGCAAACTAAAAGCAAATATAACTATTTACCATACATTTTCAGCTGTCTTAAATATCTTTCTTTATAATATCTTTGCATACATATTCAAAGTTTCATATGCCCAATATATTTACACATACAGTTCTAGCTGTCTGAAATATCTTTCTTTATCATTTCTTTGCATATGTATTCAAAGTTACATATGCCCAATATATTTACACATGTCATTGATATTATCATTTGGCCACATTTCTTAATTAAACAAATTGTCTGCAAATCTATGTATTTACCATACATTTAGGAATATGCTCAAAGGCTTTTGATATGTTCTGATTTGACATACATTTCAGCCGACTATAAAGACTAACAAAATATTCCTTTACAATACATTTGACAGGTCTCTGCAGATTAAAGGAAATGATGCTTTACACCCCTCTATAAAGTTCTCGTTTTCAATTGGTTTACATACCAGGCAAATGTAGATGCACCTTACACTTTATAACCCCTATAAAATTATTTGAATGATGATGCTTTGCTACCTAGACAAAGAAACACATTTACGGATAAATTTGCATCATAGAAAAATACATGACAAAGATGTCCATTTGCAGAGGTATACAAATACATAAATTTGCGAAAGTGTTGAGATGGTTATAAATATATGCAAATTCTAAACTTTAAAATGGTTTGATTAGGTGTTAATATATTTTATAAACCGCGGTCTCTCATAACCGCCTATAGGAGGGTATAGCACAAGAAATGTTGATATTTACTACATGTAAAGACAAGATAAACTAAATGCAGCAGTTTATAAATATATGTAAATGTCGGTCTCTGAATACATTTACATAACATTTGCATACCTCTTCAAATCAAGGATTTCGTGTAGTGCGCATGCACGAGGTCGTCTTAGTAGGTCTAAGCTAGCAACATTGTGTTAAACTTCGTGATACCGTTCATAGCAAAGACTGCGTCAAGTTCTATAAGCTGGTGAAGCATTTATTTTTATGCTCTCAAAGTCATGATATGCAGATTGAAGAAGGAAAACCCTTTAATTAATTGTTCTGTGGAAGGGTCTTTGTTTTTTTTTATATATATAGAATCAGATCTAGCCTAGCATTGTAAGTGGATTTTCTATGCACCGTAAGAAAAGTATGTGTATATAAATATAAGATATTGATATGGGATATAAAATGTCGTGATTTCAATCCAAATTTGAAGTTTGCAATTGTTGTATTTTCCAAATTTTGACGCGGTACACTTTTTCCTGTTTGCACTTGAGATAAATAGATACGGTTAAGGATGCCTCATATCTAGTCTACCATCTAGAAATTGAAAATTCGAGCCAATCAAAAACAAAACATTACGGAAAAAGATTATCCTCCTCCCTTAATAAAGGGTGGTTGCTCACATGAATGCTATTAAACAAAGACTTCCATATGGTGAAATTTAAATCAATCCTCCGATCTTCACTCACGCCATTATGAAATATATCAAAATAGCTGATGACTATTAATATCATGAATATGTTTCCATCGTCGTAACAATAACCCTGCCTTCCTTCCCTGTATGTTACCTACTGATTTAAACTTATCATCATATTTGATTTTATTTGCATTTAATAAATGCATTTCAGTTATTTTGGTTCAATTGAATCACTTGGAACTTTTGTTTTAATAATTTCCCAGTAACTGTCTTTCGGGACATCAGAAATTCGAAGTTCTCGAATATCGTATTAACTGTGAGATATGTTTTTTTCACACTCTACACATGAGCTACTAGAATGTTGCTGCATACGAATGAACAGTGCACAATAAGAATGCTGAACTTTTTTTGTCGGAAAGATTTGTACTCGAAATACCTTTTTTGTCAATTACTAGATGTATTTCAAGATGTTTGAGCAAACTGAACTGTAAATTAAGTATCCTTTGTTTCAAGCTCGATGGTAAAGATAAGTATGAAATTGTCACCAACAATGATTTTTTTAACGAAAATACATCATCTGCATAGCTGTACGTGAAGTTCACGCCCAAAATTCTTTTTGATTTTCATCATTTTCCTGTAAGGAAGTCTGGCATGCAGAAAGGTACAAGTCAGTAAAAATAGAAAAGTACAAGTGGTTCCCATCGGAATAATGATTTTTTGGTTAAAAACACACCCTCTTAACATATTTATTAATAAACGTACTACTGGCGCTTAAAAACAGACAATACAAATTGTAGAAAGAATATAGAATATTTATTACTAATAATACAACAAGTATATGTACAAAATATGTATGTGTGGATATTTGATAGGCCGCAGATAAAATGTTTAACCAGTTCCAGGGAGACAAACAAACCGATAGCCAAAGGATTGAAAAGAGCATATCGGTGACCCTATGATAACATAAGTGTCAAAACATCCCTCCTACGTGCAAGAGTGGACTGGACGGAGAACCCCCCTCTGTTTACACAGACCTCTGAAAACAACAGTCTCTCCGATTTTTTAAATGCAAACAACCTGAATTACGTGTACTGCGGAGATGACACCTCCCTTCTGATACCAGAAGTGGAGAGGATTCCTCTTGATGACAAGAGTGAACCCTAGGAAATTATTTGATACCCTCCACTAAAGAGCCGGTAGGGTAGAGATATGTGCCAGAGGGGGACAGTTCCAAGTCCGTTTATTGTCTCCCTGAACCGCCCCTTAAAGGATCTGCGACATCCAAGATTTTGTATAACCAAAATATAATCTTTAAATTTAAAGTTAGATTCATAAACAAAAACTAAGTGTAAATTTCTACTACGCTAAAGTAATAAGTCAATTATAAACTGATAGTGTCTAATCAACGCAGACAAATTAAAAGTCAATCATACACTGCTAATGTCTTATCAGCATTCAAAGGAATAAAAATGCCTTTTTATCAATTAATCTACACTTTTCTCCATATCTTCTCAGTAAACAAAGTCCATCGAGACATCAACATCTGTCACACAGCGTGAAGCTGAAAAATACAACAAACTGGCACAGCAATATCGTTCAAATAAATGCATTCACTACAAAAAGATATAATAGATAAGTAGTAATTAAAATATTTAAAAATAGATTTATTGGGAGGCGTGGGTGGGATTTTTTGTTATAACAAAATGTTTGTATAAAGCTAAACAGATGCTATGTGAGAAAGTTATAACGTGCTTTACACTCTTAAGAACAAAATGCACGTGATAGTAATCATTCTTAACAAGAGCGTTCCCAAAATGTAAGACAGTGTAAACGGACACTTTTGATTTACAATACAAACACGTGTACAAATCCAAAAACAACATACGCCAGTAGCCTCATTAAATTCAATTATCTGATAAACAATAATTGCTATTATATTATCAATCAATAATTGATGCATCTTGACAATGTCAGTTTCTGAAAATGTTTGTACGATTTTCCCTGCATTACACAAGATACCTTGCCCCTCTTTTTTATGAAAAAAGGACAGAACCAATTATATGAATTTGTCTTTTATCTTGGGATAGCAAACGATTATGTTTAGGATAGAACAAGTGAAATGTTTTATACTGTTAAAATGTTTCAGGTCAAAGGGTCATCATTCCATTTATTATTGAAAATTTAAAATGATTGAACAAAAATCTTTCTCTTTATGTACAATCTCTGAACTGTGAACATTATTTTGATAAATGAGTAGTACAAAACTCTCAATTCTCCATCCGTCAAAGTTCATATGACTAAATGAGCAATTAGCAGTGATACAATGGATTTTAATTTAGTAAATAGATGTCATAACCAGTCATAGAAAAAACATGAACTTGTGCAATGCCAAGATACAATTTTTATTAGGGTTTTTTTCTCCTCATAATTTACTTTTAATATTTTTACCTTCATACATGGAAAATCATATCCTTTATCAGAACATTATGGAATTGAAGTCACTGTAGAATCTTACTGTACACCTGCTTGTCATCACCATTATTGAAATGTACTTTTATGTAATGCATTATATAATTAACACGTGTATATACTAATTAACCAATGATATTAATTAAATCGTATGCGATACACTTTTATGACAATTGGGTTGATCATTAGAGTATTTCATTTTTATGGTATGAGATTTGACGTATTACATGAATGCACAGTCTCAAAAATAATAAAAACCGAACCACGTTCTCTTTTTTGTAAATACACAATGTATTTAATTTTGTAATATCTGCCAAAGAATTGATTCAACAAAATACGGCAAATTTTTATAGCACTAACATACTTTCCTCATGCATTGTTATACATAGTCAGCATTGACATGAATATCAATTATGTGGTCATTTGTTTAAATATCCTGATACAAAACTTTAAATGTTTCGAAAAACTAAGGATTTTCTTGTACAAAATTGAAGAGCATTGAGGATCCAAAATTCCACAAAGTTGTGCCAAATACGGCTAAAGTAATCTATTCCTGGGACTTGTTTGGCTTTATAACTACTTTGATATGAGCGTCACGGATGAGTCTTATGTAGACGAAACGCGCGTCTGGCGTACTAAATTATAATCCTGGTACTTTTGAAAACTATTATGACAGCCAAAATAACAGTACACCCTTCCCTTGTGTACATCCCCTTGTAAGAAACAAGAAAGTCTTGTTCGGAATACATATTAATCAACATGTTGGCAAACAATTGATATCAAAAGCTTTGAAATTATTTGGAAAAAACTCTCTGCAGTGCTTTTCTTTTTCGTTTAAAAAAAGATGCGGTTTGACTGCCAGGTAAACAACTCTCCAGTGTTCCTTGTATCAGTACAACATGAGAACAAACTATAAAAAATCAGCTGAAAAAGGATTAACTCATTTGATGGAAACAAATAGAAATACATCTAACAAAATCACAGAATGGACGTGGAAGAGTACCTGTACACCCACGACAAAATAAGACTATACAGATCTGAGAATACTCGAAGTTTCTGTCAAGTAGTTCAAAGACAATACTATCATTTAACGCACTGTAAATGACAGAACATATGTGGGTTTATGATGCAAGCTATTAATTGTCACTCAAAAGTCCAAAACGTAATATAATGTGAACATTTTAGTGCAGAAAGGTGACCTGTGATATCATTATGCCGGTACAATAATGTCGGCGTTGAAATATTTTAACATCCATTGCTACATGAATTCCTTGTAAAATGTTGAATAAAATAGATTCCATCCAAGGCACGATTCATAAATCATGTAGCATAACAAAAGAATTTGTTTGCAAGGATTTGGCGTGTAGGTAAACATTAATTTATATTTTTAAAATTTAATCAAGCAATGAAGACAAGACGTTTAAAGTTCTAATGCTACTTTGCAAGAAAAAAAATCAAACATGTTAACACTGATGTCCGGCACATTATGAACATATAAAAGATGTAATGTCGTTGCATGATTATAATAATACTTTATTTTGAATTCAAGGACCTTCTTTTCAGTCTAAATTTGCTATATGATTATAATAAAAACCTTTGTCTTTATTTCGGTACCGATTCCTATCTTATCATTATAAGCATTAATAAAGAAACCGAAAGTTTTTAATTTCAAACGTCAATACAGTTCAATGTTTATATTGCTAAGACGAACCTCTTTTCACTAATTTCTGTAATGTGGGGATATTTGCGAAAAGGTTTGTTATGCTTTTTCGCTGAGATCAATCTAATTAAAACAATTAAGACACACTGTTAGTTGTCAATATCTATATATGTGTACATCATATTTATCAAAAATTTAAAACATTTAAAAAACACATGTAAGCGGATGAGTATACTGTTATTGAAATACTTTGTTTATCATTCAAGATACGATAGCTTCTTCCATTGCTTTATCGCAAATTAATAGCTTTTCATACTCCTATATTTATACTTTTTTTGTTAATGAAGTACGGTTCCTACTGAACTGTTTCTTTTTTGGCTGAGCTTTATACGTTCTAACATGAGTAACCAGAAAACTCAATGAAATTATGTTTTCGTTGACGGTTTAAAACTGATTCTGAAAAACAATTATCAAATCAAAATAAATGTTTATGAACTGACATTTGGTGAATTTCGAAGAAAAAAAATGTCAACGCAAGCCTTAACTAAGATCAAATGTTGCTTATTAAGCAAATGCTTGCCATTATAGTAAAATAAAGCTCGGATACTTTGATCTTTCTTATATGCTTAAATCAAAACTATATATATGTTAGCGGCAATAAGTAAAATTAGGCATTAAGCTTAAATCCTAGGCAATAAGCTAACGCCTGGGCATTAAGTTATTGCCTGAAATTTTCAGGCATTAAGCTTATTGCCTGAAATCTGATGATGATTTTTCATCCAATTGCGGAACATAATTTTCGGCAATAAGTAAACTCTGGAATTTATGCGTATTGGGTAATTTATTCTTGATATAGAGTCGTTTTTTTAATTATATTTCTAATTCTACATTTATAAATATACATTCATTAGACAGATCTTCAAATTTAGTAAGTTTATTTAGTAATTTTAGCAGTTGAAAAACTAAATTATTATTTAATGCATTTTAAAATAAATAAGTAAACATATTTTATAAGTGAATTTATTTCTGGTCTATTGTGGACATTTGTCATATTGGCAATCATGCCACATCTTCTTTTTTATATTTAGGATGACACTAGGCCCTGTACTTTTGCATCTTTAAAATCGATGAAATTCGATTTTTTTCTTCTGCTCATTTTCAAACGTATGTTATTTGCAGTACTGTTAAAAAAAATAAAACAAAAAAAGTCGCTATGTGTGTAATGCATGAATGAGTCTATATTAATTAATAAAACAAAATAGTTGAAGTATATTCAATACTTATATGAAAGATGCACGAGATTTTCCTATGAACTTTTAAGGATGAAACCGTGACGCTTTGAATTCAGGTCCCTCAAAGCATAAAATGATTTTACCGATTATATATATTAATTTTAACTATATATATTTACAATTATTTTGTTAAATTCTAATATAAAACGTAGTTATTTTTTTTGTACTTATATTTTGTTTCAAAGAGTTGAGATCTACAATTATAATATAAAAATTATCTATAACCTTTCATTTAAAACTTATAATTATTTTCTTATAATTAATCGGTTTATGAATTAAAGTTTTTGGATGAATTTGATACAATATTTCATTTTTTTTTCATTTGCTAATTTCTTTTACGCCAATATTTAGGACATCCTAGCTAATATAATCCTCAGATAGCTTCGATGTGCAGCATGCTGAGAAATGTCGTAAGTCGATCCTAACTATTTCATATTTTCTGTCCTAAGAATATCTTATAGGACTTATCTTAGGACAGTGTCGATAAACAGGCCAAAGTTAGTATAATGTTATTTTAATTTAAATGAATAAATGTCTTTTATTTACTTGCATTTACATTTTAGGCATTAAGCTTAATGCCTGCACACATTTTTCAGGATTTAAGCTTAAATCCTAGGATTTAAGACTAATGCCTAACATCATTTAGGCAATAGACTTTATGCCTAGGCGTTAGCTTATTGCCTAGGATTTAAGCTTAATGACTAATTTCACTTATTGCCGCTAACATATATATAGTTTTGATTTAAGCATATAAGAAAGATCAAAGTATCCGAGCTTTATTTTACTATAATGGCAAGCATTTGCTTAATAAGCAACATTTGATCTTAGTTAAGGCTTGCGTTGACATGTGTCATGGATATTTTTCGGGTTATCAATGTGTTGGTTGTTAGTTGTTAAATTAGTACATATAAATTAACGTAAAACTAGATAACCGTCAAAAATATATACGTATTTCCTTCAATTAAATTATAATGAGCGGTCGCTTCACTATCTACCATTTTAATAGTCTCCTTTGATTTAACAATATATTCAGTTCTGACTCATTTATAACATGTAATTTATACATATATGTACTTATAACGATTACATTTTGGACATAATATATGTATTGGGGAATTTTATTTTTTGTTGGACTTCAGTGTTTCTGGTGTTTCGTTGTTTTCCTCCTACAGTTGATGTGTTTTTATCGGTATTAGTTTATGACATTGATTTGTTTTCTCTCAATTGATTTATGACTTTTAAACAGTGGTAAACTACTGTTGCCGTTATTTAACCGAATAAGGCTTACTTTATCAAGAAGAAACCAATAACTAAGTTATAACAAAACATATATTTGTGACGGATTTACTAGCGTTCATGGTAAATTGTACAGCCTTCACTACACAAATTGTTCCATACAACTCATATATGTGTACGATTCCGAACATTGATGTGTGGATGTGTAAAATAAGGCAACAAAAAGTTTGACTTTCAAACGTCAATAAGGTAAAAAATTATTTAAACAATTTAATTGAGCACAAAGATATATTCATTCAATTTAGCTATGTATCTGTTAAATAATATTGCTTTAAATGTTCCTTAAATATCATCCATTATCCAGTTTTAGAATATTCATTCACAAAACGTTGGTTGTATAATGTGTTTTGGTAGACAAACTATCAATCCGATCATGCAAAAGAATTTCAAAAAAAAAAAAAAAACTTTAAAAAAAAAACGACCTTATCAATTGTGATGAAGAGGTTCTGTCTGATTTGCCAGACCACCAAACAGCGAATTCCTTCCTTCGTCAAAAATATAAAATGTCACATTTGGGTTCGATCGTCCGCAATGTTCTTTATCTTCAAGCTTTTATTTATGTATGATCATTTTTAGAACATTGTTGTCCATAGCTGTCTTGTTTAATATTAATAACGGACTGTATAAAATGAAGATTACATTAATATAAGTATTAAGACACATGTGTACAATAAATATATTGTCGAAGGTTAAAGGTCCATGTTCACATATAATGCTTGGTCCCTGTGGTGTATTTGATTTTCTGAAATAAACATAAAGGGATATTAAAATATTTCAATTTTGATACGAACAAAAGCAGTCATATATTATACATCAACGAGACCCAATACAACGATAGTTAACATACAGAAATATATATGCATAAATAAAAGCAATTGATAATATGCATACATAATATATATATGCAAATCGCAAAATAAGAATTTATGTTAAAAATATTTGGAGACTTCTTATCGGACTAAAGGTACAACACAACAGAAAACTTAGAAGATTTAAACATTTCAAACTTATAACTGTAAGTTATAATTTTCTGAACCTTTTACGTACCATTGTCTGATATGTTCATATTTTCGTAAACATTACCAGCTGTATTGCTCTTTTCCTCGCCAACATCTTCATAACACATAGAGCTGCAGATAGAAAATTTCGACAAACATAATATATAATGATAAATGTACCTGACGCATAATTTGTTATTTTTGAGAAACAGATAGAAAAAAGATCAAAGTTTAGAAAAAACTTGATTGACTAAATACCTTGTTTCTTTGCTCTTTTGTTGTTGTATAGCATCTGAAAAATAATACATCAAACCAGTGTGAGGCAATAACATTACAAATTATATCAGGATTTAATAATTTCCGTTATGTTTCCGATCTACCTTTCAAAAAGTCGTGGATGTAAACCGACTTTCTCTTGTGTCTAAATTATATTATTATTTTTTTCTTAATTGATGATTACGCCTTCGTGTTTATTTTTTTTAATTTACTATTTAAGTAGGATTATTTCTATTTTTTATTGAGGTCAGTTGTCAATATGAAATCCGGCACCTTCAAATGTCCTGGTGATATCATCATGACTGTTTAGCTATATGTAAATCTTTAACGGGTATAGTACAATCATACCATACTGTTTTATAGAATAGAGTATGTAATGTTATTATTCAACATCTGGACGAGAGAATAAAAAAGTTTTAAACAAGATTGATCAATTAATTACTTCATGTAGAACAGTTTGCTACTTACCCGTTTTAAGATCTCCTAAATCATTATATAAATGTGTGTCTGTCTGTTGCGTTTGTCTGGAAAGCATTAGATATCAATTAAAATGAAATCATAACTTAATTTTAAATATATTTTACAAAAATAAAACTAGCTTACATTTGTATCTTTTTAAATTACACTATTTAGTCATTTTGTTTTTAAACGCCATATTAATAAAAAAAAAATATTATAAACACTGACATGTAAAATGTTGCAATCCCATTTGACTAAACACAATATCAATTTTGATTTTCCCTGATCTTGACAATGATTAGCACAGTATAATTATCAATAGTGTCCACCATGTTTCGATCCTCACAAGTCATGCACGTATATGTACATGTTTCATTTTTCTATAGCATGCAAACTCTTTTCACTTTTATTGACAAGCTTACTGAGATAAGATTAAATAAATAAATTCATTAATATAATTAGACGATTTAATTGATATCTGCTGGTGACAGGTGTCTTTTTTTAACCGAATCGTTTGCATATGAATATTTCCCTTTAAACAAGACAATAAAAAAATATCATCATCCAATATTAATACAGATATTATGAACTGATGTATGATTTCCACGAAGACAAAGTTTCCACTAGAGATCAAATGACTTGAACGTAAGCAACTATCGGTAACTGTATGGCCTTCCATAATAGACAAGACCCATACCGGACCCATACTAATCTTGAAAAGTCAAAGAAATAAAAAAAATGCAATAAAGGAAATCAACGGTTTGTTTTAAGTAGAAAACATAAAGCAAAAAACATATTTGCTATATATAGCAAAAAAGGGACGACGGATTACATACACCTGACTTACACACATAGGATATGGCACAGTTGTACATGTTAGCGGGAGCTCAATCTTTTCCAATCATTAGACAATCTTGGTTGTGTGATATTTCAGCATGCCTTGTTGCACGTTTGTCAACTTTTGATGTTCATGCAGTTCATTAGAAACGCTTATATTTAATCATCAGATTTGTTAAGTTATTTCCTTCAAACATATGTGGATAAAAATCTTTGAAAAAGAAGATAAAGATGTCAGCCCATCTAAACCTGGCAAAGACGTTTGGAAGAAGGGATTACTTATGGTGACAGTACTTATGCTTAAATTTCATAAAGCAACTAGGTTCCGGTACACACAACTATCTTGGTATATGCACTTCTACTAGCTTTAGTATTTCTTCAATATTATGTTCTCTCCATTCGATCTTAATATGGCAACCTTTAATAGTTTACAAACTAAATGTATAGTCACTGATTGGAACGGAACATAACACAAGTCTAGTATTTGACTATTTAGCAGCAAAGGGATTGCAACTTTCTTGAAAGAGGTTATTGAGGTCGTTGAAGCAATCAACCTTGATTGATTTCAACTAAAATTTGTAACAGTTTTCAAGTATTTCCTCCTTTTTACTCCCGTTTAACTCTGTATTTTTGTTCGACGGGGAAATCGATAACTTGGGTATATTACATACCGTTTAACTCATTTGTACATCACGTTCGCCCCAATTTGATAAGTGAAATTTAAGTAAAATGTATAACTATGCAACAGGACAATATCAAACTTTTGTTCATCTAATCACAAAATGTGTGACACGACTATCTTTTAGTGTATGGACTTCGTAAACAGAAGGCGTGGTCCTTACAGAAATGAGGAGAACGTCTGCAATCTACACTTCATAAGTTTTACGATCAAAATAAGAAATTGGTTGTGTTTCAACTCACTAGTCACTGGTTTTAACAATTTGAGATCTTGAGATACTAATATAGTTGTCTGGTGATTAGTGTTACCTATAGTATTACATTCTCTCTTGTTACTTTTTTACTGATTTTACCATTCGCTTAGCGGACGATGCATGCATAACAGGAGACGTTTATTTTGTTGACACACCCAGTCTCTCTCCATTTGTAGGTCATGCAATTTCCTCAGTTTATGTAAGTAACCTTCATTTCTCTCTTGCAAAATGATTTACGAGATTTGAACACCAATAAAAATCTTTCAACTTTATTACCTTTAGACATTGTACACAGTCGCATAAAGTACTACTAGTTGTGATCCAACTTTTAAGTACTTAGTGATAATACATTAATTACCTTGGCTCATGTAGTTCTGTTTCATATATTTCGCTGTTGCTCTGTTCTATAGAAAGAAAATGGGAGATAAGAAACTTACTAGACTTGCTAACATTTTTGTTTGCTATGGAGATTCCGTATATCGTCAAGGTATCGGAATTCCAAGAGGAATTTACTAAACACAATTATGATGAACCTGTTTCAGTATTGTTACGATATTTTGTCATAACTGAATTTTCACAAACTTGTGAAAACATTTACTAAATTTAATCATCGGTACAAGGACATCATTCGTAAATATAAATTAACAGGCAGACATCTTACACATGAACGTTCAGGTATTTCACATCCAATCTTTTATGGTAATATTGAATACATTGTATAACAATGTCGTCCTTTACTCAATATGTAACTAAGGAATATAGCTACGATACTGTTGTAAGGTTATGACAGACGGCATTTTTAGGAATTAATATAATTTACTCTAAATTTGAATCGGAAAAAAATAGATATTTTTCTAATAATCAGTTGTTGGCATGAGATGAGATATGTTCTTCTTATACATTTTAAAATGGTACGATACTAAAACCTAACAAAAAAAGGGTTGTGTTCGATTTTCATATGAAGAAGATATAATCTTTCAAGCAGTTCATTTTGGTTTCGGCATTTGTAGTCAGTAATTGCTAGTAGTCCTTTGGTAATATACGTATTATTTTGCTTAGTTTATTGTGCTACCTATTCTGAAATCGAACTTTTTTTAAACTGAGTGTTACTGTGAATTTTGAAGTGAGTGACTGTTCAGTCTACATTGGCTAGAGGTACAGGGGGTTGAGAGATCTCAAAACATATTTTACCCTCATCGCATTTTTGCGCCTGTCCCATGTCAGGAGTCTGCAGCATTTGATAGTCGTGTCTGTTTATTTTTAATTTTGGTTCATTTATATGTTTTGTGAATTGTGAAGTGTGACGGCCATTATCTCTAAACTAGTACGTGTGTTTTTTTAGGGTCAAGCTGAAGCCCGCCTCCGGGTGCGGGATTTTCACGCTGTTTAATTTGGCTATGTTCTCCTCTTAGATCGGGTTGCTGTCTCATTGACATGTTCTCAATTTTTCATCGAAGAGTCTGCCATCTGAAAATTAACTTATTTAGAGGTATATACTGTCATTTTTTATGTTACATTTATTTATGTGTTCTGTATATATTTTTATGTTTCCTTTGTTGTTGTAATTATGTTTACATGTAACTTGGAATAAGGTGTTTAGACACATTATGACAAATATCTTGTATGTCTTTGAACGATCGGCTATTTGGTCATCTGTATTCTTCCATGCATCTATAGCATAATCGACAATAAGCGTATTCATACCGAGTCGTTCGTAAAAATATTGAATTTTCAATAATTTAAAAATGTAAAGTTTGAGCTTTTGTGAATGTCTATAACATCATGTTGTCTTATCCAGTACATGTTGTAAGGTTATTTTTATCTCACCTGGCTAAAAGGGCTAAGTGAGCTTTTCTCGTCACTTGGCATCCGTCGTCCGTCGTCGTCCTATGTCCATCGTCCGTCGTCATTAACTTTTACAAAAATTTTCTCCTCTGAAACTACAGGGCCAAATTTAACCAAATTTGGCCACAATCATCACTAGGGTACATAGTTTAAAAACTTGTCCGGTCACTCGGCCAACCAACCAAGATGGCCGCCATGACTAAAAATAGAACATAAAGGTAAAATGTAGATTTTGCTTTTTACCTCTGAAACCAACGCATTTAGAGCAAATCTTACTGAGGTAAAATTGTTTATCAGGTCAAGATCGCCCCCCCCCCCCTAAATTTTCAGACAAATCAGACAACCTGTCGTTGGGTTGCTGCCCCGAATAAGTTATTTTGAGGACATTTGGTAGTTTTTGGTTATTATCTTGAATATCAGAATAGATAGAGATAAACGGTAAACAATAATAGTGTTCAGCAAAGTTAGATCTACAAAAAAAGTCAAAATGAGCAAAATGGTCAACTGACCCCTTAAGGAGTTATTGCCCTTTATAGTAAATTTTTAATCATTTTTCTAAAATTTTAGTAATCTTTTTAAAACCTCTTCTCTTCTTAAACTACTGGGCCATGAACCATGGCCGACATGGCTAAAAATAGTACATAGGGTAAAATATATGTTTTGATTCATATCTCTAAAACCAAAGCATTTAGAAAAAATCTGCTGAAATAAAATTGTTCATTAGGTCAAGATCTAATTGCCCTGAAATCTTAAGATCAATCGGAAAACATTTTGTTTGGTTGCTGCCCCTGAATTGGTAATTTTAAGAAAATTTTGCCGCTTTTGGTTATTATCTTGAATATTATTATAGATAGATATAAACTGTAAACAGCAAAAATGTACAGCAAAGTAAGAACTACAAATATGTCAACATGACTAAAATGGTCAAAAGGAGTTATTGCCACGTATAGTAAATTTTTAACATTTCTTGTAAGTTTTGTAAAATTTGGTGTAAATTTTTACAAATTATTTTCGACTGTCACTTCTCGGCCAAAGTAGTTAAAGATAGAGATAACTGTCAGCAGAAAGAATGTCCAGCGAAGTAAGATCTTCAAACACATCACCAACACCAAAACACAGTTTTGTCATGCGTCCTGTGTTTAATATGCACAAAGACCAAGGTGAGCGACACAGGCTCTTAGGGCCTCTAGTTCTTATGATGAACTTTCGAAAAAAATGTAAAACTCATAAGACCAATAGGATATATGATCAGGTTAACAATGAAAATTAGTAATTATACTGATCTTTTATCAATGGATATGTAGTGTACAGGTTGGTTTTGATTTAGTACATTGTATTACTTATATATATTGTATAATTCAAACATGTACAAACGTAACTCGCACATGTTATAACATGTACAAAATATTGCTTAAAAATTGTTTTAACTTATACAAAAATATATCATTAACCTCGAAAATATTCTCTTGGACAAATTTGAAAATGAATTTGAAAAAATCAGAATAAATTTGGAATTTATTTAATGATAAAGAACAGTAATCAAAAGCTCGGATTTTTTCTTCTTCTTTATAGCACAGTGAAAACAAAGTGTTTATGGCTAACATACAGCATTGTGTCTGGTTCAGCTGATTGTTTTAGAAATAATGTCTTTACAATTTAGGGTAAACCATCCTCAATCCTCCATAAAATGCAAAAATTAAAACAAGGTTTCCTATGCTAGGGAAGAAAATAGTTTCATTGGACCGCGCTTAATCATAAATAACTTTTCTTAAATATTTTTTGCCTGTGCACAATTGATGTAAACATTGTGCTTTAAATTATACTTTTAGATAATTAATTAGATTATTGTATAACTCGAATGTCATTTATCTCCTCTTTTTTCGAAACAGGGTATTGTATGTAAAAAAAACTTTTTTCACATCTTTATTTTCAAATTTTGTACAAGTTGAAACCTTTTTATTTGAAGCAATAATTTTGTACATGTTAAGACCTGTACGAGGTACTTATATAACATGTACGATGGTTTTGTTTATTAAATGTAAAACATATATGTGTACCTTTTGTCTTCGACATTCGACGTTTTCTGTACAAAAATAGATTTAAAATGGCAACTCCGATTAAAAAGATGAAAACAGTAATCCCTGTTCCTACACCAACAGCAGTATTATTATATGAATCTTGCCGTGGTGAAACTACAATGAGAAAAAAATAGGAAAGTAAAAAGTAAAATCACAATAAAACTTAACTCCGAGGAAAATTCAAAAGAGGATAGTTCATAATCAAATGGCAAAATCAATGGCTAAAACACTTCAAACGAATGGAGAACAACTGTCATATTCCTGACTCGGTACAGGCATTTTATTATGTAGAAAAAGGTGGATTAAACGTCATTTTAAAAGTTAGATAAAGCTTATTATTGGTATGATAGGCACATCAAATTACTTTTTATTGACAACGATGTGTGAATAAATCAAAGAGACATGACAGGTGAAAATGTCGAAAATATGGATTTTAAAACAAATAAATATGTAACAAAAATGCACAAAATTACCTATAAACTAGGCATATAAGCAAAAACTAAAGACAATAATACACAAATTCACCAGAGTACAATAACACAACGACGGGATGTATAAGTAGAGAGCCATGTCCTATATGTATCAAAGAAACATTAAAACAAATAAAAACAAAGCACATAAGCAAGAAGAATGTGTCTCAAGTACACGGATGCCCCCAATCGCACTATAAAATAATTTGTTTTATTCACACATCGTTTTTTTCCGTAAAATTTGGTAAAAATCTAATTTGGCTTTGAAATTAGAAAGATCGTTACATAGGGAACATGTGTACTAAGTTTCAGGTTGATTTGAATCCAACTATCTTGACTTAAAAAAAACTTTAACCTCAAACTTGAACTTTCATTTTCTATGTTCAGTGAACCGTGAGATTGGGGCCAAAAGTCTAATTTGGTTTTAAAATCAGAAAGATCATATCACAAAGAACATGTGTACTAAGTTTCAAGTCGATTGGACTTCAGCTTCATCAAAAACTACCTTGACCAAAAACTTTAATCTGAAGCGAGACAGACGGACGAAAGAACGGACAAACGAACGAAAGAACGAACAAACGAACGGACTCACAGACCAGAAAACATAATGCCCCTCTAATATCATAGGTGGGGCATAAAAATGAATAACAAGATAACAAAAAGTTCTACAATAGCACAATAACGGATGAATAAGTACAGTGCAACATCATTTGTATCACAGAAACACCAAAAGACATATAGACGTAGCACAATAGGCAAAATTACAGACAAGTACCGTACCACGTCAAACGGATATCAATAAAAACAGGCTAAACAGTAAAAGTATTATAAAAACACAAATACAATAAAATGATAAAATAACACGTTATGTAGACGATAAACAACGTCAGTACCCAACAATCTATACTGTGTCGTGTATTATATTGTAAAGTTGATACGGACTATTTATCAACAAGGTCTTGGTATGAACTTTCTTTAAGAAAAATAACATGACGTTCTTTGACATACACCTGGTTCATCAACTTTCTGCTCATACACTGGTGACGTTTTACAAATTCTGAGTAGGAGCTTTAAGTTCTTGAATACCGAATAAGTTAGGAAATGTACGTACCATAAGCAGGTGCAGTTGGAATATTGCTGCTAATCAAGATGAAGGAAGTTAATAATTTCAAAATCAAATCGTCTCGTTTGTCAGAGATTCTGGTACTGAGACGACCGTGTATGTCAAATTCGAGGTAACGGTCTACCAATGAGGCGAATGAAGCCGTGACTGTTGTTTCTTTAATTTGAAGTTCTGGAGGATATATCAATGGAATCCAATCAGAAAAGTTTTGGAATGTTAATAAAAAGGACATCATCAATATATTTACAAGTGAAATAAATGACCTTGCTTCTTTTGTCTTCTTGTTTTTGACTAGTGTCTGGAGGAACTCCGATTCATATAAAAATAGAAGAAGTTGGCACGGAGACGTGCAAAATTTGTTCCCATATTGAATTCTACAAATATGTTGTCATCAAGAAACACCAGCATACTGACCATGTGTTCAATCTGTGTAGCATCTTCCAGCTTTTTGTTCACTATTAACAAAATATGACGCATGGTATCCAAATCATTATTTTTTAGAGTATGCTTCCGTTTTTTTGTGAAATGTTTAAAAGAGATAAAATGTGTAAAAAAGCTTCTTCTTTATACAGGTTATAATAAGTTCGCCATATTAGAATATCTAAAGGTTTAGAATGAGCTGAAGGTTGATATAAAATTGACCAAGCAAAAGACTATTTATTGTAATTGTAAACTTGGATTCATATAACATCGTTTTGTGATAAGTTAATTTTATTTTGTTTCGGTAATTTTCTATAAAATTGAAATAGTTCAATTCGAATTTTGCATGTTGACTTGATTTTAATATTTACACTGAAATACTAATGGGAGGTACGTTCATGGATTCAGGAGCTGTGTTTTAAATCATGATATAAGAAGACGTACAGACTTAATCATACTTTAAATGACTTATTCGTATCGATCCTTTTAGATATTTTAATAATGAATATTAAGAGATGTGCGATGAAAAATTTTAGGTATTCTGCAATTTTTTTTTTCTGTTTTACAGGGGATAATCATACTCTTTCGTCAAAACAACTGCATTTAATGTATGCCAAATAGCTTTCTTTCATAAGACAAGTATCACCTTTTTCGAGATTCCATGCATCTCTAATGGACACATGCATGTTCCAATATTTTGATCTGATTTAAGTTGAAACAGTGTAAATTCTATAAAAGGTTGAAAGATACAAGAATTTCGAAAACAGATCACAGATTTTGTAATTTCACCAACAAACTATCACGAAAAGATCAACATTAATGCAAGACAGCAACCAAAACATTGTATAAAACAAAGTAATAATGTAAAATCGAGTTTAAGGATGAAAGAGATGACAAAAAATTGCAAAAATCTTTCTTATAAATGAAATACATCTGACTTCAATCATAAACAAATATCAAATTAAACGTTGGTTTGTTTTTAACTTTTATAGTAGATTTTTACTTACTTTGTACATTGACATTAAACATTTCCTCTGATGTTCTGTTCATTGTAGGATGTCCCGGCGCTGTTAAAGTATTCATAGCATGACACGTATAGTTATCGCTTGACTCTCTTTGAATGCTTCTTATTGTAAGGTTCGTTCCATGATACATGAATTTGGGTTTATTTTGACGTGTCCACCATACAGCTATATGATCTGGATTAGCATCAATAGATGGGGTTATTTTAAGATTGCTCCCTTCTGTAATGTTGTAATCTGGTATTTCTGAGATGACTGGTTTGACTATAATGATGAGTTTGGGATTAGTTTAGAATTGTGAACACTTTTTTATGAATGGTAATGAAATTGCGGTTACAAAATAACATAGTTGTAAAGTTAGAATACGTTTCAAAATGGTACATGCAATTTGCTGCATTAGTTCAGTATGTCTAATCTAATGACGAAAAAATATTAATATTTACGTTTTGAGATAAACTATGATATTAAGTCATATCTTTTATATTTGGTTAGTTTGTGTTATGCAGTTTCAATGACAAAATAAGTTTTGGTAACATAGAAATATATACAGATGTTGTTAAATTTAGAGAGGCATAAAGTGGCCATCGAACAAAAATGACCAAAAATGTCTATTTGGAATATATCCATTTGGTTTTTAAACTACACACACTGTTAAGAAAAAAAAAACACTATTTATAGGACTCTTTCTCAATCATTTTTTACACTTCGATTTCATGCTATTGGGTATACATACATAAGATATTCAACATTTTGTCTTGTGATCGGACACTTGTTTCATCTAAATTAGAAGCTGTGCAGTAAATTGTCTTCCCAATGTCAGTGATATGACCAATGTATATCAGAACACTTGATGATATCACTTTGCCATTACATCCAGGATTACATGTATCAGCCTGAATAACAGCATCATCAGTTATGTTGTCACCAGACATATACCACTGGATCCTTGACGACGGTCGACCTGCATCAGTTGTACAAGTAAACTGCTGGCTTGAACCAGATAAAATGTCTGTTTGGTTTATATCGTTTGGAATTGCTTTTAAACTCACTTGTTTAATCGGAACTGAAATCAAAAAAGAAAAGAGATTTGTACAAAGAGACCATTATATAATGAAACGACATATTAATTTGTACATTTGATATCCTTGTGTCTTGTAAGTTAGTACATTTTTTTTTATATTTAGCACAGTGTACTAAATAGTTTAATATAGACATTACATATTATTTCTAAATAAATTGCTTTAATTGGTACTAGAGATGAAGATTTGATATAACATTGTACATTAGTAATCTTTTTAATATCAGAAACAATATTTTAACATTTGGGGAGAGGATCTGGCTCGATGGTATGACCTGTACTGTACATTGCCATATTTGTTGTATGTAGCTTATAAATACGCAACAATGCATTTTTATTATATTTCATGTCAAAAGGCAACATTATGATTGGTTGATACACATGCGATAATGAAATAAATCCCATAACAAATACTCTATAACCTTTCTCGTAGACGTTGGTCATTTGGTTTTCTTAATTAAATACAGCTGGTTGTTGTGTACACGACGTTATAGTCTACTTATTTGGATCTGGAACTTAATAGACATCATTAAAAAAACAACCTCGAAAAGACATTGAGAACCTTGTCTTCACCTCGTTTATGACCTTTGACTAATGTTAGACTACTGTTGCTTTATTCAGCAATGTTTTCCTGGGGTGACAGTTTGCTCTATCATCCTCCCAGCAATATGTTATTTATAGTATATCTTGAACATCCATTTCATAATTCGTTTATTATGACAATGGCAGTTTTATGCTTTATTTTCATTTATTTTTTTAGTATTGAAAATGGTTCTTTAAGTACATGTAGTTAATCAAATGTAAGAATTGAAATATAACTTACTACTGTGATTAATTACAAATATGGTGACGAACTTTTATTTGCTTCGAAGAGACTGTTATTATATCTGAATATCGTTATAAAAATATAAAAAAGAAAAATTGCAAATTATTCATTGAAGTTCAAACGTAATGGATGTTAGCAATTCTAGGCAACCGGTTTTGGTTTATATTCACAGATTGAAACCTGATAGCGTTATGAAAAGAAAAACATTCCAGTAGACAGTTTAAATCAATGAATAGATTCACGACCATTGACCAATTAAACTAAGATATATATCAAACAGAATAAATTCTAACGAACACAAGGACCGAAGTCGCGTAAACTAGGATGAACAAAAAAATAAATGAATTTTAATGTTCACAAGGATCGATGTATTCTTTCTGTAAATTCAATTCAACGAGAAAAAAAATAACAATAAAAGGTATCATGGATGTGAAGGGTATTTTTAGCTGTATAAAAGCTGGTATGTATCATTACATATTATTTTCTGTTGGTATATCAACATATCTCTATCATACTCTACCTACCATTGACATTTAACAGCACCTTATTTGAGCGGTCACCGAAAATAATATCGTAACACATCCAATGCGATCCATGTAAAGTGTCTATATCAAATGTTCCAGGTATCGTCAAACTAATGGTGGTATCGTTACAAGTACAAGTATAGTTAATGTTATAACTAATCATTCTGCAAGGCATTCGAAACCAGCATTCACGTATGTTATCCTTTGATAACACCACGTAATAACTGAATGGATAAAAATTGCAAGTGAAGTTAAAGTCGTTTCCAGAAATGGCCTTGTCAGATGAGGTTGTCAATAGAAATGCTAAAACAAATAACAATTATTTAACTGTTATGAATGCTTTTATGCACAGTTACAGTTATACCAACAGTTGGCCAGTTTCAAAACATTTAGATACAATTAATGTATTCGACTGCGTTGTTTTAATCTTCGTCCAACATTGATGAGAATGATGATAACGGCTACAAATATGTCAGTACCCCTCACATTTCTTTCTTTTTGTATTTTCATTTATCGGACAAACTCTATTAAGTGTTATTGCATACTTGAATTACCTGGCAATCGTATTACATTATTATTTTGCACCCCAAGTGTGACTGGGGTATAGAAATATGGTCACTTGGTCTTCTCCCGACCGGCAGTAAAACGCTTGCCGAAGTGGGGCGTCTGTTTGGCTGTGCGGGATGTATCAAGTTCGCAGTCACGTCCGGTCAGAAGGGGACGTTAAATCCGATGCCTCGTGTAAAGTGAGTGTCACGCTCTTTGCATGTTAAGAACCCTTGCAACAACTCTTTGAGGGGTCCGTAGGTGGCCTGTTGCAAGGCTAAATTTCTGTCCCTATCCAATATACCCTCATTTTCCAGTGGCAATCAAAATTTCCCCGACCATCATCCCAGATGGCCTCTATTGTATCAACATACCTATTGTATTTATTGTGAACTTGTTCTCGTCCTGAATATGCATGAAATATTTGCCACTGGACGTTAAGCAACCAACAATCAATCAATCAATCAATCATTATTATTTTGGGTTTTCAAGCTAGAGCTGTGTTCCTCATCAAGGTATATGAATATCATCAACAATGGACACTCTCCACAATTAAATATTAATTTAGAAATCGTGACAAAGTCTCTCTTTTTTGTTAATTTTATATTGCGGATACTATTTCTATTGAAAGTAACTAGTTCTAAATAAACTCCTCATAGATACTAGGACTAATTTTTTTATATACACCAGACGCGCGTTTCTTCCACAAAAGACTCATCAGTGATGCTCGAATCCAAAAAAGTAAAAAAAGGCAAAATAAAGTACGAAGTTGAAGAACATTAATCATGTTAATATTGAAGACCAAAATTCCTAAAAATTTTGCTTAAGTCTAAGACGATGTGGTATAAGTACAAATGAGACAAATCTCCATCCAAGTCACAATTTGTAAAAGTAAACCATTATAGGTCTAAGTACCGGCTTAAGCACGGAGCCTTGGCTTACTCAGAACAGCAGGCTATAAAAGGCCCCAACCAATTACTAGTGTAAAATCATTCAGTCGGGACAACAACGATCTAATCTATTTAAAAAAAATGAGAAACGAGAAACACTTTCGAAGTACATCAACAAATGACAACTACTGAACATCAGATTACCGAATCAGAACAGGTGCAAACAATTCAGAAAAAACTGTATAAAAACGGGAAACGAGAAACTGTCAAACTATTACAGTATTTGCCGAAAACAAAACAAACGGGTAAAACAATCGTATGCAAATGACAATTAATCCAATACAAAGTGTAAACTAACGATTTCGGCGAAGTTTAATTCATTTATGGATTTTGTGTTACAAATGATTTTTTCTTTAAATATGTTAAATTGTGTATCTTTCTTGTATAATTTGCAATAAACGAAAATAAACAAAGATGCAAAACACGGTTAAAATTATAAAATAATAATAAAGGAGTCGATGAATGATATAACCTATGTTGATTTTTTTGTACATTTTGTAATGCTGATCAGTTTTGCCATTTAAACAGTCTATATATTGCTTATAGTTTTCAAGATAATAGGAAACAACAACAACATCGTTATTAAAAAGCAAAAGTTGAATATTTGTGAACTCAACTCTTTGTAGATTTTCTGTGCTGTTTGGTTTTTTTTTCAGTTTCTTTATAACAACTATAATTTTAAGATTTTAGAAAAACATTTAAATAATTTGAAAAACAAACTTCAACACTCAATGAATCATAACAGGACTATGTTTTACCAAGACATCAAGCAAAATTGAGATCAATAGTAAATTAAAATTCGTCATGTTAAGGTAGTTATTATGAAAGTATTAATATCGGTTGATAAAATAATAGACATTTTATCCCTATGTTCCATTTTTAACCATGTAGGCAATGTTGTTTTGTAGGCGAGTGAATCGGACACATTTTTAAAGCTATATAACCCAGTGATAAATGGGTCGAGTTTGGTGTAATTTAGCCTGAAATTTTAGAAGAGTAGATTTTTGTTAAAGATACTTGACAGGGGAGACAACATTCGACGAAAGGCGTCAAATGGGGAAAAAAGTACAGTTTGTCCGTTGAGCCACATGATCAAATTGCCATATAAGAATCATAACCAAACACTGCACATATATAATGACTTCAGAAATGATAATCAGTTTTCATATGTATGTTTGGTTATACATCGTAAAAATAAGATATTTCAATTATCAGAGTTCAATAAAAATAAACATAAAAAATTAAATACCTGAGGAATATGCTACAAATAGAAGTACATATAAAGCAAAACTCCATGAAAAGCTATAGGCATTCATCATGCACACATATTTGTATATTTTAACTTCCTTATTGGTTTCCTCTTAATTTAATTTTAAAACTCCTTGACCTAAACAAACAAATATCTTATAACAATGGACTGTGTTTATTCAATATAGCGACTCCACATAATCACAGACATGCTAAATGCTTCTTTTGTAAGAAAAAGTGAATTAAGTACAAAGTTTACCTGTACTAACATTATTATTATCAGTGGGTTTGAAAAAGTAATTCCTCTATAATGCTTTTAAACATGAATTTAATGATCTTTAGCATTCGTGAATGAAGATTATTTATGAAAATGTGTAGTTAGTACACTATAGTGAAATATGTGTTAAAGTTCCTCTGGTTTTTACATCGTCAGGATTTTAGTTATATCTCTGAACATTTGAAATGTTTGTTTACGTAACAAAATGTTAATAGAAAGGATTGCATTGCCATGATACACCGATGTAGCTTGCAAGACAAATTAATCAGAGATTCCATAAATGGAAACATTCTAACGTTTTCTGGAAGACTTTTTGATTTGGTAGACTGTGACCATCTTAGTGACAAATGATTTGCTCCACTTCTCCTTGCCACATTTAGAATATCTCTTTCAATGAAAGTTGTGTTTATCTACCATACAGACATTGAAAACCATATTTCATTTCAAACTTTCACATTTGGACAACAATTTAATACTTTACATATCCCAACGTGTTTTAAATTTGGTTATACTGAATATGAATTATCAAGCTTTTTAAACATGTTATAACCTAGATTCAAATATTCATAGTTTAAATTTATGTTTCAACAATTATGAGATACATGTCTCGGTCAACAATTTACAAATTGCTGATTTATATTCATGGAATATCGATTCGTAGAGATAGGTTTGATCTCTTCTTGAAACATTGTCAACGGTAGGCATATTGAGGCGGTTGTCAATTTGTCTTGGCTATAATCTGTGGAATGATGTCCAGACACACTGAATGTTTTCATTATCATCTGCTTCAACCTATCTATGTAATCATTTTGTTAACTATTGCATACCATTTAAGGAAATATGTGCACAATTAAATAGTTATACCAGGTCAGCATCAATGTATTTCTTGATAATCAGAGTGCACGACCATGAAAAGAGTTTTACTGGATTTAAGTATGAAACGCATTGATCATGTTGATTAAAACTGTTTTAAACAAACATCTTAAAAATGCAAGTTTTCTTTAAATAAAAGTAAATCTGATTGCAACAAAGGAAGACTTTTTCAATAAATAGTCAGCATTTCTATGGGAACAAACTATTCGCGTCTCTTGACCGGCCTCTTTATTTCCATATGAGTAGGAATTCCTCTAGACACACAGAGGCACGATTATTTAATTTCACATTCAGATATATTGATGATGTTCTTTTCATTAACAATCTATTTTTTCGGACTGGATAACAATAAAATAACCTCAAGAACAAGAAATTAAAGATACGGCTCCCTCCGCATTATTTTTATACTTATTCCTTGAATTTGTCATACACAGTCATCTCAGTATCACAATTAATGTAAAACTATAATTTCTCCCAACTTAGTACATGTATCAATATTCCAACTTCACCAGCATATTTATATTTCCCAACTTTTTCAGTATTCACCAGCTTGCAGCTCCTATTTAGACTTTGTAAAACGTCATTGTGTTGTTGTGCTAGGGTAATTGTGTGTATTCTTGTATTCCAAATTGCTAATTTGTTTTATCCAACATCAAAAGCTCAAACACATTAAACGAATGGATAACAACTGACAGATTACTGGCTTGATAAATCACTTTCTTACAGCAACACGAATCCCAAAAAAGCCGGTAAAAATCTTATTCGGTAGTTGACAAGGGACGAAAGATAACAGACGGATAGTCAAACTCATAATTTGAATATAAACTGACAATGCCATGGCTAAAAATAAGACAAACGGACAAATTATAGTAAACATGACACAACATAGAAAACAAAAGAATAAATAACACGAACCCAAACAAAACCTATGGTGATCTCAGGTGCTCACAAAGGGTAAGCAGATATTGCTCCACATGTGGCAGTCGTCGTGTTGCTTATGTGATAACAAATCCGGTAAATAGTCTAGGTAGGTCAAAAATCATGAAAGGGAATGGGTGTGTAGTTATGACGTAAGAAAAATATCCGATATCATTTGTGAAGCGGTTATTCCATAACGGTCAACCAACTCGTGATGGCATCCGTAAAATTTACTAAGTGATGATTTCAACTTCACCATTTGGAACTCTTGATTTAATACCTTCCTTGTGAGCAACAACCTTCTATCAAGAAAATCAGGATAGGAAATACAAGCACGGGAATATAGTATTAATTGGGAGATATATACACCATATGTAGGTGCTGCTGGAATGCTGCTACTCAGAAATGGAAAGTTCACAATAAGAAAGCCGAAATTATCTCTTTTGTCGTAAAGTTTTGTTTTCAAACGACTCTCGTTGTCAATTTCTAGATGCAAGTCATGATATGAGGCCGACATAACTGTATCTGTTGTATCCTTTTTCTCTAGTTCAATGGTATAGATGCGTTCAACATAGTCACAATTTTTTTTAATTATTTAGTGAAAGAATATCACCTACTAGAATATAGCGGAAAGTAGAGTTAAAGGATATTGCTAACTTCTTCTCTTTAGAAGAAGTTCCTGTATGAAGTCAGCCTCATAATTATAAAGGAACAAGTTGGCAAGAAGAGGGGTACAATTCATTCCCATTGGAATGCCGATAGTCTGTTGAAAAACAGTTCCTCCGAACGTAACAAATATGTTGTCAATCAAGAAATCATGCATCGTGATAATGTCAGTTTCAGAGATTTTTTTGTTTGAATCAGAGTAATCCGTTACAAAGTAGGAGTTATCCCTTCCTAATACAAAATACTTGTATCTTCGTTGGCCATTTTTTTTTTTATGAAACAGAGCAATACCAACTCTTTCAATTTGTCTTTTAGTTTGGAATGTGAAATACTTGTGTAAAGTGTAGAAAAGTCAACTGTTTTAATTCTTTTACAAGATGAAAGAGAGTTAGATTGTATGTATTCTAAAAGATCTTTGGAATTTTTTAGTATCCACATCCGATTCACGTTACCTCTAGAATAGGCAGTTTCACAATGCCTTTGAATCCCGTCTTTGATTGCTGATATAACTGATGTTAATACTTCAAAAAGAGGTTTCATGGAGCACTTAGAAGACCCAGCATTATATACCGCTGTGTACTAGTTTTACACACAAAAAACGATGTTGTTTGGGGCTTTATCTGTGGGGACAACATGTTCAACTTAACTTAACTAGAGACTCTCAAGAGCCTGTGTCGCTCACCTTCGTCTATGTGCATATTAAACAATGGACAAATTCATGACAAAATTGTGTTTTGGTGATCATGATGTGTTTGGAGATCTTACTTTACTGATCATTCTTCTTGCTACAATTAGCTCTATCTATAATACTTGGCCCAGTAATTACAGTGGAAAATATATTCACAAATTTACAAAAATTGTTAAAAATTGATTATAAAGGGCAATAACTCCTTAATGGGTCAATTGACCATTTCGGTGATGTTGACTTATTTGTAGATCTTACTTTGCTGAACATTATTGCTGTTTACAGTTTATCTCTATCTATAATATTCAAGATAATAAGCCAAAACCGTAAAATTTCCTTAAAATTACCAATTAAGGGGCAGCAACCCAACAACGGGTTGTCTGATTCGTCTTAAAATTACAGGGCAGATATATCTTGACCTAATAGATTATTATACCCCATGTCAGATTTGCTCTAAATGCTTTGGTTTTAGAGTTATAAGCCAAAATCTACATTTTACCCCTATGTTCTATTTTTAGCCATGGCAGCCATCTTGGTTGGTTGGAGGGTCACGCCACACATTTTTTAAACTAGCTACCCTAATGATGATTGTGGCCAAGTATGGACTAATTTGGCGCAGTTGTTTCAGAGGAGAAGATTTTTGTAAAAGATAACTAAGATTTACGAAAAATGGTTAAAAAATGACTTTTAAGGGGCAATAACTCCTAAAGGGGTCAACTGACCATTTCAGTCATGTTGACTTATTTGTAAATCTTACTTTGCTGAACATTATTGCTGTTACAGTTTTTCTCTATCTATAATAATATTCAAGATAATAACCAAAAACAGTAAAATTTCCTTAAAATTACCAATTAAGGGGCAGCCCTATGTTCTATTTTTAGTCATAACGGCCATCTTGGTTGGTTGGCGGGGTCACGCCTCACATTTTTTAAACTAGATACATCAATGATGATTGTGGCCAAGTTTGGTTAAATTTAGCCCAGTAGTTTGAGAGGAGAAGATTTTTGTAAAATTTAACGACGACGACGGACGCCAAGGGATGGGAAAAGCCCATCGGGCCAGGTGAGCTAAAAATGACGAAATTACTGCTCTAAATGTTCCTTAATGTTACGTGGTTACTACATGTGATGTTCGGGTATAGATTGTTTCTGATGAATTAATTCTAGTATGAAAAATTTCACATTTTGCGTATCGGGTTTATATATCTGACTAAGTGGTATGAACTTTTCTCATTGTTGTCGACCTTCAATTATATTTTTACTCTGGTTCATTGTTCTTTCTATATCAATTATACCATATCTCCTTATTGTTCTTCTGCCTATGCCTTTTTAATGTGAGTTTCAATAGTGAATAGAGGGCATAAACTAAAGGTACTGTTTCATCTTGGGACAATTGATCTATTTACTTAATATAGTAACTCATTCATAGACCCTCTTCAGAGCAGTTTTCGATTATACTCAATGTACCGTTATCACTAGTTTCAGTTAGTGAAAAATCAGTTACTGTTCCAACTGCAGTATTATTAACTGCATTTCCATGCCGTTGTACAACTGCAATTAGAAAACACTAAGTAAAAGTGACAAAAAGGGGTAATAAACACCTTGTTTTCGATTACAGGACCAATACATAGTGTTGCTTTATAACAAGTACGCTAACCTATTCGTCGCTAATGGACTCATGCATGTTCCATTTATTTTAATTTAAGTTGAAACAATGTAAATTCTTTAAAAGGTTCGAAAAAATACATAGATTTTGTAAATAATAATTTGACCAACCAACTATCACGAAAAGATCAACATGTATGCAAGACAACAAACAAAATAATGTATTAAAAAAGTACCAAGTTCGCAAAATCCAGTTTAAGGATGAACCAAGATGGAGATGAAAAAAAAATATTGCACAAAATTTTCTCATGAATGAAAATCGTCTGACCTCCATCAAAAACACCAATGTCGAATAAATCGTAGATTTGTTTTGAATTTTTATTGTAGATTTTTACTTACATTGTACATTGATATTAAATATTTCCTCGGATGTTCTATTCTTCGTTGGATGTCCTTGCGCTGTCATAGTGTTCATAGCATGACACGTGTAGTTATCACTTGACACTCGTTGAATGCCTCTTATTGTAAGGTTCGTAACATGATATATGAATTCGGGTTTATTTTGACGTGTCCACCATACAGATATAGGATCTTGATTGGCATTTCTTGTAGGGGCAATGTTCAAATTACTCCCTTCTGTAATGTTGTAATCCGGTATTTCTAAAGTGACTGGTTTGACTATAACGATAAATTAGGAAATTGTTTAGAATTGTGAACACATTTTTCATGGAATGGTAATGAAATCACGGTAACAAAGAAATCGTCGTTGTACAGTTGTACATACAATTTGCTGCATTTGGACTGTCGATATGAAACGAAGATAGATGGATTTACGTTTTGAGATTAACTATGTGTATAAGTTATAAACACAAAGAATATATTAAGCCAAGAGTTCCAAATGGTGACGTTGAAATCATCCCTTCGTAAATTTTACACGCGCCACCACGAGTTGGTTGACCGTTATGGAATAACCGTTTCACAAATGATATGGGATATGTTCCTAACGTCGTAACAACAAACCCCTTCCCTTTCATGATTTTTGACCTACCGAATTAGACTATTTACCGGATTTGTTATAACATGAGCAACACGACGGTTGCCACATGTGGAGCATGATCTGCCTACCCTTCCGGAGTACATGAGATCACCCCTAGCTTTTGGTGGGATTCGTGTTGCTTATTCTTTAGTTTTTAATGTGTCATGTGTACGATTGTTTTGTCTGTTTGTCTTTTTCATTTTTAGCCATGGCGTTGACAGTTTTTTATCGATTTATGAGTTTGACTGTCCCTCTGGTATCTTTTGTCCTTCTTTTTCCTTTTTATAATTTTTTAGCTTGTCTTATGCAGTTTGAATAAGAAAATACCAATAAGTTTAATAGAAATATATAAAGATGTTTTTAAGTTTCGAGAGGCATAAGATTCAAACCAAAGAATTACCAAATATATTTGTATAAAATACATCCATTTGCATTATAAAAAAAGCCACTGTTTTTTTGTAAAAAACCTATTTATATGACTCTTTAGAGAATCTTTTACATTTCGATTTCATGCTATTGGGTATACATGCATAAGATATTCAACATTTTGTCTTGTGATCGGACAATTGTTTCATCTAAATTAGAAGCTGTGCAGTAAATGGTCTTCCCAATGTCAGTGATTTGACCAATGTATACCAAAACACTTGATGATATCACTCTACCATTACATCCTTGATTGCACGTACGTATCAGGCTTAACAACAGCATCATCAGTTATGTTCACACCAGACATATACCATTGGATCCTTGATGACGGTCGACTTTCATCAGTTGTACAAGTAAACTGCTGGCTTGAACCGGACAAAATGACTGTTGGATTCATTTCATTTGGAATTGCTTTTAAATTGACTTGTTTAATTCGAACTGAAATATAAAAAGAGAAAGAGATGTGTACAAATGGGAAATAATATATGATACGACATATTCAGTTGTTAGTTAGATAGCTTTATGTTTGTAAGTACAATGTAAGTTCAAAAACGTGTAATTTGAACTTAGCTGCGTGGAATGGAAATCATCAACCTGATGCAAATGAATATCAATACATCAGGCCTCACGGTCATAAAACTTTTGAGCATGATTTTTGTACTCAGACTCGAAAATCAACCAATCAAATTGCTGGATTTCATGTTTCGAGCACGATTTTTGTGCTTCAAGCAATGAGCAAAGTTTTATGCCTTTAAGGCCTGGTAACTTTTTTCGAGATTGACAAAATATATACATAAGGTCTGTAACAGTTTCAAAATTGTATTGCTATAATAACCCTACAACACAAACAAAATTTATCATGTAATTTGATATTTGAATGTCCCAAATCGATTAACGTTTAATACATGTACATGATTATGAGAACATCAGGTCAGCATGGTAAATTTCTATCCGTCGCAGCGCAATTTATAAATTAGCTCACTGGAATGAATAATTTATTATTAGCATAAAGCATTATTTTCATACAAAGTTCTTTGTTTGTTATCAGAGATGACTATCTCATAAAATGTTGTATATTAGTTATCTCTTTAACGCCAGATACAAGATGTTCTTAAAATGTCCTGTACCGAGACAAGAAAATGGCCTTTGTTATATTATAGTTCGTTTCTCTGTGTGTTACATTTTAATGTTTTGTTTCTGTTGTGTCGTAGTTTTCCTCTTATATTTGATGCGTTTCCCTCAGTTTTAGTTTTGAACACGGATTTGTTTTTTTACTCAATCGATTTATGAATTTTGAACAGCGGTATACTACTGTTGCCTTTCTTTAACAAAAATATCGGGAAAGGATATGGCTTGTTGTTATTTAAAAGTCATTTCGTTATTGTTGTACTTTCATTTTCAGCTTGTATTGTGTAAATAAACTGAAAACTCTTTATCAAGATTGGTTATGTACTGTCCAATGAACATTTTTGTCATAAATTGCTTTTAACCAAGCATTTATACTTTTTTTTAAATTCATGTCAAAATACCAGATTATAAATGGTTAATACACAGGCAATATATTTATCTTTCCTATAGACATGACTGCACAACCTTTCTCGGAGACTCAAATGATTTTGCATTTAATTAAATACAACTGATTGTTATGCACAAGACGTCTTAGTTTACTACTTTGAATTTGAAAATTGATAGACAGTAAAACAAATAACATTTAGTACGATAAATTATGTAACGTATAACTGAGAAGTTTATATAGCAGAATGTAACCATCGAAAACCATTGTCAACCTTGGCTTCGCCTCGTGTTGCAATGATTTACGGGTAACAATTCGATCTATCGTCCTCTCAGCTTTGTGTAAGTAATATAACATCTTGAATATCCGTGACAAATTTGATTATTTTTCAAGGACAGTTTTATGTTTTATTTTTATACTTGTTTTAGTACTAAACATGTTTAAATTCTTTAAGTACATGTAGTTATATCCAAATGAATTCTATATAAGAATTGATATATAAGTTCTGCTGTGATTTATTACATTTAAGATGATGAACTTTTGAGACTGGTTTTGTATTTTAATACAACATACTTTTTATCGTCCTTATAATATAACTAAAGGCTCTAAAGAGCCTGTGTCGCTCACCTTGGTATATGTGCATATTAAACAAAAGACACAGGTGGATTCATGACAAAATTGTGTTTTGGTGATGGTGATGTGTTATTATATCATACTTTACCGAAATTCTTGCTGCTTAGAATTTTTTAAATAAGGGAGATAATTTGTTACTTCCGGTTTGAAAAATGTTACTTCCGATTATATTTGAATATTTACTTGACACCGATTCCAAAAATATCTGGTTCTATATACTTTTATATTAATAAAGTACAAAAAAATAGCTACTTCCGGTTTACAAAAGGTCAGTTCCAGTTGTTTTTTTCAAGGTTAAATGGTTTGATACCTTTTTCTAAAAGTTGTATATCTTTATCATGTATACATATAGAATAAAAGTAAAGGTCAAAATCTAGAACGTCAAATTAAGCTATGACCTTGAGATCAATTTCAAGGTCATAAACCAAGGACCTCAAATCAAAAGACCATAAGTCTTAATTATATTTAGTTAATGAGTTATATCACCAAACGCGTATTTTTAAATACAAGAGGGGAGAAAACTCCCTTTTACATTCAACGTACGCTTGCAATCAAAATTTACATCTTACGACATGTCGCAACTAACAATTTAGTAAAAATAATTTGTTAATATCTTATACAGTCTTTGGATATAAGTGAAAATAAGCCAAATTCAAATATTAGAATATGACCTTGACCTTTGACCTTGACCTAATTTTCATTTTTTGGGACCAAGGACCTCAAATCAAAAGATCCTAGGTCTCTATCACTTATGATTTATAAGATAGAAATTCATATCACTTATATCAGATGCATAAGGGGATATAACTCTCATATGGAGCGGTCATATAGCTTCGGTCAAAATAGGACAAATCATGCGAAGGATATAACGAGCAATTTTGTAAAATAAAATTGTCATAATCTTTTACGGTTGCGAAGGAGATGCGGTAACAAGGAAAACAGTGTTTGGGGAGATAACTCCTACAAAGAAAAGTTTTCGGTTACGCAGGGTAAATTTCAAAAGCGCATCAATTGTTCGATATCATATACCAAATATCTAAGAGACATATTGCGAAACAAATGTTTATCGCAAGAACAAAATTAGGCGGAAGAAAAAAAAAATAATCAGAAGAAAAACAATAGGTCTTTCCACAGAAAAGTGGAAAGACCTAATGAACTTGGCCAAGTTGTTACAGAGGAAAATATTTTGTAAAAATTTGCCAAAATTTACAAAATTTATGAAAATTGTTAAAAATATAATATAAAGAGCAATAACTCCGTAAGGGGTCAATTGACCATTTTGGTCAAGTTGTACAGTATTGCTGTCAGTTAATCGCTATATATTATAATATTGAATATAATAAATAAAAAGCTGCAATTTTTTTTAAAAACTACCAATTCAGAGGCACCAACCCAACAACAGGTTCTCCAATTCATCTGAAAATTTCAGAGCATACATTGTATAGATCTTGACCAAATGAACTTTTTAATTCGTGTCAGATTTGTTCTTAAATCTTTGGTTTCAAAGATATGAGCCAAAAACAATATTTTACCATATGTACTATTTTAAGACATGTCGGTCATCTTGGTTTGTGAGCGGGGTCATCGGACACATTTTTAAAACAAAATACCCTAATGATGATTGTGGACAAGTTTGCAAACATTTACGAAAAATTGTTAAAAATTGACTATAAAAGGCAATGACTCCTTAAGGGGTCACCTGACAATTTTGGTCATTTGATTTATTTGTAGATCTTACTCTGCTGAACATTATTGATGTTTAAAGTTTATCTCTATATATAATAGTATTCAAGATAATAACTAAAAATAGCAACATGTTTACCCTGTCAGATTTGCTCTAAATGCTTTGGTTTCAGAGATATAAGCTAAAATCTACAGTTTACCCCTATATTCTATTTTTAGACATGGTGGACATGTTGTTTGGTTGGACGGGTCACCGGACACATTTTTAAAACAAGATACCCCAATGATGATTGTGGCCAAGTTTGGTTAAATTTGTACTTGTAGTTTCTGAGGAGAAGATTTTTGTAAAAGTTAACGACGACGGACGACGGACGTTAAGTGATGAGAAAAGCTCACTTGGCCCTTTGGGACAGGTGAGCTAAAAAAAAAAAGAGGTATGATTCCAAATTAGACAACTATTATATCCCCTGAAGTTAAAAAGAAGTTAATGTAAGCAGTTCTATACAAAAGGAGTTTACATTAACGGATATGAAAGTTTAAATGTTATGTGAAGAAAAACGTGTTAGGAGACAATTAAAACCAATTAATAGTTTCACATCTCGTGCCCGAGTAAACTAGAATTAACAAAATACTAATGTACCCAAGAATCATTTTTTTCTTTCTGCTTATCTAATTCATGGAGACAAAATTCCAATAAAAGATGTTATTCGTACTTTGATTGGAATAAAACAAGATAATTATCCCTCACAATTATATTATATGTAAGACCATGGCAGTGCAGGGTGTTGTATCATTTTTTTTTTATCATTACAGAGTATGCTGTTGGCATATCAACGTAACTCTATCGTACTCTACTTACCATTGACATTTAAAAGCACTCTATTCGATCTAATGCCGTAATAATAATCTTCGCACATCCATTGAGACCCATGTAAGGATTCTATATCAAATGATCCAGGTAATGTCAATGTGATCGTATAGTCGCTACAAGTACACGTGTAGTTTTCATTGTAATGATACATTCTACAACGACTTCGAAAACTACATTCACGTTGGTTGTCCCTTGCTATAACTACAAAGTCATCAAATGGATGATAAGCACAAGTGAAGTTAAAATCGATTCCAGTAGTAGCATTGTCAGAGGAGGTTGTCAATGATAGATATGCTACAACCAATAATAATTCTATAAATAACGTAAATGCGTTAATGCAGAGTGTCAGTTATAACAACAGTTAACCTGTTTCTAAAGCTTTTAATACAATTGATGAATTCGGCTGTGTTGTTTTAATCTTTATGTAATAGTTATGAAAATGATGATTACGGCTATAAATATGTCAGTACCCCTCCTATTTTTTTCTTCTCTTTTTTGGTACTTTCATTTATCCGACATCCGCTATTAAGTGTCATTGCATACTTAAATTACAATGCATTCGCATTGTATTATTCTTTTTAGGTTTTAAACAAGAGCTGTGTCACTCATCAAGGTCTATGAAAATCATCCACAATTAAATTTTAATTTAGAATTCGTGACAAATAATCTCTATTTTTTTTATTTTATAGTGCTGATACTTTTTCTGTTAAAAGTATCTACATATGAGAAGATGTTGTATGAGTTCCAATGAGACAACTTTCTATCCAAGTCACAGTTTGTAAAAGTAAACCGTAATAGATCAAAGTACGGTCTTCAATACAGAGCCTTGGCTCACACCGTACAGCAAGCAATAAAGGACCCGAACAAATTATTAGTGTAAACCCATTCAAACGGGAAAACCAACTATCTAATCTATTTAAAAAACGAGACACGAGAAATTGTTTATCTTCCAACGTTTTACCTGAACCAAAACAAAAAAAGGGTAAAACAATCGTCGTTAAATAACAATTACTCCTATATTAAAGGATTATAAAGTAATAAGCAAGTCGCGCGTTTTGTCTACATTACTCACCGTAATATCCTAGGTCTTTCCATCATAATAAGAAAATCCTTAGTTTTTCGAAAATGAATTCATTTGTAGATTTTAAGTTACTGAAAATTTTTGCTTTTTCAAAATGTGTATCTCCCATTTATAATTTTCAATAAACGATAATGGTCAAAAAAACAAATGATGATAAAATCAGAAAAAAAATACTAAAGGAGTCGATTGATGATTTTAACTATGTTGAATTATTTGTAGATTTTGTATTACTTAAAAGTTTTGATATTTAAAGAGTCTATATATCTAATGTAGTTTTCAAGATAATAGGACAAAAATCACCAACATTTGATAAAAAAAAAACGTCGTTAAAAAGCAAAAGTTGAATATTTGTGCACTCGACTCTTTGTAAATTTTCCGTGCTGATAATGTTTTTTTTTTAAGTTTCTTTATAACAACTATAAACAAATTATTTTAAGATTTTAGACAAAAATGTAAATATTTTGACAAAAATTACTTCTACGCTAAATAATTCATACCAGGACTAACAGGACTATGTTTGACCTATATGTAGATTCTGTCTTACTAATAAATGTTGTTGAATTGTTTTTCATCTATGTACTTCTATTTCCAAGAAAACAAGTAAAATTTTGATAAAATAGTAGAATTCATCATGTTATGTTAAGGCAATAATCCTGGCAGTTCTTTTGAAATGAAAGCATGGCAAATATGTCATTGATAAATTTTCTTCTTCTACATCGGTTTATAAAATTATATACCAAACCTGCATGTTACTCTTATGTTCTATTTTTAGCCATAAATGCAATGTTGTGTTGGTAGGCGAGAAAATTTGACACAACTTTTAAACTATATATAACCCAGTGATGATTGGCCCACGTTTGGTGTAATTTGGCCTGAAAGTTTCAGAGAAAGTGGTTGTTTTTTGTAATTGTAAAATAAACTTGACAAGAGAGACGACGACGAAAACTGCACATATATAATGACTTTATAAATTATAAACAGTTTTAATATATTTGTTTGATTATACATGTACATCTTAAAAATTAGAATATTTCAATAATCGTCGGAGTTCAATAAATATATTCATAAGCAATTAAATACATGAGGAATATTCTGCATATACAAGTAAATATAAAGAAAAACTCCACGAATAGCTATAGGCATGCATCGTGCACAAATATTTGTTTATATAAACTTCCTTATTGGTCACTTCTTACTTTAATTTTAAACCTCCTTCACCTTAACAAACAAATATGTTATAATTATGCACCGTTTTCATTCATAAAAGCGACTCCACATAATCACAGACACGCTTAATGCTTCTTTTCTTAGAAAAAGTTAATTTAGTACAATGTCTATCTGTACTAACATATCAGTGGGTATAAAAAATGAGGTAATTTATAACTTCTTTGTGTAAGTTTGCTTGAACATTTAATTTTTTTTATTTTTAAAAATCTTTTTTAACTTTACAGTACGTTAATGCCACTGATCGAGATTAAAGGTTGAGGGTGTAAATATTTAAAGTATTAGTTGAACCCTCTACGTATGTATAAGGCTGTTTCAATTAAGACAATATAATTTACTCCATATTCAAATCTCGTAAATCAGTTCAAAGAAACAAATAAATATAACGGACACAAAGCTGTGAGAACCGCAATAACATAAATACAACCAATATTTTTTTCACCAGACGCGCATTTCGACAACCAATGTCTCTTCAGTTGTTCTCGAGACCAAAACAAAAATAAAAATCCAAAGCTTATTAAAAAGATAAAGATCTATGAACAAAAAAAGGACAAATAGTGAAGCCACAATTGGACAAGAAATCAAAAAATTGCATTAGGGAGATATATTTCTGTATTTAAAAAAAATTCTGAAAAACAGGATATTGCATACGACATTTTAATTTTTTTAGATTCAGCATTTAACTAAAAGTAGAATGTTCTATTCTTTAAGTTAGATTTTAGGAACTGAAAAACAAAAACAAACATTAGTTTTCCCGTGATGAGAATTGATTCATCACGTTGCAATCCCCGCATGATGAAAATTGTCACTCTTAAATTGTTTTAATATTAAAATTTGAAAAACTATTTCATAAGATTAACATTATTTTTTTCTGTGATGGGACTTTATGTATATCTCCCGAGATTGGATTTGCCAACTCCGTGAAGGGTATTCTTTCAATAATTTCTTTTTTTAGTTTCATAATTTATCCAATATCTGTTTTCTATTTACAATTTTGTATTGCAGGTTCGAGTCCCGACCATGATGTAAGGCTTTTATCGTAGCTTCCATATTGTATGCATATTGCAAAATTTGTTTGTAATTAAGTTGGATGTGTCGTCTTTGATATCTTAACTAGAATCAATCTACAATGTGAATCTTTCGTAATTAACTCTCTCCTATAAAAGACTGCAAAATTTCATATCGACTGATGTTGTCAACAGTGCATGTATTTATCTTTAATTTTAGAATGTTGCTACAACCAGTTCCTTAATAGTTTAGTAGTGTCAGAGTATGTTATCCTAGAGACAGATTGTTTCTCATCGGTAAATAACATTACGTTGTTGGCATATGGAAAGACAATTATAAGTTCCAGTTCAGAGGCATACTTCATGTCAACGACAGATAATGACTTTGGCATGTAGGGTAAGGGTCAGCTCTATCCTGTTTTCTTTTTGTTTATCTCATTGTATTATTTATCATTGAAAAAAAACATTGCATTTCGACTAAAAAAGTAGCTTTTTAGCAATTGCCTATGAGTTTACAGATATCTTAAACTCACATAAAGTGTCGGAAATAACAAATCTTAAAAACCAATGTTTCTAACAAAGACAATTTGTTTCAATTTTCAAAACAGTGATGTAAGATTAAACCCTTTAGTCTCTACTAATAAATAAACAGTTGACAATCAAAGAGCGAAGCTGATTGGCGAAAGATACAAAAATTACATCCAAAATCACAACTGGAAAATAACCTGACAACGCCATGGCAAAAAGAGAAATAGAACATAAGACAAAAATGAGTATACAAAATTCAAAATAGATTTTAAAGACTGAGCAACATTAAACCCACCAAATTCTGGATGTAGTCGCAGGTGCTTCAGAGGAATAAGTGCATAATGCTTTACATGTGACATATTGCTCGTACAAGTACACACCCGTTGTAAATTATAAGTCTCAATTGGTGGATCACATTCGGCGTAATGGAGAAGGGATTGTTGTTACGAAGATTGGAATATATTCGGTGTCATCTGCGAAACGTAAATATCATAAATGTCAATTTTGTAGTTTAGTTTTCCGGTTTGTAATTTCAGTAAGCTTGAATGAATTTGATTTTCTCTTTTGTTTGTCATGTTTGGTCCTATCGTTTAATAACTCTTGAGATTTGTTTCATAACCTTTAAGTTTCCTCCAGTTGTAATATATACTGAGTGCCAATGAAAACGCCACACTTTTGTTTTTCTTGTTTTAAATCACATAATTTTTATCTAATTTAAATTAGAACTTTGTATAGTTGGTCGAAAATGACTTTTAAGAAAATTGTCGACAACTTTACGATTGAGTAATTTTTGGAACAAATGGGAAGTATAAGGTTATTTTGAACGGACATCAACCGACTTCACCACTTTACAACATACTCACGATTTTCATGAGTTTGTCATTTAAAGTTTGGCTAATGTCATGAAATTTCCCGCCCTTATTGTTAAGAAACTAACATAAACATCTGAGTAAATGACAGGACTTTCTGACAACCAGCGACATGCAGTTTTGTACATGATCCAATGAAGCTTTCACAGCAAATAATTACTGCAAGACTGCAGTTGTAGCGTCTACAATAACTCAAATCATCCACAAATTCAACCAAAATGAATCATTTAACGATAGGCCACATCCCGGGTACAAAAAGCAAGAAACGCTCAGCAAGACCTATACATTTGGTCTTTAACATATTCGATATTGACTCTGATGGCTGTCCAAACGTCACGAGAGTTCATTAGTGGTCACTGTAGAACCTTTGGAGCAATTTCAATAAAGCACCGTTTGAGAGGGTATTGTTAGAGAACGACAGTCTTTCCTTAGTGACATGTTAACGGCTGTCTGGCGTAAACATGGAATTCTGAATACTAGAAAACATCCATTATGTACCAAAAATCGTCAGTGGTGGTTACATAGAAATTTTGCACTCACCTTGGTCAAAAGTCATGCTTTTCGCCGGATTTTGGTCCTATGGAGAAAAATTTGCATCAGATTTGACATGGTTTAGACTATTTAAGCAACCACCAATATCATAAAGTCAGATTGGGTTTGCTTTGCGAGACAAGTAGAATATCATTCCACGGGATCACATTAAACGTCGGGGTGGTCAATTCCACGGCGCTGACGAGATTGCGCTGCACCACGGGGTTGTAACATGTTTTGTTTGGACTGTGAGTTGATGATTCGACATCGGATGTTTCGTTTAGCAATTGCGCCCGAAAGATGACAATGACACGTTTTTGTTTGATATCGATCTATTGTTTAAAATTGTTAATGTTCATGAACAATTTATTTTGAAAGATTATCATTTTTAATAAAAAAAAATATTTTTGAAAAACCAAGTGTTGCGCTTTCATTGGCACTCAGTATATGTCGTTTGAACGTGTTAAAATGTCTATTGTTTATTAATGGACCTACCTGAAAGAAAATGATTGTAAGTATCTTAAGCTTTATTCTGAGGTTTACAATGTTGACACTATATTAGAATGAGAATAACGCAAAGCATTACACATATTTCTTAAATGTGTTAGTTTCGAATTCATTATTAATTTGACTGTTTGAAATTATAAAATAGTATTTCCTATGACACCAGACAAGAAACATCTGTGTTAACATTTCTCTATTTCAGATTCACATCTTTGTTGTTTTTTTCTTCTTGGCCTAATTGTTTTTGTTATAATGACATCCACACACCTTATAATATTGCAACATGTATTTTTTTTTTCAATTAAAAAGCTTTACTTATTTTAATCCTATGGGATCTAATATTGCCACTGATTGTTAAATTTTTCTCCGAGGTGTCAAGGGACAAACACACATATACTTTATTGCGTTCTAGTTAGCTGGGTTGACAAGACTGTACTAGTTAAATGCAAAATTACTGTTTAATCTCTTATAAAAAAAAAATTCACTTTCTGAAGACCATTTACTTTTATATCAAAATTACAAACATATATCACGAACTTTATTGCATTATATATTTATAATTCAGTATTTAAATTCGTCCGTTATTTTTAGCTTCCTTTGTTTTTCATTGTCATTTTCGGGACTTTAATACCAGACTTTGTGGTATAGGCTTGATTAAAGACCAAATGGGGACCTTTATCTGTTAAGTTCTATGTCTATTAGTTTTTTCGGGGGAATCATAATACGTTTTCTGTTTCTATCAAACATTCCATGACGATATTATTTTTACTTGGAAAATCAACAGATACATACATGTAATTATTTTATTCCGTGAAATTGTATCTTTTATATGTGTTTACAATTGAAGTATTGTGATTCACAAGATATAATGATAATATAATAAAAGGAGATGTGGTTAAAGTGTCAACGAGACCATTTTTGAATAAAGTACACGTGTACCTTCTCGTCCATCATAACTGTTTGCTTATTTTGAACATTAATGTTAATTACTGTTATTGAAATTCTGTTCTGCGCAGAAAACCCAGATGGTGTTAAAGTGTTCATCACATGACATGTATACTTATCACTGTCCCTTTCTTGAATGTTAAGTATTGTAAGATTCCATCCATAGTAAATGAATTTGACATCATTTTGACGTGTCCACCATATAGATGTAGGGGTAGGATTAGCATCTACTGTAGGAGAAACATTAAGGATTCTGACTGCTTCAATGTTATAATCTTGAATGCCAGAAATTACAGGTTCATCTAAAATGATATACTTTAGTATTTAATATTTATGACATTTCTACATCCTCCTTTTTTCTAACATGCATGCAGATACAACTACACTAGTAAGTAAGATTTAAATTAGAAAAATATATAACAAAAAATCGCATTCCGCTGTCCGATAGTCATGAAAATGTTAAACGGAAAGAAAGTAAAATTACAAAAATAATACTGAACTTCGAGAAAATTTAAATGGCAAAATCAAAAGCTCAAACACATCAAACGAATGGATAACAACTTTCATATTCCTGACTTGGTACAGACATTTTCTAATGTAGATAAATGGTGGATTGAACCTGGTTTTATAGCGTCAGTCGCATCAAATTCCATTATATTTAAAATGATGCGTGAACAAAATGTCACAAATAGGGGAAAAACAACAATACGAACTCCACCAGAATCTGGGGTTGATTTCACGTGCTCCGGAAGGATCCTTGGTTAAAAAGTGAAATGGTCGCAATTTTGAAGCTGAAATCATCTCTTTTGTCGTTAAGCTTTGTTTAAAACCGACCTTCATAGTCAATTTACAGAACAATTTAAAATAAAGGAATATATTTAAATAAAATGATATTTCAAACATCAAAATACATCTTTTTATGTGTTATCAGAGATTTGTACTTACATTGTACATTGACTTTGAATTACACTTCTGTTGTTTTGTTCTGGGTTGATTGGCTTGGAATGATAATGGTGTTCATTGCATTGCATTTGTAGTAATCACCGTAATCTCTCTGTATGTTGCTGATTGTAAGATTCATGCCATTATTTATTTAACTTTTGTCATTTTGACGAGTCCACCATACAGGTATAGAATGAGGATTAGCATCAATAGAAGGTTCAATGTACAGAGAGCTTCCTTTTGTTATGCTATAATCTGGTATATCGATGATAACAGGTTGATCTACAGAACGTTAAATACGGTTTTATAGTTGATAAAACATTTTTTCCGTAATACTATGGTTACGAAATGCGGTACTGGTTTAGTAATTACTGAAGGTCGCGGGGGGATTGTTAATTGTTGATATCTTCTTTATTTGTCATTTGATTGATAGTTGGTTACTAAGCTAATTCAAATAAGTTGTACATACACAATTATGGGCAGAAGTAAAGTTAGATCTCATAATATAAAAACGAGTACAGTAATACAGAACAATATAAAGTATATATAGGTCAGACGTGCAATATCCTGTCGGATGTGCGAACTAAACTAATTATGTAGTGTCGACGGTTAAGACTATTATGAATGTCCGTAAATCATTACTTTTAGGATATCATTTCCATCTAATAAAACACACCTTAGTTTGTACTATTAATTATCGTGTTTATCTGGTTTTCATTCTTGTACTATCTTCAAACAATGTACGAGCAAATCATCATAGGATTGCTCAGTCTAACAAAATTCAGGAGTACGTCACGCGATTTAAAGGGTGGTACCAAAGCAAAATACATAATCCTTTTAATCATCCTAATTTCACCTTGCGACTTAGAAGCACTTAAGGTCACCATCAAAGTGTGTGGGATTTGAGTTTCTTAAGCTTTGGTTTTTAAAGCATCGTAATATGTACAGTCGTTATAAAGGCATCATACACTTCGATTAAAATAGATTTGATTTATTTAATTTTCATAAAATGTTTACAAACATTTTATTTTGGCATGTGGACAAATGGGGATAATTCCATTGATATAAAGATATTTTTTATCATTGAGAAGCTTATTTTTTCCTTACTAATTGTATTCAATTAAAACGTTCAGCTTATGTTTAAATCGTTTTCTCGCGTTTGGGTTTCTCATCCTCTCAAATTATATCTTCATACATAAAATATCTATTCCTTTGTCTAGTGATTTGACACTAATTGTCTTCACATTTTCCGCAATGCAATACATTGTCTTCCCATTGTCAATGATGCTACCGGTATATGATAGAACACTTGACGATATCACTTTTTCATTACATCCAGGATTACATTGATCAGTCTGAACAGAAGCTTCTTCTGTTATGTTGGCACCAAATATATACCACTCTATCTTTGACGAAGGCCTACCAGCATTAGTTGTGCATTAAAACTGTTGAGTTGAACCAGATAACATTTCTATCGAATTTTTATCATATGGAATAACTGTTAAATTGACTATTTGTGATTAGAATTGAAAAGAACAAGACATCTTGATATTGTCATTTGTGCGAGGCAAATGTGGGATATAATCAATTTCCCAATTTGATCGAGTTATATGAATGTATAACATGAAAAAACATTAAAGTTTGTTGCTTTTTTAATATGTCTCAAAATTTAAAATTTAAGGTAGGTCATATAGTTCTTGATATAGAATTTTCTTATCCCTTGCCAAAATGAAGATTTTACTATTCTTTTTTCAAAAATAAAAGTATGGGTCATCGTACTATTTTCCAAGCTATGAGTCATTGAAAATTGCATAAATATGGTGTCATTTGTTGGCATAAAATAATCAATGAGATAGAATTCTAAAATAAATTGTGAGAAGATAGGTTTTATAATATGTTTTAAGAAAAGAAAAATAAAAAACGATGTCACCGAACTTGATATCTTGCTACAGGTAGCAATACACAGTTAGAATTTTAGTTTCGCATAATGGCCATGGTGATTTTTTTAAATATGAAAGTTTTTGTACAATAAAATTGATTTTTGGATAATAAAAGAACAATGTAGCCTTCTTAGTGGGTTTATTTGAACATTTAGATTGTTTTTAGCATGTTTTATAGTGCATTTTTCTGTTTGACAGTCCGTATTTTCTTATGTCAACCGCCCATAGGTCCATAAATTATTGTAGTGTTTATCAACAAAGATTTGACGCTCGATCTTTTCAATTTCATTTTATGGTAAAACGAGCAGAAATCCAAATGATTTTTTTTTTCACTTCTTAATAGATATATGCCTATGGTTTCAGGAAAGGTATAACTGTAATTGATTTAAATTTTCCTTTATACCACATTTTGGAGACTTTTGTGACATGTTCCCCACCCCCCTTTTTTGCAATATTTTGTATCAAATAGATGCAGATTGTTGCCATGGTTACACCTAAAAGAGATTATATTTCATCATTATAACCATAAGAAATCAAATCTATGAAAGATTCTCTTTCTAAATATACACATGCATAACACAAATAAAATTATTAAGCCTTATTTGTTAGAAAGGCAGGAAAAGATGGTGCTTAAAAATTATGAGTGTCAATCTTAAGTTTTTTTCCTAACGGTGTATTGCTGCCTTATGGCATTTGACAAAGCAAATAATTGCTTATTTTTAGACAAATCATGCAACAAATCTATTGATATTCAAATTATAGATACAATTCTGAGTTAGAAACATCTTTCAATATGACAATATATGTTAGTTTTGTTATTTATTGTCTTTAGCAACCAATATAGACATTTTGACACAAAGACTTGGTTCGGTCATAAATTGATACTTTATTGGCTACCCCTTTGAAAAGAAAGAAAGCGCGTCATGTAGAAACCTCAGAAGGGAACACTTTATATTTGTTCATGCAAATAAATCAAATTTATTATTTTAGCAAGTATAAAGTCACAAATTTGTTACCGCTGTTATAAATCAATTCAGTATTTGCTTAATGTTAACAAAGGCTTTGGTATGCTAATACAAAACAAAATTGACATTCTAGAGCTTTAAAATAGCTTTAACTTGTACAATGTTTCTACTTGTAAGGTTAATAATTACATTAGATGTATGTTTCATTATAATACGTTATTCTGATTGGCTAACTGCACTTCACGTGTTATTCCTGAAACAATTGTATTAGACAATAAAATTTCTCATTCATGATGACATGAGGTCCGACAATAAAGTGCACAGGTGAATTAAATGAAAACTTGATAGAAATCGTGTTTTCATGATTCTAGCTAAAAAAATGTAATTATAAGTATTGAATGCTTCTTTTTGTAACTTTATAGGGTTGTAAAAGCGTTAAACGTGCGCACATTTTTAGTATGAAGCGCTTCCGCGCTTCATACAAAATGTACTTCGGTCAACGCTTTTACACCCCAATAAATTTACAAAAAGCAGCATTCAATTCTTAAATATAAGTTTTTAAACGAGAAATAGGACATACAACAGTTTTTTTATATATCCAAAACAAGCAGTACAAACATATATCACGAACTTTTACATTAATACAAACAAAGTCTGTAATATTCTTTTGCGTATTAAATATCCCCTATGTAGCTTCTTATTGCATTATATATTTATACATATTTTTATTTTTACACTTAAACTGCATAAACATGATGTCAATATACAGGTACTAAATGTAAACATATAAGGATGTGTCAATTGCAAATAGAAATCGCGGAATGAGACAAAAGCCCAAATTCTTAATTTTAATTCAAGGTGGCTTGCCAAAATAGACAGTAATTCCTCCATGGCAAGTCTTAAGTTAATTATATTCATCAAATATTCCTTGACAAGGCGTTTGATAATTCGATGAATCAATAAATGCAAAAGAGAAAACCAGTTTGTTGCAATACAACATTGGCTACATCGATAGTCCTATTATATTTCAAAACGACGCTCAACTCAAGACACGATGGCCGTATAACGCTAGAAATTATTACGCGTCTATAATTAAAGACGGTTCCTTCAACCGACTTTACACCGTTTTTCTGTTTCATATGTATGAAAGTTTGTTGCCTACAATTAACATTACTATTACAATGTTTCAGAATTTTTTGCTTATACTGTTTAAGAATTTGTCCCTTTTCAAAAGTCTCCCAATTATTGCCTTTATTTAGCAAGTTATTCTTTTATATTTTTGTTACGTTTATACGATATGATAGGCAAAAGATCTAAAGAGCGAAGATTTCACTGCATTGTTTGCAGATTGTTCAAATGTTGTCTTATAATTTTACCAAAATTCAAGGTTGAAGATAAAAACAAATGTAGCGTTCGTACTAACAAACGATGAACGACAAACACAAACTTTAGACGCATTTTCAGCGAGTGCATAGTTTTTCAACGTTTATGTAAACTTTGCAAACGTATGTTAGAAACAAAGTACCAAAACATGTGCCCGCCTAGCCGTTTGCATCGTTTGTATTAGAAAGAAATGCACTCTAAATTATCAAAGTAATAATAATTTAATCGATTACGTTTTAAATTAATAAGGCCCATCCTTACTTCAAACAAGAAAAAAAGTCTACTGTACAGAAATCTGCACAAAATCGTTCGACCGGAACTCAATTCGAACTTGTGTTGTGTCTTTGACATGTTCCTCATTTCCATTTTCAATTCTATTGATCTGTAACATGTCATGATAAAAATATGTAAAGCACGAAGAAGAAAGTGTGGAACACTGATTTTCCGGACTGACCGATCGACAGACAGCTAAGCAGAAGGACGGGGTTGAAAAGGGATTAAACACTGATCGGATCTAACATTCTCAATCCGGAATTTAGCTACAAATAACTGAATAGTTTGTGGGAAGTAAAATCACAAAAATACCGAACTCCAAGGAAAATTCAAAAGGAAAAGTCCGTAACCAAATGGCTAAATCAAAATCTCAAACATATCAAACACCAACTTTGTAGTCATGACTTGGTACATGGTTTTTTCTTCTGAAGAAAATTATGAATTAAACCTGAATTTATAGCTAATTAAGCGTCTCAGTTGTAAGACAGTCACAGTAAATTCCTTTATATTGACAACGATGTGTGATAAAAACAATCAGACATAAAAGGTAAAAACGTCAAAATTAAGCAGCATTCAATATTGTGTTATAATCTTTATCATTTTAACACAATCAAATGTGATAAAAACACCAAAAAAGGAACATAGACAAAGCACATCAACAAAATGAAAAACAAGAATGTGGGTAGGTGTATTGCAGATGAACGAGAGCACGTTCAAAGAGAGTAAGCGAAAAGATGGACAAGGACCTGCTTACTATTCCGGACCACCTGAGATCATTTACAGTTTTTTTGGTGGGGATCGTGTTGCTTAATCTTTCTTTTTATTTATTGTGTTTTGTGTACTATTGTATGTATATTATATTTAGCCATAGTTTTGTCTGTTAATTTTCGATTTATGAGTTTGAATTATTATTATTATTTGTTATTTGTCATTTGAAGAACACCAATCAATTGATCATGGATTCAATCGCGCGTACAAACGTAGAATTCATTCGCACAACTATGAAAAACTCGATGCATACTATAGCTTAATATACTTATATTTCAAAAGTAAAAATGCATATTATTATTTTACAATTGAATATCCTTTAATGCAGTGCGACCCTTAACCCTATTCCTTCTTGAAGTACTGACTATATAATTGTGAGAGAAACTAATTTAAAAACAACAGGTAAATTAGGATGTCGTTGAAAGCTAGAAATCCATGTTTACATATAGATTTGTGTCTTTTTGATGTATTTGTTTCTCTGAAATAAATATAAACAGCGAATTATTATTGATATCCATACACAAGATTATGAAGTAAATGTAAATGACACAACAATCATATAGAAATATTGACCAAAATACATCACAGGCGCTTTAATTTAATAACATGCAACTTGACAAAATAGTAGAATTTCAATAACATAAACTCCTGATAGATACAAGGATTAAAGTCATCTTGTATTTGCGCTAGACACGTGTTTCCTTTACAAAAGACTCATTAGTGACGCTCGAATTTAAAAAAATAAAAGGCCAAATATATTTCGAAGTTGAAGAGCATTAAGGACCATAAATCCAGCTAATATTATTTATACCTGAGGGAGAAAATCCTTAGTATTTCAAAAAAGCGAAGTTTTGTAAACAGATAATTTATAATTATGACCACATCAATGATAATTTATGTCAACCACGGAGTCAGCCTTCCTTCTAAAATTCCACCAGCAGTGTCATCGACCGAGTCTGTAAATAAGCACTTCATAGATACCTGGATTGAAATTTTGTATCTGTGCTAGACGCGCGTTTCATCTACAAAACACTCATTAGTGACGCTCGAATTAAAACAAAAAATAAAAAGTCCAAATATAGAAACGAAGCTTAAGAGCATTCATGTCCAAAATTCCGGAGACATACGATTGCATCATAAAATAAATATTTATGTATAAACACACTCATTTTCGTTTGTTGTAAAAATTAACACATTACCATTGTTTGAATAAGTACCAAATCTTATTCAAATTAACCAATGCATGTAATCAACATTTTAATTCTCTATTTCGTGTGTTACACTTACTCACAAGGAAGCTATTAAACCAAGAGTTCCAAATAGTGAAGTTGAAATCATCCCTTCGTAAATTTTACGGACGCCATCACGAGTTGGTTGACCGTTATGGAATAACCGTTTCACAAATGATATCGGATATGTTCCTTACGTCGTAACTACAATCCCTTTCCCTTTCATGAATATGACCTACCGAATTAGACTATTTACCGGATTTGTAATCACATAAGCAACACGACGGGTGCCACATGTGGAGCAGGATCTGCTTACCCTTCCGGAGCACCTGAGATCACCCCTAGTTTTTGGTGGGGTTCGTGTTGTTTATTCTTTAGTTTTCTATGTTGTGTCGTGTGTACTATTGTTTTTCTGTTTGTCTTTTTCATTTTTAGCCATGGAGTTGTCATTTTGTTTTAGATTTATGAGTTTGACTGTCCCTTTGGTATCTTTCGTCCCTCTTTCTTTACACAAAACTGACATCTTTCTCTAATTGATTCATAATGATTACAAGAATATATGTTGCCTTGATCGCGTTATTATATGTTTTAACGATTGTAATATTCTCAACTGATTTATAAAAAGCAAACCAATATCGATTTTACAAATTACCCACTCTTTACGTATTTGTTAACAGGAACGTGAAGAGCAATGGTAATACACAATACATCATCTGGAGAAGCATACTAATATGAATCTTAGATAAATCTTAGTAGTTCTAGATCTTCTATGTAGAACTTAACTAGTATGCAGTAAAACACTCAATGGACGGACATACGGACATGTTGCAGAGTTGACAAATATACGACTTCTTTCAGAAATATATTGCATTTTGTATAACTATTTGATATCATCTGCTTTTCAAAAGAATATTTTTAAAATACTAGAAAAATAAAAATAAATAAAATATAACTATTGTGGAAATGTTACCTACCGTTAACGTTGGGTGATATTTTCATATTTTCGCATATTTTACCATTCGTTATGCTCCTGGCTTCTCTAAATTCTACGATAGTGTTCGAGCTGTAGATAAGCAATGAGGACACAAATTAGAATGAATTATCAATTACTTCTTTAATATTGATATATATTTGATAATGGACCTTTTTAATCTTTGTTTTAGTTTTCAATGTGGAATATAGGTACCAATCCAAGTCCTCTCTGTTTGTTTTTTTTTGGGGTTTTTTTTATTTTATGTTAGATATATTTCTATTCATATCCATCAGAAAAGTTTATTTAAAAAGACAGATGTATCATGATTGCCAATTAAACCTTTTATAACTAATTTGCATAGTTTGTCCTTAATTATGTTGCAGTGTTATACCATTGTCCGAGGTTAGGGGATGGTTGGCGCCTTCAAACTAGTTAAACCGCGCCACATTATGTATGTGTCTGTCCCAAGTAATTCAGAGGCTGTAGTTTGGTGCTGTGTAACATTCATGTTTTGTTTATTATTGTGTACGCATACGGTAGTTGATTTTCACGTTTGATATGTTTTACATTTGTTAATCTGGTGCCTTTTGAAGCTGACTATGCGGTTTGAGTTATGCTCATTATCGAGAACATTACGATGACCTATAATTGTAAATGGCTGTCTCATTTGTCTCTTATAACATGTATAACATAAGGGACATCTCCTGGAGTACAAGTGTAGCTGCAATATATAACATAGCATAAAATGTCTCATGATTGTGTGCTTTGAACCATATTCATGTTTTTATTAATAATTAGTATTAAATTAATTTGGTGTATTTACTGTCTTCCGATTGGTTAAAAGTATTACCTTTATTTTCAATGGTGTCAATTCTAATGGCGACACGCCCACTCTGACGTTGTGTGTATGCATACGCCAACATGTGTATACGTTGTTGTTGTTAATATAAATAATATAAGAAGTTTTGTTAGCCTTAATTTTAATAGACATTTATTAATAATAATGAATGGCAATTATTTATTTTGAATTTATTGAACCATAAACTTAATTTTTGACTCTTCACATTTTACATAAACCGCTTCGCCGATTATTTAATGTGAACAGTCTAAAAATAATTTTAATAAATTCAAAATAATTAATAGCCATTCATTAAATGTGCGTATAAAAAAAGACAAAACCACTTCTTACCTTTTTTCTGAGCGTTCCTGTTTCTGTTTAGATTCTGTAAAATAATATTTCAAATACGGTTATAATTATATTCTTTTTAAATGTCTATCGTTTACTAGAAAAATGATGTTTTTCCTTTCAGGTTTTCTTCCTGAACTAATTTAGCTTTAGTGGAACAAGGTATGTTTCTTTACTATATAGCAAAACGAGGCAGATAAGAAAATATTTTATTGGGTTTTTTTCTTACTAGATTTTTTTATCGACATAGTTCGGTCGATATAAAAGTTCTCAGATTCATAGTTTAAATTATTTCCTTTTTTTTCATCTTTAGTTTTTTTATGATGACATCCAGAGTGAATCATCAATGTACCAGCTTTCGATAATTGTTTACTCTAAACGGGCAATTTGTATAAAAAAAAACCTTATCAGACGCAATTAAAGTAAAAAGTTAAACGCAGATGAAGATAAATGAGAATTAAAATTCTGCATTTTAAGTGAATGGTCTAAGACTGCATGTAAATCAATTTGTGCATTTTAAATGAATATATTTAGTGTTAGTTACGAAAACATCATGCTTTTACTCACCTGGTTTTATATCTTGCAACTCACTATATACATGATCGTCTGTTTCGGCCGTTCGTCTATTAACCATAAGACAGAAAAAAAAGCGTAGGAAATTACAATCATTTTACTTCATTATTACATATTTACTGAACTTTTTAAGACGGCTTCCCTCAAGACTCTCACATGGATACATAATGCAATTACGTAAAAGAGTACAATCTAAAAGACCACCTACAACATAACGCGAATTTGAAAAAAAAACATGGAATATTAATTAATGGGTTTTATTGGATTAAAATAGAACATAATATATGTATATATAAATGGCTTTATAAATATTTTAATATGCGCGTAACTGATGAGACTTATGTAGACGAAACGCGCGTCTGACGTACTAAATTATAATTCTGGTACCTTTGAATATACTATTGTATATATGTATGCAATATTACCATTGAAGAACAATAATGTGTGCGTTCAGTTGCATTAGCAAAGAAAGATATGCATATCAACCACATAAACAAGTCAAATGCAAGAACAAAAGTAAAAATTAAATGATAAAAAATGCAGGTTAAAAAGACGAAAGTATTGTGTGATGTGATGTCAACGAGTTTTCTATTTGTCTAGATTAGGAAATTATCAATTTTTGTATGACCTTGGAGGATTTGTGTCATATATGTCTAACAAAAATATAAACTGTACCTGAGTTTGTGCTTACATATTCTTAATAAGGGTTCTCCACTTATCATTTGAAAAACCTTTTGACTTTGTTAAGATTTGTTTCTCTTGCCATCTTGATTTCTAAAATAAGCTTTTGTTTCGAAGCATGTCGACAAGATACTTGGTATATGATATTGAAAAGTATTTGCACTTTTGAAACTTTCTTTTCTTTACCAAACGTTATTTCATACAGAGGCTATATCTCTGTTGTCGGTTTTCTTTTTATGACTAAAATCATTTTAATTTAATCACTTAATTTGCTTTTTTTTAGCATGAACAGTATATATGAAAAAATCTTAAAACCATAAGTCATAGAGACCTAGACGTGTTTGATATAAGGTTCTGTTTTGATAAGCAGGAAACGAGACGACTCAGATACCCAAGGAATATCATAATTCATAACTAAAATGACCATGCCATAACACGAAAACAAACAATACACATCACAAACAATGAAACATAACGCATGAGCAACACGAGCCCCACCAACAACTTGGGGGAAGTGCAGGTGCTTGAAAAATGTGATAAAATCCTGCGTTAAGGATCTTCTATTAAATTCTGAATATTACCTGTTATCATAAAAGACGGACGAAAGATACCAGAGGGACAGTCAAACTCATAGAATACAAATAAACTGACAACGCCATGGCTAAAAATAAAAAGACAAACAGACAAACAATAGTACAGAAGAGTCAACATAGGAAACCAAAGACTAAGCAACACGAACCTTACCAAAATCTGGGGGTGATCTCTGGTGCTCCCGAAGGGTAAGCTGATCCTGCTCCACATGTGGCACCCGTCTTGTTGCTTATGTTATCATAAATCCGGTAAATAATCTCATTCGTTAGGACACATTCGTGAAAAGGGAATAAGGAACATATCTATTCATAAACTATTCAAAAACAATAAGAATTCAGCAATAGCTGTTTTGGCAAATTTTAAGTTGTAACATGGCACTACGCCACTACGTTTTGATCGAAGTACTTTGGCGACTTTAATAGGAGTTCGTTCCCTTTCTTTTCGAAATCACAGGTTTGTAGGAAAAATTCCTAACCATACATACATACTGTACATGTATGATGAACCTTGGTTAAAACTTTGACGTAGAAATTTACATGTATGTCAAGGTCAAATTTGATTTGAAATTCTAGATTTTGACTTTTGTTTGAACATTATATTTGATCATTATAAACCCTTAAGATTATTTGTGTTTTTTATAAAAATTATTTCAGTGGTGTAAGTCAAAATGTAACATTGCAAAAAATATTTTTTTACGTATTGATGTAATGAATTTTTTTTTGAAATTCAGATTACTTTTGGTGATTCAGAATCGTGTTTTTATGTATTGATTTTTATTCATTATATAACTACAAAATGTAGTATTGCTCCTTTGTAAACACATTAAAATCCCTGCTTAACATTTGACATATTCTTCTATAATAGTTATCATGATATCCGCTACTGATTTGTCTATTTGGGGTTTGAAATGTTTATTTACCTCGGTTCGTCTAATCCTGATTCATATATTCTTCTGTTGCTGTTTTCTATAAAAAAAGGTTATACATAATGAACATTTGAAAATATTGATAACAGTTTCTGCAAAATTACCAACCAGTTTTCGTTATGTGGTATATAGATATCTAAATCAAAATGTTGTCCCTGTTTTCAAAGTCATTTGTAAGTGACATAATTAGATAGTTTGTTGCATAATTTGCTTATCCCTGTGCCTTTTACATACTGTTTTTTTTTCATATCCTGTGTTTTTCAACATATTATGTATTATCGACATTTAACGAGGAATTCCATTTACGTCAGCTTCAGATGTCAACTCCACTTTATGAGGAGGTTTGAGCTTTTGTATAATTGTGCAATATCTCGGTTGTTTTTGTTCATAACCAACAAACGTGCAACCTTGTCAATAGGGGTGTGTATATTATACAATGGGACAAAGAAAAAAAATCTGCTGAGGAATTCAATATATAAGTTAAAATCATCACGTTTGTCATATATTCGTGTTCCTTACATATCAATATTTTAATTATCTTATAAATAAGATTGTTTTCTTTATTATTCTGTATGATATATGTAACTTAGTCATATTCTTTTAAATTTACTTCAGGTACCCCGACGTAGCAATTTGAAATTAAGACAATTAAATCAATCTTCTGCAATAATATTTTAATTCTATTTTTAAACGAAGGCTTTTGGTATAAAACAAGTTATAAAAGACTCTTGAATAGACTGAATAAAAAATAAAGATAAACCGTCAAACGCACAAGTCCGCCACAAATGAACAGACATAATTATAATGCCATAAACGGAATACGACAAAAGACATAGAACGATCGCAAAAATTTAAAAAAAAAAACCCAACAACAACATAAGATGAGGGATCATATAAATTATGGGTAATTTCACAACTGTATCACCAATACGTGACACTTAAATAAAATACATTTATCCATTTATCCTGTATCAAACTTTGAGAAGGTGCACCTTAGACGTGTACACATTGTTTTAACATTCGCAACCGTCACACTAAAATATTTGTATTACATATTTACCGACTGTAACAACCCATGAAATGTTTGTTTTAAACATTTTACGACTGTGGCAACCTTTTAAAAGTTGTAATGAACATGTAATGACTGTAACAACCTTTAAAAAGTTGTAACAAACATTTTACGACTGTTACAACTCTAAAAACATTGTTACAAACATTTTTTGACTGCTTAAACGTCTGAAAAGTTGACACAAACAAATTTCAACTGTCCCAACCATAAAAAGGTTGGGACAAACATTATACAACTGCCACAACTTTTAGAAAGACTGTTATAAATAGTTTTTGGCTGTGACAACGCCGTAAACCACTACAACAGTCCTAAAATTACTGTTGATAGCATTTAATGTTTTTCACAACCCATAAAAGTGTTGGGACAGACATAATTTAACTGTAACAACGAAATAAGGTTGATTTGACAGTCTTCTTCAGTCTTCCACAGACTAAAATAGTCGTACAATGACTGTTACTGGTATGGACAGTTGTTTTTTGGTCCAGTAGTGATTGTTGATTTCTGTGTGTTGCATTGTCCTTTGGTTTTTTGTTGCACTTCAGTGTTTCTGTTGTTTCGTTGTTTTCGTCTTATATTGAATGTGTTTCCCTCAGTTTTGGTTTGTAACCCGGATTTGTTTTCTCTCAATCGATTTAGGACTTTTGAACACCAGTATACAACTGTTGTCTTTATTTATTATTGAAAAAGATGAAACAATTACGAAGCACAAAAGACTAAAAGACAACCATTCGTTAAATAGAAAGCAAAAAAAACCTAAAGATTCTAATGATGAATTGCATATGTAATGCCATCCTTTTGGGATAAATTTGAGTTTGGTATATTATATAAAATCTGTGAACTACAATTTAAACTAAATGTCTACCGGTACAAAACTTTCTAATCTCGAATTTATTGAATGTATTTACTGTTTCAAAATTTATATTTCTACCAAAAAGCAGAATTAAAAACATGAAAATGTATTCTTAAAAATATGACTTGTGTTACCTTTTTGTTTTGTGAATCGACGTTTTCTGTACAGAATAATAATTAGACTGGTTACTCCTAATGTCACTAGGATAACAGCAAATCCTGTTCCTACACCGACTGCAGCACCATTTACTGGTTCCTTATTGGTGATATCTAAAATAAGTTAAATTGAATTTTGAAAATATATTATTTTCAAGTTAAATGAAGCAAACACGATAATGTCGTTCTCGTTATCCTATTTACACAAAGCTTAAATTATCATATTACATTTTCGGGAAAGCATTTACATACTTATGCGTTGATGCGCATGATGAACTTCATCAAAGATACCAGCCTCATAAATTAATTTCTTCTCCAATTTTAAGTTGCCCTCAACATAAGACAGTTTTAACTCCAAATAATAAAATTTGAAACGCCTTCGGAACATTTAAATGCCAAAACCAACCCATCATCGTTTTAGGAAGAAATTCTATCGGCGTTTTTGAATAAATAACATAGAGGTAAGATGAGGTAAAACTCATAAACTGAGACAATCGGTAAAAGTTACAGATATGACAACTAATCTAGTATCTGAGTGTGAGAAATATGTCATAAATAAAGGCAACAGTAGTATACCGCTGTTCAAAACTCATAACAAATCCATGGACAAAAAACAAAATCGGGGTAACTAATTTAAACTGAGGAAAACGCATTCAATATAAGAGGAGAACAACGACACAACATTAAAATGTAACAAACACACACACAGAAACGCATTTGACAAAATCCTATGAAAATAACAAATATAACATCAAAACCAAATACATGAATTTGGGATAGATAAGTACCGTGACCATCTTATAGTAATGTGAATTCACACTAAAAACAAGAGAAAACAAACAACAAAACGGAAACACAACGTTAAAATGTAACACACACAGAAACGAACTATAATATAACAATGGCCATATTCCTGACTTGGTACAGGACATTTTTAAAGGAACAAAATGGTGGGTTGAACCTGGTATAGTGGCATGCCAAACCTCCCTCTTTTGTGGCCATGTGAAATATAACATTAAAATGACAACACAACATTACAGGACTACAATATAAAAAAAATTGGAGAACACAATTGACAAAGAAACACACGAATAATAGCTAACAAAAGACAATAAGTTTAAAATTTTTAATACGCCAGAAGTGCATTTTGTCCACACAAGACCCACCAGTGACGCCAAGATACAAAAGTTTGAAAGCCGATACAAGTACAAAGTTGATTAGCACCAAGGACCAAAAGTTAAAAAAGCCGTTCCAAAAAATGGCCAGGGTTTTCTGTTAGGTACCTTAACATTCCTATTATTTAGAATAATTTATACTTTTGTAAACAGTAAATTTTATAAAATGACTATACAAAAAGATGTACATAATAAAACTGAAGTATTAGCTAATTACAGGAAACATAAATGTGTCAAGACACAGACATATTGTATCGGTCAACCAATTGATAATGGTACCAGCAGGATTTGTGTGGTAGTTGCGTTTATTCCTCTTATCTATATCGGAGAAATGTTTGATTACATACAAAACTGCCGATGAACTGGATAAAGCGTGCAACGGAAAAGTATTTTAAACGGTTTATCAAATGATGGTTTCTAATAACAACAATTGGTATACAAGTTTAAATTTCATTATATATGTAAGAAGAAACCGTTTCAAAATAACAATGTTGTACATCATTTAAAGTTTTCGCTATTGTCACGTCTCTCGTTTAGTTCAGTATAACATTCTATCGAATGGGGAACGAATTTCTTAAACCGTGTTTTTTCCAACAATTCGAATCAGTAAATATGATAAATTATATGTACATACACACAATATCGATTCTTCTATCTAGTGATCTGACACTCTGTTGATCTACATTTACAGCTGTGCAATGAATTGTCTTCCCATTGTCATTGATATTACCGGTATATAGTAGGACGCTTGACGATATCACTTTGTCATTACATCCAGGGTGACATGCATCAGGCTGAGCAATAGCAGCACCAGTAATGTTGTCACCAGACAAATACCACTGAATCTTTGATGGCGGTCTGCCCGGGTTAGTTGTACATGTAAAATGTTGAATTGACCTGGCCAAAATTCCTACCGGGCTTTTATCATATGGTGTAGCTTTTAAAGCGACTTTTGTGATTGGAACTTAGACATAAAAAAGGATGATAGTTAGCATATACAAAATACAGGTTGTTTTGAAACAGAATTAAGTGTGTTTTCATACGTAATTTTGGTTTTCAAATAAAGTTGTCATATATCATTTGTTTTGTTTTCATCTGAATCGATTTATGAGGATTAAACATCTGGAAAACTATGTTGACTTTATTTAGCTGGATATCTTAATCAATTTGACGATTTCAAACTACAACATTTTCTTTTTTCCCAGCCGTTTGTAACAAGTACGATTGTGTTTATTTTTTCTTCCCTTTTTATGTATATCAATAGTTATAGAAAATGTAAGATATACTTCATCTTTTCAAATCGGTTAGTTTCTTTGTTTTTATGCAAAGGTACTAAACAAATATGTAGGAACACTTTGGCAAGTCAGACGTCAAAAGATGAATTTTAGATAATTAACACTGTATCGGTATTTGTCAAAATATCTTCATCCTAATTTGTCAGAGGTCTCAAATAGTTATCAGTTACCGTAATTTTTTGAATACATTTAACGGGGTTTGTTATAATCAGATGTTCATGACTTCAGATATAGAGTAAACGTTGAGGTACGTAAAAAGATCACGCTGTAAGTAAGGGTACCAATTTTATCGAACACATAATTTCAGATCTTACACTATTCTCTGCAAAATAAAATCAAATGATTAATGCTTAAATAAACTCATGATATCTACATATTTAATTATATCAATCCTTCCCTTCTTACCATTGACATATAATAGCAACGCTTCAGAGTATATGTCTGCTGATTTAATATGACATTTCCAGCGAGATCCATGCAAACTGTCTTGAACAAATATTCCAGGTATAGTCAAAATGATTTTGCTTTCGTTGCAAAAGTAATCATAGTTTGCATTGCAATAAAGCAATCCACAAGAATTGGTAACATTCATTGTAACTTCGTCTGTGTTATCTCTTTCTATGGATACAACTCCAACTTCACTTTGAGCAAAAGAGCAGGTGATATGTAAGTCTTTTCCAACAGTCGCTGTTTTTTTCAATAAAATATCTAAAATAAAATATTACACAAACTCACAAATAAATGCATTTTAGTCTGAAAACAGAAATTTTGATCACAATCAAAACTAATTCTATTCTTGTTGTAGAAAACTTGGACACAATAACTTCAATATTTAGCACAACACGTGGTTTAAATACATTATCTTTCATTTGACATACATGGCTAAAGCAAAGGATTCCAGAATGTAAACTAATTTTTCATTTGAAGATAAACCATAAAAGCAACAAATTATGGCGAAACGAAGTCGCATGTCAGTAACTGAGTCCATGTTGAACAACATAATCGAGTCAATGATATCGGTAAAATTGTCAGCTTTATTAGTTTATAAAAGAAAAATAGAGGATGTTTTATAAATTCGTATAATAGATACTCATATTTGCTGTTCATGCATATTTGTAAACCAATCGGATCGCTAAAATGTGTGAAAGGCATTCAATATTTTATTCCAATCTGTCAGTTGGTTAATAAGGAAATGATGAAAAGGTCAATTATCAGTAAACGGCCAAACGATCGACTTTATTCAACATTGATCTATTTTTGAGAGAACGTAAAAAGAAAAATCTTTGAAATAATTGTTTTAACATCTTTTGCAGAATATGCTTATTATTAAGCCGTTTTTGTAGCATTCTAATGAATAAATATCAGAACGTTTCTCCTTTTTGTCACTGTGGTTAAAGTATTGATATTGTAAGACTTAACCTTTGACCCCACTTTTACCAAAAAAATGACAACTCTTGAATTTGACGACCACATTTTTCTTATTGTACGCGTTTTCCTCTTTCAATCGATATATAATTTACTGTGTGTTTTTTCCTGAACATTAAAGTTTTTAAAAAAACATGCCACTTTCTTGATAAATTTTGGAAAGACATATTTAATCTGTTAGAAAAAGATAAATTTGGAAAACACATTTTAACACTAAAAAATATGATTTGGGGTTTCAAAATAAATAGAATATTATGATATTAATTTTTTTCTTACAGTTATTATATTCTCAATTCACAAAATACACTATTTGTCAGCGTTTAGAACAAAGAATATAAATGTATTTTCTGTTTTTAAAACTGAGTTTAGAAATAGGCTCGTTCTACAAAACAATTTTTAACCATGAAAGAAAAGGAATATTAGGACAAATATTTAAGTGTATTTGAATTGTATGAACTGATAACATGGTTAGTAATGTTATCATTGTGTATTAATTAATTTATTATCTAATTTTGTATTTATTTATGATGCTTGATAGACATTAATTACAATATTTGTATTATAATCTGGTACGAGGCATTATACAGTACAAAAAAAAAAAACAAAAAAAAAACAGCATAGTCGTTCTTTGATTACCGTACGACTATTATTCTTTCAAACTATAGCTGTCTTACCTTAATAATGATGTAAATAAAAGATAATTACAAACTTTTTCGATATTGATTGAAAAAAAAAAACGTTATCCAGAAACACATGGAAACTGATAGAACTATGAAATTCCGAAAATAACGCCAGATGATCGAAATACTTTAATATAATTAGAATAGCATTATTTATCTATTGATGTAATATTTACAATATTTTGTAAACGACTAACAATATATGCAGTTTATCTACTTGAAGAATCCCTGAACTTCTGGTACTAATGAAACAGGGACCTTCACTGAGATAGCTGTGTCAGTGGAGTAATTGTTAACAGCGAGCAATACTGTTGTTGAATAAAAAAAAAAAAGCTTTTAAAAAATGAACTCCTGTTGCTGCAACAACCAAGGATAAGTTATTCTTCATGTTTTAGATCATTTAACAATTTTAGTTTAAGGCATATTTCATTACAGTCTACATTTCTAAAATATTTGCATTATTTTCATTCAAGATGATTTACCCTTTTTATTCTAAACATATCGATGGATATTTGGATGAGAAATAAGAATAAAACTAAAATACCTGACGTAAATCCCTCAACCGATAGTATATATATTGCAAACCTCCATAAATAAGTAGGCATTTTGCACAGTGATAATCAGATTTAAACTTCCTTTCTGATATGTACGTGATGTAAGAAACCGGTTATTTATTCGTCGGTCAGTTTTCGTCGTTCAATATTAATAATTATACCAAACAGGAATGTAACAAAATCAGTAAACACTCATAAATCTGATTCAGAAGAGCTATTTTTGTATCCATGCATCTAATCGTAAATTCCCGTCGCCAGAAACACCCTGAACAAATATCACACTTCCGTGTACAGTCGGTTAATGTTTAACACAACTATGTATAAGGTCAATACCACTTTTTAAAGTATTTGTCATAGATAACATGGACATTTTAGTAACATGTGAACGAAATAAACTATTTAAAGTCATGGTGGATGTGTTTATTTTGCATTCAATTTGATATTCCAAATAAACATAAAAAAAATTATTAACAGAGGCCAGTTATTAACAGAGGACAGTTAAACAAAAACAATATTTTTTTAAGACTAATAAACAGTTATGGTTATAATTATAAATCAACAGTACACAAACTTTGAGTTTTTGAAATATTAAAGCTTTTCTACCTTAGAAACAGATTCCACTAGATGTATTTGGCAAAACGTTTAGGAATTTCGGTCCTCAATGCTCTTCAACTTTGTACTTTACAAAAACATTTTCGAGAGTCACTGATGAGTCTATGGTAGACGAAACGTGCGTCTGGCAAATCTTCCTGGTATCTATGCTGTGTCTATTTAGGCCTGGTATTGATAGAGATTCTGTCAAAAGGATATATCAGACCCTTATATATATATATCTTATATATATATATCGCGATACTGACACTGAGATAAACTAAGTGTCACTTACATGAATCTTTGAAAACAATCATGGGTCTCAATTTTAATGTGGGTTATATGTGTATAACAGTATGTTTTTTTGTTTTTTTTTAATGTAATTTAAAAGTGGTTTTTTTTACTCATTTGTAATGAATGCTAGAATAAGTTTTAAAGCAAAAGTGTCTCATAAGTCAGTTATGGCTGGATACCGATATTTCAACTTCGATTTAAATTTGTATTTGTATTTTTATACTAATATTATGATGTATGATATTGTTCTGTATTGGTATGTGACACTATAATAAAATATTCTGTCTGTCTGTCTGTCTGTCTGTCTGTCTGTTATACATTTTGTATTACACTGTTAAATGTTTTGACATTGCTTTTTCTTTCAATTCATCTTTTGCTACTTGCTGTCTCGATAGGAACACGAGCATAATATAATACTTCCAACACACATACTCCGTTTGTTTTTTGTAATCATATACATTCTAAACAACTATTAGGTCTAATACTTAAATCGCCAGAAGCGCTATTTATCCATACAATACTCATCAGTTGGTATACAAAGTCCGACCTTCTACAAAACCGAACATATTTTTATGAGTGGTGGGGGGGGAATCTACTACATTTAAAGAGTTGAACAGTTTAGAACAGAAATAATTAAGAAAATGAACAATAACAACAATAAACCTATTTCTCGTATCAAACATAAACTAAAAGAACTAGCCAAGGAATTTGTTTTTGTCCCGGCAGATAAAGCTGCTAATAATATTATTATTGTTTGACGTAAATTTTACATTGAGGTTCTGAAAAAGGAAATCACCAATTCACCAACATTCCAACTTACTCCATTTTCAGAAAACGAAATCTGTAACAAACATAAACTTTTAGGCACCACTTTACAAGCAGAGCCAAATACAATGAAAGTCCCAACTATGTATTGGCTTCCGAAGCTACACAAAACCCCTTACAAATATAGATTTATTTCGTCTTCAAGCCATTGTTCAACTACTAAATTGTCTATTCTTCTTACCAGCACACTTGGTACAATTAAAAACCTGATAATAAATTGTTCAAATAAGGCCTTCGAAAATAGTGGAATAAATTACTTTTGGAGTGTCAATAACTCGTTGGAAGTACTTGATAAATTGCATGCTTATATTGGTGATTTTGAATCTGTTCAGAGTTTTGATTTTTCTACCCTGTATACCACATTGCCTCACATTCTCATTAAGAAAAAATTCACACACCTAATTAAATGGGCATTCAAAAAATCAGAATGTGAATATATATGTTCAAACTCTTTTAGGTCATTTTTTAGTAGCAATAAACAAAAAAACTATGTTAATTGGACATGCTTTGATACTATATATGCCCTTGAATTTTTACTAGATAACATTTTTGTTCGCTTTGGGGATTCCGTATATCGTCAGATTATCGGAATTCTAATGGGGACTAACTGTGCACCACTGATTGCGGACCTGTTTTTGTATTGTTATGAGTTACAATTTATGACAAAAATAAGCAAAGACCCATCGAAACAACATCTGATAAACAAATTTAATAATACTTTTAGATATTTGGATGATATTTTGGCTCTCAATAATGACGACTTCAGTATGTATATTAATGAAATTTATCCTGTTGAACTTACTTTAAATAAAGCTAATACTAACAATGACCACTGCCCTTTTCTCGATCTTGATATCTATATCACTAATGGAAAGCTGAATACTAAAATTTATGATAAAAGGGATGATTTTTCATTTCCTATCGTTAATTATCCGTTTTTAGATGGTGACGTTCCCTTGTCACCATCTTACGGTGTTTATATATCTCAACTTGTACGATTCGCTCGTGTATGTAACAATGTTTTAGATTTTAACGAGAGAAATTTATGTATTACTGAAAAATTATTACACCAGGGTTTTCGATATCACAAACTAGTCAAAACATTTACTAAATTTTATCATCGGTATAAAGACATCATTCGTAAATATAGCTCAACATGCAGACTTCTAATACGTTCAGGTATTTCACATCCAATTTTTTATGGTAATATTCTTTATAAAGCACAAAGGTGTCAGTATTCACCTCAGAAACTTACAAAACCTTTGAATAGACTTATTAAGAAGGGATATAATTATGATACTGTTGTCAAGTCATTAAAGATTGCATATTTTGGCGTTAATATTGAGTCACTGATAAGGTCTTTGCATCGGAACTAAACACATTTATTCTAAAAACAGTTGTTGGCATGACACGGGTTATGTTCTTCTCATATATGTTATGATGGTATGATACTAAACCCCTAACGGGAAGGATTGTGCCTGATGTTCATATGATGAAATCATAATCTTTCAGTCAGTTTAGTTGAAGTCTGGAGCTGGCATGTCAGTTAACTGCTAGTAATCTGTTGTTATTTATGTATTATTGTCATTTTGTTTATTTTCTTTGGTTACATCTTCTGACATCAGACTCGGATTTCTCTTGAACTGAATTTTAATGTGCGTATTGTTATGCGTTTACTTTACTACATTGGTTAGAGGTATAGGGGAGGGTTGAGATCTCACAAACATGTTTAACCCCGCCGCATTTTTGCGCCTGTCCCAAGTCAGGAGCCTCTGGCCTTTGTTAGTCTTGTATAATTTTAATTTTAGTTTCTTGTGTACAATTTGGAAATTAGTATGGCGTTCATTATCACTGGACTAGTATATATTTGTTTAGGGGCCAGCTGAAGGACGCCTCCGGGTGCGGGAATTTCTCGCTACATTGAAGACCTGTTGGTGACCCTCTGCTGTTGTTTTTTATTTGGGCGGGTTGTTGTCTCTTTGACACATTCCCCATTTCCATTCTCAATTTTATATCAATGATTCTTTATGTCACCGTAAAACTGTGGACTACTGGGTCGACGATATCATGGAGGACGAAAAGTATCTCAACAGTAGTAGAATTCAGTTGAATACAAGGCTGATACTTATATACTACTGACGCTTGTCCTAACTGCATAAAAAGCAAAATCACAAAAGTCCCTAATCATTTGCAAAATCAAACTAAATAATAAAATTCATCAAACGAATGAAAAACAACTTCCATATTCCTGACTTGGTACAGGCATTTTCAAATGTAGAAACTTGTGGATTGAACCTGGTTTTATATCCCTCAACCTATCAAACTCTAAGACTCTCAAGTATTGCTCGTATGAAACAGTTACAACTTTTTAGATTGATTTTGAATCATTAACATGGTTGTCGTTCTTTGCTGTCTCATTTGTTTTTGTTTATTGTTTTTGATTTTATATCATATATATTTTTACTTACCAGTCAAGGAATATACATAAGGATTATCTCCCTAGCTTACAACGTTCTCATAACTCCCAACACCTGGATGATTTCAAACATCTATCTAACATTGATCATCCGGGTGAATGCCTCCTCAGTTTATCTTTCGGCGGCAACAAAATAAGATGTTCTCACTTTGAGACTTTCTAGAATAGTCTCGTTGTTGAAATTTTTATTTATGTACGTTTGATATTATCGTCCGGTCATATTGGACGATGGCTGAAGAGTATAGACACTTGCTGACGCAAATGCTGAAAATTTAGATTCAGATAGTGCAGGTGAAACGCCAATGGGTGATTTTCTCGTGAAAAAAATGGCGAGGACAACAAAAGACTCTTCTTCAGAGAAAAAGAAACGCGTGTCAAAGACGGCTGAACTTGAGAATAAGTTAACCAGTATGGAAGACAGGTTTGATAGAAAATAGGTATGTTATTTGCAGTTTTGAAAAGTCAAGTGCTACTACAGGTAGTTCGACTTTTGCAGAGGTTTCTAAATCTGGTGGTTTAGACACGCAGAGAGAACAGAGTTCGGATAACGTCCCAAGTACAAGGGAGCGTAGAGCGGTAATTTGTTTGAATGCAAATCTTGATGAGGACTTGGGAAGTCCTAGAATTATTAGAAATGTTGATTTTGACAATAAGTCACAAATTTCTCTTCATATAGACAGTCGTGCAAAGGCTGATTTACTTGGTCTATGTTCATCAGAGGATGAATATTCTCGTGGCCTTGGTAGTCCTGTTAGTGTTTATTCTCAGGCTGGCAATAAATCTACGAATGTTGAAAGATTTAGCCAATATCTACAAACTCAACCTACTATAACTAATAACAATGTTGAAAGTCAGTCAAATCAGAGACAAACAAGTAACATTGATAATAATAACAATAAAACCGTAGACAAGCAGTCAGATAATTTAAATTTATTGTCTAAACTTTTCAAGGAAGATATTCCTTCAGAATCTTCTGATAATTCAGGTGGCTTGATCATTGATGAAGCACAGGTTAGAATTCTAGAACGTTCCTGGAGAACTAAAAATCCAGAGAAACTTACTGCTTTTAAAGAGAATACCGTAGTTGTTTTCCGGTTAATGATAAATCTAAAAGCTTTTTGCAAGTACCCAGTTTGGATGATTTATTAGAACCAATGATAAGAACTGTTCATAGTAAAAATAGTGTTAAGTCATGGGACAAACACAAGCAGTTGGTTACTCAACCTTTAAAACAAATAGAAAATCTAGCCTATCAAGGGCAGGTGGCTTCACGTATGGGTATTCTATCAGTGTTGTATAAGCAACAAACATTAGGAACCTTATTAGAGAGGGTTGAAAATGAAAATGTAAGTGATGAAACTTGTCAGATGGTTAAGGACTTGTTTGCAATTTCGACAAAGTCTCTTGATCAGGTAGAACGCACATGTGCGTTTAATCATATGATACGCAGGAAATCTGCAGCTACTGAGTCTGGTTAAAATAGCTTGAAAGATATACAGGCTAAAATGTTGTATTTACCTCTTTCGAATGAGAGTGTATTTGGTAAAGGTTTGGAAAACAAACTTGAGAAACGTCAGGCACTAAATGTAAACATGTAAGGATGTTGCAATTACAAACAGAAATAGAGGAATGAGACAAAAATACAAATTCGTAATTTTAAATCAAATTCGCTTTCCAAAATGGACAGTAAGTCCTGCATGGCCAGTATAAAATTGATTATTTTCAAAAACTTTCCCTGACAAGGCGCTTGATAATTGATGATTAAATCGTTGCAAATGAGAAAAAGAGTTTGGTGCAATGCAACATTGACCACATCACTAGTCATCTCATTTTTTACAGCCCCTCAACTCAAGACACGATTGCTGTATAGCGTTAAAACAATTATTTTATTATCATTATTATGAAGCCATACACTTTTCAGGATATAGTTTCATTGCATGCAGGAGACCTTCTAGTAATTTTTTGTAAAGTATATATTTATATTACTTACAAAGACGTTTCAGATCATGCAAAACTCTCTTGTGGAGCAGAATCTTTAGAACCTTTCGAAGTAACTGGCATCATCTCCCGTATTTTGATGAATTCTGTTTTCTCATTTTTTTAGTTTTCTATAGTGTGCTTTGTAAATGTTTGTCTATCTGTTCGTCGTTTTTCCTTGTATGCCATGTTATTGTCACCTTGTCTTCGACTGATAAGTTTGAATATCCTGAGTGTTTCATTACCTCCATAAACATAATAAAAGGTTACAATATGAAATTTTGAAAAGCGAAACAAAGAAAAAAAATGACATACTATATCATTTTCGGTAAATCACAAAAAGTATTGCTATTTAAACAGCTATGCAAAATCTAAATTAAAAGTTGAATTATGGATGTTAAATACAGTATTCTAGTATTAAGGTGGTACACTACAGGGAGATAACTCTGTAAAGTCATCTTAACGTTTTAATTACGTTGTGTTGTAAAGGGAATATTAAGCTTCTCAGTGATCAAAATTGGTGTTTGTCAAACTGCTATATAACCAGTGTAATTTTTCTGACAAAACGGTTGGTTCAAAATTTTGAAATTTTTATAATTTTTTTAAAGGGTTAAAGTAAAATTTTATGAAAATTAAACGAGCCAAATTAATTTTAGTGAAAGTGTTGGGTACCACCTTAAAAGAGTATTACAAAAATGGCGAACTCCAAGGGAATATTTAAAAAGGGGAAATCTATAAAAACTGACAAATCAAACATTAATAAACGGAATAAATGGGCAAATAAACTTCCATAGTCCTCACTTGGAGCAGGCATTTACGGAGCAAATTATGGTTTAAACGAGCTCTTATTTCTAGCTAAGCATTCCACCTCTATGACAGTTGTTTATCTTGTTTCTTCGTTAACATAATACTTGAAAATGATTTATAGTGATCGTGGTTTAAATTTGCTAACAAAACCATGGTAAATAAGTACACATTATCTTGAAATTCTCTATGTATACATACAATACACAAGTAGTTACGTAAAATAACTGTTCAATTCAAACCACGTGAATTTAATTTTCTAATATGTAGACATTCATCCCAAAGCAATACGTTCCATAATTGAATTGATGCATGATGTAAAAACTGTGAAATTTCGTGAGTAAGGAACAAGAAAAAAACAATTAAAACTAGGTTCTTGTTGAAGGTTTTAGTTCCAGGTTTACATATAAATTCGCATCTTTTTGGCGTATTTGTATCTCTGAAATAAACATAAAAAGAGAATTAATATTGGTAACAATAAATCACAAAATGAGGTATATTTCAATGTGACAAGTAATAAATACGAATATTACTAAGTAACATAATTTTTTTCTGAAAAATAAACAACTTTGCAAATTAGAAGTACTTCAATTACAGATTTACTTTCACATGTTTAGGTAAAGTGATTAAGTATTAATGAGGCACTAGCTACAAGATATGAAAAAATAGGATTGATTTTGTTTGATTTTGTCATAATAAAGAAATATTAAGTCGTTTTAGCAGCCAATTTCAGGTCAAAATAAGAAATACCGCTTATGAATTATTCCCTTGCAAGTGAATAATTCGACCTAATTAAATCCGTATTCATATGATTTCAATTTAACCCGATAGCAAGAGATTGGGTACGCAAGTATAATTTGTTTTCAGCCATGTGAATGAAAAAAAATTCAATTTTGAAAGTTAATCATAGTTGAACCATTTCGTCTACTGAATCGATCCACAAAAATAGTTCTCATATAGGTAAAAACGTTAATAAACTAATTTTGTTTTATACTTTTGACCTTGAACCAAAAATCAAACAATCTATAAAAATCCAATTAGACGAGATCGCAATCTATCTATAATTTTTATGTTTATGTTTATATTGGGTTAAAAAGTAAAAACACAAAAATACTGAACTCCGAGGAAAATTCAAAAAGGAAAATCAAAAATCAAAAGGCAAAATCAAAAGTCCAAACACATCAAACGAATGGATAACAACTGTCATATTCCTGACTTGGTACAGGCATTTTCTAATGTAGAAAATGGTGGATTGAACCTGGTTTTATAGCTAGCTAATGTAGAAAATGGTGGATTGAACCTGGTTTTATAGCTAGCTAAAGGATCGTCGGCAGTATTCGGAGGTCAACTCGATAGTTAATGAGATTGCGTCTAGACGGAATTACACATGAAATTATCGAGTGTTTGTATTGATATGTTATTGATTGTAATGATAATGTTTGTTGTTTGTTTCTGTGTGACAATCTAGATTTTGAATTGTATATCTATAAAATCTTTGACTTTGACTTTGACCATATATGAGAAATTGAGTCATATCGGGGAACATGAATTTGACAGCTAGTGCCCCATTAATATCGTAATAAGTTACCAACAAAAAATTATTTAATTTGTTTTGTGTGTAAGCCTTTATTCAAAACTTATGTTTTTTTTTGTTTTTTTTTATTTCACTCCTTGCTTCTTTTTAGTTTTCATAATATGTGTGGCTGGATCAGGCTATTAAATTTTAATCCTGGTTTTTATGATGAGTTTTTTTATAAGCTCCAATATATTGAAATATGTGCAATTGATTTATACATAAACCCCCAAAATGTCCTGTAATCTACTGTTTACAAAGCATGCCCTCACTATATGTTGTTGATAACAGGAATGAGATGGCATAATGACAAATAGACATTTGCGGAAACTAGGTCTACACTTAGGATAACACCTTAGACTTACGATTACAGTTAAAAAAACAAAGGGTCATCTCAAAATAAAAAAAAAACAAAACAAATAAAGATACATAGTAAAATGATTTTTTTTATTATGTAAATAAGTCTTTACGGCGACAAACGAAGGCAGCGCACATGGTCACAACAGATGTTAATCGCTGTCTTGTATGTCTCCACAACGTTCCCATAACTTTATAATGTTTTAATTCTCCGATTGCGTGTTCAACCTTAACTCTATAGTGGGTTATTAGTTTATCTAACTTTCTACATTTTCTCTGCATATTCCGGGGTTTTCTAACAATTTGCTGTCTAGTATAAGCTGTCAGTACTGGATGTCTGTTTGGATAAATTTTGTCGCCCAGCAGTAATAGCTCATCCGGGAAAGGTAGTTGTTGTCCAATATTTCGCATCAGCATATATTGCTGAGCATCGTTTTGATGTCCAAGAAATCCACATTCGACATAGCATATCCTGCCTTCGTTCGATATAACAACTTGAGTATGAATGCAGTGATATTGTCTGTGTCCCGAATAATATTGCTCCTGTGGTTCTGTTATCGGCCTATAAATTTCAGTTGAAGTTCCGTCAATAGCCCCTTCTGCAAACGGAAGTTTTCCCCACCCACCTTGTAAGTCCTGTCATTCATCCAAAGAAGGCCAATGAATGAGACGACTTTATGTTTCTTCAAAGATAGGTATACATGCATGTATTTCATCTTCAATAGTCGAAACACTAACGTCAAATATTACAGAAAGCATGTGATATGACGGATACGATCGTAACCAGAGCATAAAAAGAAGTATTCTGTTTCAAGGAGAAAGCGTATGATTTCGACCGGTTCTCTGTATGAAAAGAACGTTCACATCGGCTACAATTTGGAGCAAAGTTTCAGGAGTTTCACCTGTTACTTTAAAGAAAGAATATCGGTTTCTAGCGAAAGAAGTGAAAACGTCTCTCCCGTTCCAAAAGTCCACATTATTTCCTATAATTTTTCCCTGATTGTTAAAGATTGATCTGGCGGTGGTTTAACTAGCGTCGCAAGGGTCAGAATTTGCTGACGAATAAATTTAATATCATCTGGTGGAGGCTGCATCAAAGCAGGTAATGCTACCATGGATAATCTGCGATGTTCATCCATAACGGAAATAAACTGAAAAAAACAACATATCACAAATACATTCATCATTTAATTTCTACGTATAAAAAGTGGGCGGTATAATTGTTATTGAGATTCCGTCCTTCCGTTCCTCCTTCTTTTACACGATTAAGTTTTGAATCCGCAACTGCTCCTTAAGGAGGCACGAGGGAATAAAAAATTCAGAAAAAGTCAAACATTTGTTTTCCATTACAAATTTTATTTATTTCCTTTTGTAGTTGATACTCTATCATATGGTACAAAAATCATTCAAAACAATCAATTCGTGTTGGCCCCAGATGACTTTCAAAATGTATACATCATTGAAAAAGTTCCAAATTATCTCCCTTTGGTGGAAAAATGCCATTTTTTGGCTCTAAAATTGAAATATCTTTTTCAACTCATCGGTGAGCTATCTTTTTTTAATATAATTTCCATATAAGCTGTACTTAAACTAAATTATTGTAAAATTTAAGCGATTTCTGTAATAAATTTCTTTTTTTTATTTCGATATTACCTTTATTTCTCCTATTACTTCAATAGAAAAAACCCGCCTTTACAAAAATGTATGCCTCTTTCGAAGGCAGATTGTGAGCGCAAATGAACGGTGACCCCACTTTTTTATTTTATTTTTCTATTAACTATCAGATAAAGTTCATTTATAGAAAAATATAGAGAAATCCTATATAAATGATTTAGACCCGCGAACCCCCTTAACCGAATTAATTATGCATAAATTAGGTCGGTTTTTTTTCTGGCAGTTTGAAATGTTTTACATTGTCATTTAGGGGGCCTTTTATAACTATGCAGCATGGGCTTTGCTCATTGATGAAGGCCTTACGGATACCTATAGTTGTTAATTTCTGTGTATTTTGGTCTCGTGTGGGAAGTTGTCTCATTGGCAATCATACCACATCTTCTTTCCCCCCACATATATGTACATGTATATGGGTGTTTGTTAACAGTTTTGTCTGTAGCTTTTAGACGAGGTCTTCATAATAATTGTTCTCTATAGTACAATTTAAAAAAATCGCCTGTGTATCTTTACTGTATCGAATAAAGAAAATTCTAAAAGGAGTAGGGGCAATATTTTTTTTCAAGGTGAGGGAAGGGGGGACTTCAAATTAGAAATTAGGCTCCGTTTTTTCTAAACTTTTTTTGTATTGAAATTTGCCATAAATACGTATCAGAAAAGGTAGTAAAATTCCAAATATTAGAGTGGACCTATTCTACATTTCAAGCGCACCTATCCACGTTTTATTTTCGACCAGCTTGTAGTTGACACCATGACTGATATAGACGCAATTGAAGGTAAGTTTACAATAAAAAATATGTGATCTTTGCAATATATTTTTTGGTGAATTTTTATACATATATATATAGAGAATGAGATTGTTTTCCCTTTTTTTGTGTGTTTTGTGTTCCAAGTCTATAATATACCTTATCTAACTGTACAAAATGAAAAAAAAACCAAATAAGTGACCTACCTTTTTTTGTATAGCAAATATCTGGTCTTATTTCGTTCAGATGTTACTCTTCAAATGGTACACTTGAAATTCATCGGAAAATACGATAAGGAAGTAACACAATATAATTAGCAAATCCGCCTCCGCGCAGTTCTCTTGAAATACTGTCGGGTGTCTGTCCCTTCGTCAGTGCGTTAATCAGAATTTTAAACAAACTCGCGTTGGATGTCTTGCTATCAAAAATATATCCTGGTTTTGATAACTTTTGCAATTTCTTGTTTAATATTTTTCTAATTATTTGACCTTTTTTTTTGCAGGACCCTCAATTCTTAAACGGAAAAAGAAAATTGTCGCAGTATCTGACCAGGAGTTATTACTTGTGCTGAGGGCATATCAGACACACCCGTGTTCGTGGGACAGAATAATTGACACAGTAAAGGAAAACATCCATACTCTAACAACCGATGCACAAGATCTCTACAAAATTTGCACCAAAAAACAAATCAGAACAAGATTATCAGTAAAGTTGGGCAAACTATTGGCCCTTCCGGCAGACAAGATCAAGAATATCATGGTCAAGTATGTATTAATGCTAACTATTAACAATATTTTGTTATAGATATATGCATAGCGTTCGACAAATTCTAAATTAAAAAAAAACAGAAACAAACATAATTAAACTAGCTGTTTTGCTGTAACAATCGCAATTCATATAATGAAGGTGGTTGTTTTTTGCTACGCCCCCCCCCCCTTTTTCCCACCAAAACAAATCTTTGTGTAATATCTAAAAAAACAATTATATCGCGACTTAACTGCGCTTGCTGATTTTTTTTTATTATTGTATCGTCTTGAACATGCATGAAATATTTGTCACTGGAAATTTAGCACACAATCAACGTTTCAACATGTTTTTTATTCCTTTTTGTTAAATTTGTAGGGAAGAGGTTGCTAAAGTAAAAATATTGGAGACCAGGTTGACAAAATGTCCCTGGCCCGTCAACTGCAAATGACAAAAGAGATCAGATACTTGAGGATCTATCCTCTGAAGATGATAATAACGGGCCATTTAATTTAGAGCCGGAAAAAACCCAAAAATGCTACTCCAGTACAAAATATACAGCAGGAAAAACAAAAAGAGCCAGAGGAACCAAAAGAACGAGACGACACGAATGCGGAGGAAATTGAGCAACCGCAAGCTGCCAAGAGGGCCAAGCTACAAAAACCAGAACCCAAAAAAAAAGCCGCTCATGAATTTGATTAGACAAATCATGAGGCCTACAGCAAATTTATTACGAAAAAGGTTCCGAAGTTGCTCCGTAGTCTTGGTGTCTCTTCATCAGAGTCTGACGATGATGAATTATAGTTCAAATTCTATACTTAAAAGATCGACATAAATATAATCACCAAAAATGGGTTGTGTTTTTTTTCGTGTACTTTTGAATGTTTATTGATAGAGATAAAGTTAAAGATTATAAAAATTTACCGAAAGGGAAATGAAATACCACGAAAAAATATTATATATATATATATAAATCTTAAACAGCAACTTGTTGAATCTCATTCTACTTAAAAATAATCCCAGTTGTCAAATCATTTTATGAAATGATGTTCGTTCATTTTTTCATATGAAGATATATGAAGATGTGGTATCAGTGCCAATGAGACAACTCTCCATCCAAATAACAATTTATAAAAGTAAACCATTATAGGTCAATATACGGCCTTCAACATATGCATACTTTAGAGTGGCATACTAGAACTATAGTTTAAACACAACGACCAATATTAAATATGTTAATTATAGTTACATGTTTTGTACTCAATTGTTCAACATTTCAAATCATCATAAATGAGATAGCATTGGTTTGGAACGACAGTTTGTATTTACACTTTGAGACGACCAAAGTTTAAATGTTACCTTTAAGTGTAATCGTAATCCGAATCGTAGGTGTATGCAAGTTTTCGCAAATGTCTAATAATCGGTTGGCATATTCATATCAAGCTTATGTAGCAAAGAAAACCACTAGACAGACGAAGAGACCACTGAAATACGGACAGTTTGGCAGACTAGTAGAGGTATAATACATGGTATATAACATTTTTTTATATCAGCTGTAATGAAAAAAAAAAAAATTTAAAATGCTAAAAACCATTATATGTAATTACATTTTAGAACATGCTATACCTACCGTTGGGTGATATCTTCATATTTTCGTAATATTATCATTCGCATTGCTCTTGACCTCTCCGAATTCTTCGTAAGTGTTCGAGCTGTTGAGAACAATTATGACACGCGTTAGACTGATTTTGCATGTACCTCTTGTATATTTTATGAGGACGCAGAATCTTCATGTGGGTTTATTTACAGTACATTGTGTTTTCCTCAATTCACATATTAATGGGGAATTTTGAAAATTTCATCAACTTGAGGACATTCCCAGACAGAATATGAATATTATACACAATTTATAATATACGATGGTTGAAGTATAGATTTTGCGTACTGACATTGTTTATCATCTTAATAACGTGTTATATTATTCTTTCATTTGTCTTTATTAATATTACTTTTACTGTTACGTCTGGTATTTTTTAGATATCCATTTGACGTAACTCTGTGCTTATGTATCTCATCATACTTTGAACGGCAAAATTATTTTACGATGTGGCTATGTACCAATGTATCTTGTCATACTTTGAATGACAATATTATTTTATTAATATTACTTTTACTGTTAAGTCTGTTTTTTGTGATTAACATTTGATGTCATACTTTGAACCAAACTATTATTTTATTTACTATTATTACTTTAATTTACTGTTAAGTCTGTTTTTGTTATATCTATTTTACGTGACTGTATTTATGTATCCCGTCATACTTTGAACGACAAAATTATGTTATCTCCACCTGTGCGAATTTCATACACGCAATTTTACACCAGTACTTAAAACCTTCCATCCTTTATGTGGCATTTTACATAGATAAATACAATCGTATAATATAAGCAAAATGAGAACGTTAATTTTGATGCATGCCTTTTGTGCTTCTTCGTTACATTTGTTGTTTTTATAGTGATTAAGATGATAACACAATGTTGACTGCTGTACCCCTATTTTTGACATTTTTACCTGTTGCGTCTGTTTGTTTTGTTCACACATCGGTGAGAATATAATGGAATTTGATGCGACTGTCATACAAGTAGCGAATTAGCTAGCAATAAAACCAGGTTCAATCCATTATTTTCTACATAAGAGAATGTCTGTACCAAGTCAGGAATATGACAGTTGTTATCCATTCGTTTGATGTGTTCAAACTTTTGATTTCGCCATTTGATTGGGGACTTTCCTTTTTGAATTTTCCTTGGAGTTCAGTATTTTTGTGATTTTACTTTTTATAAAGTTTATAATACAAATGAGTACAAATCAATAATATATTATGTAAAAAATCTAACTAATACGATTTTGTTATAAATTATTCTGATACAAAAACACAACTAAAGTCTGAAGTGCAATAAACTATGATTAGGAGAACAAAACTTACTGAATAAAATGTATAATCATTAAACACTAAGCATTAATACAGTATTCCCGCCTTAGACACAGGGAGTTTATCTAGTGATATTAACAATTATGAGCACTAGGTCGATATCACGGCTGCTCGATTGCAAGTTACACCACGAATATTATGAACGTATACATAAACTTCAAAAATACTCAAATTTTTTTAAAGTTATTTCACAATAAAAACATATTTGCAATCAAATTGGTTTTTTTTAAACGAGTTGAACAGTTTTACTTGCGGAGTACTAACACCCCTCTATAATAATGATAAAAGGGGTATCAAATCAGAAAAAAGGTAGCTAAGCTATCATAACGCCTCCCATGACATAATCGTTAACTGTGAACAGAATATGTCTGCTTTAGAAAAGATGAAAAGACTACTTACCATCTTTCTAAACTGTTGTGCTGCTGTTTACCATCTGTAGAAGAATAAATCAAATGAATATTTACCATGTCTATTGTTTATAAAAAGAAAGGTTTATATCCAATTCCGTTTTTTTTTTCTTAATGCTATTTGACATCAGTGAAAGAAAAACTACTCCTTTCCTAGGTTGCAGTACGAGGCAAATCAAATTACATTTTGTTATAGTTTTTTTTACTTAATATACATTTCGATCGTCAAAGTGAGTGTTCAGCGATATATACAATGTTCCTAGATCGATCGGTTATAATAACTTCTTTTTAGCCCTATGTTTTTTTGTGATGCTATCCAAAATCAGCATCAAAGGTGTCAGCTGGTTGATAATATTTTTTACGTCTACGAAACACTTTCAAGCGACGTTTGAAGAACAATATCAAAGGCCCAATAATGTACGAAGTTGAAGATAAATGAGAAATGGTCCAAGACGAAAAGTACATCAATTTCTGTATTTTTTAATGAATACCTGTAGGTTCTATTTACGAAAAAATAATTTTAGCTACAATTCATTTAAATATTATTAATATTTCTACTGACCTGATTTCAGATCTTGCAATTCATTATACAAATGATTGTCCACTCCGGACGTTTGTCTGTAAACCATAAAACAGAAAATCATTTTTTTTCAATCTATTTCAGTTTAATATCGCTTTTATAATTATTATTTCTTTGATCTTTTTTTGTGCTATTTACATTCTCTCTCGACTCGCTTGAAAATGCAAATCATCGCTTGTATCTATGGTCCTTTGCAACAGAGTATAACTCAATATCCAAGCGCTAGTGTGTTGACCACTCAGGAAAGTTTAGCCGGAATTATAAAAAAAAACGTAATAGAATGACTGCACTGCAATGTCAAAAAAAAAGTATTTTTCTCGTTTCAATCTTATCTTGCATATTACTTATACATTAACTTGAAGTAAATAAAAATATTTAAATCATGTTTCTAACACATAATAATAAATATCTATTTTTATATAAATCTGATACACATGTGTCTGTCTGTTTGCATGTATTATACGGTGTTTGCAATCTCTGAACACGCCGGCTGATCAGTTCAAAATAATTTTTTTTAAATGGATGCAAATTGTTGTTTTACATTATATTGATCAAATAAGCCTGCATGAAAAAAATATTACCAAAAGTAAGATGCATTCTTATCGTAGTAGATATCTTTTTGCTATAATTTGTTAATCGAAAATACATATTAGCGATAAATAGATTAATTTTGGTTTTTTTTAAACTCGATGCTTTTTTTTAATTCTAATCTTATCTAAGGGCTATCGCCGTTTTTATACCAGATGAGAATGAGAAAATACATCTCGTTAGAAAAAAACATATAAAGTCAATATTTTTTTAAAACATGACGTCTCTCTTGTATCTAAAACGATATATGATCAATACAAACGTAAAAACAGAATCCTCAAATAAGACTATATACAACAAAACCCGAAATCAAAACCCTATATATTTATAAAAGAGGTTTTATATTCTATAGCTGGCTCGAATAACATGAATATAAAATGCAACATAATTTATATACACAAGTCGACAGCTTAGTTATATCATAATGTCCAATAAATATGAAACGTCTCATATCAGCTTTGTCATGCGTACGATAGGCCAAACACAAACTGACAAGTTACGGACATGGCAAAAAGATGAAACAGCACAACGAACAGATAATCAACAGTACATAAAAAAAAACACAAAAAAATAACGACTAGGCAACTCAAACACCAAGAAGTCATGAACTTCCTTTAAATCTGAACGTTACTAGTTATCACAACGCTTGTGAAACCGTAAAAGTTATCAGGACAAGGTTTTTGCATATTCTTAGTTGTCACATAGGGCTGAGCAGATACACATTATGTTTCAGTGCATTGGTGACTTTTTTATAGGAGTTGTATCCCCTATATATTCAAAATAAGCTGTTTTGGAGGATGAATTCTTGACAATACATGTCATAAACCAGGTATTTCTGTATCAAATCTTTGACATTGAAATTTAGGTCAAATTCAATGGGTTATTTTAAGATATAATTGTTAACCTTTGCTATAGCATCATACTTGATCATAATAACACTATTAAGTGTTTTGCAATAGATGGATGATAAATGACCTTGAATAAGATTATCTGGAATAAGTAAAATTTTAAAAATGTGTTACGAAATGTTTTTAGTTGTTTTTTATTGTAGACACAATCAAATAAAAGAAATTCAAGAGGATTAAGACAATTGCAGAAAAGAACTATTTTACATATTAGTGTAAAGTTATGACAGTTTGAGCATTCATTTTTAAACCCAAATCATTCCTATTTAACAGTGTTCATATTCTTAGTTAACATGATATTGCTACTGATTTCGTCTATTTAGAGATTAAAATGTGTATTTACCTCGGTTTGTCTAATTCTGATTCATATACTTTGCTGTTGCTGTTTTCTGTAAGAATAATAATCAAATATGGCCATTTAGAAATATTCATAATAAAGGCCGACGAAATTACATAACACGTTTTCGTGACGTGGTATGTAGACGTCTTGATCAAAATGTTTTCTTTGTTTTCGTATCACTGTGTATTTTTAGTAAAGTATGTTACGATTTTTTTTCTATTCCTTTGTCTGTTACAATCATTTATTTGTTGAGGGTTGTTCTTCGTGATTTTCCAAAATTTACATTTTCCGGGACAATTCATTCATGTCAGGTTTTTTTGGTCGCCTAAAACTTAAAATAAAATGTGAGCATTTTAGAAGGTTTAATGTCACACTATGATTTTAGCATAATTGTCGAAAATACAAAAATCAATTTCTTTGCCGATGACTTGTCAGGAGCGTGCTCGGGTCTTTGTGTCATGATTTAATACTTTTTTCCCTTTGAAAATTACTCTTGAATGTACAACTAATATCTTCTGTTATTGAAAAAAAATGTCTTAAAACAACCAAAAATATTAAAACAAAAGGAACGAGTGTAATAGGCAAGTTAACCAACTTTTTTTGTGTTATTTCAGTTTGCAAACGTTGTGCAACAACAATAACTAAAGTCTTATGAGAAGATTACAATTTATACCGCATTCGATTATTAAGTTATGCATTCATTAGACATCACCAAATCTTTTTATCTCAACATAAAAGAATCACAGTAATGCTATATGAAATCACCAATGAAGCAAGACGACAGAATCTGTAAATCTATACATCAGATTACTATATTACTATCAAGAAAAATACTAGCGAAATTACAACGGTATCAGGTTAATGAGAAGATACATCATGTCGTTCAGCCAATTCATGTAAAGTGGCCATCTAAGGTATTTATTATTAATTTCAATCTTGAATAATTTACATAAGCTTTGGTCACACCTTACCGAATCGCTCCGCTCGAACGGACGCCGATAGGATGAAGAAAAAGGTTTTCCGTTGACAAGTTTTGTATCCGTTATGAGTGCGTTATTGTACTGACCAAATAAAAACGAACGCGTTACGAATGACTAATGAACACACACAGGATATGCTACGTACGAGAAACGAAAAGGAACCGGACAGAACGTCGAACATATATCCCACGGAGGAGTACCGTATAAAACGACATCTAACGGAAGAGAACCGGATAAAACGGATGAACAAGATAAGCGAAAAATTAAAGGTGGCAAAAATAATACATGTAAATCACATACAAGCGACCTTAAAACAATATATAATTTCCGTGTAACTGGTTTGAGTTAATTCTTCAAAATGCCCACAAATTGCAGGGGTAGAAAATGAATGTATAGCGGACAAATAATTGATACTAAACGGAAACGAAATGGATGAGTACCATAAAAACGGACTCGTACCGGACGTTCAATGGATACTTCATCCGTCGTAAGTGTTTAAAGTTATGAACATACTAAATAGAATTCCACCGAACAGAACGGACGTCGACGGATAAAGCGGACGCTAAGCGAACATAAAACAGATATGGACGGACGTCTAACGGATCTGAACATGCCAAGACAAGACAATTTTATTCATTAAAACCACTGCATACACATTGGTACAAATAACAGACTTCTAACGAAGATGAATGGATTGGGAAAAGTTATATGTTCGGCGTCTATTCCAGATACCTGGTAACCTGTGGCCTAGGCTATATATATTGCCATCCTTTAACAAATGTTTTTTGATTACTTTGATTTTGCTATATTCTATACTTTCGTCATATTATATTTCTTCCGAAATATATACCACCGTGTATTTTCTTATCTAGGGATTCATTAAATGTATAAGCTACTTTAAGATTATAATTTCTCCCAAAAAAAAACATAACAGAAAACTTCAAAATGTATCCATTGGTATAGTACAATTGTGTTTACCTTTTCTTTTTGTCATTCGACGTTTTCTGTACAGAAAAACGTATACACTAGTTGCTCCTAATATCAATAGGATAACAGCGAATCCCATTCCTACTCCGATCGCAGCACCATTTGCTGATTCTTCATGTGGTATCTCTGAAATAATTAAACTTGATTTTAAGATAGAAAAAATATGAAATATGCAGCAAACACAATGTTCTCGTATCTTCTTGTAGTAAGCTTAACATTCATTTTTGGACAGAAATTACAGATTTAAAAATTGATCTGCATGATGCAAAAATACCTTTGGAAAAAAACTTTATCAAAATACAAAGATCATAACTTTCTTCCAGACTATTTAATTGCACTCAACATAAAATAGTTTAAATCCAAATAAATTTCGAAGTTAAAATGCCTTGTAATCCTTAAAATTCACAAAATAGGCCAACAGCACGTTTGGTGATTAAAACATCAAAATAACAGATATAAACTGATACAATCGATACAAGTTACAGATGTGACAAATACTCTAGTATCTGATAACGGGAAAATATGTCGCTAGTGAGTTGACACACAGACAAATCGTATCGACCAACAACTTTGTGTTGGTGACAGTAAGACTCAAGTGGTTTAATTCATTCTTCATCGTAATTATATTGGAGAAAAGTGTATGTGCATGTCCCGTGTCTTAAGCCTGTAAGTTAATGGTTGTCGTTTGTTTTTGTATAACAGAACTACTTTTTGCAGAAATTATGGCGTTAGTTTTCGTTTCAATTGTTTTTCATTAACCGTTCGGGGCTTTTTCTGACAAACTGAGCGGTATGGGTTTTGCTTATTGTTGAAGGCCCAACGGTGATCTCTATTTTTTTATCAATTTCTATGTAAATTATATTTTTGGGGAATCATTATACATCTTATGTTTATATCAAACATTTCACGACGGTTTTTTCTCAAAATTAAGAAAATCAACAAATAAATGTCATCGTTTACTCGGTGAATTTAATGTATTTCCATGTTTATAAAACATAATGATAATTTAAGATGTAGTTGAATTGTCGACGAGACCATTATTGAGTAAAAATTAAAGGACAGACAAGGTAAACGTTTACCTTCTCGTCCATCATAACTGTTTACTTACTCTGAACATTAATGTTAAAAACTGTTATTGAAGTTCTGTTCTGCGCAGACAACCCAGATGGTATTAAAGTGTTCGTCACATGACATGTATAGTTATCACTGTCCCTTATTTGAATGTTAATGATTGTAAGATTCAATCCATAGTGAATGAATTTGATATTATTTTGACGAGTCCACCATATAGATGTAGGGGGAGGATAAGCATCTACTGTAGGAGTAACATTAAGTGTTCTGCCTGCTTCAATATTATATTCTTGAATGCCAGAAATTACAGGTTCATCTGAATTGATAAACAAAAATATTTGAACATTTATGTCTAACAATCATCCAAATTAACATACAATTGTTTGCTATTTTTAGAAATCATAATTCGTGCAAAACACTGTGTAATAACAATAAAAGACGCGTTAACATATATAATCTTCTTAGCTATTACAATATGGACCTATAAAAATAATATAACACATTTTTACCAGAACTATAAACAAATAATCTAAAATAGACAGATGGTTGAAAAAAATGAACTGGTAACTTTTATTATAGTTACACGTAAAGTACCTTTTTTCTTTGTTATTAAAAACTTACAATGTACAGCTATTTGTTTCCTCGTACTTGTTGATGTACCAACCGAATTTGTAGCGGTACACGAATAATGTCCGCTATGACGCAGTAGGACTGTTGTTATTGTTAAAACTTTACCCCTGGTGGTACCAGCTGGATAAATCCATTCGTAAATGATGTCATCCGAAGGATTAGCGTCTTCTACAACACATATCAATCGGATGTTCTGTTTTCCTTTTTGCACGATGAATGGCATATAGCTAGGTTCCATATGAACTAATGGTGAATCTTCAATTCATCAATCAAAACATATATAAGTCTTAAGTGAATATAATTTCTGTGCACTTCTGTGTTGACTTGAGTTATCATTGATATGTTCATAAACATAAATTAACGGTTAACAAAACTTTGAATTTTTGAAAAAAAACTGAGGCTTTTCTACCTCAGGAATAGATTACCTTAAGTTAGCTGAATTTGGCAAAACTTTTAGGAATTTTTTGTCCTCAATGCTCTTCAACTTCGTACTTATTTTTGCCTTTTAAACATATTTTGATTCGAGCGTCACTGATGAGTCTTTTGTAAACGAAACGCGCGTCTGGCGTAAATATAAAATTTTAATCCTGGTATCTATGTGAGTTTATTTTCATTCTGTTTTATGTTTGTAAAAGTTATATTCAATTTCAATATTGGTGATTGAGAGCTGTTGGGATTTGAATCTATACACTTATTAATATAATAGGGAAATGATAGATTTCTTAGAATGAGTTAAAGTTTGCAACCATATGTGAGCATGTTTATTTGTTTTCGGAAATCCCTGAAAACGTTTCTTGAATATCTCAAAAAGGCATGCTTTATACGAAATAACTACAAAGTTTTTAATATTAACTAGAACAGACGCATTTAATCGGTGTTAAAAGTGAGAGCAAAATAAGCCTGTTGGAAAGTGCATGAGAAAGAGGCAGAAATGTTATCTTAAATGTTACTGTTTATCGATAGTGCATTTAGTGCTGATATCAGATATATTCTGATGCTACGGTTTAGATGCTTCTTAGACCTTATGAACTAGATGCTAATTTTATAACAAAATATGTTACCGGTGGTTTTTAGTTAAAACATGTCATTTTATTTGTACAAATTATTCTAATACGGTCTTCTTGGCGATTATTCACTTTACAAATATAACACGCAGATATATCATAATAAATCCAATAACTAATTTTAATATACTTCTATTTTATTCTACCATGAAAAGAGGCTTGACTCCTTTTCCAAACTAAGATTTTCACTTACATTGTACATTAACATAAAATGTTTCCTCTGATGTCCTGTTTAGTGGGAGATGTCCTGATGCTGTGATAGTGTTCATTGCATGACATGTGTAGTTACCACTGGAATTTCTCTGTATGTTACTAATTGTAAGATTTGGGTCGTTATACCTGAAACTGTCTCCGTTTTGATGAGTCCACCATACAAATACAGGGTACGGATTAGCGTCAATAATAGGTGTTATTGTTAGGTTATTCCTTTCTGTTATGTCGTAGTCTGGTATATTGAAGATCAATGGTTCATCTATACAAATGAAAAACTTTTTTGTGAAATAAAACGAATAAATAAACTTTATACTGCTAAATTATATGAGTATTCAAATAAAATGTCAATGTTATTTTCACGGCTTTATGCACTGTCCAATGTTGAAAATTGATAACATCTATGGACGGAATATCAATTGTTCATAAAGTAACGAGGCAGTCAAAAGTCGTATTTCTCAATTGCAAAGTAACATGATTAAATTCATATGAAATGAGTTTCTTGTAAATTTATTTTATCGCAATCATTGAACTAATAAATGTATATGTATTCTTTTTTCTTATCTATATTTATTTGTACTCTATAACGTATTATCGATACAAATATTTCATTCAGTGGTTGTTGGTCGCAGGTTAATTAACTTTTGTATTCGGTCATGTTGGCGTCGAAGTTTACCAGACGCGGTATTGATAAACAATCAATACAGAACAGTTAAACAAGATAGATGGATTGATAGAGCTTGTATATGTTGGGTTTTTTTTTTCATTTTTGTTATGCGGCCATTTATGCCTAATAAGTTTTTTCTTTAACAGTAGTTTAATGATTTGTTGGATAAAATTTATTATTTAAGAATCAGTTATTTCTAATAACGAGAGTTTCTAACGACTGGTCGTCTCGTAGTAAAGGTCACTAAACGACAATGTCGAACAATGACATTTTTTTTTGTATCGAAAATTATGAAAATTCGGCTTCAATAGTTATAATTGGATGACAAGTCTAAACTGTATTGACCCTAGTATTATCACTCGACCCATACCGGCCCTCAGCTAAAGCTTCTTGCTGTTTTGGGAATCTTGGGATAATACCAAGGCCAAAAAAGTTCCATATTACTTTAACAAATAAAGGAATAAATTATACATACACAAAACATCAATACTTCGGTTTATTGATCTGACACTTTTTCCCTCAATATTTTCAGCTGTGCAAAATAATGATTTTCCTGAGTCGGAAATATTCAAAAACACTTGAAGATGTGACTTTTCCATCACACTCAGGATTACATACGTCAGTCTGCGTAACAGTAGCATTAGCAATATTTGCACCAGAAAGGTACCACTGTATCCTTGAAGATGGCCGACCGGCGTTAGTTGTACAGGTAAAGTATTGACTTGAACCGGACAAAACTTCTGTCGGGTTTATATCATTTGGAGTTGATGTTATATTAACTTGGGTAATTGGCACTGAAAAATATAAATATTGGCAAATAAATACACAATGTTAAACTGAATCAACACTTTTGCTTTAGTAATGTACGTTGATATTAGTATTTCCTTAGTTTGTTACAAAAAAAGTACATTATGAGGAACACACCATGAACTAAATGCCATGATCCAAAACAAATGCATTTGCTTGTACACTAATATGAATAAAGGGAATGAGATGTCGTGTTTGTCGTCAATGTGACAGCAATCCAATCACACAAATATAAAAAGAGCTGTATGTCAACATACTGTCTTGAACAACTGACAGGTATGTATTTCAACATTTGAAGGCAGTATTTATGAAAGGTATTTATAATATAGTATTTCAGTTCCAGATCATTTATAATAGAGCTAATAATTTTTACCGGACTATCTGTCCACTAGCTATGAAAGTGACCCTGTACTTTATAACGGAATTTGCACTTTACAAATATTAAACGCTTGATGTGCTTTTCTAGGTTACCTACACCAGAAGCTCAAAATCACCTTCAAAATCAAAACACCGTCGCATTAGACTGCAAAACACATGTTAGGTCACCAATAATAAAAACAGTTTGATATAGAAATGATCGCAGATTTTGATTCAATGAAAGCATGTTGCACTGTACTGTATAAGCTTCATTTATAGAAAAGCTCAAAATCATTAAGTTCAAATCTCAAAATGCATACAAAAGCATTACGTTGTAGTGTAATAGCTTTTTAGGTTTTTTGGGTTGTTTTTTTCTATTTTAGTTTTTTTTTAGTTTGTTTGTGTTTTTATTTTCATCTAATGTTGATAGGTTTGTCAATGTAACATGATTGCTTAAAGGTAATAACCATTAACAAATAAACTAATGTCCATCAACAAATAGATACCAGGAGATATAATATCGGTGTGTCTTAAGATCTTAAGTTTTAAGCGAAGTACACAATTATGAGTTTTTGCTGAAGGATCAGATATGTTTTTGTTCAGGCCTTATTTTAAATCAGGGAATACATGGTAATAAAAATCCTTTCCTTAAAACTAAAAAGCTTAGTTACACTCATGATCATTGATGATTGATGATGATGATGATGATGATGATGATGATGATGATGATGATGATGATGATGATGATGATGATGATGATGATGATGATGATGATGATGATGATGATGATGATGATGATGATGATGATGATGATGATGATGATGATGATGATGATGATGATGATGATGATGATGATGGATGATGATGATGATGATGATGATGATGATGATGATGATGATGATGATGATGATGATGATGATGATGATGATGATGATGATGAGATGATGATGATGATGATGATGATGATGATGATGATGATGATGATGATGATGATGATGATGATGATGATGATGATGATGATGATGATGATGATGATGATGATGATGATGATGATGATGATGATGATGATGATGATGATGATGATGATGATGATGATGATGATGATGATGATGATGATGATGATGATGATGATGATGATGATGATGATGATGATGGTGGTGGTGTGATGATGATGATGATGATGATGATGATGAGATGATGATGATGATGATGATGATGATGATGATGATGATGATGATGATGATGATGATGATGATGATGATGATGATGATGATGATGATGATGATGATGATGAGATGATGATGATGATGATGATGATGATGATGGTGTGGTGAGTGAGTGATGATGATGATGATGATGATGATGATGATGATGATGATGATGATGATGATGATGATGATGATGATGGGTGATGATGATGATGATGATGATGATGATGATGATGAGATGATGATGATGATGATGATGATGAATGATGATGATGATGATGATGATGATGATGATGATGATGATGATGATGATGATGATGATGATGATGATGATGATGATGATGATGATGATGATGATGATGATGATGATGATGATGGGTGATGATGATGATGAATGATGATGATGATGATGATGATGTATGATGATGATGATGGATGATGATGATGATGATGATGATGATGATGATGATGATGATGATGATAGATGAGATGATGATGATGATGATGATGATGACGACGACGATGATGATGACGAGGAGGAGGAGGAGGAGGAGGAGGAGGAGGACAAAGAGAAGAAGGAGGAGCTGCAAATTAAATGCATATACATAATATTCTGGACGAACACGTTAATGTAATATGAAAATTAACCATGGTTTATGATAAATCGAGACACTGAGCAAATTTGTAACATGCTTGTTTACAAGATTATAGTCAGCGAGAACACATTATTGTGACTTCGAGGGGACCAATCTATGTTCTTATTGTGCTCGGAGAAGAAATAACACACACAGTCTTAGATGTCAGCTGTAGACTAAAAATAAAAAGCACAAAACTATTAAAGCAAACTGCAAATGTTTTTATACCGTATTTGGGGTGACTTGGGAATGAAATATACCGATATATGCATACCGATTGTTTCCTTTTTCGAAAAGATTAATTAAATTCTGCCACTTAGATTTCTTTGTTTATCAGCTTATTTGTAAGTAACAACCACATAAATCCTTTATCAAGGAAATCCAAAAGGAAAATAGCAGGTCCTACAATATCGTGTCAACTGAGAGATACATACTCCATATGCTAGTGCAGGTTGAATATTTCGATATAGAGATAGAAATTTCACCATTGGGAAGATGAAATCTTACCTTTTTTCGTCCGATGAAAATAAGAAGAAGGAAAACAGTAAAAAATAAGATTTGAAATATTGAAATTCTTGCACTTGACTTTTTAAACAGAAAATTTAAATAGAATTCTTAAGTGTGTCCAGATAAGTAGATTTTGTATACCCAGACTGTTTTATCTGCATAATAAGTTGTGCTTAATTATGCTATATGAGTCTTTAAGTTGAAAGTTGAAATTAAAAACGTTTGGATTGTAATTAATTCTCGATGAAGTAGAATCAGGTTTCAGAAGAAAAAAAAATGTTCAACCAATGTTACGAACAAAACTTCACGAAAAACTTCAATTGTGAACTATCTACTCTTTTTCTTCTGTACAAATGTACTAACATTCTAGCAGCACCTGCATATGGAATAAATATCTCGTAGTTGATACGATGTTCCAGGCCATGCATTATCCATGATGATTTCCCTGATAAAGGTTTGCTGCATACAAGCAATTGTGAACTAAAAGTTTCTAAGTGATGAAGTTGAAATCATTCCATCGAAAATTTTATTGACGACATCATGAGATGGTTGATCGTTATAGATGATCTGTGTCATAGATGACGACGGATATGTTCCAGTTGTATTAATAAGATTCCTGTCCTTTTTCCCTCTAGTATTACCTAACGAATTACACTTGTCACCTGGTTTGTTCTTACAACGCGACCGTTGTCACATGTGGATCAATATTGATATATTCGTCCAGAGCATCTAAGATCACCCCAACGTTTTTGTTGGGTTAGTGTTGCACAGTGTTATTTTTTCATGTTGTGTTTTGTATCTTTTTGTTTGTCTGTTGTCCTTCACTTTTATTGGCAGTTCGTTGTTGACTTGAATTTGGTTATCACTTTGTTATCTTTCGCATCTCTTGAATCGTTATTCGATAATGCGGAATTCACATAACAGAAAATTGCCTAAATTATTTAATTCAAAAATTGAACTACTTCATCCTTATGATCAGAATAATTTAAAGCAAAGAGGATTGAATGAAATAAAATGCTAAAAATGAGCATACCAAGAATTGAAATGTATTATTATATACTAAAACATGAAAAAGCCAGCCGTGAACCCTAATTAAAAACGGAACGGACACTATCAAAAGTATCCAAAATCATAATTATTTGACTTTAGTATTTTTATTAATAGTATTATGGAGCACAACTATCGCCCAAAAAGATATTGCTTGAAACTATGTAGATTATCCCAATTAAAAACAAACTCGGTACATCGAACATGTACACCAATGTGAAATCAAAACAATTGCCGACAGAACTTATTGTCTTTTAATTAGTGAAATAAACAAATTGAAAGTACACTTCCTTAATTTAAAACTAAAAAAATCCATCACCTTAAAACATGTCGTTTGTGGTGTCTCTCTTTGTCGTTTTTATATAAATTAGACCATTGGTTTTCGTGTTTTAATTGTTTTGCACTAGTGATTTTCGGGTCCTTTATAGCTTGCTGTTTGGTTTAAGCAAAGGCTCTGTGTTGATGGCCGTACTTTGACCTTAGATTGTTGATTGTGACTTGGATGGAGAGTTGTCTCATTGGCACTCATACCACATCTTATTATTTATATTCACAATAAATCTCACTAATTTAGTACATTGACTTTATCTGAATCCTTGCCTTATATATTTTTTTTTATGTAATGCAAATGTTAAATCTATAGAAATTCAATATACTCAGTTTAATCACATGCACATTAGACCAACTTAAAAATATACACTCGAGGAATCCTTGGAATATAAAAAATAAATATAAAGAAATGACAACAGTTAGTCTTACAATCACGACATTACTGTGTGCAATCTAAATATCCAAAAAAACAAACACAATAATAACTAAATGTATTAAAGGTTGATTTAGAAAGAAGCTAATTACGTTGATTATTGTTACTTTTTTATTTCGAAAATAAATACATCAAATTATATAAGAACAACGGGTTGTGTTTCTTTTGCGTCGGGTGTAATATGCCGCTGTAACAATTTGGTAGGTTCTTTGAGATGTTAAAGAATTATTTCAAAACAAAAATTATAAAGTAGAATACTGTTTAAATTGTTCTAGACCGACATTTAAAACTAGATTTTTCCACTTTTTAGATTAAAAGCTTTCCAGAACATCTAAATCACTCCTGTTTTACATGGGCTTCGTTTTGCCCAGTCTTTAGTTTCCATATAGGGTTTAGTATTCAATCGCTTGTCTGCTGGTAATTTTTCATTCGCTCGCCATGGCATTGGATGTGTGTTGTAGACTTATGGGTTTGAATTTCCTGTTGACATCTTACACCTCTATATTAATATCGACAATATAATAAGAAATATTAATCTTCTGATTGACGGGTAACCACATTTTCACAATAAAAATACAACTTACACTGACGAGTCGTAGGTAGATGAAATGTTGATCTGACGAACCAAAGTATAAGCCGGACATATTTGGTGCGTTATTTCAAAGGGAGTGGACGTTTTGTCCAAAAGGATACACAAGTCTAGGAGTCATCACTTTTTTGTTTGATAAGAAATACCATTGATATGTTTGTTTTGATTCGAGTGCCATTGATGCGTCGGATGCTGATTAAACGTGCGTCTGGTGTACTAAATTATAATCTTGATGAGTATTTCATTGATATTGATAGGCAAAAAGCTTCACCATACTCTACATACGTACGTACCATTCACATATAGCTGCAGTATGTTTGAAATTTCTCCGGAATAGTAAATTTTACATCTCCACAGAGACCCATGGAATGTATCTATATCAAACGAACCAGGTATAGTCAACATGAAAGATTTGTAATTGCATTTACAATTGAAACGATTGTAGTCATATAATCTGCAAGCACCAATATCGCGAATGGCACATTCATACTTGTCATCTCTGTATAGAACCACGTAAGAAAGGAAACCGACATAGCTGCAAGTGAAGTTGAAGTCCTTTCCAGCAGTTGCTATGTCATTTGATGTTGACAGTATAACATCTACAAATAAACATTTTAACTCTACAAGACTGTGTATGATCTAACAATGCATAATTTATCATTAAATTTCTTTTTTAAGTTTTTTTTTTATGCAAAAGAAACATCATCAGGAAAATCAACATTGTACTTGAAATAGGTTAGAAACTTTTATTATTAACTCCCTAAAAACAATTTGTAACACCGGAGGGTAAGCGATTAAACCCTGTTGTAATAGACATTATGAATTGTGACTCATATTTTCAATGTTATTCAAAAATTTGTATCTTTCAGATATATTTTATGGTTACTAGACAATTCTAATCATTTAAACTTAAGCCTAGTATAAATTTAGGGTGTCAATTGTGTAAAGTAAATAAGGCAGTGAATTTTGTTTTTTTTTAATAAAATATATATACATATAAAATAGTATATAAAGCAACTTAATCAATTTAGAAAAATGACACCTTTGTTTTGTAAAACCATGAACTTATAAAATCATTATAATTAAACTTCCATAGCAATCCTTGATAACCTTTTATAAAAGGAAATGTGTTCCAAAGTTGCAGTAATTTAAAAAAAAAAAAAGATTATTTCATTTGAATTTAAATATTTTTTGTCAAAATTAAGACATGGCATACAAGAAGCACTTACATTAAATTACATCAATACTTGTGTGTTTTACAGGTAAAAAAAACCTACTTTTCTTAAACTCGTGTATTACTTATCTAGTGAATTCAAAAGGTCTTGCGATTTAATTTGTACAGGATGTTGCAATTTTGAATGATTATTATTTAGAAATTAATACTCTCTAACCAGGTGTGATCTGTTTAATGAGTTTGCTCCAAGCAGGAGGTATTTATACCCTTATCAGAAGAACAATTTTATTAATTTTATTAATTTCTTTAATTTTTTTATTCTTTTTTTTTAATTTGATATATATCTCATATAATATATCCCAAATTATAATAAAAGATATATTTCTAATATAAGGTTAAACAATTTAAGTGATTGTGTTGGCAGCTGCTTCATGTCCCGCATTAAAAAGATAATTATATTACTATAGTCGAGAACGGATATAGGCCATTTCAGACTGTTACTGGTTTGTAGTGTAAAGTTCAAATAAAGTGGATGTAAGCAATTATAGGCAACAATACAGCCGTCAACAATGTGAAAAATCCATATCGTATAATCCGCTATAAAAGACCCAGGCAAGCAAAATATAAAACTATTCAATTCAGAAAACTTACAATTTACGAAAAAACAAATATGAAAGGCATAAACTAACGACAAAAAATGAACTACAGGTTCCTCCTGATGTGGGACAGGCACATAAAGAATGTGACGGTGTTAAACATATCAGTGAGCTCTCAACCCTCCTCAACCTGAGACAACGAGGCAACAGCACAACCCAAGAAACAAACTATACAAATCAATTGAAAAAGGCTTAACTCATTAGATCGATAAAAAGCAGAAAAACATCAAACATCAACACAGACCGGACATGGCAATATATTTATCCATCCTTTGTCCTTTACAACAAAACGGACACAAAGTACAGATGTGAGAATCCTTACAGTTCCCAACAGCTTGTTCAAAGCCAACGACAACAGTATTCCATGACTTAATAATTTACCAGTATTACATAGAAAACTTTCATTGAAATCCAAACCTTTATTATAAACACGAGCATAACGAACGAGTTATAATTTATAAACACCGTAAAACGGTGCCGGAGGAACATGCCCGTTCAAAAAAGGAAATAAACAATAGGGAAAGAAAATCCTCTCTATTGTCGTAAGTTTTTGCATAGAGTTTCTGATGAAAAACGGAAATATCTAAACATAGGAAATGACACTTATTGCTATTAATATAACTTCAGCAGTATATTTAGAAAATGTTTGATTATTTCGATGCCGATAGGAATATCTACAATCTGTTGATAAACTTTATTGGCGAAACGTACATAAATGTTATCAAGGAAAAAACTTATGAAAAATGAAAAATATAAAACTTTTTTGTTTGGTCATCACGATAATCGATTGCTGTTTACATGTAACATCCATTGACAAATCAAATGCATATTATCACCAGCCCAATAGTCAGCACTTCTTGTTGAAATTAATATCAATTATATGGTCATTTTGATAAATTTTGCTGATTGCCAAGTTATGAATTATTCGAAATACCAAGGATTTTCCTAAAACCCAGGCATAGACAATCTTAGCCGTATTTGGCAAAACTTTTTGGGATTTTGGGTCATCAATGCTTTGTTCTTGTTTGGCTTTCTACCTATTTTGATCTGAGCGTCACTGGTGATTCTTATGTAGAAGAAACGCGCGTCTGACGTATTAAATTATAAGCCTGGTACCTTTGATTACTAATTAATGACGAGAATATCTTCATACGATATTAATATGAACCTTGCTCCTTGCTGTGTTTAAGACCGATTCACTGAGGCAGATTTTAACGCACTAGGCAATGAGGGAACACACAGTCACCATGAATTAAGGCATCCCACAACATTCCCGATCCCAAAAAAAATCAATGGCACTACGATAGAAAAATAAAAGAATACGAGGCATCCATTCAAGACACAAAATCAGTACATGCACAGCAAAACACACACAAAAAACAAAGGAACAGCGCTTGTATTGCTGTTCTGCATCTCAAAGTCATAGTGCGACATTCAACTATGTTCCTTTTCATTGAAGTTAGTTAAATTACATAAATGTATATGTATATATACTCTTGTTTTATTTGGCGCTACGACGAATATGCTATCAAATACACTGAAATTAAACTTCATCAATGCAAGATTTTCAAAAATTACGAATACATCCTAATGAACAAAGATAATTATAAAACAATAGAATTATTTAAATTCCAAAGAAAAATTATTTAATTTACAAGGAAAACACAAAAATACAACATAATATTTTTATCATTATTTGGTTCCCGTGGCCGCTTTCCTGACATATCTGTACGTTATCGTTTTAAAGTTGGTATTTTACTAGATCGAAACTGGCGAAATATATTTTAAATAGATTTTTTTTTGGTTGGTTATCTCGACTTTGAACCTTTTTCAGTGATCGTCATATGCAAAACAAGATCAATTCAGGGTCATCAAGGGAAAACATAAATCGTACCAGGGTTATTAATCGTTACAACTAAAACTAGAATACAAATGTCCTTTCATTTATAATTAAAGAAAAAGTATCAGCCATTATCATAATAGTATATTTACTGTTTATGTTGACGTTATAGATAAAGCATATTCTAAGGTTTTTCTTGTCGTAGAACCCACTGAGGGTTGTCAGTATTGATCAAATGAAAGATTGACCGTAGGGAGGTCTTTCTTTTTGCAATCCTGACACCCCGAGGTGTGTTGTACGACATGACAACCTTAAAATATGCATTATCTGACTTATATACCGTCAAAGTAAAAACAAATATATAAAGATTTGCAAATTTAGCATCCTATTTTACCTCAGTAAAATGGGAAATTTCTTTCTAATGCGTTCAGGTTTAATACACCCTGCTGCTCATTTAGAATATGAAATAAAACTCACTAATTATTCTTGATATAAGGCTTTAAAAAAAATATTATCCATACACAATAAAAAGATTACTGTACCTGCATGAAGTAATACACAAATGCATTGTTACAATCCGATTACGGTGTATGAAAAATACAAGACACTTTGTAAGTAAGTTGTTGTACCAACTTAGTTTATGGAAAGGGGGTTGCTATATTGCTTTTTTTCTATATGTAATGACAATTCTGTCGCGGAAAAATGATTTTTTTTCAACAATTTAATTTTAATTGATTCAAATGAAATATTTTATTTCAATAGCAATACGTTTTTAACAGATAATCAGAATACAATTCTATACCCTCCCCCTCCCCCGATCCTATTGTGAGGTACATGGATATTATTGAATAGAATATTTTATCAGTTGATCATTTGATAGAGTAAAAGGTATACATAAATGTAAAAATGTTAAGAACTTACACGAAGGGAGCACGAAATCGTGATACATGTACATGTAACATTAAAACGAATCAATACATGTGGGTCACTGTATGATGTCCTATTCAGTGGGTTTCAATAAGATTTTCAAAATCTTACACACGAATATGTTAAATCTGGATTTTTTTAAATGTTATAAAAGTTTTACATTAAAATTCATCTCACATAGTTATATGATAATGTCTGTATTGTAGCGACAAATTAACAAAACTTCACATTATTTGTTTCTAAGATTAGAATGCAGGCAATGACGATTTTTGTTACACCTATCATAGATTAAACTTTAAAAAAATAAGTTCCCAACTCGGCAAAAAAAAGCGACGAATATAATTTATAAGTTAATTATAGTGTGCATTTTTATCAGGAGAAAAATGACCTCACACAGGGAATTTTTTAATGCCTTGGAGCATATTTCATTTAAAAATGATATTGTCCGGGTTGATTTTTCGAAAGAATGACCTATCGTTCTGAAAGAAAATATCTCCATATAGTTATATAATATAAAGTAAATCACCGTCGGTGCTTATATTATATGAGTTATATCATAATAGAATTTTTTTTTAAATGAAAGATCTTGCATAAACGTACACATTAAAATTATAATACCTGATAAAGATGTTTCAACGAAAAGTAAATTCAAAACAAAATTCCATAAATATATATTCATCATGCAGAGATGACCAGAGTTAAATTTCCGTTTTAATCAGTTATACATTGAAATTCCTTTACTTTAATATAACAAAAGATGTCGAAATAAAAGTCTACACAAGCATGATCACATGAGTGACTTAAAAGAAAAGAATACATTTGTAGTATTTGTTTTCATACATATCCTATTGTTTGGAAAGAAAAATAGGACAGATATATCTCTAACAACTTAGCATGTACGAGGGAAGATGGAAACGATAATACGACTTCCTTGTGCAACGACTATTAACGCGTCCTTGTATATTTTGTAAGTTGAACGCATGGACAGCTTTTAAACTTTAGTAAGTGAAACAAAAAACCGATTATTAGTTGTTTATTGGTTGTTGTTTTTTTGTGGGGTTTTTTTTTTTTTTTGGGGGGGGGGTCTTTTCTGTTTTAGTAGTTTTATTTTGCCTAGTATATTTTACAGAGCCTGAGGTTTTTAACCTAAAACGTAAAGATAAAATCAAGATTTCGAATCTAACTTTAGCATGAAGTAAAGTACTAGTACTCTATGATTTGTTCCATAAACAGTACCATTATCTTTCATGTGAACTAGAAAAATTGTCGTTATAAAATATTTTTAACATTGCACACCCAACTTTCAATACATATTATATGCGCTTTTGTGTTTCTATAATTATTCATAAAAAATCATTTGAAAACAATCATTGACATGTTTTGTATTGCTAGTAAAGAAGGAAACCATAAAACGACAGTCAATATAGCAAATGATGACATTGGAAGAACCAGTAGTATAGCAAATGAGTAAAACGATCATTGTTTATCCCTATTCGTCACAAAACATTTTATTGTATATAAGATAATAACCATCACCGGAAGTAAACCAATAAAATGTTCATCCCTTTGCTATCCTGTTAACAAGCTTTAGTAACCATGTCACCCCATGTTGTCCAAAATATTTTATAGAAACACCAAATACAGAAAGAATATGACTCCCTTTTTCGTATGGAACCGGATGTGACGTACCTTGATTAGATGGTATTACAACTGAACAGCAAACGAAATGTGTATTTGATATGATTGTGAATGAGCGGAGTCTTCAAATGAAACAAATTTACCTCTACTTGTTTGCTTTTCCGTTTTAAATGTTTACAAGACAGACTTCATACAAAAACTCATATTCATGAAACCAATAAGAAAAGAATCCTTCAAATTCACTTTCCACTATATGGATGCTTTTTTTTCAATGAACAATTCAACGTTTGATTACAATGTTAATATCGCCTGGTCAATAATATTGAAATAGGCAATATCAGATAGAGTCTAGTCTCGCTAGCTGGTGGCTCATAAAGCTTAATTACCTGAAGAAATTGACAATAAGGTTCGTTTTAGAATTGAGTTTTCGAAAAAAAAAAGAGAAGATTTCAAATTCCCCGTTGTTAACATTCGATTTCTGTGGCACAATTATTAGTTATAAAATATGTATCTCATTGTAAATACCGTCCATATTCATTGGCTTGCGTTTCCCTGTTGTGTTTTTTTTTTCATAGTTGGCCCCTGCTTAGTTGTTTAATTGTAAGGAAATTATTGAATCAATGATTCCAAGTAGTAAAGTTGGAGTCATCTTTTCGCAAATTTTAAGGACGAGTCATGTTTGTACCGCGATAAAGTCCACCATATCTCTTTTTACAAGCGTGTAATTCTACTCATTGTTTGATTTACATTGACCATTTTAAAATCATATTTACAACACTTGAACTGTATAGTTACATCGCATTATATTTTACACGTGATTATTAGGATTATAAAATGCTAAGAACCTCTGAATAAGCAATATGATTAAACATATATACACCAAAATGAACATTCTCTTACGTATCTCAAATCAAAATGTCCAGTTCAATTAATGTTACAGATCAGTTGTGGTTAATTGGAGTAAACATCTACTTATTACTCAATTGTTTGATTGTTTCACCAGGGTCTCGTTCCTCAGTAAAAGGTGCGATAGGTTCCACATACTTTAACTTCATGGAAATGTCTTATTTATGGGACATGAGAGCTTCTAAAAAGAATCCGCTTTCACGAAAAACTATGTTTCCTTGATTGATCACTTGTATTAAGGTTCTCAACGTTTAAATAAAAAAGCAAGTACTTAACCAATTCAAACAGCTCAATACAAACATGACAAATCCTAAGACACAATTCTCCTTTTCTTGTAGCAGCCTGTATTTTTTTATTTGTTTAAATAAAATCGAGTTCTTAAGCAATCCAAACATCTCAATAGTATCTCTATGACACAATCTTCTAGTTTTGCCATTCTTATATAGCTATATGAACACCTGAAGCAAAATGACTTTTCGGTGTGCTAAAATGTAATTGCCCAGTTCCATTGTTTCGATTTAGCAACATAAAAACAAAAGATTGACCATAAGTGATAATTGATATATGTCAAGGAAAACAATTGTTTTCATGGAATGTCTAACCGTAGTTTCAGATTTGATCTCTTCCTGAATTCGATCGATATATAAAAGCGGGTGACTATTTGTCTTGGCCTTAATACGTGGAATGATGTCCATACATACTGTTGGTGACCTTCTGCTGTTGTTTTTTTTTTTCTATGGTCGGGTTGTTGTCTCATTCCCCATTTCCATTCTCAATGTTATTAATGTTTTCATGGTCATCGGCTTCAACCCATCTATGTTATCATTATTTTTATCTTATGTATACCATTTAAGGATAGAGTTCCACAATAGACTAGCTATACGAGGTTGGCATTCATGTATTTCTGTTTAGACAGTTGACAGAATACATGTCCATAAACGGTTTTACAAAAGTACGAAACATATTGTCATATTAGTTAGTGCTAAGAGAATCTTAGTCTATACTACTGTTATCTGTTACTTAGTAATAGCAATAATACGAATAGTTTGGCTGGCGTCTAATATATTGGTTAAAGTGTCAGAGAATATATAAGAGAAATGCATATATTTCAAAGCATTTGGTTATGACGAATTATCCAAGTTAGACTTAAATATTGCTGAAATATTAACAAACAACTAATACATAATGAGTATTTGAACTCCTGTTGTTGTCAACATTATCCATGGCTACTGTTGTAAAACCAACCAGCAATATATTCGCAAAAGGATCCACATAAACAATACTGAATGTTTCATAGATTGAATCGTTTAGTACAGTCACTGTAGATAGATAGACAATTGGGTCATACATAAACGACCAATGTAAACTGTACTTTTAGTCATTTAGCACCTCCTTTACTGGTCCTAGCATCACGTGGAAGGGTCATATACATTAAGAAATGTTTCTAGTTGAGTTGAAATTACTATTTTAGAAGAATAAAACATTAGTAATTTCGAATTGGATAGCGTCGTATTTGTCTCAATGTCATATTTGGAGTGCAACTCAATATTAGCCCAAAACGATAATCAAGTACACATGTAATGTGTCTGGTGACTGTTGGAAAGACATTTGCGTACATTGTGCCTTTTGAACTATATGTATGTGCAGCTTATTCACATATCGTTGTCATATAAGCAGATTGTTGTGGTCGCCTGTATACTTGCAGCCACTTTATAATAATAAAACAGAAGAAGTAAGCAACTGTCATGATAATTTTAGGCGAATCATCATATTACTGAAATTTTGTTTAGGTTAGTATTATGTCTTCTTCCACATAATCATAAAGAAAACTGTTCGAGCCGAGAAGTTTTCATTTTAGTTAAGTCTAGCTTAAATATTGGAATAACGCCAGTATCTACCCGTGATCCCTTGTTGTAGAACACATTTCTACAAGAATGGTACCGTACTTACGGTTTCTATACTGTCTTCAGAAATCTTTTCATGTTATTTTGCTAAACTATAAAAAAAAAAAAAAAAAAAAAAAGGGGGAGGCAAACATTTGTTATCATAGGGCACTAGGTATTACCGATAGTTCCTCAAAACATAACACGTTGTAACATAACATAAGGTATATGTGTTGAATTTGATATTTTATGGCCGCCATTTTGAATTTACAACATTTCACTAGGTAATATTGTTCGAAGCATCCAGCATCTAACTTTCATTTCAAAAGTGAATTTATATAAGTGATATTTGTTGACTTTGATATTTTATGGCCGCCAACTTGAAAAAAGCCGCCATATTGAAATTGCAAGTTGGGTCCATAGGTAATATTTTTTGAAACACCTAAAACTACTATCATGCCCAATTTGGTGCTTTTATCATCAAACTCACAATTGTTTCACCAATCTGCTGGACTTTTTGCAGAAACATGTCTCCGACTTGTCGTGTTATAATCCTGTCCTTTTTCACTTAATTAATGACATTTTAAAACTCCCTTTCTGATCAGATTTGACTTGCTTGAACAATACGACCGGTTCAGCACCAGTTGTTGTTTTATTTGATCTTTTCTTCCTTCTATTTTTTAAGGGGGGGATAGGTTTTGTTTTACCTAGTCTTGGATTTTCTGTGTAGTGATTTTTGTTGCTAACTTGATATCTTTGTCGTTTATTTTAATTAAGAGAATGGTTATGTCGGTTTTTATTATATTTTTTCTATCCAATGTCACTTCAGTGATAAATTCTCTTTCTTTTTATAAGAGAACGTCATCTGCAATGGTATCAACACGCCAATTTCAATTATCTATATTCTCTTGTAATTTTTACTTGGCGGTATAAAATGCATCTTTCATCATTAATTTATTTTTTATCATATGAGCACAAGGGACGCAGATATACGTCGACAAAGTAAATAAAAAAGCAATTTAAGATCGAAACATTTGGACGCAGTAAAAATCCCGTATGTATAGTTAAAACAAACTTTCAAGTAAACAAAAAGCCATGTGTGTTCGTTACGGCAGAACAATCAGCTAACAATAGTGTAATAGTATGGTGTTAATACCATACAGAGGTGTAATGCCGTACAAATTTGCGTTCGCTGCACATGAAGTCGACAGAGTCAAATAGTAAAAAGTAATTTCAGTACGACATCGACATCAATGATTAATACCTCCTTCAGTCTCAACCTCAACAACACAAAAAGCCGCCAAATATCGTTCCATTACAACTGCAACCAATCTATCAGTGCATTAACTTTTTCACTTACTTCAATTGAAAACGTTATGACTAATGTGTGTAATAATTATATATATGTATGGCCTTATCACCAACCGGGAACGAAGAGGATAAAATTTTATATACAACTTAGGTTCGTTTAATTATATCTGAAAATTGAAACGCAAAATGGCGACGTTTTGTGGTATTTTTTCACCTAATACACCACTTTGATTGATGTATACCGTTTAAACGTAATCGGTGACCCATAATTACTTTACATCACTAAAACAAAAATTGTTTTGCCAAACACATCAATTATATGTTTTTAAAGAAAAATCCATGCATTAAAAATTGGATATTTTATAAATTTCCGACAAATGAAAGAAAGTTTCGCCGATTTTTACATATAAATGTTCATCTTTTTTGAAAAAATTAAATCAGAAATATTTCAGATAACGATAATATTTTTATTCGATTTTGAAAGTTCAACAGCAATTTTTTTTTAAATCTGTGTTAAAGCCCAGTTACTGTAACTTGACCCCTATAGATATAAGAAGATATGTTATGAATGCCAATGTGACAACTCTCTATCCAAGTCATAATTTGTAAAAGTAAACCAGTATTGGGCAGGTGGGATTAAACGTTTTTAGTGGTACCAACCTTCACCCTTACCTGAAAATATTGTGTTACATCACAACATAGATAGACACACTATCAAATATATATTGAAACTCAATCAAAGCACATATTAACACAAACAAATGAATATACACTGAACGAATTAATTTGATCTATGACACAATGTAAATACAAAGTCAATAAAATAAGGGATAATATAGTTGAACAGTTTCAGAAAATCAACCTTAATTTTGAACAAAATGCTGACAAAAAGAATAGTGTACACACGTCAGGTAAATGTCATACTAAACAATAATCAAAACTGGTCATGTTGGCATATATTGAAAATCGAGAGAAGAGATATAACTTTTAATAAGTAATCATAAAATAACAAAAAGAGCATTACATATTGTATCAGCAGGTCAAATTAACAAAAAAAGTACGATTTGAGAGTACTCACAGTTACTGAAAGCTAGTTAAAAGGAAAAAAATGATAATTAAAAATCGTGCATCAGAGACTAGAATCAATTAAACACATCCAAGGGATTTATTATTATAACGTTATAGACAGTCAAAGAAGACATGACTGATGCAATGACAAAAGTAAAAGTGTCGGCAGGCAGTATGGTAATTAGGAGCTAACCTCTTTATAAAAAATGGACGTGAGTGTACATTTATTTATCTTAATAAAAAAGAATACAAATTTAGTGATGTTTGAGTTTGCTGATGACAAATTCGAGATCTAATTATAACATTGGTAAGATAACCTTTACAAATAAGTTTGTTTAAAGATTTAATGAGTTTACACGGATCACATAATGAAGTACAACATCACCGTAGAATTTAGGATCTGAAATTCCGTTTTAATAAGTTATCTACATTTTGTACAGTCAAAATTTTGTATCTATGAAAGAATTTAGTAAAAGTTTTTAGTCATTTATGGTAACGAAATTTCTGACTGAATATATTACCAGTGATACATTGATTACATTAATTAAAATATATGACATCACTACACACATAGGCATAACGAACGAGTTGGGATATATAAACAACGTATGATGAAGCCAAAGGAACTTCGCCGTCTGAAAAAGGAAAATTATCAATAGGGAAAGAAAAATCTGGTTTTTTTGTCGTAAATTTTGTTATGGAGTTTCCCTTGAAAAGTTGAAATATCTTAATATTGAAAAGGCAAACTACTGCTTTTTATGTTAGATTTGGTGAGAGTAAGTTCCTTTTGGATAAATTTTGGTAGTATTTTAGAGAACTCTAGATAATTTAACCAACAAGTATCATCAAGATAACGGTAGGTATTGTTGAATGTATCAACCAAATGTAACAAGGACGTGTCTTTCATGAGTTTGGTCATACATTAAGATTCAGAGCAATACTGGAATAAATCTGCTATTAAAGGGACACAGTAAGTGCCAATAGTAATAAATACTACCTGTCGATAAACTTTATACGCCGAAACGTACATATATGTTATCCAGGAGAAAATTAAAAGCTTTAATCATATCTTCACATTTCCAGTAAGTGTATTTACCAGACTTTTCTTATTCGTTACAGAAAAAAGGCAAACAAATTTTACTTGCATGTTATATACATATACACATTCATGGATCTACAATCTGTCGATACCTGTATCTTAGCATTGCACTAGGTCATGTCTTTCTCTGACTGCTTTTTGACGTCTTTACACGAAATCCATTAGTTGTTGGGTGTGTACGGATTGGTAATTTAATCTTAGATGCATGATTTTTTTATTTGTTGTTAAAGGCTTTGTACTAGCTGTCAGTTAACTGCGAGTACTCTCAGATCTGTACCGAGTGTCTTTTTGTTGTTGGGATATACAAGTACCCTTCCGCGTCCGCTTGTATTTTTGTCCATCTGATGAGTTAAGCCTTGTTATACCACTGTCCCAGTTTAGGGGGAGGATTGGGATCCCGCTAACATGTTTAACCCTGCCATATTCTGTATGTATGTGCCTGTCCCAAGTCAGAAGCCTGTATTTCGGTGGTATTCGTTTGTTTATGTGTTACATATAAGGCCGTTAGTTTTCTCGTTTGAATTCTTTTACATTTTCATTTGAGGGCCTTTTATAGCTGACTATGCGGTGTGGGCTTTGCTCATTGTTGAAGGCCGTACGGTGACATATAGTTATTAATTTCTGTGTTATTTTGGTCTCTTGTGGAGAGTTGTCTCATTGGCAATCATACCACATCTTCTTTTTTATATCTAAACGAGTTACAGCACATACATTTGCAATGAGATTGTAAACAAACATTCAATTAAATCTAAAAAAAAAAAATCTTAATATGAAAATGTAGTGAAGAGAATGGAAAAATCATATCTGTTATCAGAATTAAAAGGACCATCAAAAATATCTATTTTACCGGAAATCTCTAAAGATTTTTTTTAAACCGCACAAATAAATAATACCTTTATACAAAGGTAAATAACAATTTCTTTGATAGCAGTACGAATGTAGTTAGAAGCGCTGAAAGATTAGTAGTAAATGAAGAAAGGCAACAATAGTATACCACCGTTCAAAACTCAAAAACCGATTGAGAGAAAATAAATCCGGTTTACAGATTAAATCCAAGGGAAATATATCAACTATAAGAGGAAAACAATGAAACAACAGAAACATTGATGTGCAACAAAAAACAAACGACGACGCAACACACAGAAACGAATTCTGAGATAACATCTCCAACATTCCTGACTTGGTACAGGACATTTTAAGAAGAAATGTTGGATTGAACCTGATATTGTAGGTAGTCAAACCTCGCGCGTTTATGGTAATGTTAAATATACATGTACCACTAAAATGACAACGTTATATGACAGTAATACAGTACAAATGAATACAAGAACGTTCAGGACGGAGAAATACACAAATAAATAAAACAATAGTACATTTCTAAATGCTAATCACAGAATAACAACAAACACGTGAAACAACCTAGGACAGCACAAAAAAACCGCACAACAGAACCATGAACTATCCGTCATACGACCGTATCAACGCCACAAAAAAGACGTCAAAGGTAACTTCCAAGTTCACACTTACAAGATGCGGAGATGAAATGGAATTTAAATAGTAGATTGTGCAATTTGGGAACCAGTACATAGAGGGCACTTTCAAATGTTCGGAAGAGGCTTTAAGCTGGGTAGTTGCAGTGATATGCTTGTTTACAATGTGATTCTCTTTGGCGCATACGGACCTGAAGTAGCAGAATTGATAATTTCGTTTTAGAGAACGTCCATGTAGTATATACGTCAAACCACCACTACATTATTGACTGCTGTGTCTGCCGGTACGAACACAAATCGTGTTTTTCTGAATTTCTGATATGACATTGAAAATTCGAAGTTATTGAACTTTATTCTTTAAAAAACGACTGGAGTATCATGCGTACATGGTGCAGCTGTTCATTACAATAGGCAGACAGAGCGTTTTAATGACCTTAGGACACTGTTTAAAATCTTAAATAGATGGAAGACGATATGTAGGCCCTTCGTAAGAACAGTTTTGACCTAACGGTGTTTGACGATACTAGATATCTTGTAATAACATGACCATAAGGAACATATCTAAACTATATGTTTCGCAGTCTCAAATGCAAGAAACAATTGAAATAAATAAAGACATTTTAATTAAATCTTTAATGTTTGGGTATAGAATGCTTCTGTTGCATTCTCGTTTGAAAAATTTCTTAAATTTTGTCTCGGGCCCTTTACAGCAGCCTCAATGGTATAGGTTTTCTCGTTGTTACAGCTCGAATGTTGACCTATTACCGCTGATATCAACATCCTTTGACTTCTAGTGGATTTTTTTTTTCATTAGCAATCCTACCACATCTGCTTATTTTTATAAACTACAGTTATAAGACTATGTCTCTTTCTTTCAATTCAAACTTGAAAGTGTGTACTATCTTATAAGATATTGCTTCAATACTAAGAATAAATTAAGGCTATTGTTTCACCTAAAATGAATAGTTAATTTACTGTAATATAAAAAAATTATGTGTTTGACATTGTCTTACTTCATATACACTGCAAGTTCAAATACTAAATATTGTCAAGTTATTCGAGTGTTAAGCTCTTTTCAGATCAATGCAATTCTTAACTGATTTTCTTATCATTTTTAATTTCAGGTCAATTAAAGTCTATACATCTAGGTAAATGCTGAAGGTTTTAATTCCAAGTTTACATATATAGCCTTTTCTTTTTGTTGCTTTTCCTCTTCTGAAATAAAAATAAAGATTTTTTTTCTAAATATATTTACTAATTATTCTTTGATTGCAGCAATTACAAAATCCTCGTTGTATATAATTATGCATAGCATAGTTATCTCTTTTATATGTTTAGACATTCAAACTTTAAGTTGTGAAAACAATATTTTTAGAAAAGGCGGAAGATACAAAAAGTGTATTCAAACTCATAAGAAAAAAACACACTAATGGCCGATATTCGGTGGTTCTGATTTTGTACTAAAATTACAAAATAGTTGATATACAACTTGAAAATTGCACTTTATTGTTATCTAAAGATATTTACGAAATAGTTGACATAATTCTTAATAAGTAGAACAAGACGTCTATGTATGCAAGCTATCACTATTGTATTACTGAATAGTTTTTCATTTGTGAGTTTTCTTAATTTATGATGAGAATTAAGTTCATTCAAGATTCAAGAGGTAAACATTTTGCATATAAGAAGAAACGCATATCTATATATATCACAGATAAGAATAACAAAATTGGATTCTGTTTATTGACACTTTTCATTTCCTTAAAAAGAAATAGAAGGTAATGTAATCGATTAACTTGATTAATAAAAAAAAACAGATGTAGGTGCAAATTGACTCCGTTATATCACAAAGCCGCTATATAATCACAACGTTTTTCAAAATTCAAAATTAAGTATATAATTAAGAACATTCATTGATATAATGTTAAAATTGTGTTATCATTGTTTTGTTTTTTAGACTTGTGTTTGCTTTTTTGTTCTGCTTGGTGTTGCATGTTCTTTTACATGTATTCATGTTATCCTTCAGTGCGATAAAAAGAAAGAAAAGGGTTTAGATTTTAGAAAAACATTGAACGAGCCATACTTTCATGAAACAACCAGTGGCCTTGTCTCTGATTGTGTTATGCCCAGTTTTATTGTCGTTCTGTAACTTGCATTTAGATCATTGCAATGCCTTTTTGTGAGTTAGAGCTTAGTGTACTTTTTTTATCTTCTGTTAAGAATTATATAAACTCTCCATGGATTGTCGAAGATACCAGGCTTACAATTGTGTACACCAGACGCGCTACTCGTCTGCTTTAAACTTATACATGTGATATGAAGAGATGGAATAATTAGCTTGAAGGTAAAAGGAAATGCAAATTCGCAGAGCTTTCAATCCAAAAATTAAAAACAAGTGAAGTAAAGAATATCATTCGAATCACCAGTGTTACCGGAAATTTCTCAATCATTGATGTTACGCCTGTATAATCACATCTTCATTTGAATCATTGCATAATTTGGCCTTAAACCTTATATATATCATCATCATTTTAACATCCCATTTAAACATTGTTTAGATGAAAATACGTCTGGTTTGAAATATAATTAAAGTTTTTGATCTGCCATCTAGTCATGAATTAAAGGTTTTACTGCCCGCAATACTTGCATGTACTCATCCTGGCTTTAGCGTTGCTTGGTTGCTATGTTATAGTAATTGTGCCTTGCATGATAAAAACATAAGGGACGCCTCGGGGTGCGGGGGTTTCTCGTTACATTGAAGACCCATTGGTGGCCTTCGGCTGTTGTTTGCTCTATGGTCGGGTTGTTGTCGCTTTGACATATTCTCCATTTTCATCCTCAAATTTATGAACAACAATATAAAAGTGAACATCATAAATTGCATGTATCAAACCATGTGCAAATCGTGCGGCCAATACATGTTTGTGTTATTTGCAGGATTTTTACGTGTGCTTTTCATAATTTTCTCTTTGGTGGGGTTGTTGTCTCTGACACATTCCCGTTTCCATTCTCAATTTTATAATGATTTGCTTGTACATTTATCGTGTGTTACCATGTATACTAAGCTAAATGTTTGACATTGTGTGTTAAACAGATGACATTCAACAATCTATGATTTCATTATGGACGTTTTTATTGGTGAATACAGATATATTGCGAATTGGACGCAACTTACCTAGTACTTCAATGCTTCTATACTACCTTAAGGCATCCGATTAATTCAATATTGATACTTTACAACAGTAGCTATTGTATCTGTGCAGATCAATTCACTGTAGCATGATTGATGTGAAGAATAAAATTTCCGAATTTCGAGGCTAATTCAAAAATGGAAAAATCATACAAATTGACAAAATCAAACTGTATCAATCAACGATACAAGCATTCAAACTTGTTCATTACAAAATTAGAATATAGGGAATACACATATTTCATATTTAAACCCGTTACCTTTTTCTGATATTTTCATATTTTGGTAGACATGATCAGGTTGTTTGCTACGCACATCCCAAATTTCTTCGTAAGTGTTTAAGCTAGAACAGAAAAATGATAATTCCCATTATTTGAATGTGATAAATGTTTTGTCACAATCTTAAAAATATCTGAATGGTATGCCGTAGAATAACTGTCAAATATGTTAGGGAACATTATCAACATGACCAAGGTAAATAATAAACGCTGATCCGGAAAAGACCTATCCAAACTCTCCCTCAAACAATAACGATTTTTTAAAAGATGAACTTTTTTAATGTTGACTTTAAATGAATATAATGGATATATGTTTCAAGTCCGTCCTGATCGTATAGTTTTTCAAATCTTCCCATTCTAAATCATGCTTGGCTTTCAAATATTTGGTTGTGGTATTTCCTGATGAATGTACAATTAGAAACGCTTTGGACATATGAAATGTATAAGGTAGCGTTTTATTTACTTCTTGTATACTGCGGAATGCAAAAAAACAACTTTTTGAGGATATTTGATTTCGTAGTTTTGTCAATCTCTGCATAAAAAAAAAACTATTCCAGATTTGTAGTTCATTGAACATTTGAATTTTGGTTCACCTGTATCTACGAAACCAACGAAAATTGTATCCAACGAATAATAAAGAATCCACAGTATATGAAGAACAACAACACATATGATTGAATACCTTCCATCATTCTTCTTTTTCTTGTTTTCGACATCTGAAAAACACGAGAACATCTAATAAGTTCTATTTTTTTTTTCTTTTGTTTATACAAAACGTTGAAGAGCTAATAAAACCAAAAAGGGGAAATGTACACAATAATTATAGCTAGGCAAGAGTGAAATGCATTCCGTGTTTAAAAATATTTCAAAATTTCAATAAAACAGTCTATACATTTTCATGCTACAGAAAGTTTTGATAACGTTAACAGCACAAACTTCACCACAGGATTAACGATTTTGAAAATTCTGGTGTCCAAACTTTTAAAATAGCAAATGCAATAAACAATGTTGAATAAACAAAAACTTCAAAATAAAGCCATGTTCGGTTTTTATTTAAACTCTGCAAATTCCGTTTCGAAACAGTTATGAAATAAATAATCCGTCCTCAACGGCATTTGACATCACCAATCTTTAACAAAGACATTGTATTTATCTTTTATTAGCTGTCATGTGCTATCTTATTAGTACCATATTTTTTTCAATTTTAATGGCTCTGTTATTAAACAATTTCTGTATTTTAAGATTTTGTTTGAGATTGAGAAACGACATTGAACATGTTTAAGCCCTTGAGAAAGCGTCTGTGTCCAATTTGTTCATCGTTCTAATTGGCGTCAATTGCAAAGGTTCTTGTCCGATTAGTTGTTTGATACAATCGTTGTTCAGACTAACGGTGCATTTCTTTTTAACAAAAACGATGCAAACGGCTAAGCGCGCACATATTTTGATCATTTGTTTCTAACATACGTTCGCAAAGTTTACATAAACTTTGACAAACTATGCACTCGCTAAAAATGCGTCTACAGTTTGTCGTTCACCGTTTGTTTGAACAAACGCTACATTTGCTTCTAACTTCACCCTGATTAAAAGATGTATTTGTTTCTACGTGTGTAAAAAGTTTGTTTACCAACAACATGTGCATGCATTGTTGAAAGTTCAAACAGGATCAGAAAACATTGATTAAACGATGTATTTGTTTCTACTTTTGTAGTGTTTAGAATACAACAACAAACGCCACACAACGTTTACAAAATTTTGGTTAGAAAGAAATGCACTCTAAAGCGTATAATTCTTCTGAATCTTTTATTACAACTAGTTCAGTTATTCAAACTTAATTACTTTATACTTTCAATATGTTCAAATGTAATCGTTATTTTTGGCAACTGTCAACATTCAACATTTTGTCTAATTATGTTGATAAGTTTTATTAAGAAAAATGGTGTGGTATAATTACAAATAAGGCAACTCTTCACAAGAGACCACACGAGACAGACGTTTTGACTTTTTTAAGCTTTAACTAACGCAAATCGCAGAAGTTATATCCGTCTCGATTGTATTTAATAGCATAATACTCGTGTATCGCCTTTTTAATTGACTTCTTACGGTTTGCCGGACTATTTTATACTTTCAAATCACTTTTTTACCTGTTAACTGTGTCTGATATTAGCTCAATTAATATAATTATCCCTGTCTAATTTCAATTCAAACTGTAAATAATGTTTTACCACAGAAAATTAGGGTTGTTCGTTTCAATTGTATCAGCTTCTTACCCGATTCAATAAGTTGTATGTCATTATATAAATGTTGGTCTGCCTCTGACGTGTTTCTAAACATTGAAGAAAAATATAATGAACAGAAACAATTAGTAAGCGCGCGTTTAAGTTTTAAATTTATAAATTAAATATCTATTATTATATATCATTATAATTAACTTTATCAACACTCATGAAAGACTTATATTTTGTAACGTCATTATCGCGTTATTTTAAGCAGGACTTACTAGTGGCGCTCAAATACAAAAAATGTCTGTATGTATGCACGCATATCAATTATAATGTGTGTTTTTTTTCTCTCCAGTTAATATTAAACAGAAAGATACAGTTCAAAGACATCCACTTGAATTTGATTGTTTTTATAAAAAGCAGTCATATCAAATGAAATCCATCACTTAGTGCATTTGCGTTTAAGATTTTGGCATTTGTTTAAGGACTTTACGTTTTGTGATTTGATTTGAGTTTGGTAGTTTTTTTTTAACCTTTAACAGAATCAGAACGAGCAGGAAATGTTGGCAGAATATCTTGTCATCTGTTGTTAACATACTTGTTTGCTTAATAGTTTAGTGTCTTTCTCACTCGTTGTCATGTATACCAAATCAAGTTCGTTTTATTGCATCCTACCCAGACTATATGCGTTATGAGAGTTTAAGTAAATTATCATCCTGCAATAATTAGATATTTTCCTTCTATTACAATTTTCTTTAGAAAATGCTAATTGAAGTCAGGTATGTAGTAGTTTTTAGCAGTCGTGTTGTTGGTTTAATATCATAGTCGACCATTTGATTTCGTCAGGTTTTATAGACTAACCCCTTTGTTTACATTCATCTTAGAATTTGGTAATTTTGCTTATAACATTTTACAAACATAAAGTCATTCAATAAGTTTCTCGTACACAATTGACAATTAAAAACCTTAAACAAGAATGTGTCCTCAGTACACGAATGCCCCACTCGCACTATCATTTTCTATGTTCAGTGGACCGTGAAATTGGGGTAAAATCTCTAATTTGGCATTAAAATTAGAAAGATCATATCATAGGGAACAAGTGTACCAAGTTTGAAGTCGATTAGACTTCAACTTCATCAACAACTACCTCGACCAAAAACTTTAACCTGAAGCGGGACAGACGGACGAACGAACGAACGGACGAACGAACGAACGGACGGACGGACGAACGAACGAACGAACGAACGGACGCACAGACCAGAAAACATAATGCCCCTCTACTATCGTAGGTGGGGCATAAAAACAAAACAAAATATGTAAACTTATACCGGCATCAATATGATATAAAACTAATTTTACCTCTGTACATTTCGTGTTGACTCATATACTCGATTGTTGGTGTTTTCTATAGAAATAAAAGAGCAGTCATAACTTGAGGTATTTATAAAAATCAACTGGTAAATTTATTTCATTAACCATAAACACAATAAATATTCAATGGAGTAGCCGATTTTAAATAAACAGTTTTAATCAATCGACTCTTAGATAAACAAAAATCTTTTATATCCGCTATTAACTTTTCTGAACGATACCATTGTTTTTTTTATTTGTTACAACTGACACGATTTTCCCTGACATATGACTAATCAGTGGTGCTCGACATCATTAAACCTTCATGAAAATAACGAAACTGTTTTAAAATATTCAACTGTATGCCATTATATAGAAAGAAATGCTCACCAACATGTGTGTCTAGTATAAGTATTTGTTTAAACTATTGGCACATTAATTGTATTAAAAAATTAAAATATTACAAAGAGTTCTGAACTTATTTCTATATTATGCATCTGAGAGTACTATAGTATATGACTCATTTGAATTACTAACAATTTGCTGTAAATCGTAGTTAATATTTCGTAAACAGTCTACAATTTTATGTTTGGTAAGGCACAATAGTGTGTCAAACGTCTTTGCATTGTATGTTTAGTTCATGGAAAATTCACAATTGTGTCCACTGACAATTTGCTATTAAACTATAACCCTTTTGTTATGTGATGGCGATGTGTTGTGACTGACTGTTTATTGTGGAATGTGAACCACAATCTATTTGTCAATTCCAATTGTTATTTTGAGAAGCGTCAACTGCATGACCGCAGACTGTAGCGACTCTTTGCAGAATGTCTTGGATAGCAATAACATTTAATCAAAATAAACTAAGAATGGAAATGGGGAATGAGTCAAAGAGACAACCGGACTATAAAGGATCAATAATCATAAGGCCATCAATGGGTCTTGAAAACAGCGAAGAATATCTTTGTAGGATTATCTCGTTTACATAAGTTCTAAAACTAGTACTTCTGTTCCTTTTTGCTGAAAGGAGTTCTATTTTCAGTATTAACGTTTGCTTTTTTTTTAAGATTGTTTCTACTTTACTATACGCACTTATGCATGTTATGGTAACAATATTTATAAAATAAACGAATGATGCATAAAATAAGTTTCGAACTATCAAAATATTCCAATAAATCATAGCAGTAAATAAAACCGAGCTTCACATTATATATACCTTCTACATTTGGTACCTGACGTTTCCTGTACTTATATACACAAAGACCTGTAATTGCGATTGCCATAAGTGCAACCAAAGAAGATCCAAACCAGATACCAATGGTATTCGTCTTCACAGCTTTGTTAGCAGATAACACTATGAAATCACAATATGTCGATTAGAATGGCATATTACAATTACATATTTTAGATTTAATTCATTTCTCTCTTATGTAGAAGCATTTAGATTTTAGATTTTAGAAAGAAAATAACTGTATGAAGTATATAGCATGTATATCAAGCCGGCACATCAATCCTGACTTCAATGAATTTTAAAACATTAACCCTTTTTCTAAGTGATTACCAATGATCACAGATCACAGATCAGATAGCAATGAATTCACAAAACCCTTAGTTCACATGATACATCAAAATATCGCTTTATACAATAGTTTCGGAAGATAAAATTTTAAAAGATTTCAGTCAAAATTATACAATCCTTCTTTGTTGTGATTTAAGGAAGTTTTTGTTAATATTATTAATTCGTATATTTTAACAAATTTGATTTGTTTAGGGATAGTCACATGTTAAACTATATTTTCGAAGGTAGAGAGAAAACGGCGGATATCAAAAAGCATATTGACCGGCAAAAAGCATATTGCACGGTTATTTTTAGAATATCTAAAAACCGATATACTTTGTGACGTCATGTAATGAATTTCAGGATATTGTTTAACGTTTTGAAACAAATGATATCTGTGATTGATTATTTGACGAAAACAAATCTTTAAATACATAAGATGTCAAAAAAAAAGTAAATGAAATAACAACTAATATGTTGTTATGGTCAAGGAGACAATGTAATATCTTTAAAGTTCCAACAAACCTAAATGACGATTTTGATACAAACATGGTCGGAAATTAATAATATAACAAATATAGCCTTTGTATGAGGTCAATACAGGATATATCGACCCAAAGAAGTATATCGACCTCGGACTTCGTCCTCAGTCAATATACTTCTTTCAGGTCAATATATCCTTGTATCGACCTCATACAAAGGCTATATTTGTATAATATGCCATTTTGTCGATATCTTTTACCATGATGATGAAGATGTATGAGAACAAGAATAAAGAAAAGTTCAGTATATTAAAATAAAACGGTTTTGTTTTGAATATCATACTCAAACACGATTGTGTATCAAATAAATTTCAATTGTACGTAATGTAAACATTGTGCGAAAGATATTCAGTTGTGGAAGAAGATAAATAGATCATATGGCTTAATCAATATTACATCCGTATCAACCCGAAACACCGATTTAATCTCAAGAGATCTGCTCGAGGGATTATTCATTGTCATATTGGTCGAGGGTTGATACGGTGTGTGATATTGAAAAAGGCTGTATGCCATAACATATACATTTTATTAAATACATACCTCACGTACATATTTCATGTGACATGACGTCTTACAGATTAGCGTTTTTCATGAATTTTATACTGATGAGATGTTTGCCATTACGTCATACAAATACGGGGTTTGACTATTGAAGCCTTTGCAACAGCGACTGAAATCGATGATGTGACGAAATACAGATTACAGATTTGATAAAGCCTTTGCAGCCGTGCTGATATCGAAATCATCATTGGTGGATGATACAGCACGCTAGGTAAAGAAGTAAGAAGGATATTTTTTTTAAATATTGAATACATTGAAAATGATTTGCTATTTATTTTTTTATTTTCTGCTGCACGAAAAGTATATTATAGAACTATGGGTAAACTAGCAACGTCTGGTTACCTATGTCTTATATCTAAAGGACTTACACTGTACATAAACATTAAACACTCTATGTGAAGTCCTGTTTTGTGAGGGTAATCCTGATGGTGTCAAAGTGTTCATTACAATACAGGTGTAGTTATCACTGTCCTTTGTTTGTATGTTGTCGATTTGTAACGGTGTTCCAATATGACGAAAGCTGTCATCATTCTGACGGGTCCACCAGATATATGTTGGCGATGGGTAAGAATCTATAATAGGCGAAATGTAAAGTGTCTGTCCTTCCGTTATGTTATTCCCATGGATCACTGAAATCACTGGCTCGTCTGAAATAATTTAAGAACAAAATTTCCCAGTACTTAAAACCTTTCAATCGTTTATGGGTGGATATAAGCAACATAAAAAAATCAATAATAAGAAAGCAATGAATGAGGTTGTTACATTTGATATATGCCTTTTTGTTCATCTTTGTCAAATACTTGTTTGTTTTTATTGGTATTAAGATGCTTGTGGTACTGTACATTATGTCATTATTGTTAATATTATCGAATGCTTATCTTTCATTTTGCGAATGTGCTTTGTCTATATGCCACTTAGTGTTACTTCGAATACTTGTTTGTTGCTCGTCTTTCATTTTTGCTATGTGCTTTTTTATGTTTTTTCGTTACATATATGACGTTGCTCTGTACTTAGACATCCTGTCATTGTGTCATAGTACCATGGTAATTTTTTTGTATTCTTGTCTTTAACTTTTTCTAATATGCTCTGTCTATATGCTTTTTTGTGCTTCTTTGTAACATGTTTGTGTGGATTATAGCATAATGTTGACTGCTGTATTATTGACATTTTTACCTGTTATTTCTTTTTGTTTTGTTCAAGCATCGTTGTCAATATAATGGAATTTGATAAGTGACAGGTTAAGCTAGCTTTAAAACCAGGTTCAATTCACCAAATTTCTACATGGAAAATTCCTGTACCAAGTCAGGAATCTGACAGTTGGTTTCCATTCGTTTGATATGTTCCAGCTTTTGATTTTACCATTGATTAGGGACTTTCTGTTTCAAATTTTCCCCGGAGTTCACTATTATTGTAATTAAACTTTTTACTTACATTGTATTTCTAACTGTATTGCCGTAACTTTTGATGTGCCAACTGAATTTGTAGCATAACAGGAATACAGTCCACTGTTACCTCTTATAACAGTTGGTATGGTAAGAAATTTACCGCTCATACTACCATCCGGATAATGCCAGTTGTACGTTATATTACTACTAGGGTTTGCATCTATCACACATGAAAATACGATGTTCTGTTGTCGTTCGTATAAGATGTATGGATTATAGCTAGGTACAATAGTAACTGAAGGGGGATCTAAAAGTAATAAAAAAGGAAAATTATTTAAACGCCATTTCAGTCCCCTTAAAATTTATTTCATGATTACATTTGTTTTGCGCGTCAATTCGGTGTATACACTTGTTTGGCATCACGCATTGAACAATAAAAACATGACATAATTATGATAGCATATTTATATACGACAAGAACATGAACACTGTTAATTCTGACAATTATTCCTAACATAAGTAGAATATTTTTGACTATACAAAGTCCATTGCAAACCTTTTATAAGAAGAATTGTTATAATTGAAATTATGACATAAAACAAACACCATGATAGTTGCTTTCAACATGATCATGTACAAAAATCAAATTATCTTTAAATTAGAAAAATAATATGGATATGATCCACATGAAACAACTATTTACCACGGTGCAAATGGAGTGGGAATATGGAACCTTAAATGAAAAATGTGAATCAACTCCCTTTCTTTAAACTAATTTACGAAAAACAAATGACATACATGATCAAACGACAACATGTGATATAAATACTCCTTGATTTGGACGTGTGCAAAAAAGAAATGATGACTTTTACAAAGAAAATTGTTCGTTTGAGAATGGACAAAAATCAGAATAATAATAAAAAAAAAATACAAAAGGTCTTTCCACAACAAAGTGGAGATAATAATAATAAGAAAACTGCAATAGATCTTTCCACAGAAACTGATATATCAAAATCTGAAGTAAAACAATAGTGAGAATCTGTTATAGATTTATTTAGAGTAGGTTTCTTTGTGTATATTTTTGCGATAGACAACTCTTGACTATTCAAAGCAAAAATATCAAGAAAGGAAGAATTACATTATGAGCCCTAAATATGCCGTTTGAAAGCCTTCAGCGAAATTCGGTACAACGTATTGACAGCTTAGAAATTATATATTGAAAAGCAACCGATCCAAATTGTAGATGAAATGACACCAAAATTAAGTCTGAAATGGTTATTTATTGGGAAAATATACAACCAAGTACCGTTTTATCAAAGAAAGAATAATAACCAAATGAGAAAATATATTTTAGGGCAATACATAATAATCATGTCATGTGCAAATAATAAGGAATTATTTACCCAAAAAAACCACTTGTACATTATTGTATTTTGTACTTGTATTTAGATTACAAGGATCTTAATGGATTTTTATACGAATTTCACTCTAGGATTAAGAAGTCTTTCAACTTCAACTTTCAAAGATGTGCAAATGGTATGCATTATTTTAGAATATTTTAAAAATCTACCTACGATTTGTCCGTGATTGATCCACGTTTTAATTTAAGTAAATATTTGAGGTAGTTTTAAAACCTTCGACAAACATATATCTTCTTCATAATAAGTGAAATCACTATTAATTCAAGTAGTATTCGTACACGATGAAATATATATTATAACAGAAATACTTTGTCAATATTAGTAAAAAAAACTGTTTTAAAATCCGCCATGCTTATTATTTCACAATACCACTTACACTGTACACTAACATAAAATCTTTTAACTGAAGTCCTATTCTGTGATGGCTGTCCTGATGGTATTAAAGTGTTCATCGAATGACAGGTGTAGTAACCACTGTATGTTCTCTGTATATTTCTAATGATAAGAACTGGACCATATTGTCTAAAACTGAGTTCACTTGAACTACTCCACCATACAAGCATGGAGACTGGATTAGCATCGATGTTAGAGATAACTCTTAATGTATTACCTTCTTGAATGATTTGATCAGAAATGGCTGAGATCATAGGCCCATCTACGAAATCAAATAATATTAATCGATTATTATAATTATTGTGTTCCAAATTAATGTTAAGCTAACAATGACTATCGATAAATGTTTTAACACAGTCAAATGCAAATATATATGTTAAAGTGCGAATAGATCCCATAGTTTGTACTGAATACATTCCTTTATAAAAAACAGATTTTTATATCACTGGGAAAAATACATAATAAAATAATTAAGTATTGATCGAAACGATTAAGTTTGGTAACAATAAACACCTAATATATTATCAGACATCAAGTCGAGAATATACTCAATTTTCATTGGTAATGTCGTACGAAACGGAAAAATCTAAGGATATTTGATTTAAAGCTGTAGGTTTGTAGAAAGAAAAACAGATTGCTAACCAATGAAAGAGTTCAGATCGTAATCAAAAATAACTTCATAAAATTCTAACAACTTGAAACCATCTTTGCAAATACAAAGATTATATAATACATGTTTTTCTACCAAGAATTTTAATAGAATATAATATGAATAAGAAGATGCGATAGGAATGCAAATGAGGCAACTCTCCATTTAAGTCACTATGTGCAAAAAGTTGTACAATTAAAGGTAAAAGTACAGCCTTCAACACGGAGCATTAGCTCACACCGAACAGCAAGCTATAACTCTTTATAAGCCATCTTTCAAAGTTGTTATCAACACAGTAAAGTTGTCCCTTTTTTTAAATTCAGAAAGAAATAAACAGTGACTAATCGTATGATATTGAAAAAAGCATTAAAAGTGTATTTCTATTGGTTAAAGAGTGTATGCTTATTCATTCTAGATTTTATATCTTTTTATACAATTTTTTATTAATTCCATGTATATGAATGAATGACAAAATAAAACGGTTGTAAGCTGACCGAAATTTGTATTCATTTTTAATGTGTTATAAATGTCCTTGTGTACAGTTTGTTTGCATTCAAGAAACAATAGATCCATTTCCCAAGATATAAATTGTTTCCGTGATGGAGCATGTAGAGTTATTGTCAAAGATTGGCAGATTTAGTTGAATTTCAATTTTACAGAGAATAAAATCATACCAGTTCAGAAGCATTATTACTTTGGGAATTATGCATACTTACACAAAATAACTATATCTATGTAGTACGATCTGACAATATGTCCTACTATATTAACAGCTGTACAATATATTTTCTTTCTGTTGTCGACATTATCTCCGATATATTCCAGAGCACTTGATGATATTACCTTACCATTACATCCTGGATTACAGATATCAGTCTGACCTTTAGAGTCGCCTGTTATATTAGTGCCAGATAGATACCATTGTATTCTTGAGGCCGGTCGCCCACCATCGGACGCACATGTAAATCGTTGTCTGCTGCCCTGGACAATTTTTATCGGGTTGTCATCACCACTCGGATACGACTGTATGGAAACTCTTGTAATAGGAACTAAAATGGTCATGTAAAACTATTTAAAAAAAAAACACTTTTCAAGTTGCATTCCTACCACCAAATGTATCCGAAAATTTTATCGAAAAATTAAAATTTGAATGGACAAAATTAATTTTTTAAATTAAATTGAAGTTGTCAATTCCATGGCGAGAAAGGAAAAACTCAATGTTTAAGTAGACATTACAAAGCTTTCTGCACTTTAAACTATGTAAGGAAAGAGGAAAAGATGAGAACAATATCTCCGAACAGATTATCAGAATTTCTACACTTAAGTACAATGTCGATCGCTCTGCGTTTTTTTCTACTTCGTTGAGCTTTCAAATCAAAATACTGAAAAAGCTCGGGACTGATAATTTAAGATTTGTATGTGTAGAAAACCAAACCTATATCTAAAAACAGAAGATAAGTTTTTGTTTTGAAAATATACATGATCTTTAAATGACGTAAATTGTAAAGATGATAACAAAACCAGTGCAATGTCGATAATATAATTTATCGATTGAGATAACGATAGGTGTAGGTATTGCTACAGTGATTTAAGCAAGTCTGCGTGTTTTGCTTTCTTCTGTCGTTTTTTCAACTATCATTTCTAGTAGGCAAATTATAAAATAAACATCTAGTTGTAATTGCAAAACTTGAAAACTGTTGTTATATATTTTTTTATACAGTAACAAAACGAAGGAACTGCGTGTTGCCTCTACACAATATCCATGTACTCAATTGCTATATTGAATGAAATGACCACTTCATAAATTCAATTTTGTGTTTATTACAGGTTTTTTATTTTTTTTTTATTATGTAAACTTTTCATCTTTGTATATATCACTTACCGTTTACATATAATATAATTTCATTCGAGATGCGTTCCCCGAAATAGCTTGAACATGACCAGGTACTTTCATGTATGGTGTTTATATCAAATGATCCAGGTATAGTCAACGTATAGTTGTCAAAGTTACAACTAATTGTATAATTTGAATTACACTCCTCCAAAAATCGACAACTTCCATCAGAATTAATTCCTAAATTTTCACATTCGTCTATATGGTTTCTAGTAAATGTTACAAATACATCATTTGATATACATGTAAAGTTGAAATCAATTCCGGCAGTGGCTCTGTTAGAGGATGTCGTCAACTTGATTGCTGAAAGTTACGAAATCAACTTATGAAATATATTTGGTTGAATATTATAGTCTGATAAGCGCTTTTACATTTTTATTTTACAAAATGAAGTTTTATGATACTGCATTAAAGGTGTATACAGGGTGTATATCCAAATCCTTACTTCTTAATGTCACAATAATGTCAAATATATTAATTGATGTTAAATGGCATTTAAACAAAAGTGTGACCGGAATTAAGCTCATCAAAAAAAAAAATGTAATACACAGTTTAAGATTACCTGTTTGTGATTATAGAACAAATTTAATGATATATATCCAATTTTTGGAAATTACATGTAACGTCATTAGTATGGCGTAGATCTAGTCGTGTGACAAGTAGATCGTGTTTCTGTTGTGCTGTTTTTGTGTTCTGTTATATTATTATTTTTTGCACTACAGTGCTCTGTTGTTTCGTTGTTTTCCTCTTATAGTTGATTTGTTTCCCTCGGTTTTAGTTTGTATACCGGAGTTGGTTTCTATCAATCGATTTATGACTTTGGAACAGCGGTATTCTAATCCTTTCTTTATTGACTTAATTGTTCAATAAAATGCATTGCTTATCTGACTTAAGTTTTTATGTGTAATGGAAAACAATGATTCTGATCACCTAAATACCTATAATTATTGTCTTTTTTACTAATATAAGGGCTTTTAAGGATAAGATAAGATCAGTACGAGATACCGAATCTTCCAATACAAAATAAGAAAAAAAAGAAATGTTTAAATCTTTCTTTTGTCAATGAATTTCAATTTAGTGTTTTAAACTATTTTTCTTTTTCAAATAATTGTTATCTCAATCACGAAAAAAATTTGAATAAAAAATTGATTATTATATAATACTTTGTCACTTCGTTTTTCTTTTGAAATTGTTATTTTGACACAGGAAGCCGCAACACCGAAGGAGCAAACATGAATTTTGTGTCACATGGTATGGCATTACAAGATAAATTTTGTTAAATTCACATCAAGGCTTTGAACTGTTGTGCCGTTAGACAATGCGATATCAATTATCGGAGTAACGGACTATCAATGGTAAAACTTTTTATCACTTGATTTGGAATTAGTTCTTTAAAAAACATTGTTCTGTGTTACATTTAAATCGTTTCAGTGTACGAAACAGACGAATGTGTATTTCTACAGTCAAAAAGAACTATAATTGTGACGTAATAATCGAAAAGCAAATATTAAAAAATATGTTCCGAAAAACTATTCAATTATAATGTGTTTGCAGATCTCTTTAAATGAAAACCAAATGTAATAGTTTAAGGATGTAATGACCAGGCAATTTATTCGATCTAAAAGTTTCCAAAAAAGTTGTGCCAAATACTGCTAAGGTAATCTATTCCTGGGATAAGAAATACCAGAGTTTCCGGAAAATTTAATGTTTTGTAACAGGAATTTTTTTTGAAAATACCATATAATTGATATTTATGTCAACACCGAGGTGCTGACTACTTGGCTGTTGATACCATCGGGGACGAAACGTCCACCAGCAGTGGCATCTACCCAGTGGTGTAAATAGTTATTAAAGGTACCAGGATTCAAATTTTTATACGCCAGACGCGCTTCATAAGACTCATCAGTGACGATCAGATCAAAATAGTTGTAAAGCCAATCAAATACAAAGTTGAATAGCATTGAGGACCAAAACTTCCAAAAATGTTGTGCCAAATACTGCTATTTATAAGAGTCAAAATCTTTAACTAAGGGATTCATATTTTGCAAACAAAAAGGGAAAAAAGGTGTGTCCGAAATATTTTACAAAAGGAATGTCAATATACAAATGATATAATCATGATCATATTAAATTTTATGATCAGAAATTCAATTTGAAAATCAAATTCTTCTTTCCTTTATCTTTCGAGGGATTATGTTAGATTTAAGTCAAATTTAACTGATTCTTGAAAGATTAGGGAAAATTTTGCTTGTTTAAAACAAAATACATGTTTTTGTGTTTTTTAAATCGGACAACTATCATTTTATATTTTTTTCACGATTAGGTTTTCATCAGCCTAACTTCCTCAAACCACGTTTGTCTTGCTTATAATTTGATTAAACTAAATACAGATCATACAAATTAATAATACCTGACGTATAAGTTCCAATGAGAAGAAAATATGTTTTTATAATCCAATATAATGTCATCATACACCTGAATATGCACAGTTAAACTTCCTTTTTGATAAAGACTTAGATATCGAAGATTTGCACTTGTTTAACCTTATCTTTAAAATACACGAATAACTGTACGTCTGTCTTGTCAAATCATTTAAATTTTGTTCTTGCAAAAAATGATAAATATCTAATATTAGGTACAACCTTAACATATGGTTGACACTTAGGTAAATATTTATTTAATTAAAGTTTCTTATCATCGTATTTTTTTACCGATATTTAAATTACGAAAATGTCAAGCTAATGTGAGATGTAAGTCCAGGAATCAAAAGCAAAACAATGTCACATATTAGAATATTTTCTTAATCTAAACAAGAAGGGCTTTTGCGAAAATTTTGTTTTCAATGCAAATCTTATCATTCGATCTATGAGTTGCATTAAAATATTACAGCATGATTTTTAAAAAGAAATCAGAATGAAGCAGACCTTCTTGTCTCTATGATAACCTTTATGGTTTAAAGTGATATATACAACATACGAATACTTTCTGAAATTAGTATAATTGCATTAATATAATCAATGCATCTGAAAATAAGTCTTAACGATATAGTTCATATTTGTTTTTAAAAGATGAATTTCGAGTACTAGTATCTACATTTAAAAACAGATCGTTCCACAGAGGAGCGCTATCTTCACCTGTTTAATTCCGATTGTTTATTGGAATAACATTCAATCAAACCCATACATTATTAACACACTATTGTTTTGCTGTGAGTGTATTTGGCAAAAGTGTGTAATTGGTGGGTCCTCAATGCTCTTCAACCTTGTACTTGTTTGGCTTTATTACTATTTAGATCTGAGCGTCACTGATGAGTCTTATGAGAGAATTTTAGGTTTTGGACGTACTTATGTAACACACCTTAACATTACAAAAAAATGTTAATTGTTCTCTCCCTTTAACCATTTAACTTGTAAATTAAACAAAAATCGTATATTTTGACGTACATAATACACCTTAACTTGGTCGTTGTAAAATTGTGTTTGTCTCCCTTTCTCCATTTAGTTCAAATCTTTTTAAAATAGCGTATTCCACGACCGAGATTTTACACTTGTCTTATATCTGAACATACGAAAAGGCAAATTTTTTTCCCAGGAGACACAGACATATTTTGAATGATATACAGTTATCATTTTTCCTATTTTCATACAAAAGAGGTTCTTCAAAGAGTATACGGGATAATGAGTTTTTGAATATATTTATTCTAAAAAGGATAAAATTGATAAAAAATTAAGGAACTTATACTAGTTCAGTAATTTAGGTAAATATATACACGAAGAATGTTCTTCTAATATTTAAACATATTAAAATACCTGGATTATTTGGGGGTTATTTTATTTGATTGCCTTTAAAATGAATAAGAACTTTTGTAAATATATGTGAAAATATTAAACAATTTTTTTGTTCTCTTATTGATAGCTCAGCTTTTTTTTAAATGAATGGGTTGTGTCGTGTGTTCCATGATCTATTAAGAAAAGCAGTTTGAGAATTTTTACCTAGAAAGTTCATAATGGCAAATTGAAAAAAAAACAATATATCGCGGTGTGATAAATTTGCCGTGCTTATAATATCTTGAAGGATGCAGATTCAAGAGTGTTAACAGGGGTGTTACGAACGAACGGACCGACGGACAGGCAGAGGGGTTGACCGTTCCATTGTGTTATTATTACCTTTCGCAGCATCGCTTTTTGGGGGGGTATAATTACTCTGGAAAAAATGCTGTCGCTGGAAGAGAAAATGTTGGCATGTCGACCAAAAGAAATCCAGACTTTATCTGATTCATGATAATCCAGACTACAACAAACTTGAATATATAGCAAAACCGTGGTTCTAAAGTGGTAGATTAGTAACATGGGCGGATCCAGATATTTCAAAAAGGGAGGTTCCAGAAGGAAAGAAAAAAAAAACATTGTTGTCTTCTTTTCTGTAATATTCACGTAATTTTCTAATTTACCGAAAAAAGGTAGTATCCAATCACAGACCCCCATCCCTGGTACAGCAACTGAGTAAATTATTTGTAACTTTTTATCTGTATTACATTGTAAGTGTGCATGGTCTACAAGGAAACTACCGAGTATTACCAACGATACTTGAATTTCTGGGTATCAACTGAAATTGATGCGCAAAATTTCATAAGTGATAAACCTGACATTTGACATTTTATTTATTTTATTATCTGAGTCATACTTTTTCTTTGAATTTATTATAGATAATATATCATTATTGTTCAGTATATCTCTTTTCCTCGTTGTATTTAAGTTACAATAATCAGTGCCGGATCTAGAAATTTTCATAAGTGGGGGCCCATTGACTGCCTAAGAGGGGGCCCGCTCCGGTCATACTTCAGTAATTCCCTATATAAGCTACCAAAGTTTTCCCAGAACATGTGGTCCCGGGCCCCCTGCTCCCCTAAATCCGCCTCTGAATATTGTGTTTTAAGTCATATAATCATGAGACAAACGTTTAAGTTATTAAACTTGTTTATTCTTAATTAAACTTGATGCACAAACATTTTTCGTAGTGACGACGTAAAACTTGTCACTAGTTACCAATATTCAGACTGAAATGGCCAAATCGAACTGAAAAGTCTCAAACATGTTAAATGAATGAGAAAAAAAATGTTTAGATTTTTCAGTTTTTACAGTCCAATTTTTAGATCACAGTTGAATCTGCTCAAATCTCACTCACCTACACGACTTGGTATAAAAAAAAAGATCAGTTATAAATTCAAGCCTTCTCTTTGAAAGTCCAGCATATAACTCAACTATACTTGAGAGTTAACCTTTACACTTGTCGACCTGTCGACCTACTTTTATCGAATTTTCAACATGTAGACTTGTCAACCTGTTAACCTTTACACTTGTCGACCTATGCATTTATCGACTTTTTAACATGTCGACCTGTCAACCTGTCGGTCTTAACACTTGTAGACCTTTTTAAAGTCAACCTGTCAATCTTTCTAGTGTCAAACTGTCGACCTGTTACTTTGCCAACTTATATACATATAAACCGAGTAACTTCTTACGTTAAACCGATTTACTCCTCTGTTTTCCCATGGAACTACTGTACCGTTTATCTTACTTGACCCCATCTTATGAGGTATAGTCAGGTATTTAAACTCCTTTCTGTCAGTTCGATAGAACGCCGACCATGCAGACCTATTTGCATGTATTCTGGTATAGTGAGGTCGATAAATTCCCTCAGTGTCAAGAAGACGGAAGACAGATAAAAAGGAGCGGAAAATGTTAACTTTCAAATTATACCCAAAACGTTTGTGGTAAATATGATAATCTGTAAATGTGTTATTTTCTAATTGTTTTACACATTTTACCTTCGTTCAGCTAAGAAGTGTATGTTTTTGACAAGGAAGCAACCCTTTTATTTTTAGGGGAGGGTTGCATGGATAAATTTGTTTTATTTCTAATTCTTTTGGCTAAATTTAATTGAGCCTAATTTGTCCTAGCTTGCCAACATGATTTTTCTATATTCCAATCATCTTGTATTGTGGTTATTTTTTCATTCTGCCTTTTTGATTTTGTAAATATTCTTCCAAAATTTGTTTCATCTGTCTGCCTGTTTATTCAAAATTTTATCTAGGCCCCTACTAAATAGTTATGATTGTATAAAGAATTATGTTTAACGCACACATTTGTCTAATTTGTCTATAAGTCATCGATCATTTACTTTTTCGGGAGGGGGGAGTGGGAGATTTTGATGCGGAATTTTTGTTTTGAAAATTTTCAAGTGGGTATAATGTAGATCTTTTTTTTAACCGAAGGTGCTGGACAACTGTGAAATCAATTTCATTCAGTCACAACCAAGGCCAGAAATATCTTCATTTAAAATTCACAGCCCCTCTCCCACCCCCGAAAATCTAATAGATGAAATTTAAAAAAAAATTAAAACAATTCTATAACTATCCGGCTAAAATCTGAAGTGTTGAAACCGGCGAAGGGAGACAACCACAATTCATATTATGTTTTATAAGGCCGTATAATTGTAAGCCTAAGTTACTTGCGTTAACGTACGTAAGTTTCGTTTGAAACATAAAATTCTCTATGAAGACGAAACGCGCATATGGCGTACTGGCTTATAATCCTGGTACCTGATATCTGTCTCCTATTTGTCAAGGTAACTTTTTTGGATTCGAGCGTCACTGATGAGTCTTTTGTAGACGAAACGCGCGTCTGGCGTATATACAAAATTTAGTCCTGGTATCTATGATTAGTTTATATACAAAAAAAAATCAACGATACCTGACACGTATGCACAAATACATGTAAACAATAAATGTGTGATCATATTCCAGAAGACTGCCATAACGATAATGAGCCAATGCCTGCACTGATAAACTGTCTTATAGATTAAAACTGTTTAACCTGAATGTTTTATACTTTATATATGTTATATATTTATTTTTTTTAAATATAAAAGATAAAAGACGATAGGCATAAGCGTACGCACTTTCTGATCAATTGTACTGTTTTATCTTGAGAAAAAAATCTTTAAATACGTAACCCAAAAATACACAAATATGTCCACAAAGAAAAATAAATCGGCATATAGATAATCTTAATTAGAAGTTCAGTTTGTATGTGGCCATATAGGTGTGGTAAATTTATAATTTCCAATTAAAATCGTCTCGTTTGTCATACATTCTGGTACTGAGAAGACCGATTATCTTAGATTATGTGTATAAGACTTAAAATGAGGCAGGGCAAGACCTGTCTGTTGTTTCGTTATTTTCTAGTTCTTGAGGATATTCTAATTGAACTTGATCAGATTTTTTTTTAATTGTTAGTGAAAACAACATTAATATATCTAAATTTGAAATTAAATAATTTGTCTTCTGGTATCTTTTTGTTTTTCACAAGTGTCTCCCACATTCGAAGTGACCCATGCTAATTTGTATAACAGAATTGGGATTGTACATTTCTTTTAAAAAATGGTTATTTAACTACATTTATAATTCAAGTGGGTGGGTGTTCTGAACCGTTTAGAGTATTTAACTATTTCATTATTTGATTATTAAAGGACTATATAATAGTGACTTTAAACCAACGGAATATTCAAAACTCGTAAATCAAGAGAAATTGACAACGCCATGGCAAAACAAAATGAATACGTCGGGAAAAATAACAAGATAATACAACAGTTCATAGAACACTTGAGACTGAGCAATAAAAATCACACCAAAACTTAGAGTGATATGTGTTGCTTTGGAAAATAAGGCATATCCGGCTCCACTTAAGTCACCTTTCGCATTGCTCATTTAAAGCACATATCCCGTATTGATTCTAGCTCGTCCGGTAATATTACAGTCCTAGAAAAGACGACAGGATTGTCGTCACATTTATTCTATAAAGGTCAACCAACCAGGGATGTCATTTATGTAAATTTCTAATGGACAAGCTACACTATAGCTACTTGGAACTCTTGACTCAAAAGCAGCCTTGTAAGCGACTTTGATATATTCAAGAAACTATGATTCCACAAATGGAAGTTTTTAACGACCTTGACTGGCTGTACATAATGGCTTGCACGGTCGTCAAAAAAAAGTTATGAAAAGCATGGTAGTTTTTATTGCCCTAAGGTTTAAAGCTTGCTTTTCGGTCTGAGCCAAGGCCCCGTGATGAAGGCTGTACTTAGTTCTATGATGGTTTACAAATTGTGACTATGACGGAGAGTTGTCTCATTGGCACTCATCCTACATCTGTATGCACATTTTTGTGGTTCCAAGTTAAATAATTGATTAAATATACCAGTAATGATTTTTCCAGAAAAGTTCAAATTTTAAATTGTAACACTCATTCAAAATCATGAATAAGTTACTTTTATCAGGCTCAATGTCAGAAAAATATATAATTTTTGTATGAGGCTAAGGAACTAGTTTTGTGCCAAGTACATAAATGTTTACTTTTTTCTCACATTAACTTATATTGTTTTTATACTCAGACTGCAACTTTAATTAATTTATTTATGACTATTTAAATTGTAACACAAATGTTAAACTTATTTCATCCCTTAATGAGCCCCTGTTTATGTAAAAAGCGTTCCATGATGAAATTGACATTGCACAAAATATAGCTGTGTTACTATATTTAGGAAATACACACAACTAGTTGCAGTATAAAACAATTTATATTCTAACACATATTTACGTTTCCAATTAAAACACGTTCGCATATTTGATACACACATATTCATGTTTAAATGTGATTTTTAATGACATAGGTAATTTAACCACTAGGCTATAAATTGTGAAAAGAAAGAATGTGTACAGAATTAACTATTTATACAATGTATATGGTCAAGTTACTCTACCAGCCCTTGGTTTTTGCGAAAATTTGAATTTTCATACTTCAGAATTATACGTTTATATAGTAAATCCAGTTAATTTCTGTATCTTCATAGTCTGTCGTAAACTAACATTTTTTATTTACTTTATTTCAAAACTTCTTCTTTTTCTAGTATCGAGTTTTCCATATTTTGCAGGATTTTGCTTTTGTTTCCAGACAATTTGATATTTGCAAGTTGTATAGAACGCCATGCATATCGATAAAAAGAAGTCCACGAACAAAACAAATGAAATATATTTATAGTACAGGGTTAAGGATGCAAGTTCTCATATATAATCTTTTCTTTGTATTTCTTTTGTGATTCTGAAACAAGAAAATATCAATGTGATCAATAGGTCGGTGCAAAAATGATATATATTTTTTTTATCATCGATGTAACAGTTGTGGTTTAATATTGAGAAATTAATGTGTATTTATACAACTCTCTTTATTGGTGATAAAAAAAAATGGAAGTATTTTTTATTTTATTATTATATTGGTCGGTGTCAATTGGCTTCCATCATCTCAATTATATATACATCTGAGTCAAAACTTGACTTCGCATATAAGTATTAGAAATATGTGTATTTTAAAAATCCACAAAAGATTATATTGTATGGAAAAAAATATGTTGATGTATCGCCTGAAAACTCGAATATTTTCTTATATTAACAAAAGCAAGATTTCATTCTTTAAAAAAAACGTTTACGAAAGGTTTCTACGAAAACACACTGTTTCTTGTGTGCAACAAGAAAAAAGACAGCCGCTTGACGATATTAACTTGAAAATACGTATTATTTTTCGAATTGTTATGTCTTTGTGAGCTGTGGTATTTCTTTTAAGTTCTGTTGTTTAATTTGGTGTTGGGTCAAATAGATTGAAAATATGCTCGCTGTGTCATTGATGTGTACCCAATGATCCTTTTTTGCATAACAATTCTTTGAAATATTTGTAAATGTCATAAGAAGTATGAAAGTTGTTTTTATATAGAAGTTCATCGTTATTACTCTATCATCCATTTGTTTAACTTTGATTAAATTATGTTGTCTCTTCAGAATGATTCAAGTGAAGCAGTTGTACTCAATGTCCAGTTCATAGAGCTTTGTAATAGTATTTACGTATAAATTGTAGTGTTTAACTTTTTCAGTCAAAGTTGATCTTAGACGGCGGTGAAAATGACGATTTATGTGATCGTTTACGTTTTATATATTTTTGTATTTCCAATCTGATGGTCTGTAGTTTTCTAATGGAGTTAAATGAAATTGGTTTTCACTACATAAATCTAATGACACGTTTTATTCTGTAACAAATTGGTCGTTAACTCAATTAACCGACCAATTTGTACGGGACTGTAACATCTAACCAAGGCCAGTAGTATCTACCTAACTAAAGCAATTGCAATTTTCATCTTATGCTTAAAATATCCAATTCATAAACTTATATTACTTTACTAATGCTAAGGTTACAAGACATATTTACATAACACTGATGTAATTGACTACTGTTTACTCATTTGGTTATGTGCCCTCCTACGTATGTATTTATAATTTCTGGCATATCCTGAGAAAAAATAACAATTTGCTTTAAAGGTTTTCTGTCCTATATTTTACTCCTACAGGTAGAGTTTTATCTGGTAAAAAATGTCTTATAGCGTTTCACATATTTGGTGTGTCCATCTTCAAATAATAAAGTAGAAACCTCGTAATGATACAAGGTAAAGGAAGTATTTTTATATATTTTTATGCAACACAAATATATATTGCATTCACTTACCGTTGTCTGGTAATGTTATATTTTGGTAAATGTTATCAGTTCTAATGCGTTTAACATCTCCAATTTCTTCATAAGAGCTGTAAATACATTGATATTATTTCTAAGTAAGTGTGTATAAATAAGAGACAAAATATACCAGTGCAAATTCAGAACTCATAAGTAGTAAGAAACTTATGATTTTTAATGTTTTCTATATTATATAAGATCCATTGCTTAATTAACTAAAACGTTCCACAGCAGTTGATATTCTTAACTGAGTCCATTTTGAATCAATTACAAATCAAAAATGACAACTCTCGCATATGAATTTTATATTTGTATAATTATATTTCGAAACTAAATGTTGATAAATTTCAAATATTCTAATATTATACTTATTTAACATACCTTTCGTCAATATTCTTTTTCAGATTGTTTGCCTCTGAAACCAAATGTAACATTAAAATCTTGTAAAATTTTATGAATTCAACATTTTCACTACATAAGAGTTTAATATGTGTATAATTTTGGAAAACATCTTTTGTTTTACAAAATGACATATTCATAAAAACAACAAAAAAAACATGTTATATAACATGTACGAGCATATTTTATAAGCCAATAATTTATCCTTTATAACCCTCGATATTACTACTACATTAAACAAATCATGTAGTTCTCTAGTAAACAGAATCCAGGATTAATATTATTTGACAAAGTAGTCATTCATCCTGTTGTTGATGTTGGATTGATGTTTAGGTGTAACCATGTTGAATTCTAGTTAAGGAATATAGTCGAAACTAAATACCTTAATATGCTAATAATATTCACCAGAGCATACGTCATAACCATTTTAACATAAGGTTCTACATTTTGTCTATGGTCTAACTCAGTAGAAAGCATTTCGGAGCATCTGAGATAACCCCCGGTTTTTCTGGTGTAGCTCGTATTGCACAGTCTCTAGTTTCCCTTGTTATGTATAATGTGCAGTTGTTTGTCAATTGGTTTCTTTTAGTTTTCTTCTATGGAGTTGGGAGTTTATTTTCCACCGGCTTAGTACCTTTCGCCTCGCTTTTACTCCAAGTTTGCATTGTACAGTATGTGGATAAAATACTTACCCTGGTAAACCAATAAATGAGTTTGAATGAAAAATCAGAAATATATACGTAAGGTTTTCTCCAATTTTTAAGAAAAACTAATTTCAAAAGCAGGCTGGGAGAGTCTAACAAGTGATATGGAATAAAGCCCTCACGAAACGGTTTCCTTTTTTTCTACTCATTAAAAAACTAACAAAAAAAGCATAATTTTTCTTTTGGTATCTTAGTGATTTTCGAAATGTTTAATTCGAAGGTATGCAAACCATTTTTTTTAATCAATTAATACATAACTGAACAGTTAATGGTTACACGTGTATCATATTTTAAGAATATAATACAATATTACAATAAGTGGTAGTGTAGCCATTTATCTTATTTACGAGAAACACATGAAAAATGTGTTAACTCTTCTGTTTTAAGTGGGCTAGAGAGTATAAATCCATTTATTCTTTTAAATATAGGATTTCTCTTTTTCTGTCTCTAAATGAACTTTATCATATAATGTATAGAAAAATAAAATGAAAAAATAGGGTGTCACCGTTCATTTAAGCTCACAATCTGCCTTCCAAAGAAGCATGCATTTTTGTTAAATTGAATGTACTTTTTTTCTGTTGAACTAATAGGAGAAATATAAATAACATCGAAATTAAAGAAGAACTAGATTACAGACATCGCTTTACAACTGTTTAGTTCAAGTACAGCCTAATTAAGAATATAATAAAAAATATCGGACACCGATGATTTAATAAAGATATTTCCATTTTAATGCAAAAAAAATGGCACCAAAGAGAGACAATTTAGAGCTTTTTAATGATATGAACATTTTAGAGTCATCTGAGGCAAAAACGAATTGATTTCTTTTGTTGATTTTTGTACCATTTCATAATGTTACAACTAGTGGAGTAATAATAAAATTTGAAATGAACATGTTTAAGTTTTTGCTTAAATTTTGTACCCTCGAGCCTCCAGTTCTTACGCGCTTATAAGAACTTTAAAATAAAACTTTGAACGCTTCACCCTAATTGTATCGTTTTTTATTGTAATAGTTCTTATTAAGACAGTTGTTTTAGTGTCTTTTTTAATACTAATTTTCCAACTGTTTTAGTTCGAGCACCCTTGATGAATCATGTGTCAACGAAACGCGCGTTGCGTAGTAAGCCTTGTAGCTTTGATGAATATTGTACTTTATTTGGTCATTTCAACATTTTTTTATTCAAGTGTCACTGATGAGTCTTTCGTAGACGAAACGCGCGTCTGGCGTAAATATATAATTTTAATCCTGGTTTCTATGTTGAGTTTATTTAAAACCACTGGGTCGATGCCACTACTAGTGGAGATTTATTTCCCCGAGGGTATCATCAGCCCATTAGTCAGCACTTCTGTGTTGACTTAAGTTATCATTGATATGTCCATAATTATAAATTAACTACTTACAAAACTTTGAATTTTTGAAATACTAAGGCTTTTTCTACCTCATGAATAGATTACCTTAGCTGTAGTTGGCAAAACTTTAAGGAATTTTGGGTCCTCAATGCTCTTCAACTTCGTACTTTATTTGGCCATTTTAACATTTTTTTATTCGAGCGTCACTGATGAGTCTTTTGTAGACGAAACGCGCGTCTGGCGTAAATATGAAATTTTAATCCTGGTATCTATGATGAGTTTAATTGTACCAATATAAATGTGGTAATATTGCTATCAAAAAAGGCATAATTATACGAGTTTAAAGATACAAGTCTAAATCAATAGACACCTTACCTCCTTTCACAGTTTCCAAATCATTATACACATGCATTTCTCTGTTTGATAATGGTCTGAATAAAAATTAAAGCATTTGACTAATGTTGAATTGACTGATTTACAATTACAGATTCAAATAAAAAGGTTGATATTTTTTAATGTCTTTTTTCCATTTCAAGAGATTAACTGCTCAGATTATAAGAACGGAATGTGCGTCTGGAAACATGTTCGCCCCGTCACATTCTGTATTTTCATGTCCCATGACGCTGCAAAGCATGGATTGCTGTAAGTGACTTTTACGGTGTTGCACATTTGTCATTTATTTCTCCGTTGAACGGTATTACATTGTATTCATGGTTATGCCTTTTATGAATCGGCATGTTGTACATGTTTGCTTATCGCTGAAGGCCATGTAGAGACAAACAAAATCAAGCTGCATTTTACAGATTCGTGAATTAATGTACGTGTGATAAAAACATTGAAGTCGTTTTCTAAAAAACATTAAAAAAGTCAAAAAAGGCATGCATTAAATTTCAGGATTATACATTTACCTCGGTCCAGTTGGTGTTGATTCATACGCTCTTTCGTTACTGTCTTCTGAGGACGAAATTAATTGATAAATATTATAGAATACAGTAGTGTAAAATTCAGCAAAAAGCATTTACCAGTAAACTTTATAAAAAAAATAAAACATTTAGTCGAGAGTAAATCATTTCGTGAAGGCCAAAATTTGAAATTTAAAATAATTTGTTTTCAACTGCTTCAAACAATCTGAAGTTCTCTCAAACTAGTCCTTAGTTTCTTTATGTAAACGTAAAACATAATATGATATACTAGGCATACAGTTTTGTACACCAGACAAGACAGATGCACGTTTCATTTATAGAAGTCTCATAATTGCTGTTATATTACATCAAATACAAACTACCACCACGATTAATATGCTGATTACCCTGCAGATGAAGCCCCGCACAACATAGATTTTATTTATAAATCCATTATATGAACTGCTTGAAAAAGTTTTTAGGTATTGATAATTCAGTTCGAAAATCAATAAAAACACTAACAATTGATGAGTGTTCTCATTTGCACACGAACGAGACTCTCGTTCGTGTAATGATTGACATCATTTTAATCAGCAATCTGACCTGGGCTTTGTAGTTATTATGAAACTTCCTAATCAGGTTTCGTCATGAATGAGATGGAGATACTTAAAATTCCAATAAACTTTAAAAGCACATACAGAATTTCATTATGCAATAGTATCAAAACATCTAATTTTTCTACCCTTTACTCCAGTATCCCCATTACAATAAAAAAATTGTTTCTTCTTTGTTTTATTAAAAAGAATAGCCAACGTAGATTCAAGTATTTTGCCTAAGGATGGATAAATCGGTCACTGTAAAAATAATCTGATTTATACAAAAATTTAAGAAAATGTAAAGATGCTTGGTTTCTGATTGACAACATATTTCTTACGTTTAAAAGACATTATTTTCAAGAATCAATCAACATTTTAATGAATTCCATTAGTATTAAACCAGGAGTTTCTTGTGGTAAAGGTGAAACCATCCTCACGGGCGACATCTTGAGTTGAGTGATCGTTATTGAATATCTGTTTCAGAGATAACGACAGATATTTTTCAATTGTTGTTACCACAATCTCCGACCTCATTTTCCCGAATGTGACCTACTAAATTAGATTGATCACCGGGTTATACTTAAATCATCATTACGACGGATGCTAAATGAGGATCAGAATCTGCTTACCCTTTAAAAGCAAATGCAACCATTCCCGGTTTGTGATTGGATTTGTATTGCTTCAGTTTGCTATGTTGTCATTTGTGCATTATTGTTTGTCCTTATGCCGTTTATCATGTTTGCCATGTAGGTGTCAGTGTGTTTTCAATTTATGGTATAAAACATTTTGCACATCATGTCTATACAATCAGTTTATATAAAAGTTCACTGTTGGTTTAACTATGGCATTACTAAATCATCATACAAGTAGCTAACGAAAATTTAAAAAAAATGAATCATGGTGTCTGGATGGTTGCATAATGTTCAATATATTATGTTAAAATTTTTTATATGATATCTTATGACAACCAATATTGACCAATCATTTCATGGATTTATCATAGTTATTATACATTTCCCTTGACAGTTATAACTAATAAGATGCAAGAAATTAACGATATTTAATGTTTAGTATATACGGAATAATTTTCAATCAAAAACATTTTTTTACAAATGTGTTGCTACAAGGCATACATTTACCTTTTTTTCTGTTTATTTGACGCTTTCTTGATATGAAAATCAGAACTCCGATAACTAATATAGAGATAAAAATAACTGCAGCTCCGACCCCTGCACCAATTATAACAGAGTTATCAGATGCAGCAGATGTACCTTGCGCAATGGCTCCAGTTGACACTACAATATAAAATAAGTAATTATACAACATCTTTTATATATATATATATAATGCAAACAGTTTTGAAAAGAGTTTTTCGTTTAGGTTGAAAAATACTGCTTTGAACGGTTTCCATTTTTTAAACATGACTTCATGTTTTGACAACTTGAACTTTATGGTGTAAGTAGGCATTTGTTCGTGCATCAATAAATGCAGAATTTGCTAATGGAAGGACACAACAACGATTCTAGTATCTGATTTAGTAGGAAAAACGTCAACTTGTTTTCTTTCGACACCAAATCGTTTATATGTTTTTATAAGATTTTGCATTAACAGATTTTTTTATTAAACAGACATTTGGATGCTGGGTCATTTTTCAAAACAAATCAAAGAAATATTCAATATGTATGCGTACGAAGCTTTAACTTTAAAAAAAAAAAAAAAAAGAAGAAATGCATGCTACGCGGCGTACACTGTATTTGACAATGAAAAACAGCTTCAAAACAATGTGTGCGCTTAATGCGGTTTTTTGGATATACTATTATCTGGAAAGCTGAGGCCTTAACAATTGAATAATACAGATGTATAAAAACGTAGAAATGTTTGGAACCATATGACCAAGAGGTATATAAATAAATAGTACTTATTCATCTAAGGTAAATTTAAAGGAATCAGAACCTTCGTTTCTTAATGATCTCTTAATTCATCGACAGAGAATTTTATTCAACTACGGAGAATTTTATTCAACTACGGAGAATTTAATTCAACGAAGGAGAATTTAATTCAACGAAGGAGAATTTTTGAATTTTACGTAACCGGTCTCAAATCACTGACAACTGTGTTGTCAAAAGATAAATAGTTGTTTAGAAAAAAAAATTCTTTAAGAGTTTTCATGGCAACACTTAAAAACGAAAAAAAAATACAGAATTGCAAGATTGTAGCATAGTGTAAAAATGAATTCGAATAAAATTATTATCAGTTAACGGTAAGTTAAAACTTCTTTTTATTCTGATCAGTTTATGAGTGTGATTGCTTATAATCCTGAAAAAAACCGTTATGACGATCAATATTGATTCTGGACTCTTAAATATGAATGCTTCTTTAAAGGAACAGATTGCTGACTAGAGTTTGATATAAAACCTGAATGAAATTATTAGTATGGAAAATTATATCGATTCGTATCACATTCAAGTATAACCACACATCGATGTGACTACCTTTGAAATACTAAAGAGCAAGAAAAGCAACAAATATTGTGTCAGTCCTTTTTCTACTGCTAGTGTCTTGCAATGCAATCGATTTAAGAAATGTCGAATGTTTAATTTGATTTGGTGTTTTAGATTCTGCGTGTAAATTAATCAGTACAACTTAAAATAAATCCATCATAGATACCAGTACTGACATGTTGCACGGTAAACGGCCGTTTCGACTACAAAAGAGTCATCAGTGACGATCGATGAGGTTATGAAGACCAAATAAAGTACAAAGGTAATAAGAATTGAAAACCGAACATTCCAAAGGTTTTGTCAAATACAGCTCACGTTATCTTAGCCGTGTTTGAACATGCAATACTGTTGTTCTTTCAGCTTTTGTTTTTAGTATGCCATGTTTATTCTTACTTGATTTATATGATATGAGAATCGTTAATCTATTGCTGCCTCTAATTAATCACAATTCAACTTACCTGTAACATTAATATTGTAAACCATTTGCGAAGTCATATTTGTTTTAGGCAGTCCTGATGGTGTTAAAGTGTTCATTACATAGACAATATAAATACCACTGTCGATTTTTTGTATATTCCTAATTATCAGAGGTATTTCATCATAAATGAAGCTAGTATCATTCTCACGAGTCCACCATATATATGTAGGAGATGGGTTGGCATCTATTGTTGGCGAGAGTGTAAGTGTGCTTCCTTCTTCAATATTATAATCCGGAGAACCAGAAAGAACAGGCTTATCTGAAATGTTCAAAACGGGTTACTTACTATTGCTTTATTTTTTTTATTTTTGCCGTGCTGTATGTGCTGATATAAATGTTACTCGCGAAATACATGCTCCTAGTGTCTTTTTGTTGTCGGAATGTAAAAGTACCCGGCCACGTCCACTTGTATTTTTGTCTATCTGATAAGTTAAGCCTTTTTCAACTGATTTTGATAGTTCGTTCTATGTTTGTACTGTTATACCACTGTCCCAGGTTAGGGGAGGGTTGGGATCCCGTTAACATGTTTCACCCCGCCACATTATTTGTTTATGTGCCTGTCTTACGTCAGGAGCCTGTAATTCAGTGGTTGTCGTTTGTTTTTGTGTTACATATTTGTTTTTCGATTATTTTTTTTATTTAAAATAAGGCCGTTTGTTTTCTCGTTTGAGTTGTTTTACATTGTTTTATTGGGGCCTTTTAATGTCTGTGTAATTTTGGTCTCTTGTTGACAGTTGTCTCATTGGCAATCATAACACATCTTCTTTTTTATATATATGGTAGAATAGATAATAAAGCTTGTTTTGTTTGGGTTTGGATTATATTGTCTTTTGAACTGTTAGTATTGTGTTGAAGACTGTACAATAATACTAGTTCATTGTAACTTATTCCAATGAATTTTATAAATGTGATTTGCTTCAATTGATGGATAAAGAAAGGTTTTTTTTTCCGTTATGTCACAATCGTCGATGTCTTAATTAAAAATAAGGAGAGCCTATCCGTTTTGAGTCTAGGTTCTTTTGTTATTTTACTTTTTAATGGTGATTTTATACGTTCAATCTGTGTATTCTGATAAATAAAGGCAACAGTAGTATACCGCTGTTCAAACTCATAAATCCATTGACAAAAAACAAAATCGGGGTAACAAACTAAAACTGAGGGAAATGTTCTTGCTGATCTCATTATTTTCAATGCAATAATATATAAATTATACGGCAACAATTGTATTTCCTGTTAGCACAGGAAAGTGATTATGAGTTTGTGCTATCCTCGGGGAAGAAATATATACTCTTGTAGTCGAAAACTAGATTTAAGCATAAGTACACAATATGCATATCTCGTTTATAGCAGCACTCGAATAAAACGGCTAGTATAAATATGACCAAAGGGTTTAATCGAAAGCTTGAACCTTCTATGTCCGAAGGCTGCACCGGTAAATTTTCAATCTGATGTACAATTTGCGATAAAATATCACATGAAATTCAACAACTACTGAACATCCTGACTTAGGACAGGTGCAAACAATTGCAGCGGGTTTAAACGTAGTAGTATATTAGATTGTCGATTTTTACTTACATTGCACATTGACATAACACATTTTCTGTGAAGTTCGTTTCTGTAACGGCATTCCTGATGGTGTTAATATGTTTACTGCATAAAAGATGTAGCTTCCACTGGATTTCCTCTGTATATTACTGATTGTAAAATTTGTGTTATAATATCTAAAGTCGGGTTCACTTTGGCGACTCCACCATACAGAAGTAGATTGTGGATTCGCATCAATTACGGGATAAATTGCTAGACTATTTCCTTCCGTGATGTTAATATCATTGATCTTCGCAATCATTGGCTGGTCTAAAACGATTACATTTTGCATTAATAAAATCAATAATACGATAACTTAAAAGCATTGATTATTTCCATACAATCTTTTCGATTTTAGACATTTCATGAAAAGAATAACAACAAACATTTAAAAGAACTTTACATTTATAATAGTGATCATCTCGGGTAGTGGACACATTATAGACGGTCTTAGCGATGTCTAAGATAGAAGTGTTCTAAAATCGTTCGGCTAAATTTCAGATGTGTAGATTTATACTTAAAGTAGCATACTCTCAACCAACAAATTTATGAAACAAGTTGACTTCAATCGTTTCAATCATGTTTATTTTATATCATAATTCTTTCCAATACCAGTGATTATCTAATGTTCGTTCTGATAGTTTTTGAGAGTATCATTTGCCCAGTTTCCAGTTATACGTCGGTAGTAGCATAAACATATGCTGTATGCTATTAAGATTTTCAGTTACAAAATTTTGGAAAATAATTTCAATTAACTAAAATATATTTCCCTCAAGCAGAGCTCTGATTCCTTGTTAGGCTTTGTCTATAATCTTTGTCCTTTTTTAATTAAAGATCTTCATATACTTAATAAGCTACGTACTGGTGGTATCTAGAGAGACATTGATTATCGAATTGCGCATTTCACGCAAAAAATATGGTACCGTTTATGTTAGTATTTATTGTAATATAACAGTATCAGTTCCTTAACACAAAGGGACATTGGTCAATTTTTTTCTTTGGACATCTTAACACTTACACTGGACATTTACATAAAACATTTTCTGTGAAGTCCTGTTCTGTGGTGACTTTCCTGATGGTGTTAAAGTGTTCATTACATGACAGGTGTAGTTTCCGCTTGAGTTTCTCTGTACATTTGTGATTGTAAGATTGTTGCCGTAATATGTAAAGTTATTTTGACTAGTCCACCATAACAATGAAGGTTGTGGATTAGCATCAATAACAGGATATATTTGGAGATCATTTCCTTCTGTAACGTTATGATCTTGGATCTCTGAGATTGCTGGCTGGTCTGCAATAATTAATTGTCAAATTTCTTAATTTCTGCCAAATATTATAAATATATTATAATAACGAATTAAATATCAATCATGTCAATACAACAATATATATATAATATTTTTAGCATATAAATAATCGTTAGTTTATCAGGATTGTATTGTTTTCCATTTCTGGGATTTTTATAGCTGACTACGGTATAACTTTTACTCATTGTTGAAGACAGTATATTAATCTTTAGTTGTTAATTTTTTGTGCCACATGGTCTCTTGTGGAGAGTTATCTCATTGACAAGAATTGAAAATCTTTATATTTTTATATTGAATTTTTTTTTATAAATAAGGGCAAAAAATAAAAATAGAAGCACCGTCTCTTTTTGGACATTGTTGCACTTACACTGTACATTAACATGAAACATTTTCTTTGAATTTCTTTCCTGTGACGGCATTCCTGATGGTGTCAATATGTTCCGTACATGGAAGGTGTGGTAACCACTGGATTTTCTCTGAATATCGCTGATTTTCAGATATGTACTATTATATCCGACTTCGGGTTCATTTTGACGACTCCACCAAAACAATGTCGGTTGTGGATTAGCAGAAATTATCGGAAATATTAATAGCGTACTTCCTTCTGTTACGTTATAATCTTGGATGTCTGAGATTTCTGGCTGGTCTGAAACAATTTAATATCAGGTTTGTATTATTCATGAACACACTTCTGAATGTTACATTAACATTACATATATCAAACCAATGATTTTTTTGCGGATGGAAGACACATAATGTTATTTGAATAGTAAAGTTAAAAAAAAGCATAGTATATTGAAAATCAAAACTATAAGATGAAGGAATAATAACGTTATACAGTGACTAAAAGACAAAAAAAACGACTAACCATTATTCACTTCTCAAGAACTGTTGTGTAAACTGAAGCTGTTTTTTCCCAAAAAACGCATATTTTTCCTTTTTGAATTATATCCGTTATATTTATCAAATTTATATTCAGTTTGAAAAAGCTCTCTTTCGATCAAATATAGTATAACATCTTTGTGAGAATCAAACAAATGAATCAGAGCACACACGGATAAACACGTTTTTTTTCAATTAACTCATTAAAGATACCAAGTTTATAATGTTGTTTCGAATATTTGAAAATTTGGTTTAAGCAAATGGTTCTGTATTTAAGTTGATAAACTGTATATCGCCATCTTCAGTTCCAAATTTCGATAATGGTAATTAATGTGTGAGCAAAATAAACAAAAACAATGATTCGTTGTATTATGTATACTGTATTTACAAATACCGAATACTTGTTTTGTTTCTTTCCACTTTTTAACTTAGCCTTATAAGTTAAATAACTTTTACATTAAAGAAATATCATAAAATAATGTCAATATTTTTTTTATGTTTTACATATATATATATATAGCAAGAAAAGAAGTTTAAAACATATTGTGTTACGAAGACAAGCAGATGTTTCGACTGGAAAAGTCGCATTTATATTATTAGTAACATGTTGTGTTAGTGGCCTTTGAGAAATATATGCGGTCATTAAATTCCATATGGAATGAGAGCTGACCCCATAAATCTCGGACTATCTTTACGTGTGGTATTTAGACTTGCGGCCTATCAAAGTGATTTAAAAGACTTTAATTCTTAGTTTTAACATGTTTTAGAACTATTTCCATAAAAAAAAAATGCTAACAATAACAATGTGTTAGCTTTAAATTTGTTTTATAAATGTATTTCTATCGTTTTTTAACGACTTTTTAAGGTGGTAAGCGAGTCTAAAATAAAAATGATAGAATTTGTTCATACTTTGTCAATACGTAGTATCTATCGGTATATGTTGTTCAAAAATATAATAAAAGTGATAGGTCACAGTGCATTTTCTCAAGCTACGGGTTTTAACAAAATGACACATTTTGTTTGGATTATACAGGGAAAACACCATTGCGTTATTAGAAACTTAACTAAACGATAGATTGTTAAATAAATTAGGAAAAGATAGCTTTCGCACAATGCTTTGAGAATATCAAAAAAAAGATAGGGTCACCGTGCGTTTTTCCGGCTAAAATACAATATAGGAAAATTCCATGTAGATTCTTTCAGAAATTGCACTGTTTTAGAGTTACCTCCCCTTGAAATGCCAATTTGAAAACATTTAAAAACAACCAAAAATAATCTACACTTGTGAAAATATTAATATTTATAAGTTATATTGTTAATGATTGGTTCTTTTAAATGAAAATTCACATTAAACATCTACATTTCTGCATCAAATTTTGCTAACTTGATAGATAATCCGGACCTTAGGTTCGCTGTTTTTTTGCAATCCAAGATGGCGCAAGACATCAATACCACCTCAAACCTTTCAGATGTCATTTTTGTTTTGAAAGGAATGTATCTTTCTTACTTACCCCATATGGTTGCTGAACCTATATGGTAACTAACCATGTATTTATGACACTTTATATGAAATTGTATAGTCACCACGTGTAGTCAATTAACCACGCATATCCCCATAAATCTATTGAAGGTAAGATAAATATATAAAAGGTTGTGTTATCGGCCTGTTAAAGTAAATGCATTTAGCTGTATACTTACATTGTACATCTAGTCGTTTCCAAATAGTATTAGAGATCCCAATCATATTTATTGCAGTGCAGGAATACTGTCCGCTATCTTTTATTATGACATTTGTTATATTAATAACTTTACCGCTGATGGGAGCACCAGCATTTGTCCAATTATACATTATATCAACTGTAGGATTTGCATCAAGTATTACACATGTAAGCTTTATTTTCTGTTGTCCTTCGTACAAAATATATGGATTGTAGCCAGGATACATGTTTACTGTAGGCGGGTCTGAAAAAGATACAGTCAATATATGATATGATTCCTAATTTCTTTTGTTGAATGATGTGTTTTGTTTCAATCTGTTGATAAAGCAAGAGTTTTCAAATGTAACTTATAAAAGGAAGATGTGGTATGCTTGACAATGAGACAACTCTCCACAAGAGACCAAAATGACACAGCAATAGGTTACATACAAGCAATTTTAACAGATTTTAAGGTATAAACGAATTGTCGAGATAACGGTTATAATGTCGGGGTTCGTTCGACTGACCTCGTTTGTGAAATAGGCTTATATAACTGATCAGCCATTCGTGAAGAGGGAATTGTAAACCTTTTCAAAGCACATCTGTGCATTGTTTCAAGGGTAAGATTGTTTCGCAGAGTGTTGCTTTATCTCTTTCAATTACTGTGAAATATTTTGTTGACTCTTTGTTTTCTTATGTAAACTTGTAATATCTTCACGTTATTTTTTTTTAAGTAGTTACTTATACTTTTTTGTTGTCAAAAAATGCTTATATACAAATACATAAGCATTTTATTTTACATTGCCGACTTGTTACAAGTTGGGCATTTTTACCGTTATTTCGTGAAGGTATTTTTGATAGATAATTCCACTAGATATCTTTTGACAAAATATGCCCTTTCCCAGCACAGTAGTTTTCAAATCATAGTCCAAAGACCTTCCATTTGTGCATTATTATGTCGTCAATTAGTTAAGGTTGCATAACATATATACATTTAATAATGTGTACAACGATATCTTATGTGAAGATTGTCCGCATCTGAATATTTAGATTAAAAACAATATTTGATATATTTTATGGATATGTAGGAGAAGCAATATCAAGGGAGTGGCGATATGAAAGATAAATCCTATGAAACAATGTTCCATTGCACATTACAAATAACTGGCATCATCTTATTTGTTTTCAATTTCTTTTCAAAGTGTTTTGTTTTATTTGAATTAGATTCAATCGCCAAAAGATATGTTACACTTGAAATTCAGTGTAGCATCTCATCTTACCGATGAAATCTTTCCAGTAGATTCCATAAGATGAGTAGTAATTATAGTAGTACATAATGTTATCTCATAGCTATCTATTTATAATAATTCGTTTTTATGAAAAACTTACATTGAACATTAATCTGAAATGATTTCCTTGAAGTTCTATTCTGAAATGGCAGTCCTGATGGTGTTAAAATGTTCATTGCATAAAATGTGTAGATACCGCTCTGTTGTCTCTGTATGTTGCTCATTGACAATACTGCACCATTATATCTTAAACCCGACACATTTGGACGAGTCCACCATACCATTATTGGGTCTGGATTAGCGTCGGTAGTAGTATTAATTGTAAGGGTTCTACCTTCTGTTATGTTAAAATCAGGGATTTGTGTAATTACAGGCTCGTCTGAAACAATATACTTATATTTTAACTATTTCTAAATGTAATATAATGGTGATAAAAATGCGATGATGTTCATATCCCTGTATATATAACAAGTTAAAGCATAAATCTTTCTGAAAAAGGTAAATTGTAGTAAACCTTCAGCGATGCGAATAGGGAATGGACAAATAATAGAAAACTGTCGTTGTTTTCAGCATTTAGAATGCCACGATTAGATACTATCATCAGGTGAGTGGCAAATAGTTTTTGCGTAATTCGGTAATGAAATACACAATGATTTCATAATTAGTTTAACATAGTAGGTCATCCTGGATAAGAGTTAAAATTTCGATTGCAACCCGAAAACGAGGGCAGCACTAGAGACAGTGGCAGAATGTTTTCCTGGCAACAGATACCATGTGGACCTCTAAAATAGCTGTTTAAATGGTTCTTTAACGTAAAAAAATCATTGCCCTCTCCGAAAATTAATTTTATAATCCCCATAACAACTAGACATGGAAGCGTTAAGAATAATTCAGTAATATATGTTACATACCCGTTAATAACTAGTGACATGAGAGCGAGATTTTTACAAATGACATTTTATGTGTTTAGAAATATCGAATTTCCGACTAATCATAGTACAGGAGTGCAATACCTTAAAAAGGAGGGGCTTATATGAAAGAAGAAGGGAAAATCAGTATAGGTTTTTATCTGAATTCACATTATAATCATCTCATGTCATACATGCATTCTTGTTCATCTGTTTCCAAAGTTATGCCCAGTAGTAATTCTAACAACCACGAACATGATATTGTGAATTGGCAGATATCGTTGACGCAGATTCTATTTCAAAATCTTTAAAATATGCTGTACGACTTTGACCCCGCAGAGCTATAGAAAAACAGTACATTAACGGGTGTTACACGGACTCTTTTTAGACGATACACGGACTCTTTTTAGTTGTTACACGGACACTTTTTATGAATAGAATCACTCGTGCATGATTAGTGAGTTCATGGGCACTTTAACTTTCAATTAGATTTGAACTTTTTGGTTCACCGACTTGTCCTGTCTTTTTATTGAACAAAATATTTACGTTAGCATCAATATCTTTTTTCAAACATTTCCAGTTAAATACTATTCACATCAGTACACTAAGGAATTAGACATTTAACTTCAATAGTGGGGGGTATGTTTTTCTCCTAAAATAGATATTTTGATTCCAAATTTTATGAGAAAAAAACTATTATGGTCAAGAAGATGACAACTTAATGTTTTGAATAATCCTGATTTTCCAAATACAGGTAATAGTGCTCATTGGCGGATCCAGGGGGGTGGGGTCGGAACCCCCCTTTTTTGTTGGCCGATCAATGCATTTGAATGGGGACATATAGTTGGAACCCCCTTTTTTTTAAATCACTGGATCCGCCACTGGTGCTTATTTAAACAAAAACATTTGGGTGATGGCGTTGAAAAGTAAATAGGTAATATTCTTAAAAAAGAACATACCGCCCTCTTTATGAAGCAAAATATTCGGTCAATAAATGTTTTCTTCAATATATGGTCATGAACAGTATTGTGGACAATGCTGAAAGTAAAGAAAGGATGATACTGACGTGAATATTTCAATAAAAATAAGACAGGAAATAATTAATTAAAAATCAAATCTAATATCAAAAGATAAAATCCCTATCAACTCACCAATGCACGATTGATCCTATAAACAAAAAGTGTTCATGTAATACATGTCCAAATAAGCAGCAAATCTAGAAGAACATCATTCAACTTATGTCATCAATTTTGGGCAATAAGCTGTGATTGGATCATATATTAACATGTGTTTAACCCCGATCAACACTTGCTGCTCTAGAGACGAGCATGAATTTTTAAAAAAAAGTATATTCCTGAATATATATAATATTAAGACAAAATCCATTTTTTTCATAAATATTTCATTCACTAATGAAGTAGGAAATTCATTCTTTTGATACCTTTATATTGTTATCGAATTTATATCAGTGGCGGATCCATGTCTAAATCCAGAACAAAACATGGGGTTTAACTTTATGTCCCCATTTAAATGCAATGATCTTCAAAAAGGGTTGTTCCAACCCCCGGGACTCCCACCACTGCATATTAAATTCATGTATTTGGCAACAAACGCGCGATTTTTAAGGGGAAATGGGGGGGATTGAATGGCTCATCCTGCTTTTTTTCATCAAAAATACAGATCACAGCCTGTGTACTTTAAAATGAATAAGCCCCCCTCCCCTTCCCCTCCCGCTTTCCGTTTTAAAAATCAAACGTTATCTTACTTACCACTAAAATATTCCTAAATATATTACTTTTAATACGAAGTTGCATTTAATAAAGTCTAAAATGTGTACAACATTTATCTTTTACTTGAAATGGTCCTTTTTTTTATCAAATTATTAGATTCCTGATTTTTTTTCTCAAATTATTAGATTCCTGATTTTTTTTTCTTGAAAAAAAAATCTCGGTTGAAGGGAAATGGAAAAAAAAATGTGTTTATACTATAACTTACATTTACTGCTTTATGGCTATCCAAGTTTCTCAAACGTTTAGTCTTGCTTAAAGTATTATTACTTGAAACGTCGTACAAGTCAGATAAAAAAACAAAAGTAACAAAAGAAACAGGCCGGTTACAACCAGCCGAATAGTTTTTCTGCACTTGTAGTCAGGTCAAAGTGCTCGGCTATCGCCTCGGACCTTGACCTGACTACTCGTGCAGAAAAACTATCCGGCAACGGTTGTTACCGGCCTGTTTCTTTGTTACCTTTGTATTTTATCTAATACATAATAACTTGTATAAGGATATCAATACTAATACAAAATTTTTGAAATGATTGAATGTCTAAATGTCAGTATTTAACTTCATCAGGCACGCTTAAAGCCAAACATTTGAAAGCCAAGGATTTATATGAACCCAAGCAATGTAGAGCTGTATGACCAAAAATAACCAAATAAAATAGCCGAATCCATCTAATGTCAACTTTGTCTGAGGGAGCTGAAACCTACAATTCTTTATAATTTCAAAATTTATTAACGGACAATTTAAGAAGGTATGGAAAAATGCCTCAGTACATAGATAGTCTTTTGTGTAATTTGTACACCATAGCTTACACTTGATTAAAAGATATGATTTCATGATTCAGTTTTACAATTTATCTCTTGATTTCAAATGACACTTGCAACAACTCTGGTATAAAACCTTGAATTTGTACAAATCAAAGCTTTTATACTAAATGTATCCAATCACATTTAATATTTGAAGACAAATAAGTTCGATAAGACTTTAACTGCTCATTCTCTTAAACCTGGGGTGGTGTTCTCGAAGCTATCTTAGGATTAGGACGTGTCCTCAGTCTATCTTATGACAAGTCTTTGTCCTAAGTCGTGTTCTCGAAGCTCTCTTAACTTATGATATATCCTATTTTTCGTCCTAACTTTAGGACACCCAATAAGGTGTCTTAAGAGCATCATATCTTCATCCTAGCATAATAAAGTTTGGATTTCGCTTTTCGCTCATTATTTTACGTGAAAGTGAACATGAAATGAAACGCACCATCGGTTATCAACTCGTATATAAAGAAATTATGCATGATTTTAAACTTTGAACTTCGTGTTTCACGATACGACTACAATACAAATTTAATTCTTATTTCAAAACAAATTGTTTTCCAGTTTAAATAACAATCTTTTTTTTATATAATTACATTGGTAATGATGCATTTAATTCTGTACATGTTATTATAAAATTCGTAATTTATAATTTTATTAAATAACTTCGTCATTATTAAATATTTTATAAAAAATATCTTTAACGATTTAAAATTTCGACTTAGAATATGTTTAGGACGTCCTAACATAAGATTCGTCTGAGATAGCTTCTAGACACAACTTAAGAGTGTCCTAAGTTGATCTTAAGTCCATCCTAAAATTGATCTAAGATGTGTCTTAGGACGAATCTTAGGATACTTTCGAGAACACCAGCCCTGGACTTTAGATTCAGTTTTTTGTAATCATACTCCAAACCCAACCCATCAAATTGCTGGATTGCATGGTTAGATCATGATTTTTGTGCTCCGAGATCTCATCAAAATGTTATGCCTTCAGGGCCTGATATACCGACATGTCATTTTGTTCTCATTGAATGATATACAAATCTCGAGCTCTTTACGAAATGAGTTATACTGGTTCATACGAGGTCAATCGGCGTAAACGACACCAGCGAACAATCGGTTCTTAATGTGCTGTTAAAACATTATTTGGACATTCGATATTCACGGGATAAAGCAGGAATTCGAAATATTGCAGAGGAGTATTAGTAATAAGACAAAGTTTCACATAACTGTTTTTTTTAATCTTGACCTTCACCCCAGACATGATTCAAGAACTCATGGTTTGTGTGCTAACGTAAATAATTACTCAACATTAAATGCAAAAGGACACAAAGGTGAACAATAATTTGTCAACAAAAAACATATGAAGGTGTGCAATTTTAATTCAAAAAGAGGAAGAATTTCGATATATTTTTTTGTGATTAAGTAGCTATATAATGAATACACACCAGTGTTTAATTTTCCTTATGATATCGACACAATATAAGGAGTGTGGTTATCTAAAGGCAGAGAGACAATGATGTGTGTTAAATATGTTAATCGAATACTGTGAAAGTGCTTTTATTCGTGGGGAACCAATTTTCGTGGTTTTCGTGGATGACTCTATCCACGAATTTAAGTGTCCAACGAAATAAAACAACTGTTGTGCATATAAAGACATGGAAAGATCCCCGTGTAGGTTTGACCACTGATATGATCTAGAGAATATATTTAATGTCGCCAAATCTAAGGATACTATAGAAGCAGTCACCGGGTAAACGCAGTATGCACTACAACTGCAGACAGGATGATACCCATTTTAAGGCATTTTAATCTTTGAAAACCTTAATTGTACGACTTTTGATCTTTTAATTTCGCAAAACAAAATATTTTTGATCGATGAAAGTCAGACTTCCAGTATTGATATGCTATGACAAAGTGTTTGTTTTATATTCTAATAACTTTATATGGAAACTAATTATTTCATGCTGGGCTTGGTTTTGATAGGAACTATTTCATAATTCAAGATACGTTTATATCATTTATTTTATGTAACTGTTTTCTGTAGGTGACATGTTTATTGCCTAATTAACACCTTTGATGGTCTTTAATCTGTTTATCACTGTATCTCAGTTAAATAATTGGTGTGATCATAACGATTTACTAGGTCAATGTTTACTTTGCAATTTCCTTCAATCCGGACAATTTGAATGATTTGTGGCCTTCGTTTCTAATATTGGTTTTCAAATTATTTTTGTTTTTAAACTAAAATCCACGAATTTAAAAACCAACGAACATGTGAATGTTGCTCAAACCACGAAAAAAAAAATTTTATTTTTTATTGATCTTTTTGGTGTTCAAACTACAGTGCATACATACATTTTTACAATACATAAGTGAATAACATGATATTTTTATGGCATTGTTATACTATTGATATTTTACGAATAAGACATAGTAAAAACATTACAAGTAAATGATGTGAATACTCAGTATATGATACCTCTTAAGGATACTTTGGATACATTAAATATATATGATCATATCATAAATAAATTTAATTAAATAACTTCCATAAATCCTCCCCATCTGTCGACAAATGACTCGTATTTGTCTTTAGAAAGATAGAAATATTCTAATATCTCCAGCCTTCTTTTCAAAAATTTAAGAAACGCTTGCACAGATATTAACAGTCTGTCTAATTGTGTGTTCTTAGCACAGTTGATGTAATACTTTGCCTGTAGAATACAATAATTTAAAACTATGTTATCAGAATTTAATACACCGAAAATTACACTGTCTTTATTTAAAAATATTTTTACTCCAAATACTAAATACCACCAATTAGAAAATTCTCTCCAAAATCGTTTTATTTCTGTAAATTCAAAAAATTTATGCTCTATAGTTTCTATTTCTTTACAACTGGCACATTCATTGGTTAATGAAAGTTTATATTTTTCAAGAAGATAATTATGTGAGACTATTCTGTGTAACAATTTATATTGGAAAGCTTGTAGTTTGCTTTCTATAGTACATTTAAAAGCTAGTGAATAAATATTTTTCCACTTTTCGTCACTAATTTCTATATTAAAACTTTCTTCCCACCTTTTTTGTGAAATAGGAGAAACACTTCCCCGATCGATAAAAAGTGAATATACATCTTTAGCGAATAACTTACTGATAGGCATTTTTTTATTCTCATGCTCAAAAACGAAACCAAATGAGTTGCTGTTAGGCGACATATGTTGTTGTAATATCAAATCTTTCCAGTCACGTGGTATAGCAAGTTTAATAGATAGAATGTCTACAAAAGTAACATTCAGGTTATATTTTTTATTAATAGCATCATGAGACAAAAATTCGCCTTTATCATCTACAATATCATTGATGAACCGTATGCCTTTCATGTACCAAGATCTGTAAAAAAATACTCGTTCTGTCAACTTTGATAAACGGATTGAACCAAATAAATTCTTTTCTAACATGAAATGTATTTAACGGGATGAATATACCCTTGAAACGTTTCCAGGCAGATAACACTTCTATATAAAAAAGAGGTGCTTTTAAATTTAAAAACTCAAATTCACATCTGCTCATAAATAAATCCTCTAAATCAAAAAGGGAGAAAAATGCTTTGGAAACATGTTTCCATTTGGAGTCATGTTCTGACAAAAATCTTTTTACCCACATAATACGAAATGATAACAGCTGTACTTCAAAATTCGGGGCTTTCAGTCCCCCCTCGCTAGGAGACTTTTGAATGACTTCCGATTTAACTTTCGGAGTACCACCATTCCATAAGAAACTATTAATGTCACGTTGTATTTTAATTACATAAGCTCTTGGTACATGTGTAGATGAAATGACATAAATAAGCTTCGATATTGCAAGTGATTTAAGTATTGCTATTTCACCGATCAAGGAAAGGTTTCTGATCCTCCACATTTTAATTATTAATTCCATTTTGTCTATGCATGTATCTAAATTAGAACAAACCATTTCTTCAAAAGCGTTAAATTTTAAACCTAAAGTTTTAAAACCATCTGTCCATTTAATAGGAAGGGAACCTTCTTTGTTAAATTTATTTCTTCCAATCCATGTTGCTTCGGTTTTAGAAAAATTTACTTTTAACCCTGAACACTTCTCAAAATCATTAAACGAATCTAATAAAATTTGCGCAGAAAATACATCTTTCAAAAAACAAGTGGTATCATCAGCCAACTGTGAAATTTTTATTTCAGTATCCCCAATTTTAATACCAGATATCTGATTGTTTTTACGAATACTTATTGCCAGCAGTTCAACGGCCAAAATAAATAAAAAAGGAGACAAAGGACACCCTTGTCGAACGCCTCTCTCAATTTTGAATGGACTAAAACTGAATCCATTATTTACGACAAGACTAGATATATTTGAGTATAAAGTTGAGACCCATTTCCGGAACTTGCTACCAAAATTAAAACAAACCAATGCTTTATGAATAAATTTCCATTCTAGCGTATCAAACGCCTTTTCGAAATCGACTAGTAATATAAGCCCTGGATAATTCTTTAAAGCAGTAAACAATATAATATCAGCAATGAGTCGTAGATTTTCACCAATGTATCTACCAGCCACATATCCCGTCTGGTCCGGATCTATAAGTTTCGGAAGAAATAATTTCATTCTTTCCGCAATAACTTTGGCTAATAATTTGTAATCAAAATTCAAGAGAGAAAGAGGACGCCAGTTCGACAAGAGTGTTCTATCTTTATCTTTCTTTGGAATAAGAGTCAGTATACCCCGTCTTTGGTCTATTGAAAGGGTTCCGGTCTCGAAGGAATATTCATAGCTTTCTAAAACATATTTTTTTATATCAATCCAGAAAAATTTGTAAAACTCAGCAGTAAGCCCGTCTGTACCAGGGCTTTTATTATTTTTAAATGTTTTTAAAACTTTAACGCACTCAGATTGTGAAATATCTGCATCGCATATATCCTTTTCCAGATCTGTAAGCTTAGGAAGAAAATTTAAATCGAAAAAGTTAGAATCACCGGAATATTTATCAGGGTCTTCATTTGATGAGTACAGCTTTTCGTAGAAATTTCTCTCTTCGTATAGAATATTTTCTTGTGACAGAATTTCAATGTCGTTTACAACTAATTTGTTAATACATTTATTTTTATAATTGCGTTTTTCTAATGATAAGAAATATTTTGAATTTCTTTCATTGCCTTCGCAGTGCTCGGCGTGTGATCGTATAATAGACCCCCTTGTTTGATTGTTTACTATTTGCTCTTAATCGTCTTTAACAATATCTAATTCAATCAAAAGTGAATTTATATCTTTATCTAAATATGTACGAGAGAGATTTTTATGAATTTCGTCTTGTCGTTTTTTTAAATTGGACTCTCTTTCCCGCAATTTCATGTTTTTATATTTGGAATATTTGACGGTTGCGCCTCTTATTTCACTTTTCATGGTATCCCATTTCAAGTTTTTATTTTCTAAGTTGTGATATTTTTTAAACCACGAAAATTGAAACACGCGAATTGAAGTACTTTCACAGTAAATGATTACCCAATGCAATACAATTATTTAACTTGACGCTGTTTTTACTCATTGAAATACTTAAACCTTACTACTCTTTGAAGCCAATCGTTTAAACCATTTCTGTAGCCGTTAGATGATGAACAACAGTGAATAATGATTTTTTTCAATACCTGTTATATATTTGTCTTTTCGGTGTATTTGTCTGATATGCATGAGGTCTGGAGCTGGCATGTCACTAGTTGCTAGTAGTCCTTTGTAAAATTATTCATCATTGTCATTTTGCTTAGTTTCTTTTGTTACTTATTCTGACATCGGACTCGGATGCTTTTAAAGTGAGTTTTACTGCTGGTGGACGTTTCGTCCCCAAGGGTATTACCAGCACAGTATTTAACACTTCGGTGTTGACATGAATACCATTAATGTGGTCATTTATATAAATTTCCTGTTTACTAAACATTGAAATTTTCGAAAACTAAGGATTGTTTTTATTCCAGGCATAGATTACCTTAGCCGTATTTGACACAACTTTTTGGAATTTTTTATCCTCAATGCTCTTCAACTTTGTACTTGTTTGGCTTTATAAATAATTTGATATGAGCGTCACTGATGAGTTTTATGTAGAAGAAACACGCGTCTGGCGTACACAATTACAATCCTGGTACCTTTGATAACTGTTTACTGTGCGTATTACTCTTTATAGTTTTATACTACACTGGCTATGTGTTTGATCCCGCCACATGTTTGCGCCTGTCCCAAGTCAGGAGCTTCTAGCCTTTGTTAGTTTTGTAAAAAAAAAAAATTTGAGTTCATTTATATGATTTAGAGTTTTGAATGACGTCCATGTTTACTAACAAAAGTACACATTTTTATTTAGGGGCCAGCTGAAGCCAACCTCCGGGTGCGTGATTTTCTCGCTGCATTGAAGACCCATTGATTGACTACAGCTGTTATTTGCTCTTTGGTTAGGTTGTTGTCTCGTTGACCCATTTCCATTCTCAATTTTATTATATATCCTTGCTTTCTTATTAATACTCACATTGTACATTGACATCAAACATTTTTTGTGAAGTTCTTTCCTGTGGTGACATTCCTGATGGTGATAATATGTTCTTTGCATGACAAGTATAACTATCGCTGTCATTTCTGTTAATGTTGCTAATTGTTAGATTTGCATTGTAAAGTATAAAGTTGGGTTCCTTCTGGCGAGTCCACCATAAATATGTTGGGTCTGGATTACTGACAACATTACAATATACAGCTAGAAAGTGTCCTTCTATTATGGTAATATCAGGCAATTGTGCAATAAGAGGTTCGTCTGAAAACAAAATAACACTAAATCATCAATTGTATTCATCTGAACATTTCAGGGCCAGGGATTCATGACACTGTTGCTTATCTTTTAATATATGGCATGCTCAGTTTTTAAGTTTTTATAAATGACTATAAAAACGTACTAGAAGACGCAGACGTAATATTAGTATTTTAATATTTCTGACAAACAAACGTAGTTTATTAAAATAACAATAAAAAAAAAGTTACCAAAGGATTTAACAATGAAAAAACGGCCTAACAAAACAAAACCAAAAAAAAACAGAAAACTAAGTATTAAACTAAGACCACAATTCCCTTTATAAAATGCACGTGAAAAACTTTTCAATGTTCATTGAGAGAATATCATCTGTCTTGCCAAACATAAATAATGGGTTTGTTAAACTCTTAAAAGATGAATTCAAATAAACCATTCAGAACATTCGGTTCGAAAGCTTTAATGTTAGTAGCACGTCTTTCGAGAAAATATATTGCCTAAATGAGGGATAAAAGATACCAAAGAGAAAATCAAACTCATAAATCGAAAATAAACAGACAACGCCTGGCTAGAAATGAAAAAGACAAACAGACAAACATTAGAACACATGACACAACATAAAAAAATAAAGAATAAGCAACACGAATTCCATCAAAAACTAGGGGTGATCTCAGATGTTCCGGAAGAGTTAGCAGATCAAATAGAGATATATTCCATATGCAGTGGTCGCTAGAATTTAAGTTGACAGAATAAGTAAGTTCAAAATGAGAAAATAGATAGTATTGAATGATTGGTTATTGCTATTTTTGAGCTAACGAAGAGTTTGGATTCAAATTTTTCGGTCAGAATGTGAATCGTTTTTATACTGTTTTCATGTGTACTTATATTTTAAACTATTATTGATTGTCAGAGGATATCATCTATAATGTGGAAAGTAAAATTAGAGGATTTACATATTTATAGTGTAAGCTACTATACGACATCTGTTTAATACCAAAACGGAACAAGTCAGTGAGAAAAAAAGAAGAGCACAATGGTTCCAATTGGACTTTAAATTGTCTGTCGAAAAAACGCGTTCATCAATCGTAAAAAAAACTGTTCCTATAATATTTAAAATCTCAACGATTTCCATTTCGAGGCGTTTATATTTGGAATAGTTTTGAACAAAACGTTATTTTCTCTTCTAAATCAAATATGTTTGATCACGGTGGCTGCTTTGATCAAGTTAGTCTATTTCTTTCGATTCGAAGATGATTCGTAAGGATTATATGTCAACTTATCCTACTTCAGCAGGGTTATTCAAATTTTCATAAGTGTGAATCTTTTCAATTTTCGTTTGGAATGGGTTTTTTTTTAAGTGTCATCTTTCCTCTCCACTCAGATCCTCGTTACTGAGAAGATTCAATACACACCTTTCTTAACTTGGCAGATTATTTTCCTATTCGTGTTTGTTACATAGCTCTTCAACAGTTTTGGTTATTATACCGCCTTGGCTTTCAAATACATAGTTTTGGGCGCTACAAACGAAGAAACATCACAAAAAGCGCTTTAGGCGCATGCAATGTATATATAAATTTTTATCTTTTTAATGATATATGAAGAAAATACATAGTTTATGACTTTTTATTATTTTACACTAATAAAACGGAAGTTTTTCGGACAACAACATAACTAATTGTCCGACAAGCCTGTGCGTTGTATTAAAAGAAGTTTTATAAGATACTTTTGCATATTTAAATTTGTATTTGAAATAAGGTACATTTGTTAAATGTGAACGTTAAATATGGAAATATCAAGACATGTTATTGTTTTCAAATACACTCTGCTTAGTTGAAGAAATAAGAACATGTTCTGAAAAAGTTTGGTGCACACTATATTTTTGAATTAAAATATGTATATGAACACAACTGCGTCGTCCATGCGTACATTACGTGTAAATTTCTACGACATAATTCTTGCTACTTTCAGACAGATAAAATTTGGTGATTGTCTGGCTATTTACAAACATACAAAATTGCAGCAACTTACGCTCGGAATTTGAACGTTACATTTGATGCCACGTGTATTATGAATGCAACGGTTTCTGTACCCATTTATCTTTGTTTACGTTGGTCCGATGCAAGCACACTTTTGTCTCTAAACATCAGAAACTATAGTGAGCTATCATGAACAAAACTACAGATGTGGTACAGGATCTGCATGCCCTTCCGGAGTATCGGAGATCAACCCCAAATATCTTGGTGGAGTTCGTGTTGCTTAGTCTTTAGTTTTCTTTGTTTTGTTTTGTGTACTATTGTTTGTTAGCTTTATATTCGTTACATTGTCAGTTTATTTTCGCCTTATGAGTTTGAATGTCCTTCTGGAATTCTAATCCCTTTTTTCAGATAGCAATCCAAATGTGATGTGCTTCAATCCTGCTGTCTTGAAATTGCTTTTATAGGTAAAACAAAGTTTTTTCTCGAACTGAATATTTATGATGTAAACGCCAATAGGCGTTAAACAATCAACAATTATTTATTCAATAGTATCTTGCTTTTAAGTTTTGGTATACATACTTGTGTACTGTATCAATGATGTCAAACTCAACTTAATGTCAACTTAAATTTAAATATTAAGTATACCTACACAAAATAGCAATACTTTTCATTGTTGAGTTTACACTCTGTCCCTCTATATTTACAGCTGTACAATGCATTGTCTTTCCGTTGTCAGCTATATTACCAATATATGATAAAATACTTGATGATATTACTGATTCACATCCGGCAATACAAATATTAGGCTGAGAAGAAGCTTCATCAGTCATGTTGGTACCAGAGAGATACCACTGTATCCTTGCTGCTGGCCTTCCGGCATCTGTTGTACATGTGAATTGCTGATATGAACCGGATACTACTTTTATCGGGTTTTCATCACTGGGTGTTGCCGTTAAATTTACATTTTTAATTGGATCTGAACATAAACGAAAAATAATAGATTATATTAACATCATTGTAAGACGCTTTTATTACAACTTATATGAATTTATTAAATCAGGTAGATGTGATATGATTGCTAATATAACAACTCTCCGCCAGTAAATTGGTAAAACACAACCTGATCCAACAATAACACATTTGTTAAATTTGGTTATTTTTTGGTTACAAATGTATGAATTTGAAGCAACGTCCGGATCAAGTTGCCCAAGAAGTGAATATGCATGACTTAAGTGCCTTTATGCGTAAAACAATCAGCAATCATTAATCAATAGTTTGTATCATGCTTTCAAATTTGAGTTCAAATAAATTTGAACGTCATAACGAAATTTAAAGTCATATAAGTAAAAACAATCAAAATTCCATTATAACGTATACCTACATAAAATATCAATACTTCTCATAGTTGAGTTTACACTTTGTCCCTCTACATTTGTAGCAATGCAGTAAATTATCTTTCCGTTGTCAGTAATATTACCACTATATAACAGAATACTTGACGATATTACTGTATTACATTCGAAACTACATATATTTGGCTGAGCAGTAGCATTATCAGTAATATTGGTACCAGACAGATACCACTGTATCCTTGCCGCCGGCCTACTGGCATCCGTTGTACATATGAATCGCTGCTGTGAACCGGATACTATTTTTATCGGATTTTCATCACTTTCAGGTGCCGTTAAAGTAACATTTGTAACCGGAACTGAGAAAAATGGAAAAAAAAACATAAGAATAACATTACGTTAAGATGTTTTTATAACAACACATATGAATTTACTAAAGCAGGGAGATGTGATAGAAATGTCAACCAGGCACATCGCAGATAGCGAATGTGTAAACTCAATCTGATCCAACAATTAAGGTTGCTACGTCGATAGAAATTTTTAACGACCTTGGTTATCTATCAGGGAATATCTCGTCTATATATCACATTTGATGTGTTTGGTATGACTATAAATTTTCACTTCTTCATACTATGAACAACAAATTTATCTAAAATATTCTATACGTAAAACAGATTTCATTTCTCCAATTTAATGGTTTACTTTACTACAAAATTATTTAAATTTACTTGTGTATGATTTGGTATTTGGCGGATTTTTGTTGAATGTTATTGGTTATTTTTGTTTTATTTGTTTAAAATCTCACAGCGGTATACTATTGTTACCTTGATGTTTTCATCCCTTGTTTATCGATTTTGTGTTTACATTATATCAAAGGTTAAATGCCCCAGTTCAGTGTAGATCAGTGGTGGTGTTTTGAAAGACAAATCATTCAATCAGTCGACTTTTAAAAGTAAAGAATGCAATTGAAGGCAAAAAAAAAGGTTTTTTGGCAGTGATCCTAATAAAAAGCTACCCGAATTGGAAGGGTTAACGTCTTAAAAATTAATTGACCCATTGTACGAGGTCAAAAAATAGAAAAAATATACAAATATTTGACCAGTAACTGAAAACTGCTTTAGTTTTTGCCCCCAAACATTTAAAGAAAATTGGAAAAACGCACATATATAATTAGAGAACATCGCCATTATAGACACATGATAGAGCATAACGAGTCGACTTACCGATTTAACTCTTATGAATTATTTATAGATATTGTCATTGTGATCATCATTGCATTTAAATGAGTCTTACTGTCTATTATAGTTTTTAAAAATGTAAAATCAAGAATGTGTCCCAAGTCAAAGGATGCCCCACTCGCACTATCAATTTCTATGTTTAGTGGACCGTGAAATTGGGGTAAAAACTCTTATTTGGCATTAGAATTAGAAAGATTATATCATATGGAACATGCGTTCTAAGTTTAAAGTTGATAAGACTTCAACTTCATCAAAAACTACCTTGACCAAAAACTTTAACTTGAAGTGGGACAAACGGTCGGACGAACGGACGAACGAACGAACGGACCCACAGACCAGAAAACATAATGCCCCTCTAATATCGTAGCTGGGGCATAAAAATCTACAAATTGTTATTAAAGTGCAATAGTTCTGATCTTTTTTGCCATTTAACGGCACTTTATATCTTCTATGTTTTTTTTTCAAGTAAATAGTCAGAAATTAAATCAAATGATAAAATTGGTTTGATTGAAAAGATATATGTATGGCTTATATAAAAAGATTTTGACAGTTAAGAGGCTCGCGGGTATAAAAATTCAAGAAAAAAATTAAACAATTTTTGTTCCATTACAAAGGACAAGGTACGATAAGCATCAGAGAACGGCCCCCTAATTTCGTTCAAATTAAAAATGACCTGTCATTAATTATAATACATTATTTTTAAAGTTTAAAACCTATATTTTTGTAAACATCAATATATTTTTCAACTTCCGCTGATATTATTCATGCTCTGTTGCTGTAAAGACCTCAAGATTCGCGAAAAGGCCAGAAAAATGGCAGTTTCTAAACCTTTTTCTGCATTTTAAACTATGAGCGTACCTACGACCCACGATCATATTTATACCAGACATTCCTTGAACATAAATGTTGATGCAGTTCAAATATTTTAGTGGGTCGTAAGTACGCTCATAGTCTATTACTTTATTAGTTGTTACTTTATTATATGGTACAAAAAATCATTCAAAAAAATCAATTCGTTTTGGCCCAAGATGACTTTTAAAATGTATGTATCATTGAAAAAAAGCTCCAAATTATCTCCCTTTGGTGCAAAAATGCCATTTGTTGGCATTTAAATTGAAATATCTTTTTTAACTCATCGGTGACCTATATTTTTTATTATCATTTTCAAATAAGCTGTACTTAAACTAAACTATTGTAAAATTTGAGTGATTTCTGTAATTTAGTTCTTTTTTTATTTCCATTTTACCTGTGTTTCTCGTATTAGTTCAACAGAAAAAAAGTACCTTTACAAAAATGTATGCTTCTTTCGAAGGCAAATTGTGAGCGTAAATGACCGGTTACCCCATTTTTTTCTTCTATTTAGTATCTAGTTCATTTATATAGAAAAATATAGCGAAATCCTATATCAAGAAAAAAATTGATTAAGACCCGCGAGCCCCCTTTAGAGTCCGAAATATTGTGTCATTCTCAAAACATTATTAATCACAGTTTGATGAATAGCATACCAAACATAAATTTTTCCCTATTGTTTATTCTTAGCCATGTCGGCCATCTTGGTAACCATGTAAGATAGCTTTTATAAGCAATTTACATCAATTATGATTGCCAGGGTCCGTTGATTTGGCCAAGCAGTTTCAAAAAAGGAAGTGTTGTACTAAAATTTACGATGGACGAATACGGCAGCCAACAGCCGACAGACGCAAAGTGAGGAGAAAATGCAAGTTGGCCCTGTGGGTGGGGTGAGCTAACTATGATAATCCGTACACCTAAAAAAATCAAATCTCGAAAAATAAAAAAAACGAATTAAATTGCAGAAAACAATTATTAATCACAGTTTGATGAATAGCATACTTATTTTTAATTTTAATAATAGGTTCCTTTGTGTCCCACTTACTTTGATTCTAATTGGGATTTTATTTTTAGTTTCAATGTGCCACTGGTAATTCGTAGTATGTGTTTTAAAGTTAAATATTTGTGTGTGAATTCTTAAAATCCTAATTGTGTTTTCTTTTTAAATGGCTAAGAATATTTTTGATAGAAATATGGTAAAATGAAGTATGATTGAAACTTTTGAGTAAAATGTATCCATCATATGAAACCAACGTGTTGTGTTACGCAGAATGAATTCGCATCATTATTGTTGTCATTTTGTCATCAATATTTAAAAATATAATAGGTTCCTTTGTGTCCCACTTACTTTGATTCTAATTGATATGACCTTCAAATTCTAAAATTCCGTATACCTACGCACAATATCAATATATCTATCTTGTGATATGACAACTTCTCCATCAAGATTATTAGCTGTACAATGAATAGTCTTCCCAGTGTCAATAATGTTACCGATGTATACTAAAACGCTTGATGATATCACTTTTCCATTACAATCACCATTACATATCTCCGATTGAGTAATAGACACATCGGTAATGTTTGAAGAAGACAGATACCACTGTATCCTTGCTGGCGGTCGACCGGCATCAGTTGTACACATGAAATGTTGACTAGAACTGGACAAAATTTCTACTGGGTTTATATTATTAGATACTACTGTTAAATTCACATGGGTGATTGGAACTGGAAATAAGAAAAATATTGTTATTATAAGAAGTGATGTGTATCTACATCAACGTACTAACTGAGAATAAAATTAAGTGTGAAAGGCAGAATGACCGCTTCATTTCAACGGATATCCTTTGGAAGCGTCTAGTAATGAATGGACAAGTCTCGGTACCACACTGAATTTATAAAAAAAAAAATACAAATCAAATTATTGTGTTTCAGACACTAAAACATTCACAGCTACACGATACACTGACAGTTATTGTTTTATTTTGCTAATTGTAAGAATGAATATAAGATATGTAATCTTGTAATCATTTAGTGCGAAATTCTCACTGTGTATTAACGGTTCAAATAAATGAACCTGAAAAATTTTGTAAAAACTATGGGTTTTTTTAATTGTCTCTTTCAAATATGCTACTATTTCATTATGGTTATATAGACAAATATGCGGTATTCATTCCAGTTGCTTTCTTCAATTCATTTGTCAAAGTTGTAAGCTACATGTATTATTTGTATGATATCTCTTTTGGAGCTGTGTCATTTTCACTTATGTGGTCATATTTTTGTAAAACTGAAATTCCATCTGTGGTTTAACTTCCGAAAGTCTAAAAATTATATTTTTCATAATTGGATTCTCTGGAAATTCATGTCTTTACACACATTAAATACTTAAAAAGATTTTGATTACTTATTGTAATGTCTTCTGTTCTTCAGAAACGAATCAAATGTTACACATGTCATTTTTGGAGTCCTTTATAGCTTGATGCTCCGTATTAAAGACCGTACTGTGACCTTTGTTGGTTTAATTTTACAAATTGAGACGTAGATGGACAGTTGTCGCATTGGAACGCATACCACATCTTCTTATACAATGTATCTATATAGATTTTCAAGCGTTTTGGCTCTTGAGCATCACTAAAAATAAATTAACTTTTGAAATGCGCATCTGGTGCATTTCAATTGGTACTGCTAATGGTATTACAAATGTTTCAAATTGAAAAAGAAGAATGAAATGTTCGATTATTTCAATACTGAAGATGTATATCCTCCAAAATTGGCAATGATTGGAGTTTTTCTGTACAAATTGTCTAACTTCTTCTGCATGTTATGCTGTTGATGTAGAGTTAATAATGTTCCCGTTTCTGTACTAGTCAACTCACTTTTTTGTGAGGTTTAATTATTGGTGTTAGTTAAGTTACCATTTTGGCTAATTAAATAGGCCATAGTATCACACAGTAGACAGATGAATATCAAATCTATAAAAAAAAGATATATATATTCCTGCTCAACCCCCATCTCCCTATCTTGGTCGACCCTAGTTTTTGGTGGGGTTCGTGTTGTTTATTCTTTAGTTTTCTATGTTGTGTCATGTTTATTATTGTTTTTCTGTTTGTCTTTTTTCATTTTTAGCCATGGCGTTGTCAGTTTGTTTTAGATTTATGAGTTTGACTATCCCTTTGGTATCTTTCGTCCCTCTTTTAAGGCTATTTCGACTTTTTTTATTAACTGAGGAAATGAATATTTTGGACATAAAAGTTGGTATCAAACTTATGTCACAATATTATCATTTTTATTTGTATTATTAAATTCTAGTCATATTTATATCTTATTGATATCTGTCGTGTCTCTTTTTCGTACAAACACTTTCTTGTTGTTAATTTTGAAATCTTGATCAATGTACTCACTGTATGTCTCAACTTTGGTGAAAAAATAACCCAATGGGGCATTGTCGACAAATAGTCGATCACTTACACGTTTTGCGTTCCATTACTAGTTTCTTTTATTTTCTAACATAAAAATATTCATTAAATAAATGTCTATAATTAAGTATCATATGTTAAACAAGAACTATCTGACTTCATCTTTTTCACCTGTTCGTTTGATTCAGTCTATATATTCTTTTTAAAATATCGGATATCTCCAATTTAACAGTTATTTTCAGCATTGATTTTGAAGTACCCATAAAAGTGTAAAGAATCCTTTATTTTTCCAAATAAACACTAAACAACACCTCAGTCGTTTTCATGTTGTTACCAAAAAGTTTTAAAAATTGAGCTGGTGTTGAAAACTTAATTTTTTATAAGTGTAAACTAAAAGATGAAATTTATCTTAATATATTCAGATAAATTGAGTTAAAATCATACGATGCTCTATCGATATGATTAACCTAAGTATATTTAACTGTACAAATGTATCTTTATTCTTATGTACTTACCATTGACATATAGTAACACAGTATTTGAGAGTCGGCTTTCCAGAAAACTGTTACAATGCCAGATACTTCCATGTAAGATGTCTATATTATATGTTCCAGGTATCGTTAAAACGAACGTTCTAATGGAAGGGTTACACGTGCAAGTGTAGTTTGGATTTGAAAAAAGTAATCTACACGCATCATTATCAACGTGCATGATGCATTCATGTGTACCATTTCGGCTTATAGCTGCAAATGAAGAAAATGGAAACTCGCAGGTGAGGTTAAAGTCTAATCCAGCAGTAGCTCTGTCAGATGATGTAGTCAATATGAAAGCTACAAATAAAAGCAACGTCGTTTTTTACATGTATCAATTTACAATGTGAACTAATTGGAATTGTTATCCTCAATGATCTTCTACTGCGTACTTTTGTTAACGTTATGCGATGGCATACAAAACTCGAAGTCTTGTATCTTTGAAGAGGTCTTTTTACAGTGGAAATTGAAAACATAACAATTGAACAGATTTGTAATTATTTGATAAAACGTTACTGACTAAAACGAAGAATTTGCCATGTTTATGTAGCCATTGTTATATTATAGTTCGTTTCTGTGTGTGTTACATCTTAGTTTTGTGTTTCTGTTGTGCCATAGTTCTCCACTTATATTTGATGCGTTTCCTCAGTTTTAGTTTGTAACCCTGATTCGTTTTTTTTCTCAATCGATTTATGAATTTCGAGCAGTTGTATAATACTGTTGCCTTTATTTATGTACAGATATATTTTTAAAATAATCATTATTTTGTTGTCCTAACTATTCCTGATCTTCCTGTAATTATTGTATTTGCGAACAAGTAAACCTTGTGATCCTTTATTGCAATAATCAATATTTAACAGAACATACTATTAGTATATAATTTGCGCGGATAATGGTTTTACTGGTCAGGAACATGTTCGAAGATAATAAATACTTTTTCTTTGTCCTGTGAAAGTTAAAAATATTTACATAAATATAAATAATAGATTGATTTTTACTATAAAGTTGTTTTAAATTACTGGTTATATAATACTAGAACACACCCGTGATATCGCGGGTCCGTGACTGAATTAAAGTATATAACTATGCGCAAGCCTTATTTTAGTATTAGTATTGTCATCTGATATAGTCATGCCGATTATAAGATACACAGTTTTCTCTGCTTTCAAATCTTTCTGTTTGAACCCGTCGAACTGGAACTTATCAATTATTGGTAATATTAATTATTTGGAAAACAAAAGGTCCTGGAATGGAGTATTTTTTAATCAACAGCTAGCATTGTCCTATCTATAATACTAAAATTAGGGAATTTTCAATTTGTTAGCGGGCATGACGTAAAACAGCGAATCAAAGAATTCAACTTTATTTATAACTAATATAGGACAATGCTGTTGATTAAAAAATACTCCATTCCAGGACCTTTTGTTTTCCAAATAATTAATATTGCCAATAATTGATAAGTTCCAGTTCGACGGGTTCAAACAGAAAGATTTGAAAGCAGAGAAAACTGTGTATCTTATTTGTTAGCGGGCATGACGTAAAACAGCGAATCAAAGAATTCAACTTTATTTATAACTAATATAGGACAATGCTGTTGATTAAAAAATACTCACTGTACCTATACGCCAGATTTTTAGTATTCGTATTGTTATCTTAGAAAGTCTTACTGATTAAAATACTACAATAGGTAATCATTTGACAATTTAGTAGTGTCAATCCTGTGGTTATGACCCGTGTATATAGCTTATTAATCCTGAATACACCGTTTGGTGGTGCGCCTGTCAGATGCGGAACGTACAGATAAGGTAATCGGTAACAGGTGAATATACTATTGGTATTGGTATCGGACTCGACCCGGAACCTCTTAATTATTGGCAATATTAATTACGTGGAAAACAAAAGGACCTGGAGTGGTGTAATTTTTAATATATATTAGTTACTATATAAAGTTGAATTCTTTGATTCGTCGTTTTTACGTGATGACGGCTGACAACTTGGACGACGTAATTTTAGTATTATAGATTCAATTAAAGGTAAAGGTCAAAACATATCACCTTGTTGCATGAGGCTTAATCGAGCCGAATACTTAAAAGTTCATATTTTTCTCACAGTGATATAATATTGTTTAGCATGTTTATCTCTAGTCATAAAAATTCATAATACAAAATTAGCAGTTTTGGTTAACTAGGTCCTTAAAATAGAATAAAGTAATATTCTCTTTAGTGGAAAATTGTTTTACTGTTAACTAAGCTCTAATTTAAAATTGTTTGATAGTCCCTCTTTGTGATAAATGTAAAATAACTTTGGTTAGTTTTCTTAACATTTTATCAATATGGGGATATTATACAATTAGGTATTCATTTATAGTCTCTTTTTTAAGTTAAGATGCTTTATATAGGTTCAAATCATAATTCCTCACTAAAGCATATGATATAAGGTCGACGTTTCTTGAATAAAGTTGTGATTTATTGTGTTCTATTTTTGTGTTTTTACGTATGTCTATCGTGTGTGTGTGTGTTGTTTTTGTGTTAGGGTTGTTACACTTCATACATGTATTTGTCTTTGGGAAATCAAGTAAATTAATGTATATAAATTAAGACAATATGTCTACTTCATTTGAGTTTTGACATTTTTATATAGACCATAATAAAACAATAAATACTTTACAAGAAGCAGAATAAATGATGTTAGAGGTCACATGATGTGCTTGTGTACTGTTATAGAGAACTTTTATATCTTATTTTTAGTGCTAATACACTGAAATGTTGTTCGCGGGAAGACAACTGCACCCCTCGAATTCCAAGCGAGCGCACCAGAAGTAACTCATTTGTAACTAAATGATATCAGTATAACTATGAAAGGTTCTTCATATTCGTATATAATTTAAGATGTTTCAAAACATACAAATGACATTATAGGTATACGTATACAAAAATGTCTTTAATAACCCACTAATAAATACTAAGATCTATGACCTATTAGTTTTAGTAATGATTATAATTAAATTAAATTAGTATACGAAAAGATGAAATTGAGAACATATTCAAGTGAGACAATGCACATAAAATTGAGAATGGAAATGGGGAATGTGTCAAAGAGACAACAACCCGACCAAATAAAAAACAACAGCAGAGGGTCACCAACAGGTCTTCAATGTAGCGAAAAATTCCCGCACCCGGAGGCGTCCTTCAGCTGGCCCCTAAACAAATATGTACTAGTCCAGTGATAATGAACGCCATACTAATTTCCAAATTGTACACAAGAAACTAAACTAATACAAGACTAACAAAGGCCAGAGGCTCCTGACTTGGGACAGGCGCAAAAATGCGGCGGGGTTAAACATGTTTGTGAGATCTCAACCCTCCCCCTATACCTCTAACCAATGTAGTAAAGTAAACGCATAACAATACGCACATTAAAATTCAGTTCAAGAGAAATCCGAGTCTGATGTCAGAAGATGTAACCAAAGAAAATAAACAAAATGACAATAATACATAAATAACAACAGACTACTAGCAGTTAACTGACATGCCAGCTCCAGACTTCAACTAAACTGACTGAAAGATTATGATTTCATCATATGAACATCAGGCACAATCCTTCCCGTTAGGGGTTTAGTATCATACCATCATAACATATTGCATTGATTCGATCGACTTTTTGAAATTGAGATAATAGCGCACGAAAAGATGAAATTGAGAACGTGTTCAAGTGAGACAATGCACGCATTGATTCGATCGACTTTTTGAAATTGAGATAATAACGCATTTTAAAGGGTGTCATTAATGTATACAAAAGACTCTTTAAACGAATTAGTTAACACTACTTTTGTGCTACAGTTTCGAAAAGTATTATAAATTAAGAATACAACTAGCAGCTGTTAATCTTAAGGATAGTGACAGCTAATGAATGCTAAGCCACAATGAATTATATTTGTTTGAAATCTTGTTAAACCTACTCGGTGAAAATGCACGAACATCATTTTTTTACGGTTATTCGGCACCCGTCGTGTTATTTCTTTGTTCGGTCTGGTAATGATGGAAGGTTATTATGACTGAAGAATAATATCAGTTTGATTTCTGACGCACTTTTGTCATAATGGCCAATCAGCTCATGATGGCGACCGTAAAATTTCTGAAGTGATGACCTTAATTTGATTGATTCACAGCCCTATCTTAGCAACTTTTACATTTTTTAAGCTGGTCATTATCGTGATATATTGACAGCCCAAATGACAGTGGTATTGACTAAGACAGCGATAATGACTGAGCCGTATGCCGGGCAGTCTATGTATCACGATGATGACCAGCTCTTCAATAACTATTATGTTTATTTCATTAAGGAACCATGTTTTCATAATTTATCATTGGTTCAAATTGTTCAAAAGACACTCCAGTTATTGTACATTTTCTGTAGGAAATAGTGCAGACCAGTAACGGGGATAATTATAAAACACTGCCTTTCATTAAAGTGCGATATTTTCAGAGTATGAAAACAAATTGATTTTTCAATAACTTTATAATTAACGAAAAAACATGGAAAATTTTTCAACAACTTCAATAAAAAAAATTGAAGAAGCTGTTTTATTAAAGGGACAAATCTCTAAACAGAAAACTACGCCCCATCTGCCATTAAAATGTATATTCAGAGTAATCATATGGCATAGGGTGCTATAAACAGTTTCGTACAAAAAAAACTAGGGGTTATTCCCCGACTAAAAATAACCATGGAGGGAAAACCCTGTTTATTTACTTAGTTGGTGAAAAATATCATTTTATTTTTGTATTTGATTGTAAAAATTAGTTAACTAAGACAACACTGTTAACATACTGTTTTTAGGCAGTGAAAATTGAAAACTTATTTGCAGCCACTGTAGCTCTTTTCGTAGCAGGAGACCGTACCCTGAAACAAGATTTTTTAAAAGGCCAGGTAAAAACTATGAATTTCATCCAGTTTTGGTTATGTAAATGTGCTTGGAAAATGTCTTTATGGGTATGCACATGATCGTATTTCAGGTTTTTTATGTTCAGACTAGGCCTTTTTCCTCATATTTCTATGGATGAAACTTTTTTTAGTGCATTAAAATACACTTTTTTTTTATTTCATTATACACTAGAGAAAATTCTGATTCGAGTGATATCTAGTTTTATACAAGTATCTTTATTAAGCATTCCACCACTAAGGGTCACATATGCATGGTCCCTCAAAATATGACGTCATAGAAAAAAACTGTTGATTGCATCTTTATCGGTATTCATATAATACATATTTAATTTCAAATCGGAGATTTATGACAATGCAATTCAGGCATCTTGTTTAGACCAAGTTTGATTTCATTCATTGCAATTTTAAGGATTTCAATAATTCCATCGAGGATGCTGAAATGGCACGAGTCAATGAAGAGCAAAGGATTTGTGTATGGTTGAACTGAAGGTTAAATTATTGAACAATTGCAACTATGATTTATATAAACGGAGACATTCTAAAAACGGAAGTGACATAATGTTAACTTTCAAAATATTGTAAAATATGTAAAACAAATCTTATATTGATTTTACCTTGCCCAAGCCAGTGAGATATATTTCGTGTTATTCCTTATAATGGATCAGTAGAAACCGTATGTTTTGACTATGTGACTATTTTTTCATTAAAGTTTTTAACGATCTTCATTTTAAAATGGGCATTTCATTGATATCACTCACTCCTCAAACCTCAAAATTATAATTTACTTTTTTTAACAAATAAGATACTTATACACGTAGATAAACTCATCATAGATACCAGAATTTAAATTTCATGCTTGCGCTAGACGCGCGTTTCGTCTAAAAAGACTCATCAGTGATGCTCGAAGAAAAACAAAAATTCCAAAAGACCAAATAAAGTACGAAGTTTGAAGAGCATTAAGGACCAAAAATTGATTAATTTTTTCGCCAAATAGTGCTACGGTTATCTATTCCTGAGGTAGAAAAGTCTTAGTATTTCAAAAATTTAACGTTAAACCGTACAAGATGATATATCATCAAACCCTGCGAATAAAGGCAACAGTAGTATACCGCTGTTCAAAAGTCATAGTTCGATTGAGAGAAAAAAAATCCGGATTACAAACTAACCCGATGGAAACACATCAATTATCAGAGGAAAACAACGGAACAACAGAAATCAGAAGTGCAACACGCCAACATGCAAAGAAACGTATAGAAAAACTATTTTGGGAACCTGGTTTTATGGCTAGCCAAACCCCCCGCTTATATGGCAATTTTTTTTAAATAGCGCTGAAATGACAACACTACGTGATGAAAATAAATCACAAACAAACACAAGAACATGCACAAATAATTCATATAATAGTTGTTACAACATGGAAACCGCAGAATATTAACCTACATCATTTAATGACAACAATACAGAACATCACAAACAGTGACGTATTTTTGTACTGAATATACAAACATAGATAAAATTACGTTTTCATATCATTTTTTATTTTCGTTTTATTGTATATATGTTGATTCAATTATATTCAGAGGAATATATTTTTAAAAAAATCTCTTCATTAATTTCTCAAAATAGCTGACGAATTAGATTAAAACATTCGATACTTCATGTATATTCAGCAACGAAAAGAAAAAAGTTTGACAAAACTGCTTTGACAAATGTTCATCTTCTGCTCTTCAAGAAACTTCCTTTTTACACATAACGGTTAATGCAAATGACTGATTTAATCGTTAATTTAATGTTTACTTTAAATCAAGTTTTCGTAAGGTTTCAATATAGTCACTAACTTAAAGTATATTATCTTGCAATCGACCTTTTTATTCAAAAAAAATGCGCACCTAGATAAAACGAAGTTAATGTGGATGATAAAAACAATATTCGTACAACAATGTTCAATACAGGAGCATATAAAATGTATTCAACGCCTACGAAACAGAGTAGCTCGGCCAGTCTCGCTTGTATCTCTGTTTCTTGTGCTCGTATAAACACATTTTATATTTTCAAACAATGTTCAAATATTGAATGTATCACTTATTGAGTTTCACAAGACGATACTACTGCCTTTCTATTGACTTTTCGTTAGGTCATTGACTTTCAAAGGTTAAGACGATGTACATTTCGTTGGCAACATATATCAGTCTATGTAATTTCTTCAATAATAATATACCAAATATTCACACATTTTACTTGACAATTTTCTTTTTGTCAAATTGTATTATATTCTGAAGCGTACAAAGTCTTAAAATGTCTGATATTAAAGTTTGACACTGGAAAAGGACTTATGACGTCATACTAGAATGTGCAAAAGAAAGATCAACATTTTGGGGAATTTTAATTTAACACATTACGAATGTTGACCATAAGAGAAATGGGTTTAACAACTAGTGAAAATTAGATACCGCTCGATACCCGATACCAACTTTTCGTTATTTAATTTAAATAGGAAAATTGATATACTGGCCTTATCATTAAAAAATGAAATTAAATAACTCGAGTTTATATCAAGCGATATCCCATTCTCATTCGTATGAAATCTATAAATATCATATTGTTCCTCAACTTCCCCTCAACAATAAGATAATGATCTAAATTTAATATATGTTATTGAAAAGACCTGATGAAGCGGATAAAAAAAATTAAGTAATTCCTAAAAGAACGACGCTATTTATCGTTACGCTAGTTGCACCAAAAGAATCATCAATACCGGTTTTTCAGTTGTTTTTGATTCCTCTTGCTGTGAAGATCTGTGAACACAAGTAGTTAAATTCTATAATTCAATTTGGTTGAAATTAAAAAAAGATGAAAATTTATGAACAGAAAATAATATTTTTGTTTATCTCGTGAGACCAAAAAAAAGATCTCTAACAGAAATACCACCAAATAAACCAATACATATGTGATAATTCTACTTCTATTGGTACCCAGTTTCTAAAAATCAAGCAAGAAATAACCCCTAAATATGTTTTTGAAAAATGCAGTTTTATATGAAATATCATATTTTACGGGAAAATATCAAGTGAAGAATACTTATGGCAACACTCTGATAAATACTTAGCGAGACCATTTATAGTCGAAAATGATTTACTGATATTATATTCTGAAGCGTACAAAGTCTTAAAATGTCTGATATTAAAGTTTGACACTGGAAAAGGACTTATGACGTCATACTAGAATGTGCAAAAGAATAGATCAACATTTTGGGGAATTTTAATTTAACACATTACGAATGTTGACCATAAGAGAAATGGGTTTAACAACGAGTGAAAATTAGATACCGCTCGATACCCGATACCAACTTTTCGTTATTTAATTTAAATAGGAAAATTGATATACTGGCCTTATCATTAAAAAATTAAGTAATTCCTAAAAGAACGACGCTATTTATCGTTACGCTAGTTGCACCAAAAGAATCATCAATACCGGGTTTTCAGTTGTTTTTGATTCCTCTTGCTGTGAAGATCTGTGAACACAAGTAGTTAAATTCTATAATTCAATTTGGTTGAAATTAAAAAAAGATGAAAATTTATGAACAGAAAATAATATTTTTGTTTATCTCGTGAGACCAAAAAAAAGATCTCTAACAGAAATACCACCAAATAAACCAATACATATGTGATAATTCTACTTCTATTGGTACCCAGTTTCTAAAAATCAAGCAAGAAATAACCCCTAAATATGTTTTTGAAAAATGCAGTTTTATATGAAATATCATATTTTACGGGAAAATATCAAGTGAAGAATACTTATGGCAACACTCTGATAAATACTTAGCGAGACCATTTATAGTCGAAAATGATTTACTGATAAATATGCATGACTTCATGACGTATTAGATTTTTTTCATATTTAATTGGAAATAAAAATAATGTTATAATGATGAAATCCGTAATTTTATACCATCAGTCGTCTGACGAATATTTACCGATGAACATTCATTACTTCATCATGTATTTAACTAACTTAGTTTTTTACATTTAATTGTAAGTAAATAATAATGGTTAGGTGAATTGCTTAAATTCGTCCCATCACTCAGCTGTCTGACGAATAAATTAAAAGTACAATACCTGATGTATATGCTGTAATGGAAAGACAAAGTATTACAAGGCAGATTTGACAAATGTCCATCTTATGCGTAGATATGCAAGCAACTTCCTTCTTTAAAATTACGAATGATACATTTGCATGTTTGACTGATTTAAATCGTTAAGATTTAACAAAATTTTCGTTACGTTTCAACAGCCACAAAGTCATATAATACAATTCTTTTTATAGGTATATTGATTATAAAGATTTAAACTTACATAGGTATATGTTTTTATCTTTTAAAATGTAGTTAAAAATTTAATTTTTCAAATTAAAGATTTTTTTAGTCAAAACTTCTCAAAATCTCACTTGTAGGTTTAGTTTAACGTCCTTTTCGCTGAAAAATTAAACATTATTGTTAAAGGCCAGCTGAAGCTGACCTCCGGGTGTTGGATTTTCTCTCTACGTTGAATACCCATTGGTGGACTAGGGCTGTTTTCTGCCTTTTGGTCGGGTTGTTGTCTTTTTGAAATATTTTCCGCTTCCATTATTTCGTCATTGACTGCATGGTAGTCGGACAAACTATGGTGGGATTCAACTGGTTTTAAACGTGCACATTACCTTTTCCAATTGCCTATTTAACACGTTTGCAATCAATTTTTAAAACGCACGATTAAAAAACAATACCATACATAGAAAATTGATGAACTGAATAAACTCCAAGTGTGTCTTTGTTTATAGGAAGGACTACCCAACAAGAGTCATCCGTTTGGCTGTATGTCCTCTCCATGTTATTCTTGTGCCATTCAAATTTGCTATCCCTCTTGGTTACAGATACATGGCCATTCTTTTTGCATTAAAAAAATATGTAAAGTCAAGCGCTTTAGATCTATACTTGCGTTTGACATGTTAAGTCCATTCCTATACACGCAAAGTCATGATCTGTATACATAAAGTCCAGCGCTGTAGATGTTAACCCAAACGCTGTAAATGTAAAGTCTGTCTAATTAGATATATATATCAAACACAGGTGATATATTATCTAACACTGGATACATTGAATCAAGCGCAGAAGATAGCCATTCGAGCGTAGTGGATTATATGCAAGCGCTGGAGATCTCAAGTCCATTTCTATAATATAATGTCAAATGCTGTATTGGTTAGGGCATCGGACCACTAACACAGAGATTTCTGGTTCGATTCCCGTTCCAGGGACTGAATTTCGGCTCTCCTTTTCACCATTTGCGAGTATGGTCTTGAGAAAGGATTATAGTCCGTTAGAAGGGGACGATAAATGGCTGACCCGTTTTAAGAGAGAGTCATATCTCTTGCACGTTAACTATCCTTATAGATTTCGAAAAAGAGCAGACTAAAGCCGCTACAAGGCAGTACTCGCACCCGCAAAGGGGAAAGGGATTAATATAAGTTGCAAAACTTGTTTCCCAATCCACTATAAATAAATATGTTTAAACTAATGTCAAATGCTGTACATGTAAATGAATTCAAGCGCAGGAGATATATAGTACATGCAGCGCTGTAGATATAACGTACAGCGGTGGAATTGCAAATGCCAAGCTGTAGATGTAAATTCCTAAGTTGGAGATATAAATTCCAGGTTATGCAAATCTAGAGTTTGGGATATAAACTGCAGCACTTGTAATTATATAAAGTAGATTTAACGTCAAACGTTGCAGATCTCTATATGTTTAGCGTTGAATTGAATAGTTCAGCGATTTAAATATAATTAAAAAGTCAAACAGCTTAGATATGAAATCAAATGCTTGAGAGGTAAAATCGAGCGCTTTAGATGTAAAGTCATGAGATGAATGTATAAATGCAGTGTTGTAGATCTAAAGTACAACGCTACAACTCAAAATCCAGTGCTGAAAAGAAGTCCAACGCTGAGGATACTAATTCCAGTCCTGCAAATGAAAACCCTACCACTGTAAACATTTGAAATATCTAACGCTGGAGATACATAGTTGAGTGTTGTAGGTCCCAAGCTAAGCGCTAGAAATGGACAGTCAAGAGCTGGAGATGTAAAGTGCAGTGCTGGATATCTTAAATTTAGCACTGGAGATAACATTTTAGTTCAGTGCTGGAAATGAAGAGTCCAGCGCTGTATATATCAAGTTCAATGCTGTATGTTATAAAGTCCAACGCTGAAAAGGTAAAGCCTAGCGCTATAATTCAACATATTTGGAGATATAAAGTTGATAGCTTAGATATATTTATAGTCAAGTGCTTTAGATAATGTCGAACGCCATAGATACAAAGTCAAGCCTTTTAAGATGCAAAGTCCAGCGCAAGAGATAAGAAATTATCGCTGGAAATGTAACGCCTAGCGCTGTAAACATATCTGCAGATAAAAGTTAACTGCGCTTGAGATTGAGTACAACTGTGGAAAGCAACTGACAACGATGGAGTTGTATCCTAGTATACCAAGTTCGGCGCCGTATACATCAAGTTCAGAGCTGCAAATGTAAAGCATATCGCTGTAAACATACCTTGAGATACCGTATAAATTGGTGTGCTATAGATATACAGTCAAGCTATTTAGATAGCGTCAAACGCTGGTGATACAAAATCTAGCGCTTGAGATGTAAGTTTCAGCTTCGTAGTAACAAAGATAAGCGCCTGAGTTGCCAATTCCAAAGCTAGAGATGAAAATGCCAACGAAAGAAATTAAAAGGTCCAGTGCTTGAGATGTATACATTTTCATTCAAGCGTTTGATATGTAAAGTCAATCTGCGCTGTAGATATAAAGTACATATCTGTTAATATAATTTACAGCGCTGGAGTTGGAAAGTCTGACGATGTACAAAAAGTCATATGAGTACATCGTTAAAGATAACTCAAGGTGCTGCAATTAAAAAGTTTAGCGCTTTAGATAAACTAAGAATCTAGAGCTTGAGTTGTAATTCAAAGAGCTTGCAATGAAAATTCAAGCGCTATCGATATAAAGTCGAACGCTGTTTTTTTTAGTACGTGATGTTTATATTAATAGTGTATATCGAGATCCAAGCGCTTTAAATATCAAGTTGAGCGTTGTAAATGTAATATCAAGCGCCAGAGATTTTCAGTTCAGTTTTGGAGATGTAAAGTTCAGCACTGGAGATGTAAAGTCCGACTCTAAATATATCAGCTCGAGTAGTATTGTAGATACAAAGTGAAGCGTTAGATTAAAGATATGTGAATTCCAGCGCTGGGCATGCACAGTCCAGTGCTGGAGATGTTAAGCTCGGCGCTGTAGTACTGAAGTCTAGCGCCGTTTGTGTAGAGTCAAGAGATAGAGAGAGATAAAACGTCTAAAGCTAGAGTTTTTAAGTGCATTGCTGTAGATCTAAAGTCCGGCGCTGGATATGAAATTAATGTATGTATCCATTTAGTCTAGAGCTGTATATATCAACTCCAGCGCTGTTTACATCAAGTATTATTAACAATTATCAACAGGCTGAAATAAAATTTATTGATTGTCCACTCATACCTATAACAAACTGTAACAAGAGTAAAGGACGTAAAAGACCAGAAACATACAAAGTTGAGGATTTCTAAGCAACCAAACAAAAACAGGAAATAAATGGTAAAATATATGAACTCAACAGAAGACTAAACAAAACATCAGTAAAAATAAGCAAATACTTCTTCAGAGGGCGCAAGAGAAGGAAAGGTCAAACACGTAAATCGGTCAACCTGTCAATCAACAACAAGGACGGCATACATCCTGGACGTCAACTGAGCCTAGCGATTACTAAGAACATATTGCTGGACACATACACCGAATGCTTTAATATAGATCAAGAATCTGAATTCATACGAATCCGAGTTGAACAAGAGGAATTAAACTCCATATTCTAATCAACAACTTCAAACTACCAAGAAAACAAAGGGGTCAAAAGTGAACGGACAAGACGAGTAGTGAAATTCTAGGTGAGTTAATCTTATCAGGTTTTGCTACTTACCTCTTGCATAGGATCACCACAAATCACCCAACCAATGTTTTCTCTTCCAGAACTGTACATTTGAAGAAATTGAAAAGAACACTGAGACTCAGATTGAAACACCCATAATATTGTAAGTACTGTAGTATAAGATACATTATCAACAAGCAAAATGTTTTATTATACTGTATTCATGCTGACACTTACTCTTTGGACAAGACAAGCTTTTACTGTACATCAAGTAATACTTACCCAACAACATCAATACAAACCAACATATCAGGACTGCATTTACAACAAACATGCTGTAGAAGGGGTGAATATATACTTATCTGAACACCATCTTGACCCAGTAACATCATCTGTACAAACTTACTACTGGATAAAAAGCTGTAAAAAACATATTCAATTGACACAACAAAATTTTAAAACCATCAGAGAGAGGAGTACACAAAGACTCAGCTTACTCTTACTGGATGGCATTGAGATGAACCCAGGTCCAAGACAGCCAAGATTTCCGTGCACAATTTGCCGAAAAGAATGCAAATTGGAATCTATAGCCTGCGATGACTGCGACAAACGGACACACAGTAACTGTATTGGAATGACCACAACAGAGAATCCTAAACATCAATTTCCAAAGCCTAAGGAAAAAAGGTAAAACTCCTTGAAACATTAATTGAATCAACAGAACCAGATATAATCATAGGCACAGAAACATGGTTAGACTCAAACATCAAGTCAAGGGAGAAAATCCTAGACTATCTTAATTATGATATGGAACGCAGAGATCGCCCGAAAGACCCCCATGGGGGAGTAATGATAGCTTCTAAACAAAACATTACAGCTAGGGAACATCACAAAAAGCAAAGACATAGAATTAATTACTGGTACAATACATCTAGAAGGGGAAAATGAAATGCTTATAGGTGCTTTCTACCGACCACCGGATAAAACTGACGACAAATATCTGAACCAAACACAGAATGAAATAAATACCATCAGAACAAAACATCAGAAAGACATGTTCTTAATTGGAGGCGACTTCAACTTACCAGACATTAATTGGTCAGAACAATCCATAATAAACAGACAATATTCAATCAGGACAAACCAAACTTTCTCGGTGATTGTAGCTGATAACGGATTGGAGCAAATTGTAGACTTCACCATACGTAAAGATAACACCTTGGACCTTATACTAACCTATCATCCAGCTTTTAAACTACGATGCAAACCATTACCATCAATAGGAAATAGTGAACATGATATCGTCCTACTAGATTTGGCATGCAAACCATTTAAACCAAAGCCAGTGAGAAGAAAAATATACTTATGGAAGAAAGCAGAAATACACAAAATAAAAGAAGACTTGGCCAATTTCAACTCATCTTTCATTAACACTGTAGACAGAAATGTTGAAACCATGTGGCAAGCATTCAAAAAAGCAATCCAAAACACAATAGATAATAGAGTTCCAACAAAAATGAGCCAAGGAAACGAAAAATAAAAGAGACATGGATAGATATAAGAGACTCAAACAGGAAACACAATTGGAAGTCAGACAAGCCAACAAAAAATATATGGAAGACGTAAGCACCAATTATAAAGACAACTCGAAGAAATTCTGGTCATATATAAAGAGCAAAGGTCAAGAATGGACAGGTGTAGCACCATTGAAGAATAAATGGGGATTTCTGCCAAGTGACAATAAAAGCAAAGCTGAGATAGTCAATGATCAATTCCAGTCAGTATTCACAAAGTAAAATCTAAATAACTTTCCCAACAAAGGAAAGAGCCCATATTCCACCATGGATGACATCAAAATCAGCACTAAGGGAGTACACAAACTATTCAAAAACCTTAAACCACACAAAGCTACTGGTCCAGACTCAATTCCATCATTCATCCTGAAAACAGCAGCAGACCAACTCGCTCCTTTTTCTAACAGATTTGTACCAAACATCCCTTAACACCGGAGAAGTCCCACAAGATTGGAGAGATGCTAACGTGGTACCTCTATTCAAGAAAGATGAAAGACATTTAGCTTCCAACTATAGACCAGTATCATTAACCTCCATCACATGTAAGGTCTTGGAACACATAGTCCACAGCAGTATTATGGACCATTTTGACAAATACAACATACTTACCAACGCACAGCATGGATTTCGCAAAAAAACGATCTTGCGAATCGCAACTTCTAATAACAATCAACGACATTGCTAAAAAACTAGATAAGGATCCCAAGTCGACATCATCCTTCTTGACTTTGCAAAGGCATTCGACAAAGTACCGCACCACCGCCTTTTACATAAACTAGAATTTTATGGAGTAAACCCTAAAGAAAGAAAATTGATTCAATCATTCCTTGAAAACAGAATGCAGAGCGTAATATTAGAAGGTGCTGTCTCTTCTCAAGTCCCGGTACTTTCAGGCGTCCTCCAAGGCACAGTTCTTGGACCGCTATTGTTTCTGACCTACATAAATAACATGCCAGAAACATCAACATCATCTGACACAAAACTATTTGCAGACGATAGCCTACTTTTTAGAACAGCAAACAACCAGGCAGACAGCGACCTTTTACAAACAGACTTAACATCATTGGAAGAATGGGAGAATAAATGGCAAATAGGTTTTTACGCCAAAAAAATGCATAGTTATAAGAATAACTCAGAAAAACAAAGAAGTGAGAGATACATCATATAAACTCCACACACATACACTAGACAATGTTGATGCAAGCAAATACTTAGGCGTAACAATCAGCAACAACCTATCTTGGGATAGACACATTGACAATATTGTAGGCAAAGGAAATAAAACATTGGGATTTATCCGAAGAAATCTAAAAGACTGCACAAAACCAGTAAAAGCAGCAACATATACAGCCATGGTAAAACCTTCAGAGGAATATGCCTGTACAGTTTTGGATCCATCGAGCAAAAAAAAGATTAAATCATTGGAACAAGTTAAAAAAAAAGCAGCAAGATTCGTTCATAATAACTACTCAGACCGAACACCTGGCTGTGTAACACACATGGTTAAACAATTACAGTGGGAAAGCCTGGAAGATGGTAGAAAAACCAACAGACTATGTATGCTATTTAAAATCCAGCATGGGCTTATTGATATACAATATCTATTACCCAATAACAGCCGGACCAGAGGTATAGGCCGCTTTTACAAAGAAAGAACAAAATCTGAAACCTAGGGACAGTCATTCTTCCCAAAGACCCTTAGGGATTGGAATCAACTACCAGCTAAAACAACATCAGCCGACTCGATATAGGGTTTCAGAGCTGCTCTGAAAGCAGGCTCTGGGAGGAAGTGAACAGCATAGAGTGTACATAATTTTAATTGTAAATTGGCGAATGTTTTAAATGTATATATAACTTTGAGAGGACTTGCTGCCTTGCCCGGCAATGCGCTAAGTTTTCGCGGGACCAAAAACATTCAGGATGAATACGGTCCCTTATTTGGAAGAAGAAGAAGACGTATGGTCTTAAGGAAACGATGATAGTCCTTTGGAAGGGGACGATAAATGGCTGACCCGTGTTAAGAGAGAGCCATATTTCTTGCACGTTAGAGACACCCTTGTAGATTTCGAAAAAGAGCAGGCTAATGCCGCTACAAGGCAGTACTCGCAACCGCAAAGTGGAAAGGGATTAATATAAGTTGCAAAACTTGTTTCCCAATCCACTATAAATAAATATGTTTAACTACATCAAGTTCAGCGCTGTATGTATGAAGTCCAGCGTTGCGAATGTAAAGCCTAGCATTGTAAATGTAAAGCATAATTCTTTCCGAATGAAATATTAACATCCGGCGGAAAAACTTTACATCTGATATCATAAATTCTTTCTGGAGGAAATTATTTCACTGTTAGATATTTTTCATTTCATGTAAAGCCTAGCACTGTACTGAGATGTATATTTAAAGCACAGGCACTTGTTTTCTATCCATGGGAAGATCTACTATCCCTATATATTACGTATTATATAGGGATAGTAGATCTTCCCATGAATAGAAAACAAGTGCCTGTGATTTAAAGTGTAAAATAACATCCGACAGAAAATAAACAATATATAATATTATAGGGTTATTGCATGAATATTGGGGAATATTGTCCCGAGTAGAATTTTATATTGCACGAGCTTGCGAGTGCAATATATGTTCTACGAGGGACAATATTCCCCAATATTCATGCAATAACCCTTTTATTGTATAGCAATATAATATTTGAAAGTAAATATTGGTTTGAACTGAGTTTTTGTCGTTGATGACGTCATGAATTTTGAAGATTTATTGCACTAGTGCAATAATGGAATTTATTGCACGCTAACTTTTGGTTACTTTCTGTGGGAAATATTATATTGCTATATGTATGTATGTATGTACTTCGAGATTCCGCCAATATAGACGCACCCCTGACTGACTGCAAGGGTACAGCGGATCCATGTACACTCCCTAAGGATTAATGGAGATGTGTCCTTTACAATATTTTCCCACCACCAGAACAATCCCCACCCAACACCGCCCAAGGGAGCGTGTAGGACATCGGGAAGTCTGTTATTATGGTGGAGGAAGCCGAAGTACTCGGAGAGAACCACCGGGCCACTCGGTGGAAACAGACAAACCAGAGAGATATCAGAAGATTGATCTCCAGGTCAAAGTAAGGGACAACTTTGACCAACCGAGGCCCCCAAAGTACCCATTCTAGTTTAAACTCCGGTCTGGGTACCAGAGATGTGTGTGAGAGGGTGAAAATTACCCTTCTGACGTACTGATATTTTTAGCACCCCAGAGAATATACAATAATATATTATATTCTTTCTCACGGCGGGATAATAAAAATCTACCGCTGGAGAGAAAAATTTAAACTGAGGGCGCTGTATTCTATTATCTATATTTAATTCTTTACGTCCGACGCAAAACTGTTTTTGTTGAATTTCGCGGACTTTTAACATTGTGGCATTGGGTTGTCTCCCATGTAAGATGTCTGCGCCCATTAGACGATGTTGCAGACTAATAAGAGTAGCTGTAATACCGAAATCACGGCAATATTCATCCACCGTGTCTGGTATATATCAAATAATTTACTATATTGTAAACTAGTACAAAAAATTGTGGTGAACAATTACTGCGTTATGAAATGCAGATGTTGTCAAGGTCAACCCCCCTTTTTCCTGTTGATTAAAACTGGTTCTTATAGATGGGGTTTATCTAGCTTTATGCAAAAACAAGAAATATCTATTAAATTTTTTTGAAAATGTGTTGTCATGGTGCAATATATATGCTGCCAGTCTTTCCTATGAGAAAGAAAGGGGGGTCTTTTATCCTAGTCCAAATAATTATGACGTCTTGAAAGGCTATTATATTTTTTTCTTTGACGCCTTACGGTCGAAGTAAGGCGTCAAAGAAAAAAATTATAATAGCCTTTCAAGACGTCATAATTATTTGGACTACTTTTATCCCTGTTTATACACCTTATCCTAGTCCAAATAATTATGAAGTCTGACAAAGTGGCAAGGCTATATATATCCAGGTGTAATGATAAGTCGTTATCCTAAGGCTATTTTTTTCTTATTTTTTCTGTACACTTAGCTTTCATTTTTTATTACCATGCATTGTCAAGCTTGGTAACTCATAATTATTTGTCAGTAACTAAATGTACGATGCTGTCCCATACTGAACCTTCTGACCTTGTTTGTTTACATTTAAATTTCAATGGCGTCAAAATCATGTGATGTCAATTCGTTCTACCCAATCAAATTGCTCTACTGTCAATTAGGGGATTTTCCAGTCTACGGCAATTACCTTATTTCTTTGTGGGATATTGCTTCAAAATAGTTTGCAATAATTTTGGGTTTTATTCAACAGGAAAACTCTTTTTTTTTTGCCATCCCTTTTGACATCAGTGAAATTCTGTATGAATTTTATCTACAGTCATGATGGTCAGAATATCGATCTTTTTATAATGAATAAAAAGAAAATTCTATGAAAAATAAATGTAAATTATTTTTCATTAACCTACTCTATATTCCTGTACAAAATTATGGCATGGGCATCGTTTTTTCAATTAGTTTTCCTTTCATTTTGGTTGGGCTTTTTTCGCGGGAAAATCGCGAAAGACGTAAGGAGCATGTCATTTTAAAATTCCAAAAAAATACGATTTGCTTGACCTGTATTGCCTGCCACAAGATTGATGACGCTGAATGGAATGTACACAAAGCAATGGAGGCCGGAAGTGGGATTTTGTGAAGTTCTAGAATGTTTTTAGACATTCGGAAGTCGGGATTGAAACGGGCATTAGAAATTTGGCATTTTTTAGCAATAATTGAGAACAACAATGAAAACTTACCTTCAGAAATGTTTTTTTATTCAAAAGTGCAGAAAAAACGTATTCTACATTGTTTTTCTACGCCGGAAGTAGCGTAGTGACGTCAATGCGGAGTTTCCCCGTGTGTTAAGTTCAAACACAAATACCTAACGAACTGACAAGATGAACATTTTAGACTACGGTAGGATACAAAATAATTCTGCGATTCTAAGGCGTCCCAGAAAAAAAATAAAAAAGCCTTGCCAGACGTCATAATCACTTGACGTTAATTTCTTTCTGGGATGCTAAGGCGTCACAGAAAAAAATTAAAATAGCCTTGCCAGACGTCATAATTATTTGGACTAACCTTATCCTTATTTAGTTACTGAGATTCTGCTCCACTTGAAATTTTGTCGTCATATAATAATCACTTTTCTATTGTCATGATTGTGGTGTCAGATATTTTCTATCAGCATGATCAGTCAGAGCTCAGACATAAACAAGTTGATTTTTGTTTTTGACTTAAAGAAGTCAAAACATGTATTTATTATAAAAATGTGTTTTCAATTTTAGACTTATCTAAGTCAGAAAATGACAGACTTGTTTAGATCTATTTATGTTGATGAAAAAACTTAATTTTACTTGGTGGCCAAAGTACACTACCTACATCATTTGTACATGTATGACAACAAAAACCTGTTTGAGAGTTCACAAGGACTTGAGCCATCTGTATTTAATTATCTAATTGAACATCCTTACTAAAACAGATGTTTTACCTCATTAAGTGTGGTTCCAGGTGGTTGCATTGTAAAGTTAATTAACATTATCTCCAATTTTTTAGACTCTCATTCATATTTTTCTTTAGATGAAAAATATAAAAAAGAAGATGTGGTATGATTGCCAATGAGACAACTATCCACAAACGACCAAAATGACACAGACATTAACAACTATAGGTCACCGTACGGCCTTCAACAATGAGCAAAGCCCATAGTCAGCTATAATAGGCCCCGATAAGACAATGTAAAACCATTCGAACTCGACGTCGAACGAGAAAACTAACGGCCTTATTTATGTAAAAAATTGAACGAAAAACAAATATGTAACACATAAACAAACCACAACCACTGAATTACAGGCTCCTGACTTGGGACAGGCACATACATCAATAATGTGGCGGGGTTAAACATGTTAGCGGGATCCCAACCCTCCCCCTAACCTGGGACAGTGGTATAACAGTACAACATAAGCCGGAACTATAAAAATCAGTTGAAAAAGGCTTAACTCATCAGATGGACAAAAATTCAAGTAGATTGTCTTTCAATGTTGTCAATATTTTATTTAGATGCATGACCTTTTTGTCGAGCCTAGCCTTCGACTTTAGTCGAAAAAGCGAGACTAAGCATTCCTACATTCCGTTGGCGGCGGCGGCGTCCACAAATATTCACACTGTGGTTAAAGTTTTTGAAATTTTAATAACTTTCTTAAACTATACTGAATTTCTACCAAACTTGGACAGAAGCTTGTTTATGATCATAAGATAGTATCCAGAAGTAAATTTTGTAAAAAAATAAATCCATTTTTTCCGAATTTTACTTTTAAATGGACTTAGTTTTTCTGCGGGGAAACATTACATTCACTCTGTGGTTGAAGTTTTTAAAATTTTAATAACTTTCTTAAACTATCCTGGGTTTGTACCAAACTTGGACAGAACCTTATTTATGATCATAAGATAGTATCCAGAAGTAAATTTTGTAAAAAATAACTCCATTTTTTTCTGTATTTTACTTTTAAATGGACTTAGATTTTCTTCCAGTTAACATTACATACAGTCTGCAGTTAAAGTTTTCAAAACATTTATTAGATTCATTAACTATCCTAAATTTTTACCAAACTTGGACAGAAGCTTCTTACAATCATAAGATAGTATCAAGAGGAATATTTTTATTGATTTTTTTCCTCATTTTTGTTGAGCCTGCGATTTACAGCAAAAGAAGGCGAGACACTGGGTTCCGTGGAACCCTTACAAATTTTTATAAATATGCGTAATTCTTGAAGTTAACCAATTTTGATAACTTATCGACTTGTAGGAGTCGATATTTGCAACTTTTTGATTCTTGTCAATTATTTCTTGCTTAACAATATTTGACTTATCATTGCTTATTAAAGTCGTGTTTTGTCTTGCATTAAAGGGAGACAAATCCTAAAACTTAGAAATTTAGACCTCTATGAGCCAAAAGCAGATTCAGACTTATTTATGTCTGAGCTCTGACTGTCTATAATTATGACGTCTAAATTAATACTGGAAATTTTGTAATATGCATTAATGGGGACAAATAGCAACAGGTCTATACTCAATAGTCTATGGTTGAAAGAAGAGTTCTGAAACACAAAATCCAATCAAAGGAATTATTCCCCTCAGAGGCACATACAGATAATCACTTAATACATGTACATGTAATACAAAATAAGCTAGTGTTTGCCGCAAAGATGGTCATCAGGTGCAAAAAGCGTCAATTATGACGATTTTTCGTCCTTTATCTTGACCCCCAAAACCCAGGGATGCTGATAAAGGTTTCCAGCTGTAGCCTGCATGAAGAGTGAACCCCAGTTAACAAATTGACCCCAACAGTACGTTGTCAGGTGGGAGTGAATCTGGTCTTGGTTCAGCAGTCAACAGACATGACAGAAGGTCATTTGGACCAATTACTTCAAGTTAATAAAAATAACTTGTACAAGTAGTACCCCTGACTGTAATACAAAATAACCTAGTGTTTGCCCCAAAGACGGTCATCAGGTGCAAAAAGCGTCAATTTTGACGATTTTTCGTCCTTTATCTTGACCCCTAAGACCCAGGGATGCTGATAAAGGTTTCCAGCTGTAGCCTGCATGAAGAGTGGACCCTAGTTAACAAATTGACCCCAACAGTAGATAGGTTGGAGTGAATCTGGTCTTGGTTCAGCAGTCAACAGAAGGTCATATGGACCAAAAATATGGAGTTTCACGATTTTTTCCAAAAATTTACTTCAAATGGAACCGAAACTGGAAGAAGCCGTTTCCTATGCGTATTTCAATAATAATTACAATCAGTAGTTATATGCCTGTGGGTTTGCACTATTTTTGCAAGTTTTGGGCCTCTGAACTCCCTATGTAAGACACAGAAGGGAAGTCAACCCCTCCAGAAAACCGAGTCTCATCCGATTTCATTTTTCCAAGTCCGTAATTGTGCTCAAAATGCAATTTATTAATGAGAAACATGGCAATAGATAGCCTCAGGTTGATGGACATGAGTAACTTTCCAAATAAGTATCATAACATGCATAAAGCTAACTTCTAAAAGTATGGATCGCCATTGGAGCCAATTGCAAATAATGGTGGTCTGGGTAAGCCCTTCATATGACAAGCACCGCATGGTAAGGGTTAATAAATAAAACAATGTTTACTTCAAAAAATTATAAATGTGCTTGCAGGCAAATAACAAGTATAGCAGCCTCTGATATTTTTATTGCAACAGTCTTTGATTCATTTTCCTGGATACCAATTTTCCTGGATATTTTATTTCGTGGGTTTTTGACAAAGTGTGTATAAATGCCATTAAAAAATGTGTTCTTCGTTGATCATTTACCTATAACCAACGAAATCCAAGAAAATATGTATCCAACAAATAGTACACTTAGTGGATCCACAGTATATCCGATTATAAGCTTTCAATGGTACTTTTGTATGTTTTGTATACGGTAATCATGGTAATTAAGGTGGTATGGGTGTCTTCCGCCATCTTGGATTGTAAAAAACAGAGAACCTAAGGTCCAGATTTTCTATCAAGTAAGCAAAATTTGATGCAGGAATGCAGATACTTAATGTGAATTTTCATTTAAAAGAACCAATTTACAAAATGATTTATAAGAATATAACTTGTAAACAATCTTAATTTCTAACCACAAAATGGTGTTTTTTCCTGTATAATCCATACAAAATGTGTCATTTTGTCACAACCTGTAGCTAGTGAAAATGCACGGTGACCTATCATATATCAATAGATATCAATAGGTACTACGTTTTGGCACAGTATGAACAAATTCTATCATTTTTATTTTAGACTCCCATACCACCTTAAATTGTTATTCCAGTAGGTAGATCCTTGTACATTTTTGTACCTTATTATTTAGATGCTTGTTGTTACATTGTAGGTAGAGATGTTTATGACTTGGTTGTAATTGGGGGTGGATCTGGTGGATTAGCATGCTCTAAAGAAGGTATAGTTTCTATGATCATGATGGTATTAATAAACATTTATTTCTGTTATTCCCAACTGTATACAGATTTTTTTTATGATAGCAAGCAAATGAGTACATGGAGTAAAACTAATTAAAAGCATTTGAGTTTTTAAGCTCACTGGGGCCCCATATGAGTTTATGCCATCACTTGACGTCCCTTGTCCTCTGTTGTTGTCTGTCGTGTCATAAACTATTTCAAAATTATTTTCCTCTGAAACTACTGGGCCAAATACCTTCAAACTTTAACTAAATGTTCCTTAGGGTATCTAGTTTTTTTAAACTTTATACAAATTTTTCATCCACCCACAAACATGGCCATCATGGCTAAAAATAGAACTTAGTAAGAACAAAGGGTCAAATGCAGTTTTTGGCTTATATCTCAAAAACTAAAGCTTATTCAATGTAGATCAAATCTGACAATGAGGTAAAATTGTTCAATTGGTTAAAACCTATCAGCCCTGAAATTTTCAGACAAATCAAACAACCCATTGTTGGGTTACTGCCACTAAATTGGTAGTTGTAAGGAAATTTGGCAGTTTTTTGTTATTATCTTTAATATTAAAATAGATAGATATAAACTGTAAAGAGCAATAATGTTCAGTAAGTCTACAAAAAAAATATGACCAATATTGTCAATTGACCCTTTAAGGACTTGTTGCCCTTTAAAGACAATTTTACACAATTTGTTCATAAAGTTTACTAACATTCAAAAATCTTCTCCTCTGAAACTATTGTTCCTAATACTTAGAATTTTTCACTTTAAAAAAATGTTCCTTTAGGAATCTAGTTTATGAATTGTATCCAAAGTTTTGACCCATCAACAAACATGGCCACCATGGCTAAAAGAAGAACATATGGGTCAAATGCAGTTTTTGGCTTACATGATCTCAGAAACTAAAGCATTAAGAACAAATCTGGTGTGGGGGTAAAAATGTTCAAAAGGTCAAGATCTATCAGCCCTGAAATTTTCCATTGTTTGGTTGCTGCCACTAAATTGGTTATTTTAAGGAAATTTTGCAGTTTTTGGTTATTATTTGATTATTCAAGATAACGTTAAACTGTAAACAGTAAATGTTTAGCAAAGTAAGATCTACAGAAAAATGTTATATATATTGTATGACCAAAATTGTCAATTGACCCCTTAAGGAGTTATTGCTCTCTAAGGACATTTTTTCACAAATTGTTAATGATTTTTAACTTTGAAAATCTTCTCAAAGGAATCTAGTATAAATTTTGTATTTTATTTCCTTGTACATCAAGAAACATTGACACTATGGCTAAAATGGAACATATGGGTAAAATGCATTTATTTGCTTTTGAAGAGATAGATACAATGAACATTTAAATGGCATTTTTAAGCTACTCATAATCATTAATATATATTGAAAAGCAAAAATAATCATTGATGAAAGATTTCAGCAAAAAAATAGCAGGTGAGCGATTCAGGCTCTTGTGAGCCTCTTGTTTATTGTTTGATGCCCTCTAATGAATAACAAACCTTAATTGTTTTGATAAAGGCATGCACATGCATATAGAAATGTCACTAGCCATTGCGCTACCATTTTTTCAAAGTTACCATTATGACAATTTTGTTGAACAAATCCTTTGAACAGTTTATTTTGTTGGTATTTGAAAATTTGAAACCTACAAGCAATCAAGTTTTATACAATGATAAGGGTACAAATGTATATACTTTTTTTTTTTTTTTTTTTTTGTAGCTGCCCATTTTAACAAGAAAGTTGCAGTATTGGATTTTGTAAAACCATCTTCACAAGGTAATATTAATAGGAGCTTATCTGAAGATTAATTGCAAACCAAATGAAACTTTTCCACAGTCATCTGCTATTGGTCAAGGTATTTAATTTTTGTCAGTTCTATTGTCCCATATCATGCATATTTCATTTGGTGCGCAATTATTATATGCATCAATTTGTTATGAATTTTTCTGTAAAAGACTAAAAAAAATAGATTTACAAAGGGTTATAGGAAAATTTCAATATTCAGTGAAATGAATATGTTTTTTTCTAAATGACCAAATGATAAGATATCATCTTTCCTCTCAAACTCTGGAAACCTTGTTAGTGACCACTGACTATCTATGTTCCTTATGCATTGAACATGAATACAATTTTGTTAAGGCTGGTAGTTCCATGGTTAATAGCTGGAATGTTAACAGCCTGATATTTTTCTTGTAGCCATTCTCAAAATCTTTATAAACCTGAATATTAACTGAAATTTTCACTGATATTGTCTGAAATCTTGTTAATTTATATATTTTAAGATATAATAATTTCACTATGCTCAATTCTGTTTTAAGGAACAAAATGGGGTCTGGGAGGAACCTGTGTAAATGTGGGATGTATTCCAAAAAAATTGATGCACCGTGCAGCCTTGTTAGGAGAATCTATCCAGGATGCCAGTGTATTTGGATGGAATGTTCCCACAGATGTACAACTTGACTGGTAAGTTTATACATAGGAACATTTGATTGGAGGAGTCCATTGGTGAACACTGTTCACATGCAGTCTATTCAAGATGTTTTAGTGTTCAAAACTCTGGATGGAATGTTTAAACAGATGTGCAGCTTGATTGGTGAGTGTAAATATGGGTCAACATTAAAAATTCAAGGTCCTCTATGCAATATATATATGCTTGTGTGTGTATAAAAAAAGAATCACCCATTACTTTACATCTAGAAAAGTAGTAGATTTAAAGCTTCTAAAAATTGGATCTTTCTTCCTATTCAATTATTACATCTTTGGTCTTACTATAAATACACAAGACTTTAATTTTCCTATTTGGTTTTAAAGTTATGTAAATCACCATGACACAGTTCAGATAATGTATGGCAACTTATATCTTGATATGTACATATATAGCAGCTTGCATTTTACAACCTCACTACACCTCTGCTATTACCCAATATTTGGTGTTGCTCCATGGGCTGATACAACATGTACAAGGCACCACAAATTACATCAGAACATAAGATATTTTAAATTGTTTGATTTGAAAAATAAGGAAATTGTCCATATTGCAGATTTTGAGTTGACAAGGGAGTGCTTAAGGACCTTAATAGTTCTTTACATTGCTTAATTTCTTTCTATTTCCACAGGAATAAGATGTCTGAGCTTGTACAGAATTATGTAAAATCTTTAAACTGGGGCCACAGAGTACAGTTGAGAGACAAGTGAGTAAATTATTTCCAGGTTTTCACAGCAAAGACTTTTTATCCATTACGGTGCTCTATTTTCCTCTAATAGATCTGATCAAATATGCATTTATTATCATAATTCAAGGGGACAATTTTTCATTGACTTTTTGGACTAAAAACAAATTTAAATGTTCACTTAATATTGTATACTAAGTAAAATTGAGAATGGAAATGGGGAATGTGTCAAAGAGACAACAACCTGACCATAGAAAAAACAACAGCAGAAGGTCACCTACAGGTCTTCAATGTAGCGAGAAATTCCCGCACCCAGCTTGTATGCAGATTATTTGCAAATCCATGAATTCAACATCCACAAAAATATTATTTTTCCTCTATCCACAAAATGTTTACCAGTAAACAAATTTAAGGAATACACAGTAATCTGGATAATTCAAAAATCATTAACTAAGATTGTTTTTATTTCAACAGGTAGTCAATTTTAGAATATCTACAATATCACTATTATTGATTTATATAGAGGAATGGACTTTGAGTGCTAACTGATGACTTCCTATAATGTACTTTTTGTTCAGAATAAAGTAATTTGTATATACAATGTCAAAACATATTTTGTTTCTATCATAAAATTTAGAAATGAAATGGGGAATGTGTCAAAGAGACAACCCACCCAAAGAGCAGAAAACAGCTGTAACTAACTACACACAATGAACAACATAAGGTACAAAAAGTGATGGGATTAAACCAGGTTTATCTAGGCACAAACCCCTCTACTTTTCTAGACCATAGTATCTATAATTATATATCTGTTATCTATAACTAAGACACACAATAAAAAAAAACCCTGCACAGTGGTGCTACCAACAGGATGAACATGAATAAAATCAAGGAAAGAAATGGGGCTCATACCTTAAAAGTAGAGTAAGCAAAATGTGCTCACTACAGAAAAAGGACCCCTTAAAAGTGTCGTTCATATACAATTTTTAACCGATTTTACATTTATATTTTGTTTAAACAAAAGTAATTTTATTTCAGAAACGTAGAATATATCAATGCTTATGGAACATTAGTAGATGCCAACACCATTAAATATGTAGATATTAAAGGAATAGAGGTAAGCATAAATTTATCTGGAATATCTTTTTAAAAGTACCACATGACAGTCACTGTTCAGTGGTTTAAAAAAGGGAGAGCAATCTGGAAGTCATTGGAAAACAGAAAACACAATGGCAATAGGAAAAATAAAAAAAAAGTAGTCCTTCATATTTTGACATGCAAGGACAGTGCTCACCATTGCTTGTTTTTTTAGCATATTTCTTTGAGACCATTAAAGTTGGAGAGAAAATGTAAACAGTATATTAAAATGATCAGCATCAAAGATCAACATGAATAAAATTGTCAATTGATGCATTGATATACTATATTCATAAAATAATATAACTGATATGATGATGTTCCTTTTTTTCTGAATTATCTTGAGAACAATAATAGATAGAGAATAAGAGAAACTAATTCTTACCTAAATTATAAGCAAATTAAGCTCTACAAAGAAGCATAGCTAAAATTGTCAAAAATTAAACTTAAAATAAATACCAGTACTCTGTGAAAGATGGCTACCACTGTTACTTATTATTTTATTGCTACACATTTTTACCAGGTGAGTGATTCAGATTTCTATAGCTACTTGCTATTTTCATTGTTATAATGTTTGTTATTATTGTAGAGGCTTTTGACAGCAAAGAATATTGTGATAGCTTCAGGAGGAAGACCACATATTCCAGAGGAGGTGAGTTCTAAATAAGGTTAAATTTGATTTGATATTCTGTGTTTTAACGCTACTTTTAAGCACCTCTTTTGGGCTATTTCTTTGCGGCCAGTTTTTATAGGTGGGGTGAAGCGGAGTACCCTGAACAAAACTATGAATTTCGCAAAGAAAACTGACAATCCTGCCTGGTCAATTAAGATTGAAGTCGAGTGCACAGTCACAAGCAGGGTTCCAACTCACAACATCAGTGTTGACTGGCTAGTATTCACAGTAGGAACTACTTAGTCCACTCGGCCACAGAGGTCGCTAAAAAATGAGGTGGAAAATAAAGGATATAAAAAAAATTTACCCCAAGTTGTTCAAATATTTTTCTGGCTATAAACAAGCTTTGACAAAGCGTTTTGTTTCGTTTTTCTTAGTTTTAAAGATAAATAATTATGTATGTATTTTATAAATAGTATGCGTGCCTGTCGGATGTAGAATATCTTTCGTTTACATAATATATGCATTATTTCTATCATTTTAATTTTAAGTCGCTATCATTATCAAAATGAATGTGCAAGACTTACATTGAATTTCTTGACATTCATTCGCCAAGCAAGTTTAAGTTTCTTGTAGGTTTTGTCTTTACTTTCACTTTCAACTTGTATTTATATCCTCAATAGGTTTTAATATAAACTTAAATTATCATTCTTTTCATGAGGAAAACACTTAACTTCAAACATCAAAGAATGAAATTGTTTTGAGATCACATGTATGCATATGCTGCATAAAGTTAGACATTTGTTATAAAGTAAATATTTCTTTTAAAAAACATTCATCTTTATATTGTTCAGATGAATTACTAATATAGATCCCTTTGCCATAAACAAGTCATTAATTTATGGTATACATTTTTTTTCTGTAGATTCCAGGAGCATTAGAACACAGTATTACCAGTGATGATATATTTTGGTTAACAAAACCACCAGGAAAGACGTAGGTACAATATGTATATAATATTTGTCAAAACCATTTAATCAAGTATCTATAAAAGTGGTACCCTAAATAAAATGAACCCACTATATTTATTTTTATAAATTTCTTTTTTATACCATTTCATAGTTCATTTTATTATGAATTTGCTGAAACACATCACACCCAAATTAAAACTATGTATGGACCAAATCTAGCCTTTCTCAATGTATCTTTTTTTTTAAGATTTTTTTTTTCAAAAGTTGCAACTGTGTCAAACAGTTATCCAGCATTACATTTCTAGTATTTTTATTTTGCAGATTAGTAATTGGTGGAAGTTGTATCCTTTTATTTTGATAGAAAATTGTAAAAATGTTGAAGATATTGTGACCGAATGATTTACAATTTTTTTGAGTTTATTATAAATCCAAATCCTGATTATATAACATAGGCTCTGGTTAGATATCATTACATTGGTTAATTCTTGTAATGAACAAAGCGTCATATTTATAATTGGATGAACTGTCACTTTGCTCTCTTGTTTAATTTTAGCATTGCTCTTTCATTTACCAAAGCACTGACCAGCAAAAGAAAAAAATCAAAGCTATGTCTTTTTAAATGTGTCTGGCGAATAGGTGACAGGTTACTGTTAATTTTCAGTGGTTGACAAATATTATTGAAAAATATTTATACATTTTTCACTGCTTAAAATTTTTTTCAGATTTTGTGTATCATTTCTGAGAATGATTTGTAAACTGATCTTTAAAAGACTATTTTTAAAGTACCCGGTATCTGAGAAATATAATTGCATTTTTGCACTATTTCATAACTTTTTTCTTCAAATTGTAAGTCTTCACTTTTCTGCAAATACCTTGACTTTAACAGATATTGCCTTGGAGTGTGGTGGATTTCTGACTGGAATGGGCTTTGATACAACTGTAATGGTCAGATCTATATGTCTTCGACATTTTGACCAGGTATGTATATTTTTTTATATCAGTTTATTGAACTAGTTTTGGAGTTTTGACCTAATTTCACGATCCACTGAACATAGAAAATGATAGAGAGATTTGGGCATCTATGTACTATAGACACAGTCTTGTTTATATATATATTAAAATTTGAAAATCATGCTGGAGCACAAGTCAATGTTTACAATGCCTCTAGTATATCAGGTGGGTGATGAAATCTTCTCATGAAATTTCACACCCAATTGCTATGAAAGTTTGAGGAATTGATAAAAACAAGTTCTGTGGAGCCTTTGCTTTACAAAAAAGATAAGTATTTAGATCAAGGCATTCTATTGTTCAATATAATGTTAATGTACATTTAGCATTCTCAAGGAGAATCAGCTTTCTATTTATGTTTGTTAGCTTTGCTTTCTGTGAAAATTGTAAAATGTGTGAAAATATGCATCTGAATATTTTATGTTTATTGTAGCAAATGGCAAAGCTTATAGCAGACTACATGGAAAATCATGGAACAAAATTTCTGAAAAAGTGTCGTCCACAAAAAATAGAAAAATTAAGTGATGGTAGATTAGAAGTATCTTACACAGATAAGAAAGGAAACACAAGTTCTGATACATATGACACAGTATTAATGGCTGCAGGTAGGTTAACCTTTCCTGCGGCAATATTGGTATAAAAAAACATGATAAAACTGTGATACTTAAAACAAATGCCAATAACAATTATCAAATATATATCCGTCGTATTCTTTTTCTCACATGTATAAAAAAGAAGATGTGGTATGATTGCCAATGAGGCAACTATCCACAAAAGACCAAAATGACACAGACATTAAAACAACTAAAGGTCACAGTACGACCTTCAACAGTGGAATCCTTCAGTTATTTGTAGACATATTCTAAGGTCAAGTAGGGTTTGCTTTAGTTCAATAAGGCCAATGGCATTCAGTAAAGTATATCTTTTTGATACAGTAAAGGAAGGTTTTGACCAGTAATGACTTTACATTTAACAATTGTGTTGCCTAATAAAAGTGAAAGGAAGAAATCCAATCTAAAATCTTAATTCTTAATTAAATAAGTAAACAACTTGATATATGAACCTGATCAAAATGGAAAGAGATAAAAAGGAAATGAGGTTTACATTGAGAATTAGCATCATAAAAAGAATGACACCTAGAATGGACTTCAATTCATTTTGAGAAAATAGATATGACATTTTTAACCCATAAGCTGTTTGTAATTTCACTTTGCAAAAAAAACTATCATTAGACTGTTTTTATTGTAGGCAGGAAACCAGAAACATCAGGGATAAACTTAGAATCAGTTGGTGTTAAAACAGATCCTGAAACCAATAAAATAATAGGAAACTATGACCATGACCATGAAAGAAGTTCTGTACCAAATATTTATGCTATTGGAGATGTCTTACATGTAAGTTTGAGGGATTTATTGAAAACAAAACTTATTCAAAGAGAAAAATTACACCATGCACTTGCATAAAGATGAATGGTTTGTGCGTAATTTAACCTCAATTTAAAAAGTTGAGGCATTGAAATGAAAATGTGTAAAAATATCTTTATATTTGTGATTTCATCAAACATGTATGGCCCCTTTTTCGCAACAGCTACATTTTTACTATCAGCACAGAAACTTGATTTAGTTTCAGAATATTGTAGTAAAATAATTGAAACACCTGGTTATGGAAAGTAATCAATAAGAATAGATCTGAGTTTGAATATGTTTGTTTTCTCTAAATACCACAAAATCATAATCAAATATAAAATTACAGAAATGATAACAATTTGTATATATGAAGAAAAATAGCATTATATTTGGGTTTGAAATATTTGATAGTGAAAATACATTTGCAGGACAGACCAGAACTGACTCCAGTGGCCATAAAAGCTGGAAGGTTGTTGGCTGAGAGACTGTTTAATGGATCAAAAGTGAAAATGGATTATGATAAAGTATAAAGTTATTCTTGTCTCCCTTGCAAACAATAAAGAAAAGATACATTGTGACCATCAACGAGCCTTGTTGCCCCTAAATATAAATGCTTTATATAAGTGTCAGATTTACCAAGTAAATGACTAAATTATACCAAATTTAATCGTGAAATGCTTAATTTGGGTTTGTTAACAATATTTAAAGCTAAGTTAGCTATGACTGTCATTAGACATGCCAATTTTATTTTAATACTTAAAATAGAAAATATATTTGACTTTACCAATGTCAGTTAAATTTTTAAAAAATGATTTAAAGTTTAAATATTCAGCAAGCATCTGTCATATCAAATATCCTAGCAGTTTCTTTTACTAGTGATCTTGTTGAGGAATACATTAAAAATTTCTTCATGGAAGATAATTGGTCACATTAAAAACAAATTGCAAAAATTTCTAAACTAAGAACAGTTGTTATAGTCCCCAATAAGGAGGTGTATAATTTTTTTTTTAGTCAGGTCTGCATCCTTTTATAGGTGATGGATTGCATCAGGACTTATCTCTATTACATATGCCAAACCATGTGACATCCTACCTTAACTTTAATGTTTTTAGCTAAGATAATAAGTGCACAGTAGATAACAGTATATCTGGTTGTAGCTATTATTTTTGTTTTAATTGTAAAAATTAAATTCAACTAGATTTGCATGCTTTTATTTTAAAACAAACTAAGTATTAACACCAAGCTACTTTTTCAGATTCCTACCACTGTGTTCACACCATTAGAATATGGAGTTGTTGGCTTATCTGAGGATGAGGCTATACAGAAGTTTGATGAAGATAGTATTGAGGTAAATCTAAAATCAAAATACTTTTGACAAAAGTGAAAATTATGTTTTGTTAGTCCTAGATGCTCTTGAAGATTTATGAAAAAGAAGAACCAAAATCAGGAATATAAATATCCTACAAAAGTTCAGAGAATTCAATTGGTCATTTGGTATTATCGATTTATGGCTGACCATATATATTCAAAACACAGCTTTTACAAGACTTATTGTTCTGAAATTGCTTTAAATAAGCTGTATAAGGTCTAGTGACAATTAAATGCATTATCTATATTCAGGATGGGAACATAATAATGAGATATGAATATTAACCTTGTTTTGTACTAGATGGACATGCTTATCTAGATTTTTAAAATGCTTGTACACAAAAGAAAAAGTCTGCAGAAAGACTTTTAAGTGTACCTGGACACATTATTTTTACATTTTAGACCCTTATTTGATTATACTCCTAAATACTATGTGTTTAGTGGAGAAGCAACTATCAATTCTTTAATTTGAACCTGCAGCTGTATATATAAAAAAAAGTTAGCAATATACAATATGTTTTCGAAAGTATCTTATAATCAGTAAGATGCAATTATTACACAGCCCATCAGTTATCTAATATGATGCATAGTCAGTAAATGAATAAAGATCATCAATTTTTCCATGCAATTCTTTTAATTCTAGGTATATCATGCATTTTACAAACCACTTGAATTTGCTCCAGTTGGGAGAGATGTGTCACAGTGTTACATCAAGGTATGTTGTATAAATTGATGAATTAGCTGTAGATTTTGAAACTTTTCTATATAACATTATACAAGGTAATGCAATACAAATAAACAAAAGATATATTATTGATGTGAATCGAATGGCCATTGTTAGTTCATGAAGAAGTTCCCTTTATATATCATTTTGTTTTTAGATAGCAGTTGACAATTTTAAGGCTTTATCAGCTGCTATTACATGTATGTCTTACTATTTTAGGTAATATGCATGAGAGACGGAGGAAAAGTTTTAGGTATACATTTTCTGGGGCCTAACGCTGGAGAGGTTATACAAGGCTTTGCTGCAGCAGTAAGGCAAGTAAAATATTATAGATGTTTAGTTGTACTTAAAGTTGTGTTCTATAAATGTCTTAGTAACATATGAGTTAATTTTAAAAAAGTATCTGTTTGACTCATTTTAACTAATAAATACAAGATGCAGAGTCCTTTCATTTTAAATACTATAATAGGCTATATGTAACAATAAGACATAAACAAGAACCACAGAACTGTAGGTCCAAAATTGGGACAGTCCAGGTATTTTCTGATTTCTATGTCATGCCGTTGAGTCAACAAATAATTGTAAATCACTGGCCAACAACAAAAGTGTGGTTCCACATGCATATTTTGCAGCCAAAATCCTATTAAAAACATTCATATACAGTTTTTCTGGTTCCCATAATTGATCATCAAAGTATGTTTAAACTTGACCACTTTTCATTCCAATACATTCCAATAATAAGGACAACAACAAAAAGAGTGAAAACAAAATTGAAGTAAAATTGATGAGTATTCGAACTTTTAAAAAAGTTGTGCTGCAACTTTGTAAGATAACTTTTATCTTTTCAACTACCTGTAAAATCAGTTTTATGTTTTCAGGTGTGGAATTTCTTGGCACGACTTGTCCAGAACTGTAGCAATTCATCCAACTAGTGCTGAGGAAGTGGTCAAAATGACCATTAATAAAAGGTCAGGCCTTGACCCTACTGTCACAGGATGCTGAGGTTAAAGTTCACTCCTTTTACTATTTACTATCCTCTGATAATGTTAGAATCTCCTAAGTGTGTATTGTAAGGTTTATTTTGTAAGTATTTATGTATGAGGAATGCAAATGTTTCAATATATGTGCATGAACGAGAATTTAAAAGGAACATTTTATATGAATTTAATTTAAAAGTATGAAATTGATGATGCATGTAATGTAATGTATGTAAGACGGAGTGATTCCCTTATTTTTATGTAAATTGCTCCAAAGCCTGTAGTCATGTCAGACAGAGCAATGGACGGTTGACTGCCATCTGTTATTGGTTTATTTAATTTTATTTTATTTCAACCATTGAAGATGAAGCAATCTGATTAGAACCAGATCTTTCACTTTGTTTATAACTTTTATATGATCTGAAAATGACCTTTATTTGAGAAAAGCAATCATGTATTAAATTAAAAAGATAAAATAGTGCAAAAATTTGTGTCTACAATAAAAAAAATTGTGTGTGTTCTCTTTTACACTGAACATGTGAGTCACATTTATATACTGTTATATAATTATGTTTAATGTAAAAGTTTGACTGTGTATAGTCAAGGAGTAGTCATACTAGTGACTTTAGAATTTGTTGGGAAAAAAACATTGAAATATTCATTGTTAGTAAACCACTGTTGAGGTACAATTGTGTTACTGAGATGCAGTTTTTTGTGTGTATTTCTCTAATTCTATGGAAATTTATCCCTTTCCGAAACCCATTGTATAAAAAAATTTAATCAACGTGTGGTTGCTGGTGATCTCCACGGTGTATAACCATAACGGCCACTTTGGCGGAAATGGATACTGCCACCAAAACCAACGGCGACTTTTGGCGTTTTTCCTATAATGGACTCGGACGATGATCCGAATAATGATGATTTAGACAAATCTGTTAGGTAAGTGATACAATTGCTGTGTCCACGGAATCCTCGGATGTTTTTTTGTCGTCTAGAAACCACTTATCCCAACGAAAATGTATTCCTTTTATATTTGATTAGCATTTTAAACTGACTTTGTGTTGTGCAACTCTTTTTCCACCAAAATGATAATTATTTCCGCTTTAATGAGAACAGTATTAGCCATACTTACATGGTTTCGACGTAAACTTTCTTTTGTTAATAACATTTTGTGCATAATTCAAGATTTAAAGTCAAACTCCTTCCTTTTCAAAATTATTAGAAACAGGTCTAGGTGAAAGGGTCCGTTTCTAATAATTTGAAAAGGAAGGAGTTTGACTTTAAATCTTGAATTATTCACAAAATGTTATTAACAAAAGAAAGTTTACGTCGAAACCATGTAAGTATGGCTAATACTGTTCTAATTAAAGCGGAAATAATTATCATTGTGGTGGAAAAAGAGTTGCACAACACATAGTCACTAGTTTTAAATGCTAATCAAATATAAAAGGAATACATGTTCGTTGGGATAAGTGGTTTCTAGATGACAAAAAAACATCCGAGGATTCTGTGGACACAGCAATTGGATCACTTACCTAACAGATTTGTCTAAATCATCATTATTCGGATCGTCGTTCGAGTCCATTATAGGAAAAACGCAGAAAGTCGCTGTTGGTTTTGGTGGCAGTATCCGTTTCCGCCAAAAGTGGCCGTTATGGTTATGCACCGTGATCTCAGAAGATGATTGGCTGAGTCAAAGGGTCATAACCTTTCTCAGCTCCCTGAATTGATCAAAATGTTCTAACAGGTGTTAATGAAATTGACAACTTCGTGGAAAGTGGAAGGCACTCGAAGGGGTTTTTGGTTTAGAAAAGAAGAAGATTTATCTTTTAATCATTAGAGAAACAGATTATTACATAGTAACGTGTGGATTATCGGATTTATCCAATCTCGATTGTTAAATTATAAATTTTAAAGTCCACGCCGATGCTCAGACTTTAAAATTGATAATTTAACTATCTCGATTGGATAAATCTGATAATCCACTTGTATCAATGTAATAATCTATATGTATCTTTTGTAATTGAGAACATATGCATGCATGTCATTGTGGGTGATAAAAAGTAGATATAAACTAATTTTTTTTTATTAAAAGACTACTTTCTTTCAATGATTCTGCAGAACAGGATTCTTGTGTATTCATTTTATATTTTGTAATAATAATATTTTGTATACCTTGTTGATTCATTGTTATCAGAGGATGTGTATTAGGAGTGTATCTTTATTATTGTATGTTTATCCTGCATGACAACTTTACCTTAAGGTGCTGCAATAGCAACAGGTATCGTTTGATAAAAGGATAATTCAAACTCAACCAATCAAATTCTATATCGTAACTCATTAAACATTCCTTTATTTAACATATACTGGATTTATTTTGTGGATTGAAGACAATTTATATTTTCGTGGATATTTGATTTCATGACCAAACCATATAAGCCTGTCAATGTATATTTGTTCCGGCTAACAGAAGTTCCAATGGAAAGTTTGTTATAAACATTGTCATAATATCTATTCCTGTTGGAACAAATATTCTATACCATTTATTCCGTTAGGAACATATTCTGTAATATTTATTCCTATGGAAATAATATTTTAGAATGTATTTTCTTTTTGGAACTTATATTATGAAGGAACTTCTATTCCATGATAAGCCTATAGACAATAAGTTATTCTTTGTATGTTTAAATTGGTAAGAATATTTGAATTCATGGCTTTGCCAAAATCTCCATATTAGCCCATAAACAATAAGTTATTCTTTGTATATTTGCATTAGTAATTTTCCTGTTCCAAGGAAATCAATTAAAATTGCAATTGGTATCCAACAAATAATGATGAATCTTCTGTATGGAATTTTCCCTAAGTATGCATTTTTTTAATTCAATGAACAAATGATGGTTATAAAAAGGGTTGCTGTATAAACTGCTAGTTTTTTATTGTAACTTGTTAAAATTTTCTTTACAAATGATATCTATACCAAACGTATTATTTTGCTTTATTTATGTTGAGATCACCCTTAGGTCTATGAGATCTGATTTTTTTCAGGTGTATGACCATATATCACCTAATTATCATTGTAATGTCTCAAAACAAGTGATTTTGTCATTTTACTGCATATAGTTATGTTACATGGTATATTGAATGCTCTATAATTTAATCATGAACAAATTTATAGATTATAACTCCCAAATGGGAACAATGTTTAGTATTATGTAAACATGACAAAATTGAATTCTATTTAGCATGTTCAGGTATGTTATTCTCATTCTAAGTTGTGACTTTTTCTGTTGATGTGATAAGACACTACATTAAAATATGATATTTTACTTACATAAGTTTTAATATTTAATGTTATGTCTACTGCTGAATTAAATATATATATATATTCTCTAATTCTTACACGATTTAATCCTTTTCTGACATGTTGATTATTTTTATTTAATCAACGTGTGGATTGTTTGATCTCAGTTCTTCATTGATCAAAATTCGATTATAACGTTGAATTTTCTTGCTTTCCTCTGAATTTCCTATTGTGACGGCAGGAAAAAGACGACCATGCCTGATGACGTCACATAGAAAGAACACATCTTTTTTCAGATCATTTGAAAAGAAGTATTGAATTTGTCTGCATATTGTTTAAAAAAATCATTAGAGAAACAGATTCCACCACCAAATCCAGTGTAATATGATATTTATCCACTCTTGACAGGTTAAATTTTAAATATTTAAAACGCTTGGCCAGCATCGCGTTTTAAATTAAAAAATTAAAATGTTTCAAGTGGATAAATATCAATCACACTCAATGCAGTGGTAGAATCTTTATTTCTCTAATTCTTTGGAAATATCCCTTTCTGCACCCATTTTATAAAAAAATTTAATGTGGTAACCACATACGTCTCATTTGAAAAATCTCCTGTCTGTGCCAAAGAAGTAACTTAATTATGTAGGCTTTTCCCAAAATATTTCGTCCATGGTAGAATTTATTTGTTATTAAACTCTTATTTTAAATTGTATTTTACAGTCATTTTAATTTTCTGCATTTTTGGAAGAGTGTTGGGACTTGTATTATTTTTTACCGCATGACCCTAAAGCTAAAGGAATAGCAGGGTTCTCTTGGTATTTGTTAGCCTTGTACAAATGAATATTTGACACCAAGTCAAGAGGAATATTTTGTAATGATTATTTTTAAATTTCCAACAAGGACGTATAACTAACATAATTCAAATAAATCTAATATACATCCTTCTTTCCAAAAATAAGGCCAATGAACACAATCGATTATGTTATTCATTTGTAAATATATTTACAAGAGAGATTGGCAATTTTTTAGAGATGAAAATCTATTTTAAGATTGAATCAAAAACGCAAATGCATTAAAAAGTAAGAGAACTTTTTTTTTAATTCAAAATGGAAAATCCCAAATCAAATGGCAAAATCAAAAACTCATACACATCAAATGAATGGAACACAACTGTATTATTCCTGACTTTGTACACGTATTTTCTAATGAGCTAGCTAAACCTCCCACATGTATGATGGTCTCATAAATTTTCATTATCCTGACAACAATGTATGAACAAAACAAACAGACATAATAGGTAGAAATGTCTAAAAAAGGGATACAGTAGTCAACATTGTGTAATAATCTGAATCACTATAAAAATAAACAAATATGTCAACAAAGAAAACCCCCCCAAAAAACCAACTCATTAGCACATTTACCATACCACAACAACAATGACAGGATTTATAAAATAATCAGTTGAAACATTTCTGAGAAAGATTACCAAGGTAAATAGAAGCTATGGCGATCTTATCCCTCAGAGCTATACAGCTCATTGATTCACTATGTTGGATGAACCCCTGGAGATTCATTTAACAATTTTAAGTTTAATGGATATTTGCATTTAAAGTAAAGTGATAAATCTAATGATAGATGTATGAATGGAGTTGAATGTTCGACTGGATTACAGAGTGTTGTAAGCTCCAGTACAACTCTTGTGCAATGTTTTGACTAGCTGCACTACTACTATACTAATATGAGATTTGAATGATGATGAGGTCCTCACAATGAAGGTATGCACATTTTGTCTGTCATTAATAAACGATTATTGCTTATTGATGTCCACCCAGCAATAATATCAATATGTGATCTACTGAATTTTCCACTAATGAGAGTTCAGTAGTGTATAAATACCTTACTTGATGTCAATAGTCGAATGTGCATTAATATACTATGGTAAAGTAGCATCTGGACACACTTAACCATATGTTATGCACATCTGATCTGAATAACTTGTATTATAATAATCGAGTTGACTCAACTTGAATTACCCTTATGCACAGGAAAATTTATAGTTGTTGAATCTAAACTATTGAAATTAATTCAATAGTTTTTACACTCAAATAAAATTGTTTTATATTAATATTAAGTCAAATAACCATTTATTCTTGCCATTAATTATAACTTTATGATAAATTGCCAGGTTTAATTAAAATTTAGTATGGAACTTAATTATTCTTTTAAAACATTTCATTTAATTTGGCAATGTAATATAAATTTGTAAAATGTTGAAAAAAGTGTCAAAATGTAATGTCATTTCAAAGACAGAATATTTACCTACCGTTTCGTCTAAATTATGAAAGTTGAATGTTATTGGTATATTGTAAATGATTTTATTTCGAACCAGGTTGAAAATTATAAGTAGCTTGTAAAAACATATGGTAGTGCACATTGACGCCATGCATTTAGTTCCGTTTAGTTCAATACCGAAAAGACTGAAAAACACACAAAATCCTTTATAACTTGCTTTTATTTTGAAATTAATGGTGCCATATGTAGAACGATTTGATTGATTCATTTTTTTTCCAAATACTATTTTAAAAACACTATTTATATAATAAAATAAAGCGTTGCCGCAAATAACCATAAAACAGCAAAAATGAAAATTTGTTCTCACTGTCTGAGCTAGACCAGTATAGTCTATAAGTCCACAAATTAGCCCCTAAGTCACAAGAAAACGTATATAGTATGGTATTTGAAACTACTTTTGTGAAAATATTTATTGCAACAAGGCATAAATAAACATGTGAACCTGGCGGGATTCGTTTTTCGAATCTTAAATATACGACAACATTAGCATATCAATGAAACATGTGTCTGGTTAAAAAAAACGGGTGAAACTTTCACGCATTCGTAATTCTTAATACTAGTTAATAATAAATGCCTTTTCAAGTAATTTCAAGCTTTGAATTTTTATGTCGTGCTGTTTAAACCCCAGGTTACTAGGGGACGGGCGTTAAAAAATTCCTAAGGTGCATGTCCAAAGTTAAAACGCCTGTAATTCAGTGGTTGTCTCTAGTTGCTGTCTTTCTTTGGTTGTTTGTTTGTTGTTGTAACACAAACCTGGCCGTAGAATGTTCAGTTTGAGTTCTTTCACATTTTGCATTGCTAGTGACTTAATTAGCCACGGTATTGGTTTGCCCCTTGGTGAAGGCCGTGCAGTGCCTTAAAGTTGTGTGCGTACATGCTCGTCTTTTGGCCTTTAGGTGATAGTTGTCTTATTGGCAATCATACAAATATCTTCCTTATTAACAGTATTATACAATTCCAGTCCAATACTTATGAATAATATTTATATCCCAAACGGTACAAATTATTATGCAACAGATGCGCATTTCAACCATTTATGTCTCTTCAGTGATGTATACGATGCCAAAATATTTTAATTTTCTAAATTTTATACAATTGTTGAATAGAGGATCGAACAAAAAATACATAAAGAAAAGTTAAATCCGGACAAGGAATCAGTGCTTTGCATTAGCGAGGGATAGTAAGCTAGTGGATATATTTGTTTTTCAAAGTATCATAGAGTTGAAAGATTAAGCGTATTTTTTTATTTTTTTTTCATTATTTAAAAACTGGTAAAAAGTATATCCTCTGCCTTGATATTATGTTCCACAGAACGAACACCATGATAGTATGATATGTTTCTGTTTGTTGATATAAAATAATGCATTAATTATATGATTAATCGCAAAACCTACTTATTACAATCACAGACATACATACATTCATATCTCTAAAACAGTAAATATAATCACCAGTCAAATAATGCATTCTGTGATACTGTACAAAATATTTGACTGCTGTAATTCCTTTTATGTCATAGTCCATTGACGGGAATAGAGATTTGACATAAAAACCTGTAATTTGTTTTACATTTTCATCATACATGAAATCTTTAAAGTAGGTCTACAACATAACCACTGATATTAAATGTAATGTGTTTTTTTTTTTATTTTACTAATCTGATCACGGATTTACTTTTTAATTTAAAACCTTGATCTTATCGTTACTTTTTGACAAGATCAAAAGAGATATAAATACAGTTTCGAATTACTGACGTCTTTTTTAAATGACTGAAATGCTTCAACTACTTTAAGAGATTATAAATGTTCATTTTTATTTTTTATAAAAACATATTACTGATGCGTTAAAACACGATTTCGTTGAATTTGCTGATAATAAAAGGAAATAGAAATATTTTTGTTATACAGATTTTGTTCTTCCTGTCGAGCAAAGTTTTATCTGTTGATGAGGATAGTTTTTATTCAAGTATAAATCCTTGTTTCATGAAATGTTCTCTAATAGTAGACGCCAGTAACTGTGAAGACAGGAATAACAGATTCCGATGAAAGTGTACTTAGTACTCTAGTGAAGGTAATGTACGGAATATAAATTAAGGTAGTGTACAAATGGTCAGTTACATGTCAAAAGTCAAGAAATAAGACATGTATCTTAAATCGGATTTGATTAAAGATGATGTACTTAATTCGTATGAAAACTTGCAATGAAAGTCACAAAAAAATGTAAACAATCTAACATAGTAAAGAAACACTGGTTCAAACACTAGAATTGTTATCATCAAAATGCCTGACTTTCTGATAGACAACATATTTGTGGGTTAGGTATTTCAACAGACAGACTGTATTTTACCGAAATATCGAACTGAACAAAGAAATAACACGACGGGTGCAGGAAATGCTTATCCTTCCGGAGCACATGATTTCATTCCCGGTTTTTAGTGGAGTTCGTGTTGTTTCTTAATTATTATTTATAACTGTTGATGTAAATGTCCTTTGGTTTTGTGAGTCTTTGTTTACTCCTTGGTTTTGATTGTTATTGTCTTACTGTCTACTGGTAGATGATTCCAACTCTAATTGTCAACATCTAATTTCTCGGCCGTATTATAACCCCCCTACCCCGTCGTATGGCGTTTACATGCCTCAATTGATACGCTGTTCTTATACGAATTTAAACTCCTTTGGAGTTCACGTGATTTCTTCAGATTTTGTTTGTTACCTATACTTGTATTATCTTAATGCATTCATGAGAATTGAACATCGTTAAACTACTGTTAACCATATAACTTACAAACACATTTACAGCCAATTGCATTGAGTATGTAGGTATATCTAATATCTTTGGTTGGCTTGTTTGCTAGCTGAACCGAGAAGTCATTATTAGGTAAGGTATACTACCCTCCTTTCGAGTAGTCTAGTCATATAGGCAGATTGATTGTTTAACTGTCGGACTAGTCTACTCTTAAGGGAGGGTAGTTTACCTAATCTAAAAATGACTTCACGGTTCAGCTAGCAAGCAAGCTAACAAAAGATATTACATTTATCTACACACTAAATGTAACCGGCTGTATACCAAGTGTGTCCGTAGAGTAAGCATCTCGTGTTGTCCACGAATTACTCTGTATAAAACCGTTTGATCTAGATGCAGAGTACATATGTATTTACTAAATTAAGGCATTAAGTACAACATAATTGATATTGTTGATACATATGAATCGTTTTCTGTATGACTGTTTCTTTTGTTAAACTTCTTTCTCGTGTTTATTTGCACGTATTATTCTTTTAAAGCTATATAAGATTTAAATTCTAAGAAATATTAGTCATAAAATATCGTTTCTATTCTATTGAAGTAATGTTAGACACGTTAACATCAGGTGCACATAAAATCGTTCAGTTCAATCGTGTTTCTACCAATGGGTCCATAATATTTGTCATCTACCTTAACACCATGCAGTACTTCGGTACTTGCATGACAATACGAATGTTATCTTATTCAGATGTGCTGTTGTAAAATTTGTAAAATCTTTTGAAATTAATTGATTGCTCTACCTCGTGTATAGTTAACATTCCTGTTTGGATGTACTTTGATCCTTTTCGGTTATATAATTTCTTCAACGTTTCTTTTCGAATAATATACATAATTAAGTAATTGTATACATTGGTATATACATAACACCCTGTATGAAACAATCCGTATGGAATGTACACGGAATATAGTAGGAAAATTGCTTTGAATTCCTACCAGAAAAGAGTGATATTCTAGTCAGACAGTAGTAGGAATCCACACGGAAAATAGCCGAAAAATTTAAATTAGCAGGAATTTCTTAGTAGGAATATTGTATATTCCTACCAGGAATATGCAAATTAGCAGGAATAATTTGGTAGGAAAATAAAATTCCTACTAGAAAACCTGGTAGGATTTTTTTTAAATTCCACACATAAAAAAAAAATCTGGTCGGAATCTAAAAATATACAAAATGTAAGTGTATATTCAAAAATACACAACTGGGTCAATGATAAGTTTGAATCTCATCAACAAAGAACAAAGGAAATTCATGGAATCAATTCCTTTTTAAAAAAATAGACTTTTGAAATTTTTAAGGAGACTGCATGCAATATATGCAAGCTATAGAAAGTGTTATACATAAAGTACATGTAGAACTAAATTAGTTTAAAGAACAAATAATGAGTGAGATTATGCACTATTAATGAATTGTTAATTGATTACTAAATATTTTTGGCAGGCAGATAAAAAAAAATCATCTTGAATGTATTAAAGAATTACCGTTAGTCTTGATTATCCATATTTTCTTACAATTCTACATTGTTACGTTTTGTGACCCTAGCTTGCAGCATTGTATTCCAACACAACTTTTCAATCTTTTCCCTCCAACATTTGAATTTGTGAACTGGAACTTGCTTGCATTTAACATTGCAAAATGTGTGTCATTTGCAAACAGGAATCCAGTTCAAGATAACTTTCCAGGTAGAAAGATTTTCTGGTAGGAATTTATAAATTATTTCTGGTAGGAATCTTAAACATGTAGTAGGAAAATAAATAATCAAATCAGATTTTCAAAACAGAAAAAAATCTATACAGACTTTAACAATTCCACCCAGATAGTAGGATTTTTGAAGTAGGAATATTAAAAAATCCAGTCAGACTTTTGTTCATTTTCCATGTCCGTCTACTTTCTATATAGAATCTTTGAATCTAGGTGGATTCCTACTTCATTCCTACTAGTGTCTAGGTGGAATCCTACTACTTATTTCGTACGGGACTGACGAGATATTCAATTGTCGAAATTCGAATCTTGGTTCCCTTTAACTTAATGGACAGTAAACGAGTAAATTAAAGAGACAAATGTAATGGAAATATGATTTAAATTTGTATTTTACTTTTATAAGTTTATGTCTATGATGTTTTAGTACTAGTGTACAAAATGTTTTATGTCGACTGAATAAACTTTACAAAATTAGATTAATATCAGTTCCAAGGCAGACGAGGATGTTCATCTTAAAAATCACAACTTTAAAACAACCTTTGCAATTTGGCAGGTTTATCTGGTCTTATTCCCTATATAAAATTAAGAATGAACATAGGGAATGTGTCAAAGAGAAAACCGACAATAGAGCACACAACATTCATAGGCCACCATTGCGTATTCAACACAAGGATGAAATCCTTTTTATATATCTTACAATATTTACTTCGATGACGTCTGCAAATAAAAGTTTTCAGAGTTTAGAAATAGGATATCAAACTTCTGTTCTAAAATCGTCATTTGTTTCCGCTTTATACAAGTTCTATTACTAGACAAATTCTGCATATTTTTAATAATTCTGAGAAATATTTTTCATTAGCGGCTCAATTAGAAATGTGAATGATATCTTGATTGCAATTTAAAACTTTTTATACGTGTCTTTTATCTCTCTTTCATATCTGGCAATGTAGATTTAAAAGAACAAGCCCCGTTTTGTATCTGCTGGCTATAATCCAAATAAAAGCGACAATAGTTTGTATGTTTCTTTGTTGACATTTTGTTTGTTTTTATAGAGGTTAATATTATAACACAATGTTGACTACTGTTCCTCTATTTTTGAATTTTTACCTATTTTGTCTGTTTGTTTTGTTCTCACATCATTGTCAATATAATGAAGTTTTGTGTGACTGTCATACAAGTGAGAGGTTTAGCTAGCTATAAAACAAGTTTTAACCCCATTTTCTACATACGAAAATGTCTGTACCAAGTCTAGAATATGAGAGCTGTTATCCATTTGTTTGGTGTATTTGAACTTTTGATTTTGCCATTTCATCACGGACTTTCAGTTTTGAATTTTCCTCGGGGTTCGGTATTTTTGTTATTTTACTTTCATTTTACCGATGTTCAAATTTCGATTTGGTCGAGACACAACAAGTTAAAAACGTAAAATGAGGAAATCACGTAAATTCCAAACAGAAACAAAACCGGTGGCGTTGTCAGGATAAGCGTTTTCAGTAATAAATGCATCATATGCCAAAGTCAACAGACACAAGAAGAAACACATGAACGTGATTGTACACTTACTTATTGTTTCATCTAATACAAATGTTTATTAAGCTATTAGGTACACGCTTCTGTAAACAATAGTTTACTAAGAATTATATATCCTGAACATAACATTAGCAAACGTCTATTGTTTAGAAATTATTTTGGATCAATTAGATACAAGTAAGACAATCAACAGATTCACATTACCTACCCAATTAATTTCATATAATTTTTTTTAAATGTTGGAATAATTTATCTTGTGTTAATCTAATGTTGACAGCCAGTTAGGTTCGTTTAATACACAATTTTCTATTTGTTTATTTTCCTTTTTATTAGATCTGTGTTCTCTATTTATTTCTTATTTTTTAATCGGGCTGTAAATAATGACAGCAATGTTGATTCGTTCGTCCGTTTTGTCCTTCAAATACATTAGTTACTTCCCCTTGATATTTCTTTGACTGTTTCGACAATGCTTTTATAATTTGAAAGAATCGTCCTCGCGTACTTGTGCACATTCAAATTTTCTTTATTCATGTGTAGTCCATATCTTCATTCAAATAATGTTTCAAGGGTTCATAACTTTGGAATGAGTTACAAATCACGATACGAATTTAAACCCATTTCTCTTAAACCTTTAATCAGAATTCAGAAAACAAGATGGGAGATAAAGAGGGGAAATTAAAAATTGACAAGTTGAAGAAAAAACTATCATGTGAAATACCGACAAACGACTAACCATGACAGTTGGGACATACCAGTGGATATCTGACTCCCACTTATTTCATAATAGTCGACCAACTCATGAGAACTCTCAACATTTAATTCCATTGTGCACCTCTCTTTGATTTTCTTATCCGAATTACTACCCCCTTTTGGTTTGAATAGATAATGTTTTCATTCTTTCTACTTTCTTTCTAGTCTGGTCATACTTCTATAACTATACATGCACTTTGAACTTTTGTATTAACATTTCATAATTCTTCTTTTTTTTTTAGTCAGCAATACATTTAGAGCAAATTATAATCCTTACTTAAGGTAATGAAAGCTTGCGTACAGTCTTATATTTTGCTTTTATTGTCGGTCAATGCCTTCTTTAACTGACTGGAGTTGAACCCATTGGTTATGTCAATCCTAGTGTTTTAGTCTTTAATATTTGACTGCGTTCATTTAAATTTTTGGTTCTTAGTGTCTTACTTGTGTTCTGCTTTCCCATGTATGAAATGGATATTGTGTAAACTTTTTGAATATTAAAAAGACCTTTCTTGGCTCTTCTTTTCAGGTTCTATCGATTAAACATGTTAAAAGTAGACATTTGTTTTTACATAATTTGAAGAAGGGTTCTACTCTTGTTACAGTCACTCCATTTGTGGACCAAGTTTCAATTTTTTGTACTAGTATAGAAGTTGACTTTTATAGTCCATCGTATAGTACTCTGCAGTCCGAAGTTGATCTTGCATGCCGCATGTCGGTTTTTCTAATGTATGTTTGGTTTTCATGAAATTTTATAATGTAGCATCTAATATGTCTTTTTTATCTGTGTAAGAGTAAGCACACTCACAGATTGCAATTCATTTTGATTCCGTATCAAAAACGTCACCCCTAGTTTTGGTTGGGTTCATGTTGCTCGGTGTTTAGTGTTCTATGTTTTATTTTGTGTACTGTTGTTTTTCTGTTTGTATTTTTCTTTTTTAGCCTTGTCGTTGTCAATTTATTTGTTATCGCTCGTCTCCTTTTTCAAAACAGATTGTTTTATCAACCCTTTTTTATTTAGACACTTTTGAAAGTTGAAATGATTTGCACGAGTTTAAAAAGTAGAACGTTAATTTCAAAGTAAAGAGAAAATGAGTAGCCATTTAACTAGACTGTAAAATAATATTTTGTTATATATCATTTAAATGTAAAAGCTTTAAGACTGTCACGTACTTATATATTTACTTAATGAGCTTTCTATAATAACTTCCTTAATATCCGATTACCTATTAACCTTAAATGCATTCACTTCATTTAAAATACAGTTCGAATATATTAAATCTTACAGTAATGTTTGTATTGATTATGCGAACTTGATTTAATATCTGACCCTTTTTCCAATCGTCATTGGAGACAAAGACGGATACGTAGTGTGGTTCAGGAGCCTCAGTAGTATTTCCGTTTATTTTTGTATCGGTTTTTCCCTTGATTAACTATATAATAAACAAACAACAAGTAAATCTATTGTGCTAAACCCACGTGTTGGTACATGTAATTCACTTGAGAAACAGATGTGTCATTGTCGACAATCATGGCGTGTTTTTCTCCGTCCGGATATTGTGTAATATTAATTTTCCCAGTTGGTAAGTTAAAAGTTTAAAAGAAGCGTATTGATAAAAAAAATGTCATTGATTTGAAAGTGTCAGACTTAAGTGTTTGAGTTGTCTCACTTTTGTTTTCTGTTATATCAATGCCGTATGTACTCAAAATAAATATGTATACAAATATAGATAGATGCGAATAAAATAAATCTCGATTTAAGAACTATATGAATAGACGTCAATTTATTCCTTTGATATTTCATGAATGAATAAAATCTATTAAAATTATGCCTAATTAGTATGTGAGAATGCGATCCTTTTCCTTTTCACAAAATTCAGTCTATTCAAAGTATATTGAAAGTAAAACCAACTGCATTCAATATTGTTTATCAAGATTGTGTTACGTTGTATGAAAAGGTTGTCAATGATCTGAATTTTTAAATACTTTTTTTTCAGTTGAGAGATAACTTGGTATTACAATTATTTTGATGAGAGGTTTATACAATAATCAGGCGCCGATGAAACTGCTACATACCCTCCAAAATATCACTTTAGTTCGATGAGTGAAGACGTTAGCTTGTTCGGTTTTCGTTGAACATCAAATGAAAGTATTAGTTTTATCCCTCATTCAGATATGGATTATATTTTATTTGATTCATGTTACAAAACCTTCAGTTATATTAAACAGACTTGCAAATACAACGAAAACAGGTGTTATCGATTCACGAAATAGTTCAAAACCAGTTTATTATAACCTTGACGAATGGCTTGCTAACCAAGTATCAAAAGGAAAAACTTTTCAAAGTATAACAATTATACCGGTACTAGCTATAATTGCTTTCTTGTGGATTATTTGTCTTCGCGCTTGCAAGTGGATGAGAGAAGACTCTAAATTCCACGAAAGAGGATGTAGTTATGACGTCACATCGTATGTTATAGTGACGCAGGAAGATCAAGATTTTAACGAATTGAATTTATCGACCTCGCATCTGGTATATGATACTGTAACTTCGAAGAAAGGTTTACAAAACCGAATCGATAATAAAATGTATGATACGGTGACCTCGTATGCTTCGTTAGTGAAATATAACACAGCAATGAATGCGCGGAGGAGTCCGACACCAGACATACAAAAACCGGAGGGTTTAAAAGAAACTGTTCATAAAAATGGCCGATTTTATATTGCACCAGTAATTGATAATTATGTACGCTTAAAAAATACAATGAACTCAAAAAGGTTGAAACCTTCTCTTAAACAGCCTAGTTTTCATTTGAGGGATATTTCAGATTTCAGTGCATCAATGTCGTATGAAAACAGACAACCGAAACGATCCCCTCGTCGTTCAGTGTCGGACAGCCGATTGTTTTCAGCAGGTTCAGGAATTAATAAAACAAACAGACGGAATGTTTCAATTCAAGTGAAAAAAAGTGTCAGTAAATTGACATTCGGATCAGCTGTTTCACGAGAAGAAAGTTCAAATAAAAGTCCTATTGAATGTACGTCTTTAAATCCAAACGTGGGAGACGTATACATACTTAATGATATTAAAGATTTAAATGAAATTTGTGACCGCCCAACCGTGATGAATAATAATAAGTTATATACAACGGCTATGATACATGCTAATTGTGTATCTAACGAAGAAGAAATAAATCAAAATAGCAACATATCTGTGAAAGAATCACATAAAACATTAGAATCTCGAGCAAAGGTGAAGGATAATGATAACGTAATACCAAGTTTGACGCTTTCCAATGACCTTGATAAATATAATGAAAACATTCCATTTAAAAATGGACAAAAGTGCAAAACATGCAAAGAAAATGAAGGAAATTCAAATGATTGCAGTATTAAAGTTAATAATAACCACCGAAACGAACAAATATATACCTCAAATGCAGCATTGTCTTCCAAATGTAAAAACTCTATTGCAAAACTCAGTGATCGTGAACATGTGCATTGTTTATTATGTTTAAAGAACGACAATAGGCACTCGCGTGTTATTTGTGAAAATTGTTCGCATACGTCTTCCGAACTTCATACCAATGACGATTTACAAAAGCAACAATCTTCATCAGGACATATATTAAAAGAAGATTGTAATCGCAATGACGAATTTGTTATGCATAAACAAAGTTCCGTTCAGACAAATAACTATATTTGTGATGAATGCTTAAAGATTACGAATCATACACTTTCATCTACATTCCAAAATAATTCATGTTCATGCAAATAAACATTTTAATGATTGTGAAATTATCATTTGCATATTTAATTTTCAAATTACTGATAATTTCGGTTCATCTTACCAAAGGTCATAGAAATTTTGGCCTATAGTTTTTTTTCTTCAAAATTACAAAACATTTCTGTTCTTATATAATAGAGGAAAATTAAAACTCGATCATAAGTCGAAAACAAACTGCCAACGCTATCGCTAACAAATGATAAAACGAACAGACAAACAATAATACACAAAACACAACATAGAAAACTTTAGACTGAGCAATCGGAACCCAGCCAAAAGTTGGGGTTGATCTGCTGAGCTCCGCAGGGGAAAGCAGATCGTGCTCCACATGTGAAACCTGTTATGTTTGCTAATGTAAGAACAAACAAGTTATTTTATTATACGACAAGAAAATTTCAACAAAAATCATATCGAAAAAAAAATCATATGTACCTGTTAAATCCAAACGTGAGAGATGTATACATACTTAATGATACTGAAGATTTAAAAGAATTTTGTGACCGCACAACCGTGATGAATAATAATAGTAATAATAAGCAAAATCAAACTTCAAAGTTATGTTTTTAATTTAGTAATGTTGTGGAGTTTTAATTCCCCGAAGGTATCACCAGCCTAATAGTCAGCACTTCTGTGTTGACATGAATTATCATTAACATGGTCATAATTCTATATTAACTGTTTAAAACACTTTGAATATTTTAAAATTCTAAGAATTTTCTTCATCATGAATAGATTGCCTTATCCGTATTTGGCAAAATTTTTATGAAATATTTGGTCCTCACTGCTCTTCAACTACGTACTTTATTTTGGCATTTTTAATTTTTTTGATTCGAGAGTCACTAATGAGTCTTTTGTAGATGAAATGCGCGTCTGTCGCAAATACAAAATTTCAATATTGGTATCTATGATGAGTTTTTTCCAGTTGTTTATATTGTTTATCGTTCTGGACAAAAACATTTAATTCAAACCAACTACGTAGATCTGAGTAGAACAAGCTAAGATCTGTTATGAAGCAAACGTTCATATCTGATTGATACTAAAGTTATTTGCCTAACATCTGCAATGCAAATATATTATGTATACTCAGGACAAAGGTAGATTCAAGAAAGTGGAGTCCAAAATGCCTGCAAAAAATCAAGTGTAAGACTATATGTCAACCAACGGAATAGATGGACAAAAATTGTCATATGCCTAACTTGGTATAGACAGTTTTCAAAAGAAAACAGTTTTCCCTGAATGTGACCTACCGAGTTGGACTTATCACTGGAATGGTACATACATGAACAACTCAACGGGTGATTCGTTTAGATCAGGTTCTCTTTACCCTTCCGGAGCATCTGAGATTACCCTGGTTAGTTGATTGAGTTCAACTTGTTCAGTTTCAGGTTTTCTATGTTGTGTTTTGTACACTGTTGATTACTTTTTGGTCTTTTTATTATTTTTTTTCTTTTTGACATGGCGTTGTCAGTTTATTTTCAAATTGAGTTTTAATGTCCCTTTGGTATAATTCTTCTCTTTTTTAAACCTTTGTTTCATCAATGTATAAGGTGGCATTCAAAAGTTGTTATTACTGTGATTTTTTTTTAACAAACCTTCACGACTAAAGAAAGGACTTCAATTTCCTTTCATTCTTTTTTTGCATGTAGCAATATACCAATTTCGCTGAATTTGATATTGAGTATACATCTATTAAAATCCCGGGTTTTCTTTGCTTTCTAGAGTAATTTTGCAAATGTTTGTTTGTACGAAAAAAAATTCTAAACCAACGGTTCGTAATAATAAAATTTGAAATCAACTCATACTAAATTTTAGCCGCACCATCATATAATCTTAGATGGACGTCATAGATGACAACGAATATGTGCAGTTTTCGTAATTCAATTCTTTTTGTCTTTTCTACCAGACAGACAAAATATCCAGAAGTCACATTCAAATTCAAAATCCGAAAATTCACTGTCAACGCAATGGCTGACAAAAAGTCAAACAAACAACATTACATAAAACACAACATAAAAAAACAAAAAGCTAAGAAAACCGGAACACACCAAAAACTGTCAGTATATGATATAAAACGTTTTGCTGTCGAGTCTGTACATCGCTTTAACAAGGCGGTGGGTAATGGCTTGAATTTGAATCAACAATTTATATTTCAATTGACTCCACAAATATGCAAAGTTTCATATGAATTATTGAATAAGTAAAAACCAAATGCTTACATTTTTTTTTGTCATCGCAGCTGCATTGGTCATTGAGATTTTGAAAACGAGAAATTGTTCCTTGTTCATGAATTACATTGAAATATTCAAATATCATTCTAATGTTCTAGTTAGATGTGTGTATAAATGTTAGCTGTTTATATGTCTTTGTATTTATTTACGGTCAATTTTTTACATCTGGTTTTTTTTTCTTCATTTTTGCCCGATGTAATATAGTTACGTTTTCCTCTTGCAGTACGGTCACTTTGTTACTCGGAAGCTACCTCCATTAAATAGTAGTCTGAAAATATAGTTTTCCCTCAGTTCATACTTCCTTCTGTTGTGAAACATATAATATCAAATATAACGAACTCCAAGGAAAATTCCTAACGGAAAGTCCTTTATAACATAAAATCAATAACTCAAAAACGTCTAACAAATGTATGGGAAACAACTGTCATATTTCAGACTTGATGACTCGATGCAGGCATTTCATTATGTAGATTAAACCTAGTTTTATAGCTTGATATTATTATTTTAGCATTGACAATTATATATTAGTATTTAAAATCATTGCATTAATTAACAGCAAGTGCTAAAAGCGTGATATGCATATAAATTTATTTATTTCTATCGATGATTTAAAGATTTTTTTAAAATACTTGTTGGCCTTTAACAAAGACTTTATGAAATCTTTAAGTGAAGAATGTTGTTTCTGTATTGTTGGGGTTTTTTAAGCGATAGATTTAAATAATGTTTCATCAACACACGTTAAACGTATATTTAGGTTCCTGTAGTAGGAAGCACACTTGACGATCCTTTCCAAATTATGTAACCTGTATTTCCTTGTTCAATTACTAGTGGTCATCCATTTGACACATGTACATTTATAGCTGAACTGTTTAGGGTTTTTATCATTAGTTTTATTTTTACGACATAAATTATAGGTAGGTTAAGGAAGGGGTTTGCTCGATTATCAAAACGGATTTGTGTTGTTCCTTGTACTTCATTCTACAAAATCTCCTCTATCTGAAGTGGTAGGCATACATTGATCTGTCTGTTCTTCTGTTTGTTCGTTGGTCCGTCTGTCTGTTCCACGGTTGTAGAAGCCGCAACTGCTCATGTACGTCGTGATTTAATTTTGTGAAACTTTCGAAAAAATATACTGACTTGAAGCATTTTTACACCTACAATGCATTTGATTTTTTTCATCCAAATGATTATTTGTGGGGTTTTTTTTTTTTTGGTCATTAAATGTCTTGATTTATTTTTAACCTTCAATAAGTATTTGTATTCGCTTTTTCTCTTAGTCCTAGAAACCAAAATTGATAATCTTTCAAAAAATCTTCATTATTTAATGCCTATCCACATCCTTTTTGTTATATTCAAAAGTACTTTTTGGACTACCCGTAGAAAATATTGGACTTTGTCGGGTACCACTGTATTTAACCTTTTCAAAGTCTTAACCGAACACTGCTGTTGTGGATCTTTTTTTTTTATTATCCAAACTACTTTTGAAACAAATCGTAGCCATTGTTTGCAACTTTCATTTAGGTGATTGTTAATAGATTTTGCTCGCAGAACCTCTATTTTATCGGAAACAGGAGTGATCTGTACTTTGTACGTTCTGATGTACTGTCCAATAGTTTTGAAAATTCTTGTATCTTGTCCATGTATTATTGAAATTCTACATTGAACAGTAATAAATACCAAAAGTAGTTTTTACCGATCTTAGCTTGATACATGTGTATGTATCGGTATTGATAAGTATCCGAATATATTCTACTATCAAATCATTGCAAAAGCACTAAACTGTTATCTTATGAATGTATGATACAAGAAAAAACGTGCATATACCAGAAGTGGAAGCTATATTTTCTTCGTTCTTTTAATTGTAGATTAATTGTTCGGAGATCACATGTTCTTCTAATTGGATAACTGCCATGATGATGCAATTGTTATATGTTATGAATCATCGTCACTAAGCTTCATGTATAACTGTATCATTTGCATAAAGTACATTTGACATTTATTTTTGTTTTGACTTATCGTTAGTCGGATTGCATTGCATATGATTTGATAATAGTTATAAGAAAGGAGGTTAATCTGGCAAACGACAAACCTTGTTCTACAATAACAATACTTGAAATGTTAACTCTACATCACCAATCTTTTAGTTTTATGAAGTGGAGAAATCACGGGCTGAGGAAGAATCAGTGTACTTGAGGGACACATAAACCACAATCGACAAAACATAGAAAAACTAAAGATTGCGCAACTCAAACCCGAAAAAACCCGTGGGTGGACTCATGTGCTCCCGAAGAATTAACAATGTCTGCAGCTATACTAGAGACATCAATTGCGCTGCTCCTTTGGAAAAGATAGAATCATAATAAATGAAAGAGCACTAGGGACTTATCATTTTTTATCTGGGAGAGGGGGCTGATCAAAATACAGGGGTGATCAAGTTTTTTTCTGTATGTGGAAAAGGGGGGTTCAATTTTTGTTATAAAGCAAAGTGGGGGATCAATATGTTTTGCACATGGAAATAAGTAGTTAACATTCTTCAAGAGACAAATTAAATATATGTTTACCACCATTCAAATTCAATTTAAAGTAAGACGTTGGTGATGTAGGAAGCTGCCATTTTGTGTGATTCTGTCCAATATGAATATGCATCTAAAAAGGTGCTTCATAACCTGAATAATTTAGTCGTTATATTTCACTCACTTCCTTCACTACATTAACAAGCATTACTGCATAGTTTTGTTATAAAAAGCTTTATAGTGTGAGATAAATTAATTATAAATTAAAACAAAATCTACAACGATTTGTGCTTAATTTTGTCAAACAAAATCCAAACCACACGGCATCATGAAAGAATATAGTGTTTAGCAATAAATTCTCCGATTAATGATCAAATATTCATCAAATCTGCATATATACAAACAGTTGAATATTGATAAAAGGATTATTCTGAGATGATGAACACCACTAATGTACCTTTTTTGTTTTTATTATCATCAATTTATGCCCTGTGGGTCCATGTATACTCTCATTTCTTTTCTTTTTTTGGTACTTTTTAGGCTAATAAATCAAAATATTGGGATTACTATCACACATATTCGAAATAAAATGGTACAATAATTGAGTATTAAATTGTTCAAGCTGAAAGCATTAAATTAGTAAACAATGTGTTGTTACTGTTTCAGATTTTTTACTTTTAAATGTATATTTTTTACAAAATTACTTAGGATCAAGCTTTCTTTAAAAGCCCAATATAGGAAATTAGCAAACAAAAGTTAAAAAAAGATTCCTAAAGCACTTGCTTGCTTTACTTACTAATATCCATGGAAGAGCCCTATGTCAAGGCAATTTTCCTCAAATACCTTTGGGACACTACACTGAGAATATTCATGTTTCAATATTTCCGTGAAATAACATGATATGTGTTTTGCATGTTAAAATGTTGGCATGCTTAATCGAGGGGGGGGGGGGGTCACATTTTTAAATTTTTTTACAGGGGGGATCAAATAAAATTGGTGAAATATTATGGGGGGATCAAGAAAATTTTATATGTTTGCTTTCAAAATGACCAGCCCCTCTCCCAGGTAAAAAATGATAAGTCCCTTATACGGTAGCAGACTGGTATACATAGGTATAACTGTATCCTTTGCATAAAGTACATCTGACATTTATTATTGTCTTGACTTATCGTTAATCATATTACATTGCATATGATTTGATAATAGTTATCAAGAAGGAGGTTACTCTGGTAAACTACAAACCTTGTTCTACAATAACATAAGTTGAAATGTAAACCAAACTTTGTCAGTCTTTGTGTTGTTTGAAAGAAGGTAAATAAAATAATCATAGATACAAGGATTAAACATTTGTATTCGCGGCAGACGCGCGTTTCGTCTACATTGACGCTCGAATGATAAAAAAAAAGCCAAATGAAGTATGAAGTTGACGAGCATTGAGAACCAAATATTCCTAAAAGTTTTCCCAAATACAACAAGGCTAAACCATCCAATTTCTGAGGTAGAAAAGCGTTATTTTTTGCAAAATTTTTGAAGTTTTTAAAACATTTAATTCATAATTATAACCATATCAATGATAATTCATGTTTACACATATGTGCTTTTTATTCAAAAGTACTTTTTGGACTACCCGTAGAAAATATTGAACTTTGTCGGGTACCACTGTCTTTAACCTTTTCAAAGTTTTAACCACACACTGCTGTTGTAGACTTTTTTTATTATCCAAACTACTATTGAAAAAAATAGTAGCCATTGTTTGCAACTTGTATTTAGGTGATAGTTAATGGATTTTGCTCGCAGAACCTCTATTTTATAGAAAAACTAAAGATTGCACAACTCGAAACCGAAAAAAAAACGTGGGTGGACTCATGTGCTCCGGAAGAATAAACAATGTCTGCAGCTATACTAGAGACATCAATTGCGCTGCTCCTTTGGAAAAGATGGAATCATAATCAATGAAAGAGCACTAGGGACTTGTCATTTTTTATCTGGGAGGGGGGGCTGATCAAAATACAGGGGGGATCAAGTTTTTTTCTGTATGTGGAAAAGAAGGGTTCAATTTTTTTTATAAAGCAAACTGGGGGATCAATATTTTTTGCACATGGAAATAAGTAGTTAACATACTTCAAGAGACAAAATGTCATGAAGATCTTTACAACAGTCAAATAGAAATATATGTTTACCACCATTCACATTCAATTTTAGGTAAGACGTTGGTGATGTAGGAAGCTGCCATTTTGTGTGATTCTGTCCGATATAAAATGCATCTATATAGGTGCTTCATAACCTGAATAATTTAGTCGGTATTTCACTCACTTCCATCACTACATAACAAGCATTACTGCATAGCATCTACAACGATTTGTGCTTAATTTTGTCAAAAAATCCAAACCACACGGCATCATGAAAGAATATAATGTTGAGCAATAAATTCTCCGAAAAATGATAAAATATTCATCAAATCTGCATACAAACAGTTGAATATTAATAAAAATATTATTCTGAGATGATGAACACCACTAATGTACCTTTTTTGTTTTCATTATCATCAATTTATGCCCTGTGGGTCCATGTATACTCTCATTTCCTCAAAGTTTGTACTTTTTATGCTAATAAATCAAAATTTTGGGGTTACTATTATTAAATTATTACACGTGTCTAAACCAATCCAAGGAGTAATCAAGCATTTCTATAATGTCTTTGTTTTTGGAAGACATTTTGCAGTTTTCGGATCATTATAATTTGTAATGAGGGCTTAATTTTGACACTCGTAGTTTGTTCCCAAGTGTATTGGTGTCATGTAATTATTTAAGTATTCTTTCTATTGTGTTGGATTCATTGTTTTATTGTTTTCATTCCACATGGTGTTTCGGATATCAATTTAGGTCACACTCGGATCAAGGCCGTTCATCCTCATCAGGTGCTCTGGCCAATATTTAGATTATTTATTTGATCTATTAATATGCTTGTATTTTATATCGGATGCAATTATCTTAAAGAGCACATATTATAAATGAAATGGTACAATAATTGAGTATTGAATTGTTTAAGCTGAAAGCATTCAATTAGTAAACAATGTGTTGTTACTGTTTCAGAATTTTTACTTTTTAATATATATTTTTTACAAAGTTACTTAGGATCAAGCTTTCTTTAAAAGCCCAATATAGAAAATTAGCAAACAAAAGTTAGAAAAAGATTCCTAAAGAACTGCCTTGATTTACTTACTAATATCCATGGAAGAGCCCTATGTCAAGGCAATTTTCCTTTCTTTGGGACACTACACTGAGAATATTTCATGTTTCAATATTTCCGTGAAATAACATGATATGTGTTTTGCATGTTAAAATGTTGGCATGCTTAATCGAGGGAGGATCACAGGGGGGATCAAATAAAATTGGTGAAATATTATGATGGGATCAAGAAAAATTTATATGTTTGCTTTCAAAATGACCAGCCCCCCCTCCCAGGTAAAAAATGATAAGTCCCTTATACGGTAGCAGACTTGTATATATAGGTATAACTGTATCATTTGCATAAAGTACATCTGACATTTATTATTGTCTTGACTTTAAAAATCGTTAATCAGATTACATTGCATATGATTTGATAATAGTTATCAAGAAGGAGGTTAATCTGGTAAACTACAAACCTTGTTCTACAATAACATAAGTTGAAATGTAAACCAAACTTTGTCAGTCTTTGTGTTGTTTGAAAGGGGGTAAATAAAATCATCATAGATACAAGGATTAAAATTTTGCGGCAGACGCGCGTTTCGTCTACATTGACGCTCGAATGATAAAAAAAAAAGTAAAATGAAGTACGAAGTTGACGAGCATTGAGGACCAAATATTCCTAAAAGTTTTGCCAAATACAACAAGGTTAAATCATCCTTTTTCTCAAGTAGAAAAGCATTGGTTTTTGCAAAATTTTAAAGTTTTTAAAACATTTAATTCATAATTATAACCATATCAATGATAATTCATGTTTACACATATGATATGTGCTGACTACTGGGCTACTACTAATACTTGGGAGAATTAAAACACGGCCTCAGGAAAAACCCTAAATGTAAGAAAGATGGGCAAATAAACAGAAATTTACAAAACATTACAAAAAACTAAAGATTGCATAACACGAACCAATTTAAAAAAAAACGTGTTTGGACTCGTGTGATCTCAAAGAGTTAACAATGCCTGCTCTTCTTATGACATTTGTTGCTCCTGTCAGAAAACATAACCAATGAAAGAACATTACACGGTACCAGATTACCCAGCTTAAATTGGCTATACTGTTTTGTCCTTTTTGGTTTATAATATTTTGACTTAAAGCATCACTAAAGGGACATTAATTTTCGAAATGCACATCTGGAGCAAATAAATTGGTACCATTAAATTTTATGTTATTGGTAGAGGTGTTTGTCCAAAGTGAAAGACAAAAGAGTTAATAAACAATCGGTACATAAATTCATTTTAGCATCACCGAGCGTTAGGTTTGGAATTAAAAAAAGGTCCGTCCGGGCAAATAAGGTGGCCGCTGGAAAATGAGCTTTGAATATTTTGCCATGCAACATGCTACTCGCTGATTCCTTTAGCTATATATATGAACTGTAGTTACAGTTCTTTGGTGATTTGGAGGGGTGGTGGAGGGGTCGCTCCCTTTATGAAGCTATATATATAAATACATGTGGTAAATGGTTAAAAGAAAATACAAACCAACTTCGTCTAAAGTTGTCTTTCATAAAATTGAGAATGGAAATGGGAATGTGTCAAAGAGACAACAACCCGACCAAATAAAAAACAACAGCAGAGGGTCACCAACAGGTCTTCAATGTAGCGAGAAATTCCCGCACCATGCCTTCCTCCCTTTTTCAAAATCCTGGATCCGCATCTGCAAGGAGCCTGAGACTTTCTCGGCACTAGCATCAGATTTATGTAAAAAAAATAAAAATTTCAACATACGTGAATTGGGCAAAATTGGATTTAGGATAGATGCGATTGATACAAAATATTATTTAAATAAATACTGTTCATTAATAGATACATACTTTTACAAAGATTACAAGTTGAAGGACAGTCGTACAAATGAAGCACAAATATAGTCCACAAAACGTAAAATAGAAAACATAAGTTTGTTAAGCTTAACCCCAAATGACACCCTGAGCGCCGAAAAAGCATACAATTATAATGAGCTATCATAAAATGTCTGAAATTATCGAAAATATTAAGGTGATTTATTTCAAATTCCCGTAAACAATGAAACTCGGTAAATTACAGCCGCCTTAATTCATAATATTGTCAACACCCAATGATAAGATACTCATATGTTTATATTATAACCCAGCACGACCTTGTATGTTGCAATCAGGGGACGTGTCAGGCCATGTATAAATTAGCATTTTATCAATGAAGACGTCTAATATGATGCCTGTAGTACAAGGTTGTATGATTGTTCAGAAATCTTTGACCTTTCAGTTGGAGACATATCTTTATTTTAAGCGGCAGTCGAATTCCAGTCATTCATACGGGTCAATCTATTGCAGAATTTACTCATTTGATCTTGTTCTCAATATCTATGAAATATGTGATACTGCACGCAAACATAAACGAATCATGACATGAAGTTCATACATGTACCAAGTACAGAGTTGGTTCATACTTAACGTAGTCACGCTAAAAAAAATATAGGCATACTAACTTTTCCAGCTGTAGAAGAATTAACTTATTTTTTCAGAACCAGTAAATATTTTCTTAACAATATTTGATGTTTTTCATATTACGTATCTCAATTATATCGTTTTCCTAAAAAAAACAAATGAAATGGAAAAGGCAATTTCTTGAATTTTGTTTCAAAACTTAAGGAGTGCTACGCAATGACTAGGTATTTTTTTAGCATTTTTACATAAGGACATAATAATAAGTTTTAATGATTGTCAAGCTTAAGCATTTCAACAATAGGCTGAAAATGCATGTAACACATATATAAATATATCAATAACATAATAAGTGTGGACACAGATCAGTGTGGATAGTAAAATAAACAGCTGCGCCATGAGCGCAGGATACGCCCGACGTCTTATGTGGAAGTCTTATGCAATAATCATAAATAGTTTATGAGAAAGTTTTAAGCAATAACCATATATTGTTTTAGAGACACGGCGGGACATGTGAAACCCCCACCCTGTTTTTTTTTACAAAAACTAAATATTACCAAAATAAAATTTTGAATCAAAACCAAAAAGTATACAGATCTTTAGATTAATATATCAAAGAAGTGTGTAAAGTTTTAAGCAATAATCATAACTTATTTTTGAGATACGGCGCGACACGTAAAAAACCCTCCCCTGTTTTACAAAATACTCAATAATTCAAAAATAAAATTTTGAATAATCACCAAAAAGAATACAGGTCTTTAGATTAATAGAACAAAGAAGTGTGTAAAGTTTTAAGCAATAATCATAAATCGTTTTTGAGATACGGCACAACATGTAAAAAAAAACCTCCCCATTTTTTACAAAATACTAATAACTCAAAAATGAAATTTTGAATCATCACCATAAAGTATACAGATATTGAGATTAATATAACAAAGACATGTGTACATTTTTAAGCAATAATCATAAATAGTTTCTGAGATATGGCGCGACATGTAAAAAAACCCTCCCCCTTTTTTACAAAATACTCAATAACTCAAAAATGAAATTTTGAATCATCACCAAAAAGTATACAGATATTGAGATTAATATAACTTAGAAGTGTTTAAAGTTTTAAGTCATAATCAAGAATCGTTTTTGAGATACAGTGCGACATGTGAAAAAAACACACACCCTGTTTTAGTTATAAAGTGCCGTAACTCAAAAAGTTTAAATCTTATTTTCGCCAAAAAGTATACAGATCATTTGATCATCATAAGAAACAACGATATTAAGTTTCATGAAATTTGGATAAGTCGTTCTCAAGTTACGGTGCGACATGTTTACGCCGGACAGACGGACAGACGGACGGACACCGGACATTTGTATACCATAATACGTCCCGTCAAGATTTTGACGGGCGTATAAAAACTATGTTTGACAGTGTTTTCTGACAAAAAGAATTCTCTAGTTTTTCCAATAGGGTCAGCTAACATGTACCGAACACTAAGAATAGCGGTGTCTTTTATTAAATATTTAGTTTTAGTGTTCAAGACTGTCATGCAGCGTCGATCATTCATAGATTTTACATATCCAACTAAGTCGGACATCATGTGACTTTTGTGACGTATACTAACCGCCATTTTGTATTATATTGCCCCATATAAAATGCATAGGTGCTTCAATAAAGTTTAATTTTCTCATTAACCTGACCCGTTTTTTAACTTTTGCAAATCAATCCTTGATATTCAAACATATTTCTATCAAACATTGTTGGTCCTAACAGTTTAATTTTTGATTAAATTCAGTGAAATGAGAATCGTAAAAACATTACTTTCTCTCTTCATTTCTTCGTTGACTCAATGATAAATTACCGATACCCATGTCTACTTGTACAACAAATAAAGAAATTCCGTTAATAAAAATAAAACTTTGCAAATCGATTAAGTATATTCAAACATATATCTGGCGAAAAATACTATTTGAAACAGTTCAATTTCTGGGCAATTTCGGTCAAAAATTGATTTAAAAAAGTGAATATTTCGGGATTTTTCAAAATGGCGGATGATGTATATGGAAATGTTGCATCAAATCAAGGATTGTATAGTACGACCTTCCTTCATTAAATTTATTTTTTTATGTAGAATCTCTAATGTTTCTGTTATTTTCTTTGGTGATATTTCGATATGATTGATTTCAAAATTTCTTGATAAAAAAATATTATTTTAAGAGTGACACGGGAACATTTTATTTTGACCGCCGATATCCAAGATATATACTGTTACCAGAAAATAGTAAACAATAATAGTTTCTCTGCTTTTTTAAAGGCGTTTTTCCTGTTTTCTGTTTAGAAATATATTTATACTTTCCTTTTAGAACCAAAAAATATTTACGTCCCAAGAAAGAAAAAGATCCAAACAATTCTAAATAGATAAATATTGTATACCTTCTCTGACTTAGGTTGTAATGTTACATAACAATATATTGTCAGGTAGACGTGCAAACCAAAAGCAACCAGGTGACATTAAACATCCTGTGTATACAAGCATGTATTACCAGAGTTTGAATTTTGTGATATACAAAAGTTCTCATACAAATATATCTTCTCTTCCCCGTGTCAAATCAGAAGAAGAATGAATGTATCATAATAAATTTAAGTAAATATGAACAATATAAAACAATTTCTTTACAAAAATATTTTTGCTTTAAAAGATAATCAAAGTAATATTTATGTTTCTATAATTATATATTTTAAAGAAATATTTTGATTCAAATTCTAATTTAAATGGATTTGTTTTATTTCGTAGAACCAAGGATGTGTATAGTCTTACATAGCTTTTTATGGTGTCTTCCTCGAATGCCAACATTTTATATGTTATCTATTCCTGGAACGCCAACAAAAATATTTCTATAGATGTTTATATAAGAACAATAGGTGTTTTCATAACTATTTAAATCATTTTACAAGTATTTAAATGTAAAAAATAATTAGAGAATTTGATAAAATTGCAACATTTTATCACTTTTTGATAAGAAGAAAGTAGATTTTTTAGGTTAAAATTATCATGAATATTCAAAAAATAATAAAGAAAATAAAAACGTTTTTTTATTACTTTTCATTAAAAAAAATAATTTAGGAATGGAAAGGTTTATTAATATAAGACATGTTTTAAAAAAAATTAAAAAAGTCTACTTAAATACGATTATTTCAAACTAGAAAGGATATAAAATATTTATTTAAATCCATATCATTTTAAATATTTTATTAGTTAGTATGAACTACTTATAATATGATTTTTTCAAAATTAGTTAAACTTCACACTTGTAATAGACTCTAAAATGTGGAAATTGCTTGTATAGAATATTCAACAATAGTTATCAGATCATATATGAAGATTTGTGCTTTTGGTCAATCTTCTTATATGTTTACTTATGTTATATGTATTGTTTTCTGTATATAAAAATAGAAGATGTGGTATGATTGCCAATGAGACAACTCTCCACAAGAGACCAAAATGACACAGAAATAAACAACTATAGGTCATCGTTCTCTGTCTACAAACAAATAAATACTGTTCAAAATTTTCTCCTTTTTATGCTATGAAAAAGTATGAGAATATCCTCCATAACTCTACAAAATGTCAAGTCCATAAAATAGGGTAATAGGAATTCTGATGAATTGCTAACATAACAAACACCTGAACAATATATTATAAATGACTTACAATAAATAAAAAAGGGTGTAATATTAAACCCAAGAAAAATATCCTGAACAACTGAACAAAATAAACATAGTAATCTAACATTACATACAAAGTTTCGAGAAATTCAACATAAGGATATGACAGTACATACAACTATTGGAAAAAAGTATCCAAGTCCAAAAACTTTGTGATGCAATAAATTTCGAAGTTTTATTTTTAGAGAAGATCATACTGGTTTAAGCAGTTACAGCAAAAAATGATTTTCAACAACTTTACAAACATGAATGTGATTTAGCTACCTGGAATATACCTTTCTGTTTAATTAGTATAATTGTTTTGATAAGCATGCACTTTTGTTGTGATAACTTCTTGCTTCCTCGAACGCCAACATAATTTTACAGGTAAATTGTCGGTAGATCAAAGGGTGTTGGCATTCAAGGAATAAACCCTTTTTATATGTTGGAAATTGTACATGTGTAAGAGAATTTATCCTCTACCAAATGAAATACTGCTTGTTAATCAGTAAATATTCTATATAATATAAATTTAATTTCATTGTAAGTATATTTAACCAAATTCATATAAAATGGTAATTTTTGAAATCTCAAGAAGAGATTTATTTGAATTTATAGGGTTAAATATACTTACCACAATCCATCACCACCCGTGGAATAAATTCAGTTTTTTGTTCACATTATTGAAAATATTAAATTAAACGACAAATTAAAACTAAAGCTAGTGAGTGTAACACAGGTGAACTATGACGTAGGTGAGTACATCTCATTGATGTAATTTTTAATCACCTAGTTAATTGCGATGAGAACATGTTGTGAAAGCAAACATATTCTATATGATATAAATGTAATTTCATGTGTATTTAACGCGTTTGATGTATTCGTACTGATCACAGCTTAACACAACTCACTCACTTTTTAAAAACCAACGGTCTAATCTAAATTTTAAAAAAATAAACGACAACTACTGTACATCAGATTCCTGACTTAGGACAGGTGCAAACATTTGAAGCGGGACTAAACGTTTTAATGGTACCAAACCTTCTCCCCTTTTTCTGAAACAATAGCATCACATCACAATATAGAAAAACACACGATACAATATCAATTGGCAGGCTTAACTCAATCAAACAACGTAAAAAACACACTTATATGAATTTAATAGTTTATTTTACAATGTAATGTAAAATACTGTATGTAGTACCAATTATATATGTTATGTGTATATGCCCCCCTGGGGACCTAATTTGGAAAATAAAATTTATCTTATCTTATAGCAATGTGGGGCTGCAATTCAGATTACTATTCGTATAATCGTATACTGAAAAATCCTAAGCCGATACGAAAAAACGATTTGTAAAATAATTGATATACAAAAATTTAATCTGCTAACCGAGTCCCTGTGCCGGTACAGACAGCCGAGTCCCCCTCTTTCTGTTTTCTTGGCTTTTTGGGGACTGGTAATTTATTTCATGGGGAATGGAAGGAACTTGTGACATTGGAATATTTTTTTTCCAAGTCCCTACCTTGCAGAAAGAAAATACATTCAAGACCCCTTTCAAATACCTAAAAGTTTCACCCTTTCATTTCTGAATACTTTTGTTCATTATAACAAAAAATAATGACATACACTTTCCATTTTTTTTTTAGGTTTAAAATAAAAAAAAAGTATTTTAAAATATTTTCTAACCTTTATTAAAGGGAAATTCCGCGATTTTTTACTTATCATCTAATTATGTTCATCTTAACATAAAAAACACATTTGCAAAGTTTTAAATTTATATTCCTTCTAATAACGGAGAAAATCAAGTATTTGTAACTTTTTTGGTTGAATTCTCGAGTGGGTCGTGACGTATTAGCCCGATTTATTGAATTCTGGGAAAAAATAAAATCTGTTTAACTCTTATAGCTTATCGACAATATACGTAATTAAAAGCGCACAGCTGACGAATGGTCGAAGTTATTAACCACAATATAAGAATGAACGAAAATGAATATGCATATACCGTTTTGTATTGATTGAATTAAACTCCTATAAAATTATCTCTAGTAAATGTTTTTGAATAAATTTAATTAATTATTGTTGAGATTTTTTTCATAAAATATTTATTGAACATTTTTACTGATATTGAACTGAAAATATTTCAGTTCTATTTACCGTTATTGTTTTGATAATCATTTCAATGCAACTAATGTGTGAGCAGAGTGTGTATATTATTTTGTAAAGGTCACTGTATATTTCTCGGCTTGAGGTCAATTTGTTTACCTTGTAGCTATTTAGCCGCAGGTGTGAGTTCAAGCGTACACAGGTATAAATGTTGTTATTTGGAAAGGATAAACAGAAAGGATTAGAAAGAGTATGCTGTCACGATGTTAATACACTAAGATTTAATACACGATGAGAATAAAGATACAATAATTAAATTGTGTAAATTAATTGAAAATAAAATTCAGATTCGTAATTCCGAAAGTGTATAAAAATAAAAGGAAACAATTTTTGATTACTTTCTTAGCGGCAATTGGCGTAAAGATTCAAATATGAAGCAAAAAATAGTAGTTTTAATCTTTTATAAAATCTAAATGCAATATTACCCAATTTGATATACCATTGTACATCTGTTTGATATCATTGACTTTACCGGAATTTCTTAACTTGTATTCAAATCTGGCTGTGTTTAAATGCTAATAAAACTATTGCAATTTTAAAGTTTTTAATTGACAAAAAAATACAACATACAACATGCATGATTTTTTTTTAGTTTCTTTTTAACATTTTATTCTTACATAATTAAATTCATTTGACAATCATTTACACGAACTTTTTGTGAAAAGAATATCAATTATCTAAGCTAAGGCATTATTTCTTTTGAGGATTTTTGAGGATTTTTTTTTAAATTCTATGATAATATTTGTGCAATGTTGAACATGATAGCCGTCATTAATCCAAATAAGTAATACAGTAGTTGTAATAAAAGTTATATTTTAGTCATGCATAACTGATATTGACGAATTTATAATAGTTCGTCCATACATCGTTGTTCTTGAAACAATCATTATTAGTATACATGTAAGTTTCCTGACGTATAAGAGCCATTGAGGATGAGCTCCAGAGAAATCAGACTAGTGGCGTTTCGTTCGTTTGTTTGTTGGGAAAGGAGAGGAAATGTAACCGCTTGTACAGATAAACGACAGAATTATCATACAAGCATTTATAGTCAACACAATCAGAAAGAGTTCCCATCGTTAGACGGGGAATATGAAGGCTTCCAAGAATGAACAAGTGACATGTCTAACTCTGAACAGTTAGAAAACAGACTATCGACATCGACCGCTTGTTCTTAATAATTGAAACTGTATGCATATATATACGTATACGTTTATGATATATATAGTGATGAGTTCTTGCGTCTGACAAAAACTAAATTCCTTCATGGTTATATCTTGCCATACGTTTATATTGGTTTGTAAGGTGATTACTCACAATCGTTATTTGAAAATCCTGTTTGTGAGATGTAGATTCATTTCAATACAGAAATTTCGTCTATATATTTCACAAGTGTATAACACGGGAGAAGCTCTGAAGGTCCATTACTCCCACTTTGTTTGGGTGTGAACCATCGATGTTTACAGCAATATCACAGAATAAGATGATGATGGTAGAAAGAACTCTGGGCGTCATGTGGCAAATATTACATGCATATCGGACAATGAGTTGTCAATCTGTATGAAAAGATTTCCAATACAACCATATTATTGAGAAGGAATGTTTACATGCTATACTCTCGTACTAGTATTACAGGGTTCTTGTGGCGTTCACCTTAGACACACATCTTTTTAACGATGTTTAAAAAAAAGACAGAACCAATTTAATGTCATATTTCCCTATTTTTTAAATATAACTAAAAGTCTTTTATCTGACAAGAATACCCCTATTTAGCGAACAAGTAATTTATTCTTTTTTCTGTTATTGAATACCAAGAAAGAAAATAAATCCCGAAATTAATTTGAAACTTTGATACTCAAAAGTTTCCCAGCAAAATATTCACATTCCCTGGGGATAATTAGTGTTCGTCCAGTGGCATATATAACAATTGTGATGACGAATTACTTCCTTTGTTCGAGAACAATCTTATTGAAATATAAATCTGTGATTTTACTAGGTCCACAGCTTCAATGAACCAAAGCAAAAGTTATACATCGACCTGTATTTAAATCAAATTGGTTCTCTTCTTCTTCTGGTATACAATAGTCTATCGACATTCGATGATTACATACTGTTGGCATACGTGGACTAGTCTATTTACAACACTTTTACCCCTATTTATTCAAAATATATGTTTTTTTCTTATGTTCAACGTATACATGTATATATTTTAAATTGCGCTATAGTTCCGTAACTTTCTATCCAGTCGTATAAACGAATCGTCGGCAAGTGCGTACATTTTTTTAAATCAAAATTTCTGGTCTGTTTCAATCTGTCCTTCACTATTGACAATGACTATATATTACATTTTCCCAAATTCACCCTTGGGAAAAATATTTAAATAGATTTTAATTTCATCAAATCTTATTTTTTGGGTATTATTTATATGTTTATGAATTATATTCTTTACACCAGAAATGTTATTTATAAACAAGCGTATGAGTTTAGTAATGACAAGTAAGACAGAGTTGTATATTATTCATCTGATAGTTCAAAATGGAAAGTTATACATTATAAGTCATCAGCCGTGTACACTGATCAATACCTGCAGAAGTGAAACGATGCATGAACTTGCAAGCCCGACAAGAAATCGCTTGAATACCTGGACGTGTCACCTCACACCCCTCACAATACCTTTGGAAGTAATACCTTTAGCCATGCTGGTGATCAGATGAGGGAAGATCAAAATATATTTGTTTATTACTTTAAAGAAATTATGAACAAATTAGATTTTCGAAAACAATTTTCACGGAACACTTATTTATGATTTCAACTTTGACTTTTCACCTAATTCCAATATCAACAGTTTAAAAACAACAGACCATGGTAATTTAAAAAAAGTAAGAATATTTTTCGTATCAAGTTAGTTAGTCGGATAAAACAACCGTACGATTGACAAGATATCGACACGCAATTACGACTACATCGGTTACTGTAGTTTTGTTTCTTTGTGGTTTTTAGACATATCGTTTTTATTAATCGGGAAAGAAGACAAAATGGCGGATCGCAGAGAATTGATACTCTAAATTTAAAATAGATGGTGATCGCTTATCTAGCGGAATAAAACTTTAATATCTATGAATTTGACCATTTTTATACAGAATGAACATAATATCAATTTTTGATTTTTTTGCGAAGTTTCCCTTTAAACATGTTTAACCAGTTTCAAGAGACATTGAAAATTTCATTATCATACTGAGACCGGTTAAGATATTCAAGTTGCAAACTTATAACAGGAAGAACGAACGAAAAATACACATATGGGTCTCCATGTGTAACGCATCTCAATAAAAACAATTTATGGATGGATGTTTGATATACGACTTATAGAACAAGGTTTAAATCTTTTGAAATCCATGATGTATAATGACAATGGTAATAAACAGGAAGGTTTTCATTCATTTCAAAAGAAATCTTTTGAACAGAAGAGGAAGTAGTTATTGCACAGCATATATAATATGTATATTACTTTTTTTTTAATTACGATTTGAACTCGTTTTGATACGTCACTGATGAGTCTTATGTAGACGAAACGCGCGTCTGGCTTACTAAATTATCATCCTGGTACCTTTGATAACTATTTGAACCATTGTTGGGAAAACACCTTTGAACATAACTTTACATTAATCCGCTTTACATTCATTCCAATGACTACAAGAACAGATTTTGGGTAAGTAGAAACTTATATTTTAATGGTTTCTAAATTTATTTTTAAAATTTGTGTTTTTTAATTATAGGTTAGACAATACTTGGTCATATTTTATGAAGATTTAAGCCTAAGTATTGTCTGACCAATTTAAAACATATTCACACTTTCGAGTGACCTTACAAAACTATCCTTTCCCATTGTTATCTTCAAACCTAAATAATAGTTCACTTTTTATAATGAACTAAATATAAAACATAGGTAATCATCATTCCAATGGATGAAATGAAATAGCACTGACATAGTTTGTGAAGGATTAAATTGTTTTTCTTCTGCTTCAGGTAAATATTAATACTTATTTATCTTTAGATTTTTGTTTATTTTAAAAAGCAACACAATGTTACATAAATCCCCTTTTTGAAATTTGATTTTTTTTTATAAATACAAAACTTTCTGTATGAATATTTGAATTCAGACCATTCAACATTAAATGTTTACTTTTTATTGATAAATTTAAATGTATTTACAATCTTTTGTTTAATATATCAGCACTCTGGTATTGTGCCTTTTTGAAAGAAAAAGAAAATAATTCCCTCAAATGTAAGGTATATGAATTAAATAAATATCATGTTATTTATCCTAAGGCTTACCAATTTTGTTTGTGTATTCTATATATGCGTACCATTAGAAAATGCATGACATTTTGCAAAATTCAAAATGTTTTTATTTTAATCTTTTCTCTTTCATCTTTAAATCAGTAGGCTACTTTTGCAAGGAAAATGCCTTAGGGGATTGAACACTTCGTTTGTGCAGCTATTAAGAGTTCACTTTTATAATTAACTGACAGTGAAAAGTCATTCATGTAAAGCATTTCATAGTGCATGGAAATATATAAATCAGGCAACTTCATTTCAATTATGATTGTACTAGTTATTGTGCACCATCTGGTTGCCTTTTAGTCAAGGTTTTAATTTTGAAATTTCCCACGGTAGATTACGAGTAAAAAAGTAATTTCTGATTGACCACAAAAATTACAACAAATGTACTTCACATACGAAAAACACTGAATCTGAAAACGTAAAAATCTTGGATCATAACTTAGTTTAAACCTCTCCAACCCAATTGTATATATTTGCCAAAGAAAAAATTTGATCATACAAAAAAATAGATGATGTGGATTTATGGCATCAGGTAAGACAAACTCTATATATAAAAATATACAAATCCTTGATAAACACAATCAAATGTGGTATGATTGCTAAATAGTCAAATATCCATCCGAGTATAACTGAAGTGGGTAGTAAACATATATTTCTACCTTTACACATTACAATCTGCAACAATAAGCAAAGTTCATACCATAAATAGCCCAGTGAGCTATATACACAACAGCAAAACAGCAGACTAATGAGTTTAAAAATTTCCTTGAAATGCAGAATGCAGTCAATTTAATCAAACCCACTACAGTCTATTTTACCTTAAAAATAAAAGCTTACGTTATTCTTTATTTCAGGACTATTTACAGTTTGAGAATGACATTTTTATACATACTTTTAACCGTCTTTCACTTGGTAAATTCTAAAGAATATGTCCCTTGTGACTTTGACAAAGTTTGTCATAGCTGCAAAAATGGGACTTTATTTATTTTGGACTGTTCAAGGAGAAACATTTCAACTATTCCTATTATTCCAATTGGAGCACAGGTCGTAAATCTTAAATTTAATAAACTTGAAATTATCAGAAATGGAACTTTCAAAAAGCTGCAAAATCTTACCGAGTTGGATCTTTCCTTTAATCAGCTTGTAGAGTTAGAAACAGATGCCTTTGTTGGATTGAACAGTTTACAGAAACTTAGTCTGCAAAATAATACACTCGGTTACAGTTTCCTATCCTTCCCAGGATCGGTGTTTACACCTTTGGTATCATTGGAGAATCTAAATATAAAGTTTAATAGCAAACCAACAGAAGAAAATTTTCTGGAAAGTTTTATATTTGACAAACATATGCCTACGTTAGAAACACTTGAAATTGACGTGTTATTCCCTAATAATTCAACAGATTCTGGTATTTTCTTACTAAATATAACAAGTTTGAAAACATTGATTACGGGAATTTGTATGATTACAGAACTTCAAGAAGCCACGTTTGAATATGTTGAAAACTTAGAATATATGGATTTATCATCGTGTCCAATAAAAACATACAAAAGTAATACACTGCTGTACAGGTATATCAGATATATGGATTTATCGAACTCGCATTTTTTGGCGGACGATGCTAGCTTTTCTGCCTTCATGAGCGACATTAAAACCTGTACTCTAGGTACACTCGTTCTGTCAAATACGACAAGGGCTTATGCTGACTTCTTTCATGCACGCGATTTCATTTCAATTCTTTTCAAGAACTTGTTCTTCACAGAAATACGAAAATTACGTTTAAGCAATAATTATTTTTTGGCAATAGAATGGCAGATCGATGAAAATTTCAAAAATTCTCTTGACATGGAAAAATGGAGTTCGTTTCACATTAAGACAAACCAGCATGCACATGGTGTACCCAGTAGTCTTCAAATCCTAGATCTATCACATAACACCCTCTTTCGATTTGCTTATCCAATAGAAAATGTTCTGTGTTTAAACCTAAGCCATAATTTGATAAGAGAGATTGAATATGGTGCATATGTAAACAACATTGGGACTGGTTTGAAAGAATTAGATCTCTCTTTTAATTTTATAACTAATTTGGCACAATTTACATTCCCTCATTACTCGTTAGAAAAAATGATTCTTAGCAATAACGAAATTGACGAGATTACATTTGACTTTGAACATCTTACAAATTTAAAAGTATTGGATTTATCCAATAACAGAATCGAATCGTTTAAACAAACAAGCATGGACATTTTGTCGCATCTTATGAAAAGTAAAAACTTTTCTTTAAATTTGGAGAATAACAACCTTCAATGCACATGTGACACACTGAATTTTCTTCGCTGGATGCAGAGTAACCTCCAGCATTTCCATAACAACCATTTATATAAATGTCAGTTTGAAGATGGGAATATTCTGGTACTAAATAACCTAGATAGTAGTATAACACAACTGGAAAGGCAATGTCTACATTTAACGGGAGTCATCGTTTGTACATCTCTGGGTATCTTTATTACTTGTATTATCATTGCTATAAAACTGGTTTATCGAAATCGTTGGATAGTACTTTACTACTATTATCTGAAGAAAAGTAAAGATCTGAACACTTCGGAATCAACAGAGTTAAAAGAGGGTTTTATATATGACGCATTTGTTGCTTATGCAGAAAACGATAGGGACTTTGTTCTTAAAGACTGCATTAAAAACTTGGAAACAAACAAGAACTTAAAACTTTGTATCAATCATCGTGACTTCATGCCTGGAGAAGACATAACGGTTAACATAACTAATGCCATCCACAGAAGTAGAAAAACAATATGTATAATCACCAAATCTTTTCTTGAGTCATACTACTGCATGTTTGAGTTTAACATGGCTATAACAGAAGGGATTTATTCTCGAAAGGGAGAAAATACGATAATACTGGTTTTCTATGAAGAAATTTTACCACGTGACTTGCCTCTTGTGTTGTTGCAATTCGTTCAACGAAGATCTTACATTCCGTATAGTGATGATCAAAGAGGAAATATAGAATTCTGGGAAAGAATAAAAGAGGCTATTTGTGGCCGTGAGATGGAGGTACGGATATTCAGCATTGCATCTGTGTAATACAACTCTTCCCAAGAATATAAATAGAATGCATCTTTTATCTTGCAACTAGAGCTAAATTGGGGAGACTTCCTATATAATTTAATATCAAAACACAGAATTTCAAAATATTAAGGAAAAAAATAACTTTATGTAAATAAGAATATTAAACAAAATCTATTTTTGAAGACTATTCAAGAACATCAAATTTTACTTTCAGAAAATAATTAACAGAACTAAGCATTAGTTACCATAATTCAGATATGGAAAAAGGAAGACATTCTAATATTCATATAGACCAGTGATTGTGCCTTAAATGTAACATATTAGAAGATGAAACACATTTTAATATGATTCTAATAAATAGCTATACATGGTACTTAGAAACAACTTTTTTGACAATTTGGAATTAAACTTTTCTTTTAAAGATTTGTCTTATGTAGAACACAAGTATTTTACTTATACTTTATCCATAAACACCATCCCAAGAAAATAAATTGGGGTCATATACCAAAAAGTCATTATAATTGAGGACACTGGACTATTTACCGTAAATGAATGATTTTGTATGCATTACCTGAAGATCTGTGAAAGCAGTGAAAGTACTAGTAAAAGTGATGAATTGAAACCGTTATTATCTTTTAATAATTTTCTTATATATATATAATTTACTATGTACCGGGTCGTCTAAAATAGGCGATACTATGCAGATAAGGAAAAAATTATATCAGTCTAAAGATTTGCACAACGGTACTGATATAAGATGTTATAATACGAAAATGTCGTTATTAAATCGTGTTGACAAATATTTCGGCTCAACAAATGGCCTTCTTCAAGTGTCACAAGTTTTAACTATATTGATGTTTTCCTTATCTGCATAGTATCGCCTATTTTAGACGATCCGGTACATAGTAAATTTGCTGGTTGGTCTTTTTTTTATAGACTTTTATATATATATATATATATATATATATATTTGAACTTTAGTTGTATTGTCTACTTATTTTATATTTGTCACAAATTAAATGTTTAAAGTTTAATATACTACAAACAAATATGTGAATTAAATCGAATTGTAAATTCCGGCCTCAAAGACGAAAGTCCGAATACAGGTATGGATAGACACATAAAAGATATATCGAATGGCTTCCTTTTATTAATAATTTCTTTCATACAACGTCTGATACGGTGCTTTTTGTCCGCGATTTGCTTTTTGTCCGCTTTTGCTTTTTGTCCGATTATTTTGCTTTTTGTCCGATACTTTTGCTTTTTGTCCGTTGCTTTTTGTCCGTTTTGCTTTTTGTCCGATAATTTTGCTTTTTGTCCGATACTTTTGCTTTTTGTCCGTTGCTTTTTGTCCGTTTTGCTTTTTGTCCGATAATTTTGCTTTTTGTCCGACACTTTTGCTTTTTGTCCGTTGCTTTTTGTCCGTTTTGCTTTTTAGCTCACCTGGACCATAGGACTAAGTGAGCGTTTCTCATTTTCTCATTATTCGTCGTCGTCATTAATTTTTACAAAAATCTTCTCTTCTGAAACTACTGGCAAAATTAAAGCAAACATGGCCAAAATCATCCTTAGGGTATTTAGTTTCAAAAAAGTATCCGATGACCCCGCCCAATAATTAAGATGGCCGCAATGTCTAAAAGAAGAGCATCGCATAAAATGTAGATTTTGGCTTATATATCTGAAACAAAACCATAGAGACAATCTAACAAGGGATAAGAACATTTCGCCTCATAAAATAATGTGGACCAGTCAGAACTTTTCATGTGGGACAATATGAGCTCTTAATTTTAAAAAAAAGTGGGACAATCGGGAATAAGCCCTACAGACTTGAGCAATTCTAAAATAAACACTGTTGATGTATCTCTTTTAAATTTTCTATTAAAAAGTGTTTTACATTTACGAATGCACTATATTGTATCTGTATCTAAAATATTAAACGCATTTATTTCGTGATAGAAATTAAGTAAATGCTTAAGTAACCATTTTATTACTTTTCCCCTCCTTTTCGAGTTTGTCAAACAAAAATAAACTACTTTGTTGAAAATGCTGTTGTGTTAACCAAGGTTTCCTTAATCTTATTACTTGAATAACCTCGAACTTCCTCGTCATTTGGATATAGTTGCTAAATAATTCCGAAATGTATGGATTAATACAGTTTATCTAAATAAATAGCTACACATGTATTACGTAAACTTTGTGATAGTGTTCCAAAAATGAAGTTTGTTTGTTTGTTATATTTGTAATATTTGTAATGTTTAAGAAAAATAAAGTTGTTGGAAATATGACGAAAATATTACCAGACTTAAAAAAAAATTTTTTTTAACTGAAATGTTGCAAAATATTTTAGAGCGACTGTCAATCGGCCATTCGCATATAAGTGCAAATGGTGACTATATATTATTAGCGGGAAGAAGAAACTGTGCGTTTAAGCAATAACATGTCGTAAATGTGTGCACTTCCACATGTAGCAAACGCCGACACCATTTAACATAATGATAAAACTAATCAAACGAGAAAACCATTGATTTACAAAACACTATACGACAAAAACAATATACAGAAATAAACAACAACTATTGAATTACAGATTGAAACTCCGTTCCTGACTTATTCGTATGATTATCATATATAATATTTAGCGCGGTTAAACATCAATTTAGAATTTCAATAACGAAACCATCACTCAAGGATTATTTGATTTGATAAATTTCTAAACTATTCTAAAGTTTCGAGCATATAAAAAAGAAGATGTGGTATGATTGCCAATGAGACAACTATCCACAAAAGACCAAAATGACACAAACATTAACAACTATAGGTCACCGTACGACCTTCAACAATGAGCAAAGCCCATATCGCATAGTCAGCTATAAAGGCCCCGATAAGACAATGTAAAACAATTCAAACGAGAAAACTAACGGCCTTATTTAAGTAAAAAAATGAACGAAAAACAAATATGTAACACATAAACAAACGACAACCACTGAATTACAGGCTCCTGACTTGGGACAGGCACAGATTTAAATAATGTGCCGGAGTTAAACATATTAGCGGGATCCCCCCCCCCCCCTAACCTGGGACAGTGGTATAACAGTACAACATAAGAACGAACTATAAAAATCAGTTGAAAAAGGCTTAACTCATCAGATAGACACCAATACAAGTGGACGTGGCCGGGTACTTATACATCCCGACACAAAAAGTCACAATGAACAGATCTGAGAGTACTCGCAGTTATCTGACAGCTATTTCAAAGCCACTAACAACTAATAAAAAGTCATGCCTCTGAGACTTAACGTTCGTTTAAGTCTTTGAATATCCCATGTATTCTACAAATTGGTGTACGTACACCATTGCTCACACGTTTGAGGATGACAGACTAACTTACGACCAGAATGAATAAGAATCAGTCTATATAACAAGATCTAAAATATTTCTAGTGTAAAAGACTTTAACCTCGCCACATTATTTATGTATGTGCCTGTACCAAGTCAGGAGCCTGTATATTTAGTGGTTGTCGTTTGTTTATGTGTTACATATTTGTTTTTTCATTTATTTTTTTGACATAAATAAGGCCGTTAGTTTTCTCGTTTGAATTGTTTTACATTGTCTTATCGGGGCCTTTTATAGCTGACTATGCTGTATGGGCTTTCCTCATTGTTGAAGGCCGTACGGTGACCTAATGCTGTTAATGTCTGTGTCATTTTGGTCTTTTGTGGATAGTTGTCTCATTTGCAATAATACCACATCTTTTTTATAAGAATGCCAACTCCTCACACGTACAATTATTACTTCATTTTCTTTTTTTCACTCATCTAATTATTATATCTATTTTAATTCAATATTGTATCCATATAAATGTATATGAACGCTTACATATATATAATTATTGCGATATCATATATAAGAGAGAGGCAAAGTGTACCAAAGGATAATCACACTAAAAAGGGTTGAAACAAACCAACAAAGCTGCAGATGAATGAAAAACAACAAGATACACAACAGTCCACAAAACAAATGGTCCGAGAACACAATTAATTCGTAGTGCATTTCTTTTAGAACATAAATGAAAATTTAAAAAATCCCACCTGCGCTTTCTCAATGAAACTTTTACAGTGTGTTGTACTAATTTTGGACAAATTATATCAAAATTATAGAAAACTTCATCGCGTCTAACTCAAAATATGGACAATTTTGTGTTTAGGGGGTCTTGAAATCTTTTGACAGCTTCCGAAGTGCTAATTTTTAACCTTTTTCAGCTGTACCAAATCACTACTTTCCTGTAAAATTCTGGACTTACAATGTGAGGCATTAAACAAGGAGAAATAAATTTGGAAGGGGTATAAAAATTATTGGCAAGTAACCCACTGTTATCACTAGGGACTAATAACGAAAATCAAGGGACGACAATTGTGGTTTCGGACGAAATCATTGAAATTTAAAATCTGAGCAACAAGAACCAATGCAACTGTCATGATGTATGGTTAACTGGAAGAGTAAGATAATCCTGCTCCGTCCATTAAGTTTTAAAAAGTCATGTATTAAAAACTCTCGAACACGTTGTCTTGGAAGATCTTTATTCCAAGGGGGTCCTTAATAGTTGCTTTTTGATAATCCTATAAGGAGTTTATAATTTAACTCCTTGCGAACACTTTCATAAGGAACGAAAATTCCCATCTGCATCTTTTTGAAAAGATTGCAAATATTGTTTAAATTAAATAGGGTATCCCATTTCAAACCCAGCGTCTCGGAAAATCTCATTTTAGGGCACTAGACAATGATTAAATGTAGTAATTCGATAATAGTACATGGATTTCTCGCGAAAACATCGTTAAGGCGAAATTTAAAGTTTGTCTTGGCTGATTGAAGAAATTTCACAATAAAAACTGAAACGCAAAAACGCAAAAACGCATAAAGATGTTTATTCAGGACAATAACATATATAAAACAACAGCAGAAATACATATAATGTATCACCAATGGAGGTTGTAAAATACTGTAGGTGATACTTAAACGTAATGTTCTATTTATTTTTTTTTTGTCGTTAAGGGACTGGAGGGTAGTAATCCATTATTTTTTAAATATACATGTAGGATTTTGCTTGTTTTTCTATAGATGAACTTTTATCATATACTAAATAGAAAAATCAAATAAAAACATGGGGTTATCGTTCACTTAAGCTCACAATCTGCCCTCGAAAGAAGCAACCATTTTTGTTAAGGTACTTTTTTTTAAGTTGAACTAATAGGAGAAATAGAGAGATATATATATCGAAATAAAAAAAGAACTAAATTACAGAAATCGATTTAATTTTACAACTGTTTAGTTTACGTAAAGCATATTTGAAAAATATCTATAGGTCGCCGATGAGTTGAAAAAGACATTTTAATTCTAATGCCAAAACAAAATGTCATTATTGCACTAAAGGGAGACAATTTGGAGCTTTTACAGTGATATAAACATTTGAAAAATAAATCTGAGGCCAAAATCATTCGATTTTTTGGGTTGATTTTTGAGCCAAAAAATTCATAAAGTTATAACTAATAGTGTAATAAATAAAATTTGTAATGAAAACAAAAATGATAAAATTTTTGCTGAAATTACCCTCGAGCCTCCGAAAGAGCAAGTATTGCACAAAAAAAAGGAATCATCCTTTAACGGAAACAACTCTTGAAATCATCGGCTATTCGTCGATGACTAAAGGCTATTTATTTCTGAAATCTAAATTTTGTTTTGCTGTTCTGAGTGTTCAAGATGTTACATGCAGCTAAAATATTGGTAAAACATTTGAAAAAATACTGATCTGTATAAAATTTACACAAAAGTAAACGAATGAAAGCCACTGGAATGCAGTCCAGGACTCGGATAAATAAGCACATTTAAACAAGAGTGCACACACTGAAATGTCTCGCCTACTTTACTCATCATTAATATTATGTTGATAGCCCTAAGTATAAAGATTTATTACAACTGCCACATAAACTTAACATTAACCAAGATAGCTAAACAAAGACCAAATGAATTATGAAAATGAGGTAAAGGTCAGACGAACCATACCAGGCAGACATGAACAGCTAACAATTCTTCGATACAACAAATATACTTGACCTATTACTTATAGTTTAAGAAAAACAGACCAAAACACAAAAACTTAACACTGTGCAATGAACCGTGAAATTGAGGTCATGGTCAAATAAAACCTGGGAGACTTATATATAGATCATAAGATATTTTCATGCACCAAATATAGTGACCTTTGGCATATAATATTAGATAAAAAGACCACAACTCAAAAACTGAACTTTGACCACTGAACCATGAAAATGAGGTCAAGGTCAGATGATATCTTCCCGCTAGACATGTACACCTTACAATCATTCCATACAACAAATATTGTAGACTCATTGCATAAAGTATGAGAAAAACAGACCAAGACAGAAAAATTTAACTATAACCACTGAACCGTGAAAATGAGGTCAAGGTCAGATGACACCTGCCAGTTGGACATGTACACCTTACAGTCCTTCCATACACCGAATATACTAGCCCTGTTGCTTATAGTATCTGAGATGTGGACTTGACCACCAAAACTTATTCTAACCTTAAGTTTGTTCACTGATCCACGAAATGAAGTCGAGGTCAAGTGAAAACTGTCTGACGGGCATGAGTACCTTGCAAGGTACGCACATACCAAATATAGTTATCCTATTACTTATAATAAGAGAGAATTCAACATTACAAAAATTCTGAACTTTTTTTTTCTCGTGATCACTGAACCATGAAAATGAGGTCAAGGACATTGGACATGTGACTGACAGAAACTTCGTAACATGAGGCATCTATATACAGAGTATGAAGCATCCAATTCTTCCACCTTCTAAAATATTAAGCTTTCAGAAGTTAACTTACGCCGCCGCCGCCGGCGGATCACTATTCATATGTCGAGCTTTCTGCAACAAAAGTTACAGGCTCGACTAAAATGACAGGTTATATGAACTGAGTGGCAATAAAAGCACAAGTCTAACACTTGCTTTTTAAAAAATTAAAATCTTTATTTAAAATGGTCATCTTTAAACAAACAAAAATTGAATATGAAAATTTACAATTCCAACAATAGATCGATATTAAACAGAAATGTTTCATTATCATTTTTCGGCTACAATTGGTATATGAACCATCCAAATGTCAAAATATCAACATAGAGTATTTACAAAGAATGTTTCTGTTATGTTGTGCAACTAAATCTCTACAGCAAATGGTAGTGACAACACTAGATGTTAATTAGGATCCAGCGAAAAGCCAGGCTTTTGTCCACGAAGGTAGCAAATTGTCGGTGTGACTATCGCTGACGGCTTTTGGTAACACACGATATGGTTGTTGGTCATGTTGTTATCACCAAGGGAAGGTCATCGTGCTCTTAATTTCCACACAAACTGATATAGCTCCAAAGGTTTTACAATGAACACCAATGGACACTCATGTCAATTGGAAGGCCACGCGGAATCAATATCGGAGATGTTAAAGACAAATGCATCTATCATGCTGGGCTTTTGTTGCTTAATGTCTAAATGGACATGGCCTATAATTAAAAGATCCTTTTGCGGAATTTGTGGATTATTTGGTCAACTGTATACAGTCTACGAGCAATTGCATCCTGGGAAAAGCCTCATTAGATAAACCCTAATTTGTTTGTAATTGGTTGTCAGAAAGACCTGGCATATAGTCTTATATTTATTGAACTTACTTACTTACAATAAGGGATAAGCCAGCGAGTAAGTCAGCAAAGGGTTAGGGAAGTACCTTGGTATATAAAAAAAGTCGAAATAAACAATTGCCGGCTGGCCAAGAGATTCTCGACGTGGGGTATGATGCCAGAGGTAGAAGTAGGCATTGCCTTAAAAAGGGCACAGATCACTTAGGCCCAAGACCCGTACGAGTTTGACAACAATGAATTAAAAGGGTAAGGTGGTACCTCTGTTTGCAACGAAGTCGAAATACACTTTAATAATTGCCGGCTGGCCAAACTAAAAGATTCTCCACGTAGGCCATTTTACCAGAGATAGAGGAGGGCATTGCCATACAAATTTCTTATAGCACTTATGCCCTAGACCCGTACGAGTTTGACAATAATGAATCAAAAGGGGGAGATGGTACCTCTGTTTACAACAAAGTCGAAATAAAGTATTGCCGGCTGGCCAAACTAAGAGGTTCTCCACGTAGGCCATTTTACCAGAGATAGATATGGTAATTGCCTTTAAAATGGCATATAACACTAATTCCAAAGACCTGTACGATTTTGCCTGCAAGGGGTTAAAAATAAAAGGTGTTACCTTTCTTTACAACGAAGTCGAAATAAACCTCGACCTCTGGTATAATGATCCACGTAAAGAATCCTGGAGTTTGGCCTACCGGCTACAGTTATTTTGACTTTAATGTGAACAGAGGTACCACCTCCTCATTTTAGCTCTTTACTGACAAACTCGTACGGGTATATGCCATATAAGTGCTATAGGCTATTTTAAAGGCAATGACCACCTATACCTCTGGTAGCATGGCCCATGTGGTGAATCTCGTAGTTTGAACAGCCGGCAATATTTCATAACGACTTTGCGATATACTAGAATACCCTCCTTTCCTTTTGCTGGCATAAGTGCTATAAACCATTTTAAAGGCAAGGCCCACCTCTACCTCTGGTATCATGATAAACGTGGATCATCTTTTATTTTTGGCCATCCGGCAATAGTTTATTTCGACTTTGTTATATACCAGGGTACCCTCCTTACCCTTTGCTGACAAACTCGTACAGATCAATGGAATAAGAAGTATGGGCCATTTTAGATGCAATGTCCACCACTACCTTTGTTATAATGGCCTATGTTGAGAATTTCTTTGTTTGGCCAGCCGGCAATAATTCATTTCGACTTCGTTGTAAACATAGATACCACCTCCCCCTTTTAACACTTTGCTGAAGCACTGGTACGGGTCTACGGCATAAGTGGCCATTTTTGAGGCTATGGCCACTTCTACCTCTGGTATCATGGCCCATGTGGAGAATCTCTTCGTTTAGCCAGCCAGCAATAGTTTATTTCGACTTTGTGATATACTTAGGTACCCCCTTACCCTTTGCTGATTAACTTACACGGGTCTGTGACATACGTGTTATGGCTATGTTAGAGGTAATGCCTACCTCATCCTCTGATATAATACCCCGCGTATAGAATCTCTTAGTTAGGCCAGTCGGCTTAATTTATATTTTCGTTGTAAAAAGAGGCATCGCATCCCCCCTTTAACCTTTTGCTGACAAACTCGTACAGGTCTAGGGCGTTAGTTTTATCAGCCATTTAAAAGGCAATGCACACATTTAACCTAGGATTAATGGCCAACTTGGAGAATCTCGTACTTAAGCAAGCCGGCAATGATTTATTTCGACTTCTTTGTAAACAGAGGTTCCAACTCCCTTTTAAACCCTTTGATGATACCGCGTACTTCTCTAAGGAATAAGTGATTTAGGCCATTTTAGAGGCAAGGACAACCTCTACCTCTGGTATCATGGCCCACGCGGAGAATCTCTTAGCCATCCAGCAATAGTTTAGTTCGACTTTATTATATACTAGGGTACCAACCTTACACTTTGCTGACTAACTCGTACGGGTCTAGGTCATACGTGCTCATGGTCATTTTATAGAGGCAATCCCTTCCTCTACCTCTCATATTATGGCCCGCGTGGATAATTTCTTAGTTTAGCCATCGGGCAACAGTTTATTTCAACTTCGTTATATACCGGGCTAATTCATCCCCCTTTTAACTCATTGTTGACAAACTCGTTCGGGTCTATAGCATAAGTGCTATGAGCCATTTTTAAGAGAATGACTACTCCAACATCTAGTATAAGGGCGCACCTAAAAATGTCTTAGTTTGGGCAGCCGTCACTATTTTTGGTGGACTGTGTGATATACTAGAGTATTCCCCTTACCCTCTTCTGACCAACTCGTACGGGTCGAGGACATAAGTGCCATGGCCCATGGACCATTTAAGAGGCACTGCCTACCTATACCTCTGGTATAATGGCCAACGTGGAGAATCTCTTAGTTTGAAGAGCTGGCAATAATGAGGTTTATTTTTACTTCGTGATATACCGGCGAAACTCATGCCCCTTTTAATTCGTTGCTGATAAACTCGTGTAGATCCAGGACATAAGTGCTATAAGCCATTTATAAGGGTTTGACTACCTCTTCTTCTGGTATAATGGCCTACCTGGAGTATGTCTTAGTTTAGCCAGCTTTCAATAGTTGTTTTTTAGACTTAGAGATATACAAGAGTATTGCCCTTGCCCTCTGTTGACCAACACCTACGGGTCTAGGATATTAGTGCTTCGAGCCATTTTAGAGGTAATGCGATATATTGTAAAAGACATGAAATTTCATGTACAAATCATTTATAATGTGAGTATGGTCTGTATTTAACTCCTAAAAGGACATGGTATTTTGAAGTTCAAAATGAAACCTGCCAAAAATATACACATTTTATATCGGACATAAAGCAAAATTATCGGACAAAAAGCACAACGGACAAAAAGCAACGGACAAAAAGCAAAAGTTTCGGACAAAAAGCAAAATAATCGGACAAAAGGCAAAACGGACAAAAAGCAACGGACAAAAAGCAAAAGTTTCGGACAAAAAGCAAAATAATCGGACAAAAGGCAAAACGGACAAAAAGCAACGGACAAAAAGCAAAATAATCGGACAAAAGGCAATTTGAAAACGGACAAAAAGCAAAAGTTTCGGACAAAAAGCAAAATTATCGGACAAAAAGCAAAAGCGGACAAAAAGCGAATTGCGGACAAAAAGCACCGTATCAAACGTCGAATTTCTCTAATGATCAAATGATTAATCTTCTCAATGCACTGTCTGATTTTAGTCCTATAATATAAGACTCCGGAGGTTCATATCGTTTACATTCAATGTTTTTATCGGATATTTATTTTTACTATCAATGTTAAACAGTGTTTGATAATAGGATATACCTCTGTCAATGAATAACGTCAGACATTCTTTTTCTCATTTGAGATGTTTATTTATAACAATAACGATATAAGTATACTTACGTTTACTTTTCTACAATGGCTAGATTTATAGGGGGAGGGTTGAGATCTAATAAACATGTTTAACCCTGCCGAAATTCGGGAGCCTATGGCCTTTGTTAGTCTTGTATGATTTTTAATTTTAGTTTCTTGTGTATAATTCGGAGTTTAGTATGACGTTCTTTATCACTGAACTAGTATACATATTTTTAAGGGGCCAGCTGAAGGACGCCGTCGGGTGCGGGAGTTTCTCGCTACATTGAAGACCCTATTGGTGGCCTTTGGCTGTTATCTGATCTACGGTCGGTTTGTTGTCGCTTTGACAAATTCCCCATTTCCTTTCTTAATGTTATTAAAACTGTCAAAAACATTCAATTTGTTAAATTGCTGTTCAAAGTTCCCACAAAAATTCGGAAAATGCTACGAGAAAAAAAGAAAGTTTTCATAAGACTCCGGGGTTCAACACTGCTAGTAAAGAATAATATCCGATAAAAAACGTTAAATGTTAATGATATTAACCTCCGGAGTCTTATATTATAGGACTAAGAAGGGGCTTAAATGGTACCCCGAGCATAACGAGAAGAAAATGTATTTTAATTTTGTAACTATGTTGTGCTCGATTTTAGCGAAAAATTATGTTGAGTCTCAAAAATGTACGCCGATGAAATCCAAGGCGGAAACATTGTGTTTATGTTGCACAATTATGACTAAATATGACGTTTTTCATGCTTTTTTCAACTGAAGGTGGCGTGGGGTGTAGTACGCTTCTTACACCAACTCTTGGACCTGAACCTGTTTTAGACACGCCACAACTGAAAAAATTCCTATGAAACACGACCATAATGTACCCGAGTTGAAAAAACCCACTTACAAGCCAAGGAAACGGTAAAAAAAGATAACAATATAATTTATGAGTTGTTCTATGCCTTCATTATATAGTGTGTATGCGTATGTTAGTGATCTTGTAAATGTCTCGAATCAGATGAAGTGGGAAAAGTCTAAGTCAGATACTGAATGGGTTGAATACTAATATTGACCCTATTACGGAAAGGGACTTTTCAGTAAAACTAAAAAGGAGCCATATTATTATAAAGGCATGTGTTGGTAGTTGAAACAAGTTCAGACTCACACGAGTTATGTCATTGTCTACGCGCACTTCAAAAATAGACAATAAACACCGTCTCGTTTGATTGAGGTATATATATAACAGTACTAGTATATCCCGTTGAATGTCATTGCTCATTTCTTCGACACGAGTCTCAAATCCTAGTAAGTGTTTCTTTATGAAATCTAACTAGAGGCTCTAAAGAGCCTGTGTCGCTCACCTTTGTGTATGTGCATTATTAAACAAAGGAAACAGATGGATTCATGGCAAAATTGTGTTTTGGTGATGGTGATGTGTTTGTAGATCATACTTTACTGATCATTCTTGCTACTTACAATTTTTTATCTATCTGTAAAGAACTTGGCCCTTTAGTTACAGAGGAAAACATTTTGTAAAAACTTACCAAAATTTACCAAATTAATGAAAATTGTTAAAAATTGACTATAAAGGGCAATAACTCCTTAAGGGGTCAACTGACCATTTTGGTCATTTAACTTATTTGTAGATCTTAATTTGCTGAACATTATTGCTGTTTACAGTTTATCTCTATCTATAATAGTATTCAAGATAATAACCAAAAACGGATAAATTTCTTTAAAAATTACCAATTGGGGGGCAGCAAACTAACAACCAGTTGTGCAATTCATCTGAAAATTTCAGGGCAGATAGATATTTACTAGATAAACAAGTTAATTCCTGTAAGATTTGCTTTAAATGCTTTGGTTTCAGAGTTATAAGCCAAAACCTACATTTTACCCCTATGTTTTATTTTTAGCTATGGCAGCCATCTTGGTTGGTTGGCCTGGGTCACCGCACACATTTTTTAAACTAGATACCCTAATATTAATTGTAGCTAAGTTTGGTTAAATTTGGTCAGTAGTTTCAGAGAAGAAGATTTTTGTAAAAGATTACAAAAATTTACGAAAAATTGGTAAAAAATGACTATTACGGGCAATAACTCCTTAAGCTGTCAACTGACTATTTTAATCGTGTTGACTTATTTGTAGATCTTACTTTGCTGAACATGATTGCTGTTTACAGTTTATTTCTATCTATAATCATTTTCAAGATAATAAGCGAAAACAGACAAAATTTCCTTCAAATTACCAATTCAGGGGTAGCAACCCAACAACCCATTGTCCGATTAATCTGAAAATTTCAGGACAGATATATCTTCACCTAATAAACAATTTTACCCTTTCAGTTATAAGCCAAAATATACATGAGACCCCTATGTTCTATTTTTAGCCATGGCGGCCATCTTGGTTGGTTTGGCGGGTCACCGGACACAATTTTTAAGCTACCCCAATGATGATTGTGGCCAAGTTTGATTAAATTTGGCCCAGTAGTTTCAGAGGAGAAGATGTTTGTAAAAGTTAACGACGACGGACGACGACGGACGCCGGACGCCAAGTGATGAGAAAAGCTGACTTGTCCCATTGGGCCAGGTGAGCTAAAAAGGGTACCACATCTCCTGCTCAAGGTGACAACCCTTGTAATTGATCTATCTAAATAAAATAGAGGATCCAAATCAGTGGCGGATCCTGAGAAATTTCCATAAGAGGGGGCCCACTCCGGTCATGTTTTTCTAATCAGTGATCCTCTATATAAGCAACCAAAATGTTTCCCCGAAAAGAGGGGCCTTGCCCCCACCCCCCCCCCCCCACCCCCCTAAATCCGCCTCTGCAAATATGAGCGAATCAGTTTTTTGTCTGTTTAATGCAATTTCGTGACAGAACATAATTAGCTACGTTATATATATTTTTATACTTCATTTTTAGTTTTCATTTTGTCCTCTAATAAAGTAATGCAGGATAAACATGTCCTGGTTTATAATTGGACTTTAACCGTGAGCAGCTTGACCAAAGTGCAGTGGAATTTGCTTACAACTGGAGAACGTATTGTACATAGTTTTATTTGGGTACATTGTTGCTACTTGATAACCTCCAAGTTGTGAAATTCCATCCAACAAAGACAATCTAATTTTGTTTGAAAGAAACATAAAACCGAAACCGAGCATGTTCACGGAAAGGACATCCAGAAATCACTTTTACGATTGATTCCCGAACTAAAACGAATGAAACTACCTACAAAGGTAGAGAGCCGTATGAATGAAATTGGCATATATTTAAAATGAAAGACAGATGAGTAAGTTTGTTATCATTTCTAAAATTTAAAAAAAAAGGGTAATAGCTGTGAGTCTTACTCCTTATAATTATATATAAACCGTCTGTCTGAATGAAAAATTAAAAAAAAAATGTTTCAATGTGGTTGATTAATTCAAATTAACAAAATGATTTCTTTTAATTTTATTTTAACGAAGGCCCACGGTATAAAAAAAGAAAAGATTGAAAAAGGTTTAAACTTTTTTATATTAATACTTCAAATATCTTCTAAGAATTCGTAATCTTTTGATGATAACTGCAATCGTTGCTTTTCTCGGGTGAATCCTCCACCCTTTTCAGTCCATCCTTGGTAGATGATGGAACGGAATCGGCCGAGTTGTGACGAAATCTAATGATGGAACGGAATCTAATGATGGAATGGAATCTAAGGATGGAACGGAATCGGCCGAGTTGTGACGAAAGATGATTACTGATGACTTCAACTTTTAGGAGTTGTCTGCATCACTTTTGTCTTTCTTGTTTTCGTCCTCTCTATCCCTCTCGTCCTCTTTGTCGCTATCGTCAGATTTGTCACTATCGTCCGATTTGTCACTATCGTCTGAAATATCTATGTAATTGTTAATCACAGTAGGTAAAGGTGGCAATGAATTTTTACCCCAAAACATTTTATATGTCACCACACCAAAACCAAATCCAACCACAAATACAAAGGTATATCCAAGATAACTTGGTTTGTCATGAGAGCTGCAGTCAGTTGTCGACATACCTCTGTTTACGATATCGGTTATGTTTCTAATAATATCTAACGTAGTTTGAATCATAATTCTTCAATCTGAAATATTAATGAACGAACATTAATTATCAAAATTGAATTTAGATATGCAAACAGCATACCAAATATCATAAAATTACTATAAATTTTCATATGACCTAAAACCGAACTTTGACTTATATCTGGCTAGCTTTTAGTTTTCTCGTTTGTATTGTATTTCATTTGTCATTTCGGGGCCTTTTAATGAAAGCTTTTACGCCATTTAGCTCTTTGAAGACCATACCACATTTTTAAAAGTCTTCATTTGATTAACAATGCAAAAGTGTCCAAGTCAATGGACCATGATTGAAGGATTGGCCAAATAATTTCCATTGAAATAAGATGTGCTAATCCTAAGCAGCACGCCAGGGTCTAGCGTCCACGACTTTGTCACAGACCATACACAAGTATTAACTTTGATAGCGTTAAATTTTGCGGTCATAATTTTATGAGAAGCAGATTTAATGAAACATTTATAGAATTCCTCAAAATATCTAAGGATATCCTGAAATCAAATTATGGATGTCCTGAAATATTTCTACCCGGTACCGGCTCAAACGAGAAAATCAATCTAGTTGAAATGATCAACGATAATCTATAAATATCCGGAAATCAATTACTTCAGGTCCTTATTCAGGCGGTCATTGCTATTAATAAATATTCAGTGTCTTTGAAAACAATTATGTTGACCTAATCCGCACCTCGTATAAGTTTGGAATATGATCATATAATATATATAAGTCATAAGAGGGGGAAGGTCACTTTTTTATTGCTTACAACCGTAAGACCTTATACACGTTTATCATAAAGCCGTAAATTATCATACCGCCTTATGTATTACCCGGTATATTTTTGAATAGGCATTGATAGAATTTGAATTTGTCATTTGGTGTGTGTTGACCTCTAGACCATTTTTTCTTCATTAAGTTGCCATCTATTGACGATTGCCCGTCACTGGCCAGCCAACGTTTGGAGGGATACTTGTTTATAGATATATTTTGAATTTCCCAATTTGCAAAATATTTTGGCCCACTAGTTAAATTAAAAGTAGAAGATTTTTGAAAAAAAAGTGTTTACAAAATGTACCAACAAATTGCAGAAAATTACTTTAAGGTAGATCATAGGAACAAGTTTTCCGAGATATCATTTTCCTATTCTGTGCCAAAACGACGATTTTACTATGATCTTTTCAAAAATATAACAAAAAGGATGGGTCACCGTTGCTTTTTTTTTCAAAGCTATGAGTCGTTAAAAATTCAGTTTAGCAAGATATTATTGCTTTGAATATCAAATCTACATATCGGCCAATGTACCATAAGTGTTTTGTGTATATGATATGTACATTCCTGTAAATAAATAAGATATATTTATATCTCTATTAACTTTTAACACACAACGCTGGAGAGACTTACGTAAGGCAACAGACGATTGCAAGGATTGCCTCATGACTTCGACAAAAAACAAAAATTTGGATAGCACCAACGAATCAAAATTAGAGGAGAAACATATTAGGTGCATTTCTGCATGATTTAATTTTAATATATGTGAGATGGTATCCGAGAACCTGAAAACATGTAATATTTGTATGGTTCTATTTATGTTGATTTTAGTTTGTCATTTCTTACTTTGGTTTATCCAATGCATTCAGAACTGAAAAGTTGTTCTGGATCTTCCCAGTATCATCAAGGAATTGTATATTTATATATAATTCCTTGGTATCATTAGTAAGAGATTTTGATTGTATATATATATATTACGGATTACAAATGTGTCGAGGTTTGTGATTGGATAACAACACAGAGATGTCAGTATATATTCAGGAAACTGCCGGGGTATATACGACGTTTTTATCCCCAATTGGTACCTCAAAAACGTCATCATAACACCGGTTACTATGTGACGTAGTCAAAAGCTATCAGACTGTCAGAGGCTCACAGAGGGAAAATAATGACGTGCTTCAGTCAATAATACATTTTTGATACAAAATCACGTATTTTACACTTTTGATACTTAAATTTAATGTTAAAAGTGTTATTATAAATTATTACATACACGATAAAATTATGTTCACAGCAAATTAGAAAATCCTTCACGTATGCCGAACATATCAGGTTGGGTTTTTCAATATATATGTGTTGTCAACAAATATCTGCACTGGAAAATAACATTAAGTCAGGGGTAATCCGTAATATATGTGTAATTCAGGTCTCAGAAAGGGTATATACTGTGACATTCCCGGCTTAGGGCCGGGAATGTCACAGTATATACCCTGTCTGAGACCTGAATAACATATAGTATATAGCTATATTGTTGTTTTTTGTGATAAACTGCTTGTTTTTGTTATTCCAATTCTAATAATATGTTTCTCAATTATTTTTTTTTAATTAATGACCCTAAACCATAAAAGGTAACATCCCAATGACAAGATAGTCAATGGTCTAATTATATTTAATCTGTTTAATTTATGACCCTTAAGGTGGTACCTAACACTACAGGATAACTCTGTAAAATCAGCTAAACGTTTAAATTACGTTGTGTTTTAAGGGAATATTAAGCTTCTCAATGATCAAAATATGTGTTTCTCAAATTGCTATATAACCAGTGTATTTTTTTCTGATAAAACGGCTGGTTCAAATTTTTTGAAATTTTCATATTTTTGTCAAAGGGTCAAAGTACCACCTTAACCATAAAAGGTAACATCCCAATGACAAGATAGTCAATGGCCTAATTTATATACAACCTTTGTAGATACAAAATAGGTGGTGATTAGATATTTTCTATCATAAACAAGATAACAAATTTAGTATGAAATATACATGATTATACGTAAATGTGATTTTAGATTTAAAATTAATATTTCATTTAAGTGATGAATCACAAATCGACGATGTCCGACGACGAACCACTTATTCCAAACGTCTCTGATCGAAGTAGTCACATAGGAAAAACAAATAGTGGAAGATGGTCGTTTGTAATTGTCGGTGCCGTGTTAATGATACATATGTTTTCGTATATTCTAAATATGTATGTGCTAAACGAATATGCTTACTTAGCTATAACGAAAGAACAATATCCGAATGGAATGGACGAGGACACCGGTAATGGAACAGGGTGTGCGTTAAATACAAGTACAAATGCCTTCAAGCAACAACTAAGAGTTCAAGAACTACAATCACGATGGTCAATATATTGCACGCTTGCATCAAATATTCCGTCCATATTCGTAAGCATTAATATCGTGTCGTATAGTGATGTGTACGGAAGAAAAATATTTTTCCTACCACCTCTTCTAGGAACGATGCTTAAAAGCTTACTATGCTCTATTGGAATATACTATGAACTAACTATAAACTGGTTTATTCCCTTTTTCATGGTTGAAGGTTTTGGTGGTCTCTGGATTGCATCACTTGCTATGACTCTTTGTTTTATATCTGATCTGACTAAAGGGGGGAAACAAAGATCTTTTGCTATAGGAGTTATGGAGACTAGTTTTGAAGTAGGATCATTATTATCGTCATTATTATCTGGATACCTTATCAAATATACAAAAGGATTTCTTCTTCCCGTGTTATTATCGGAGATCGTTACTATTTTAGGAATTGTTGTCGTTTTACTACTCCTACCGGAAACGCTTCCGCTATCAATGAGACGACCCGCCACTCCAATTATACATAATATGAAAAAGATGACAGATTTTTACACGTCACAGGTATCTTCTATGGCGAACAAATGGCTTTTTGTCCTTGCAATTAGTATTTTTATTCTAACAGATTTCTCACTCGGCAGTGTTAACGTTTCCATGTTATACGAGCTAGGTTCGCCATTCTGCTGGAGTAATGTAAAAGTAGGAAATTTTGGAACCATAGAGACTCTAGTTGGATGTGTGGCCTGTATCCTAATGATTAAATTATTTCATTATTGCACCACGGACCAAGTTATTGCTCTTGTCGGTAGTATTACTTCTGCATTGTCGCTCATTTGGCAAGGGTTTGCCAATACAGCTTCATGTTGTATTTAGGTTTGTACAAGTTATGTTACAGGGTTATAGCTTTGATATTTATATAGCAGTACCATATGTAATAAGGGAGCTACCATTTGATTTTTAGGGGGGGGGGGCTAGGATGAAAAATTTTGTCCTGCATTTTTTTTAGCTGTAATCTCTGTCCTGCCTTTTTATTTTTCACTCTGTTCGGTCCTGCCTTTTTTTTTGGTTGTTTACCCTGACTTTTTTACCTAAATTGTCATCCTGACTTTTTTTTTTTGCAAGTGTCTCATCCTGCCTTTTTTTCTTACTCAAAACTCCTGTCCTGCCTATATTTTTCAAATTTCATCCTAGCCCCCCCCCCCCCCTCCGCCCCATAAAAATCAAATGGTAGCTCCCTAAGTACAATACCACATATTCCTAATCATTCTACTTTCTTCATTCTTCATCGGTTGTTTCTTACGCTAAAACCCGAAAGTTTAAATATAACAGCAATACAAAAGGTTTTGAAGCATACGATGTGAAAATGTTTGTGTCTAAATAATATTTCAGTGAGATGTTTTGTTTATTTTTTAAATTAGATTTCATTATGATTTAAATTGCAGTACCTGTGATTGGTGTGGGTAGTACCTTAGCAATGCCGATGATGAGAGGTACAATGTCTAAACTGACACCACAAGATCTGCAAGGTAACTTTCTATTCACTCATCATTGTCAATATAGCGGAATTTTTATGCGACTGTCATACAAGTGAGAGGTTTAGGTAGATATAAAACGAGGTTTGTGTTGAAGAAAGTACTGTGAACTATAATGGTTTACTTTTATAAATTGTGACTTGAATGGAGAGCAGACTTGGGGTAATTGTAATTGTAATCGTTAATCAGCTGTAATTGATTACAATATTTCAAGTAATCAGTGTAATCATTAATCAGCCAAAAATCTGATTACATGTAATTTAATTTAATCAATTACTTTTCAAAATACCCTGTAATCATGATTACTTTTTGATTACATTCTGATTACAATGAAAAAAATCTAAAATTGTGTTTTTGGTCAATAAATGAATCCCTTTGTTCATATTTGATAATTTTTTAACATACTAAAATGATTTGGTTACTTTAAGCTTGTCTACTTCATTAAAAAATAAACTGTAACAGTATTAAAAAGTCATCATTAGCCTAATAGGCGAGTGTAATATTTGAAAAAGACGTCTAGTTAAGGACTTTAATGCACCCACCTAACACACGGCTAATTTCTTTTTTAAATGATAGAATAATGATTTAACTTTGATTTTTGCCCGGTCGTCACAAAATCGTACGGTGCAGTTTTTGTAAAATTGACGTTTATTTCAGAAATTAGTTGAAAATTAGAAAACTACGACATGTTTTTCAAGCAAAGGAAATTAGTCGTATCTCTTCTTTTAGACAGAATAATTAAGTGAATTAGATTCTTAGAATAATGAAAAACAATATTTACAACTGAAAGTCCGCATGCTTTTGCATTCCTTCTAAATATTTGACATTTTGTACGAAATTTTTCATAATCCTGACCTTTTCGGATCTACAATTAATTTTTTATTAAATGCTTTTGCACTCTATTCGTTTTATAACACACCAAATTACTCATCAGTTATCATTTTTTCATTCAAGATCAAGACTTTATCTCAACATTTCTTAAAATCACGAATTTCTGTAATTTTATGATGTTGGGTAAAATCACTATAGTTTCCGGAATCCCTTGTCTATTTCGTTATCGTTTTTTTACTGAATATATTAGTCGATTTCCGTGTACTTAATAGTGCTATTAGAGTACGATAAATCATATTTAAACGGTTCTATTTCTATCTTTAACTTCAGTGTAGCTGTAAATAGATATAAAATCGTTCGAAATTAAGATCAAATCAAAGTAAAACATAGTTTTTGAGTTCTGTAGAATTCACCCCTTTCTAAATAAGGAATCGTATCGGAAAATTGTAGAAAATCTTCCGAGTCGTGTCAAATTTTCACAGTCCAGTTCACAATGAAACCATTCCTATGCTAAAAAGCAAACACTATCCATTGATTGACACAGATATGCATAGTCTGTCATGTATTTACTACATCGAAACTATGTAGTTAAACACTTACATGAAGATACAGTTGCATTGACGCAGTGGGAAAACGAAAAGATGAAGTTTACAGAAGACTGGTCGATGAATATGAAAAAATGAAAACATCCCATTTGAAAATACAAAATATCATTAGAGTTGCTATAAATATTTTAAAAGTAAGCACAACGTATCATCTTCTGTTTTGTCTGCACAAAGATTTTGTACTACATGTACCAATTCTACCGACCAGTCTCTTCTCATATATCAACGAGGGCAGTAAATCTACAACTCATTCTGATTTGTCTGTTTGTATATTTTGCAAATGTATAAAGCCTATAAGCAAGTTACACAACTTCATAAGGTATCCTCTGAGGAGTAAACTCAAGCTGTATTAAGTGTTACTACATATGTCTCCTACAATGATCTGTTTTACAAAATAACTCATGATAATTTTACTATTAAATCTTTATACCATCGAGCTTGCATCGCTAAATATTTGCTACAAAATGTGAAATCATATAGTAAAGAGCTATTTAATTATGAACATAAAACAGTTTTTACTAACATTTCGACGATTTAAGATGACGTGCCTGTACACAAGGAAGTATCCTGGTTAACAACTTTAATTACTTGATCCGTTAACCGAACTTAATTTCTGCCCGAGGATCGCCGCCGAGAAAACTACACAACATATTATCAGCTTCAACAAAAACTAAAAATATATGGTCAATTTATAGTTACATGTATTCAACAAGGCCAAGGTACATCCAATATTGTATACAGTAGCTCTATAATTTTGTCTTATGCCGTAATGACGGAAATTTACTCGTTTAAAATGATTGTGATATACAGTCTGTCAAATTTAAAGATCTGAGCAGTGACTGCGAAACTGGTTGCAAGCACTTTATGCAGCCACTAGTATTTTACGGAAGCAGATATAGGGTAAAGTTGTAATCCAATCAGATGAATATCCATTATCTAAAAACATTTCACCAGATTATTCAATTGAAATTATGCCACCTGCTTTATAAACATTTCTGTATTGTCTTTTGGATGATGGCGCATCTGCGGCAGTTTATAAAGCGTACGATATTCCTATTGACAAAGTTCTAAGATGTATGGCTTTAGTAGAATGTATATTATCTATAAATAGGTTTTTTACTCTTTTTTTTATTTAGGTTTATTATTACAAATGCACCGTATTTATGGACACACCTTTGATAACTATTAACAAGTTTGACTTCTCAAGAGATTAGAAAAATTGAAAATGGGGCATACATTCTACATGGCATTATTTTTTTTCTGGGGATCAAAATTTTATCCAGGACAATGTCGACCTAACTACAGAAACAATAAAAGTTCTCCGTATGACTTCGGTTTGCTAAAAGGCAACATCGGTCCGGTATGATGTCATCCAACTTTCTACAAGATTTGATCTGTTCACGCATTGGTATAGGTATAGGTATAGGGGGAGGGTTGAGATTTCCAAAAAACGTGTTTAACACCGCCGCAATTTTGCGCCTGTCCCAAATCAGGAGCCTCTGGCCTTTCTTAGTTTTGTAAAATTTTTTATTTTAATTTCTTGAGTATATTTCGAAGCTTAGTATGACGTCCATTATCATTTCAAACTAGTACTTTTTTGTTTAGGGGCCAGCTGAAGAACGCCTCCGGGTTTGGGAGTTTCTTGCTGCTTTTGAACGGGTTGGTGTCTCTTTGACAAATCCCTCATGTCCATTCCCAATTTTTAATTCAATCTGTATATGGTAGATCTTGTGTCCGCTTTGAGCAAAACCTCTGCTGTACTGATATATGCCCATGCCAAGGAAGTTGTCTTAGTATGGATATGTTGACCGATAAGAATGATGAGATTACAAGTTAAAATGAAGCTATAATATTCCGATATCGCAATATTTCGACACCTAAATGGTCCAACATCCCATTGGTCCGACGTTTCGATCATTTAGGTTATACGCTAAAGGGATTTTAACATAAGAAAGCCAGATAAAAGGTTCAATATTAGGATAACCTTGTCTTCCGTTTGAAGCGGTGAAACAAGATATAAAAAATTAATACTTAGTGCCAAAGAAGCCGAACGTCATCGCTAGCGTAATTTTAAAAAAGTACAAACTTCTTTGTCAAGTGTTGTTTGATTAATTAGATATCTCAAGATACTCGGCGGCCGACTAAAGTAAAATCAAACACAGTTTGACGTACAATGAGTGATCATATTTTCCTAGTGATGTTTCATATTAAAATTGTCACAATATTGTTGATATAAATATACTAGTAGCACTCTACTCATTTTAGTAATGTTAGTAAGTACTCTTATCATATCTGATTTAGTGATGTAAATGAAATTGCGGTATGATCCAGACTCAACATATTGCACTACAATAATAAAAAAAAATCTGTCCTATGACTGTCTGATCTTGAAGCGGTTGGCAGGCTTTTAAACTAACAGGAGACCATACGATTCCTCAATTGTAATGTACAGCTCATCATGGGACTTTTCTAAACAATTAAAAATACGTCATATGTTATGTTTCCCCCCTTGCTTCAAATACCTTGTTTCGGATTATTTATATCAAATTTGCAGATATATGTTTGTAAATACATGCAATCAAATGATATGGAGGTATTATAAGATTTAGATAATGCAAGGGCGACTACAGATACATTTGTGTGACTTAATGGTTGATTTTCAAAGACTCCGAGAGAAAACGTTACGTAACATGCGTTACCGTTAAAATCAACAAAAAATAATTAATACTATGATAGAAATATATTTTCCCAACAGTAATACAGCATTCCTGTAAAATTGTTTCGTTTTTGCATTTTTTTTGACTCGATTTTTCTACTGGAAGTATCCGTGAATTGAAATTGCACCCATCACCTTTGACCTCGATTTAAAAAAAAATGCACCATAATTTCTTTTGACGACCGGGATATTTAGAAAGTACACATTCTTAGCTTTTCAATGATATATAATTTAGCCGTGTGTTAGGTAGGTGCATTAAAAATGTAAATTTGGCTTTCATATCACTCGCCTATAAGCAGAGACATATAATACAATTATAAACCTTTTATCTTGGTAAACGATATTGTAAATACATCTATATTCATCGTTTTATATTGATCTTCATATTAATATTTGATAATAACTGTTATATACTCAAGTAATACTTTTCTTTAACCCTGAATTATAATCTTTTGTTAATTTTTGTCAACTTTGAATTGACAGGTAGGAGACTAATTAAGGTTTGTTTTTATTGCAATTACCAATTGAGTATATATAGCTGTAGGGAAAAATATATGAGAAAAGATAAATCAGACATGAAAATTTATCTAATTAGCACAAACTAAATTAAAACTTGGACAAATATGTTGTTTAAACTTTTTTTTGTATTTGGACTGGACGTGTAAAATGCAATGGTTTTTAATACTTTAATACATATTGTTTACAATTTGATTAAACATTTCTATTAAAATTTAACATAGTTTTAACTGGTACAAATGTTACTTTATTTCATCCATATTTAAACTTCCATAAATTGCAACTTGGCATACATATAAATTATGAAAGAGGTAAGAAGACAAACAAAAAAACTCTTGATTATGATATATCTTTATAAAATTTAATTCAAAATAATTTAGAGATTATTGGTGATAAAGTGTAATGTATATATATGTAGTGAAATTTGGTGTTTATTTAAATAGATGACGTTTAATTTGAAGTTATCATTTTATAATTGAACCAAATAAAATACGTTCTCAAAAAAGTTATATTAAACTTTTATTCATCCACATCATTCAAAATGTTTTGTTTTTAAATTCATTGTAATCAGATGTAATCATGATTACTTTGCCAATGTAATCATTAATTTAATCAGATACTTTCAGAAATGATGTAATCATTAATTTAATTTAATCGTACAAATGACAAAGTAATTGTAATTTAATCAATTACATTGAAAGTAATCGGACCCATCTCTGATGGAGAGTTGTCTGATTGGCACTCATTCCACTCCTTCTTATTTCTATTAAATCTACCATTTTCTACATACGAAAATGGCTGTACCAAGTCAGGAATATGACAGTTATAATTCGTTCGTTTGATGAGTTTGAGCTTTTGGTTTTGTTAATTGCTTACCAGGGACTTTCCGTTTATAATTTTCTTCGGAGTTCTGTAGTTTGGCTATTCAACTTTTTTCTACTAATTTTCGTATATGCGACATGGAAGCTATGATAATTAATTATTAATGATTGCATATATAACAGTTGTATTTCTGTGAATGTTATGACTTCATTATGTGGCTGTCTGTTTTCTGTCATTATTGTCACTATATATATGTAACGTTATTCTTCTATAGCAGTATTTGTAGTTCTGCAAGAAATATTCATTCAATCGGTTAAGAACTCGGTTAAGCATTCAACTCACTACACATTCTGACCAATACGGTAAATTCTTTTTAGGCGCCATTCCGTTGTCCTTTACGTGAAGGTGAAAACACGCTGTACTGAATTGTTGAATGAGGCAGTTACAATAACAAATATTCAGATAAGACCACATCAATAGAAGTATATTTCTAGTTGAGATATCTGAGATGAGGTTGAACATGCATCGAGGCTAAAACGCATGGTTAAGTAAAACTGCTTTTAAAGAAATATCAATCAATAAGAAAATGAAAAGTTCAGTGAAAGTTAGACAACAATTAAAACACTCAATTATGAGATGTGAACATTTTTTTATAAAAGAATGTTTGTTAAAAGCATTGAAAAGCCGAGGACTGTTTACAAAAACGTTTATTATCTCTTTAACCACTAGTATATATATATATATAACTCGTCTAAACATCAACCCAACAATGTTGGATCTGTAAATTTGCTTTCGCAAATTTTTGGTTCTTCCCTCGCCGGGATTCGAACCCATGCTACTGTGATATCGTGACACCAAATCGCCTGCACTGCAGCCGTCCCGCTAGACCACACGACCACCTGGGCTCTCAAAAAAAGAGCTTTCGGTGGGCATGTGTTACCTTTCCACGTCAGTTTTAATCTAGCGGCGTACTACAGTACATGATATATAAGGCATGAAGATGTTATTGTTACAGATCAGCTAAATTATCTATAGTAAAGGATCCTACAAATTAATGTAAGATACAGTCACAGAAAATAATTATATTCATAAGTACGTCTGAGTCAGTGACAACCCTACAACAGATGTATCCATCGGATCGCCATCAATGATGGTGATACATGGCTGTGTACATAATGTATATACAACTCGTCTAAACATCAACCCAACAATGTTAGATCTGTAAATTTGCTTTCGCATATATATATATATATATTTGTGTTTACACCTGCTAGGGGAATTGGCAGACATGACAATTTGTATTGCAATTTTGCAGGTTCCTTATTTGGAAGTATCGCTGCAGTTGAGGCCATAGTGAATATGACTGGTTCGGTCACTGCTAATGCAATATATAGCGCAACGGTAGAGGTTTATAAAGGAACAGTTTTCTTTGTGAACGCCGGGTACAATGTAATAGCCATCATTCTTTGTTTGTAAGTAAAATCAAATTCATTTTTATGATGTGATCACCATGATCTAGTTATTAGAAGATGTGGTGTGAGTGCCAATGAGACAACTTTCCATCAAAGTTACAATTTGTAAAAGTAAAGCATTAAAGGTCAAATTCCGGCCTTCAACAGGAGCCTTGGCTCACATCGAACAGAAAGCCATATAGGGCACCAAGATGTACAAAAAAAACGAGAAACAGCTTTTGACAAAATAACCAGTTTGAAAACAATGCTACAAATCTAGTTCTGAGAGTTTTGATTTTTTATTGAAATACGAAGATAGCAATGGATGATCAGTCACAAAAATGATGAAAAGCGCAAAATATTGGAAAACGTCATCAAGTTTAAAACCAAAATTGTAGAACCGATGAATCCGCAATTGACGGATTGTCCGAAATAAAATCTTTATTTGGTTAAAAAGGAGAATACATAAGAACTACGACCAAATAACGCTTTCAAAGTCGTCTCTGAGACTAATGGTAGTTAAAAAGATCATCATGAAAATCAACTGTTTAAATATTTAGATTTGTATCATTGGTCAAATAAATCAAATGTATCCGATTCAATTTTCTTTTTCAAACTTTTGATGATTAAATCTGTTTGAACAAATGATACACAATTAACATACCATTTCAGAATATTGATACGAAAAATGAAATCATCAAAAGAAATGCATTTGAAAGAAGTGTCTTCTTAATACCAACAGGATAACAAAGTCGTGAAACAACCAGCACAACTCAAAGACTTTGATATTTCTATTAACAAGTTGATAGAATCTGGACACTCAAACTGTATCATGCGAATTTAAAAAAAAAATGGTTGATAATCCCAATGTCTCATTGTGTTGTAATGGAATGATTTTTTTTTAAGAATGGTGCAGTAGTTTCTTTAAAAAAAAGTTCTAACATTAACCTTGTTAATAGTGAACTATTGACCAGATGAAAAGATTGATTTATTGTTGATTGCTTAACGTCCAGTGGCAAATATTTCATGCATGTTTCAAGGCAAAACAAAATGCAAATAATTACAATAGGTAATAGTAAAGGTCCTGTAAATATAATATGGTCGTCCGGGATGAGGGTCGAAAAATGTATACTGCCACTGGAAAATGAGGGTATATTGGGTAGGGAGATAAATTTGCCTTGCAACAGGTCAATTACGGAGATTTCAAAGAGGAACGTCTCTTTATTTTTATATATTTTACTTTTATAAAGGGCCAAGTGAGCTTTTCCCATCACTTTGCGTCCGTCGTCCGTCGTCCGTCGTCGTCGTCGTCGTCGTCGTCCGTCGTTAGCTTTTACAAAAATCTTCTCCTCTGAAACTACTGGGCCAAATTAAACCAAACTTGGCCACAATCATCATTGGGTATCTAGTTTTAAAAATGTGTCCGGTGACCCGGCCAACCAACCAAGATGGCCGCCATGGCTAAAAATAGAACATAGGGGTAAAATGCAGTTTTTGGCTTATAACTCAAAAACCAAAGCATTTAGAGCAAATCTGACATGGGGGTTAAGTAATCTATTAGGTCAATCTATCTGCCCTGAAATTTTCAGACAAATCGGACAACCCGTTGTTGGGTTGCTGCCCCGAACTAGTAATTTTAATGAAATTTTGCAGTTTTTGCTTATTATCTTGGTTATTATTATTGATAGAGATAAACTGTAAACAGCAATAATGTGCAGTAAAGGTAAGATCTACAAATAAGTCAAATGACCAAAATCGTCAGTTTACCCCTTAAGGAGTTATTGCCCTTTATAGTCAATTTTTAACCATTTTTCTTAAATTTTAGTATTCTTTTAAAAAATCTTCTCCTCTGAAACTACTAGGCAAAATTTAACCAAACTTGGCCACCATCATCATTTGGGTATCTAGTTTTTAAAATGTGTGGCGTGACCCTGCCAACCAACCAAGATGGCCTCCATGGCTAAAAATAGTACATAGGGACGAAATGTAGATTTTGGCTTATATCTCTGAAACCAAAGCATTTAGAGCAAATCTGACGTGGGATAAATTGTTTATCAGGGCAAGATCTATCTGCCCTGAAATTTTCAGGCAAAACAGACAACCTGTTGTTGGGTTGCTGCCCCAAAATTAGTAATTTTAAGGAAATTTGCCAGTTTTTGGTTATTATCTTGAATATTATAATAGATAGAGATAAACTGTAAACAGCAATAATGTTCAGCAAAGTAAGATCTACAAATAAGTCAACATAAGAAAAATCGTCAGTTTACACCTTAAGGAGTAATTGCCCTTTATAGTCATTTTTTAACAATTTTCATAATTTTTTGTAAATTTTTAGTATATATTTTCCACTGTAATTACTGGGCCAAGTTCATTATAGATAGAGATAATTGTAGCTAGAAGAATGTCCAGTAAAGTAAAATCTACAAACACATCATGATTCAAGCATAAATATGAAAAATCTATCAAATATGCCATAATAAATTATGTCACTTTTCATATGTTTTTTGTCAAAAATGAAAGTGGCCGCATCCGTGTTCATTCTCAACATTTATATATGTTATGTATTATCATCAAATACAACTTACATTTACATATTAGGAATGAACACAAATGCGGCCACTTCCATTTCAAATGGAAACCGTCTAAAAATTAATCAAAATGCAAACATTTCAAGGATTTCAGTCATTTAGCAAGACTTAATGATGCTAGGACCCAATATATGTGCATTGTATTGTCAAAAACAACCCAAATCTATTTAAGAGAAGTATTCTACTTTCCAATTAATAGCTTAAAGTTTACATTTAAACAATTTTGTAAAACTTCTATATGTTGGGGCCAAAAAGGGGTCTTACTGGACCTACACCTTTGAAAAGATAAGTTGCCTTATGTTTTAGATGAAACACACTGATAGCTTGTTATGTAGTTCCAGTATAAAAATCTTCAAAACAATTACTGTAGTACTAATACTTTATTTCCGTAAAAAAATACAGCTTATTGGATTTACACAATATAAATATCCAATAGATAATATACAGCATAATATAACATTTATACACAAATTATACAAATTAATGAAAGAATTAAGCGGAGTATGACATATAGACATATTAAACTAAAAATAAACATTTGAATAACTAACCATTACGTGCTTTTTCTGCCGAAAATAAATATTTTCCAAGATTGTTTAGCTCTTTGACATTTCTTACAGATAACAGTTGTACTAATTTAAAAGTAGATGGTCTCTCATAGTAATAACTCTTTATATATTTACATCTGATGTCGTTATATTTATCACATTCTAAAATAAAATGATATTCATCTTCAATAGCATTTTTATTACACATACTACACAAACGTTCATTTCTGGCTATACTATAGTATCTACCTGTTTCTATACATAGTGCATGAGCAGTAATTCTATATCTAGTAATATAAGATCTATACAAACTGTTTAATGGACGACTAAGGTAAAATTGCATAGTGTGACCATCGTGTAAATACTGATACAAAGTACATTTCGGCGAATTTTCAAAATATGATAAACCTTCAGATATGCAGTTCCTTCTTGCAAAAACATCATAATCATTTATAGGCAACGATTATTTTTAAAGTCTTTGTTAAAATGTTAATTGACTTTATTATAATAACTATAAATGGAAATCCTTGACTGAAAGATATGATGCTTTATCTATTTAGATTTCGTTATTATGCGTATGAATATTATAATCAGCTGTCATTTGAATTTCCTAAATGTTCTTTATTCAAACGAAAATGTTTATGGAACCAACAAGTCAATTTATATCTGTTTTATCATTTATGTAGATATAGGAAGATGTGGTATGAGTGCCAATGAGACAACTCTCCATCCAAGTAACAATTTATAAAAGTATACCATTATAGGTCAAGGTACGGCCTTCAACACGAAGCCTTGGCGTATCTATTTATTTATCGTATTTATATATACATATAAATAACACTAATTTAAAGATGATAACCTCATTATTTAAAATTAATCTTCCGGAGGGCCCTCAAATAATAACTGTACATTACAAAGTACATAAAATATTATATCTACTTACACAAAGATTCAATATTAATTAATTTAATAATCCAATATACTTATATTGGTATAACATATCAATCAGCCTTTTCTATGACAAAATTGAAACAATTTTCTTCAAAAAAATTAAAGATTTTTACACATACCACATCTTCTTTTTTATCTTGTATATATTATTCAACAGCGCCTTGGAATCACTTAAATTGAAACATGAGCTAGAATCCCCGAACGATGCTAGAATTCCCTATGATACCCGAATGATGATAGTATCACCAAACTCACATACTTGATATATTTTTCAGTGTTTCGCAGTATAGTGGAACAATACTGTATTAAAGTTTCAATCATATTTTGTATGGGTCAATGATGTAGGCTTTCTTAGGTCAGGTGATCTAATGTTTTGTTATGGTAACAATTTTTTCGTGATTTGGCGTAAACAAACACACTACTGAATACGTGAAAAAAAATGTCTAGGTGGTCATTCTAGCCGTAGACTTCGTACAGTCAAAACTTCCTTCGTTGTATAAATTTCTATATTTTCATATTTATGATGAGGTGCGGCATCATTACCCATAAACGGTTCTTGCATTGATCCGTGACGCAAGTTTCCAAATTGTCTGGGGGTTTTTTCCGGGGCGGCGAGTGTCCGTTTATGATATTAGGTATTCTTAATATGACATTTATCATTTGGAATGTTTTTGGAAGTATATATAGATATTTACCTCTATTGTTGCCGGTAGTGTATTTTTTATTGTTCACCAAGTAGTGTGTAATTTACTTTAAATATATACCACATTCGGCAATCCTCGGTTGAATCCGCTACTCTCCTTCTATCCGTTAGATGAGGGTACGGAATCGGCCGACTTGAGACGAATGATATATACTATATATCATTGTGATATATTTGATGTTTGAATATTATGAGATTACTGTATTGTTGTCTTAGATTTAAAAAAAAAATGATTAAATACTAGGTCCAGTCTGTCTACACGGCAAAATGCATATTTGAGTTGAGTCCAGTTTAGTTGGCAAAAGTGATAGTGAAGTTAGGACTGGAATATATTTCAGTCGTAGCGTTTTTGAGGGAACGGGGAGACAACTCGTTAGAGCAGCGCTCCTTTCTACCTATGCCCTGCATGCCACCTAAATTGAGGTATAATTCACTAATTGATGGTTATTCAAGACTGGTTTCCTTAAGATTGCATCAGTTGCAACAACTTAAAAAGTTGTGGTATAATTGCAAATGAGACAGCACTCCACTAGAAACCAAATGACGGTCGTAGAAGTAAGAAACTATAGTTCACCGCACAGCCATCAACAATGAGCAAAATCCATACTGCTGAGTAAGCTATTATTCATGTCGGGGCCTTTTATAGCCGACCACAAGGAATGGGTTTTCTCATTGTTGAAGGCCGTACGGTTGCCTATTATTGCTTACATCCACTTCATTTGAATTTTGGTGGAATTCTCATTTGTTTGATTTGGAAACGGACGTATACAAAGTTGATGCTTACAAGACAATATCTGTTGATAAATATTTTTAGCTAGAAATCCATACCAAATGACCAAGTTATCGATTAAAACAAGAAATGCAAAATGTTAGAACAGCTACAATTTTGGAACATCAGATTTCTCGGCAAAATAATGAATAATGCATATCATATATTAGAATGATGTATTTTAGATATTATCTCACGCTAAGTTAAACAAACAACTAAAAGGCATTCATTTTAATTCTCTAATAGATTTAAGTGGAAGATAAGCACATTGTGAAACTTGGGTCCACTCCTCACCTAAACCGTAAAAGTTTGTGAAACATGCATATGTAAAGAATGGCCATTTTTCCATTCTCATCATTAGCAATTCCCTCTTTTGCCGTTTATATTTATACTTCTTTGAAGTCGAACTCTATATTCTATTTTCTTTTTGTATAACGTTTAGAATTCTGAAATATATATGTCAAAGATGCACATTTGGTGCAATAAAATTGGAACCGTTTAGCGATAATGTCACTGAAAGTACAATTTAGTTATACTTTATAGTCATATAATGAAATTTTCTAGCAAAGCATGTCTTTTGGCTGTTTGTATCATTGGTTGTTGCATGTATAAATGACATATACCACAGTATATCTGCATCTGTCAACGGATTATTTGTAGGTGTTAGACCACAAATGCATCCACTTCAATTTTGAACGTATGTAAAAGTAGACCTTCCCTGTAAAGATAGCAACTTTGATGTCATTGTTTAATTTAACTAGCATATACATTTGCAGAAATGGGGTTTGGCCTATTCCATCGCTTCTAGAGAAAAATAATGAGGGATGTCACGGGGGTATGGCTATATAGTTCTTGTAGAGGAAGAACAGGTTCATCTTTTACCATTTTTTTTTCAAATTTTGAGCCCTAGTTTCAGATTCTTGAACATAGCGGCACTTGATACCTTCAGCAAAAGATGCACCTGTTTCTCTTCTACAAGACCTATATAGTCATACCCCGTGACATCCCTCATTATTTTTCTCTAGAAGCAATGGAATAGGCCACCCCTTTTTTTTCCATTTTTTTTTCAAATTTTGAGCCCTGGTTTCAGATTTTTTAACATAGCGCCACTTGATACAGATGCGCCTGTTTCTCCTCTACAAGCCCTATATAGTCATAACCCATGACACCTCTCATTATCTTTCTCTAGAAGACATGGAATAGGCCAACCCCTCTGGTTTTTTTTTTTTCATTTTTTTTCTTCAAATTTTGAGCCCTAGTTTCTGATTCTTGAACATAGCGCCACTTGATACCTCGTGCAACAGATGCACCAGGACCTATATAGTCATACCCCATGACACCCCTCAATATTTTTCTCTAGAAGCCATGGAAAAGGCCAACCCCCCTGTTTTTTCTTTAAAAAAATCAAATTTTGAGCCCTAGTTTTAGATTTTTGAACAAAGCGCCACTTGATACCTTTTGCAAAAGATGCGCCTGTTTCTCTTTAAGACCTATATAGTCATACCCCGTGACACACCTCCTTATTTATATCTAGAAGCCATGGAATAGACCAACCTTCCTGTTTTTCCATTTTTTTCAAATTTTGAGCCCTAGTTTCAGATTTTTTAACATAGCGCCATTTGATACCTTGTGCAAAAGATGTGCATGTTTCTCCTCTACAAGACCTATATAGTCATAACCCATGACACCCCTCATTATATTTCTATAGAAGTCATGGAATAGGCCAGCCCCCCCCCCCCCCCCCTGTTTTTTTTTCCATTTTTTTTTCAAAAATGAGCACTAGTTTCAGATTCTTGAACATAACTCCAATTGATACCTTATACAAAAGATGCGCCTGTTTCTCTCCTACAAGATCTATATAGTCATAACCCATGACACCCCTCATTATTTTTCTCTAGAAGCCATGCAAAAGGCCAACCCCTCTGTTGTTTTCTAAATTTTTTTTCAAATTTTGAGCCCTAGTTTCAGATTCTTGAACATAGCGCCACTTGATACCTTGAGCAAAAGATGCACCTGTTTCTCTTTTGCAAGACTTATATAGTCATACCCCGTTACACCCTCATTATTTGTTTCTCTAGAAGCCATGGAATAGGCCAAGCTCCCTGTTTTTTTTCATTTTGTTTTAAAATTTGAGCCCCAGTTTCAGATTTTTTAACATAGCGCCACTTGATACCTTAAGCAAAAGATGCGCCTGTTTCTCTCCTACAAGATCTATATAGTCATAACCCATGACACCCCTCATTATTTTTCTCTAGGAGCCATGGAAAATGCCAACCCCCCCTGTTTTTTTCTAATTTTTTTCAAATTTTGAACCCTAGTTTCAGATTCTTGAACATAGCGCCACTTGATACCTTTTGCAAAAGATGCGCCTGTTTCTCCTATACAAGACCTATATAGTCATACCCCGTGACACACCTACTCATTTATATCTAGAAGCCATGGAATAGACCAACCTCCCTGCTTTTTTCCATTTTTTTTTCAAATTTTGAGCCCTAGTTTCAGATTTTTTAACATAGCGCCACTTGATACCTTGTGCACAAGATGTGCATGTTTCTCCTCTACAAGATATATATAGTCATAACCCATGACACCCCTCATTATATTTCTATTCAAGCCATGGAATAGGCCAGCCCCCCCTGTTTTTTTCCAATTGTTTTTTCAAAAATGAGCACTAGTTTCTGATTCTTGAACATAACTCCAATTGATACCTTTTGCAAAAGATGCGCCTGTTTCTCCTCTACAAGACCTATATAGTTATAACCCATGACACCTCTAATTATTTTTCTCTAAAAGCCATGGAATAGCCAACCCCCTGTTTTTTTCTATTTTGTATCAAATTTTGAGCCCTAGTTTCAGATTTTAGAACAAAGCGCCACTTGATACCTTTTTCAAAAGATGCGCCTGTTTTCTCCTCTACAAGACCTATATAGTCATACCCCGTGACACACCTCCTTATTTATCTCTAGAAGCCATGAAATCTGCCAACCTCCCTGTTTTTTTCCATTTTTTTTCAAATTTTGAGCCCTAGTTTCAGATTTTTGAACATAGCGCCACTTGATACCTTGTGCAAAAGATGTGCATGTTTCTCCTCTACAAGACCTATATAGTCATAACCCATGACACCCCTCATTATATTTCTATAGAAGCCATGGAATAGGCCAGCCCCCTTTTTTTTTCCAATTTAAAAAAAAATGAGCACTAGTTTCAGATTTTTGAACATAGCGCCACTTGATACCTTGTGCAAAAGATGAACCTGTTTCTCTTCTACAAGACCATATAGTCATACTCCGTGACAACCCTCATTATTTTTCTCTAGAAGCGATGGAATAGGCCAAACCCCATTTCTTCAAATGTATATGTTAGTTCAATTTAACAATGACATCAAAGGTGCTATCTTTACAGGGAAGGACTTCATTTACATACGTTCTAAATTGAAGTGGGTGCATTGGTGGTCTTACACCTACAAATAATCCGCTGACAGATTCAGATTTACTGTGGTACTGAATATAAGCCAAAAAAAGAGATGTGACTTGTTTTATCAATTGATGGGATAAACACCATTTTATGATAGAGTTGAAATTGCAATATTTGGACGGAATTTCTGCCTTTTTAAATATTTTTCATGTAACGGCCTTTGCTATCTTATTCCTTTTTTCAAATTTTTAGATATATCGCCTTATTGTTCGCTGGCTTATTGTTCGCTAGTTATTATCGCTAGCTTGAGCCTGGTCTTTTTTGATTATGTATATGCGCAAAAATGTCATTAAAAATTCTTTTTACAAATCGCTTTGTTGTTCGTAAAGAAGCGCCTAATAACTAATTTGTGTAACTGATTTTCACATTATTAAATACCAAAACAGAGATAGAACAATGATTAATATTATTCTATTGTGAATCTTTTATAATAGATTTAACACATTGACGTTACAATAAACAAAAATTGCATATAGTTCATGTATATTTAAACTTTGATCAAAATTAGACCAATCAATGTCAATTGATTATTGATAATTATATTATTTCTTTTAGACAAGTTTATATAACTTAATTCTTACAAGGACAGACATTCGTCTTATTTACATAGCATATAAATGGATTTCAGACAGTTCTATAACCTTTAAATGTAAGTATCTTATATTACTGATTTAATGTATCCCCGATTACTTAAGCTGTGAAATATTGAAACCGTTCTACCATTCGATAATTGTTTCGAGTTCTCTCCCGGAGCACCTGAGATTACTCCCGGTTTTTAGTGATGTTGTTTAGTTTTCTATGTTGTGTTCAGTAGACTGTTAGTTATGTGTCTATTTGTTGTTTTCCTTTATTTTCATGGTATTGTCTGTTCATTTTCGACTTATGCATGAGTTTGACTATCCCTTTTCTATCTTCCGCCTCTCTTTTGTTTTTAGTTGGGGTTTTTTTTTAGCTTTTGTTTATCCGTCTTAGTCGAGTCTCAATGAAACTTTCAAAGAATCTTTCGTATCTAATCTCAATCTCATTTTGTTTCCTTTCGACAGCAAAGCATAGACTGTTGCCCGTCTACAAAATGGATACTATAGTAGTTATTCTTTTGATTTATATCCTCTAGAGCTCATTAACCGGTCAAATGATTGTATTTCACTGAACGTTCCATGATAATTTCATACATTTTTATCATTATGCCTTACTTATTCTATTTTTCGATACGAATAATTTACGGGGTTTACGTTACAAAACATTCGCTTTGCCATATCTTATCAATGGTGAATATATTTGTGACCCTTGCTCATAGGTTTTCTAGTTTTAATAATTATTGTCCATACTAGTATTTAAAAAATAAAATTATTATAACAACGTCACTGCTGATGAATGTTGACAGTTGGAGAAGCAACACACAAAAATAGGTTTACCAATCAGTATCATAGATGCATATATTCGTCGAGTTCACTTTGAATTTGCAATGATCCTTCATGTTTTATAGACCGTTAGAATTGCACTATTGGATAACAGATCAATGCGTGTTGGTGCACGTTTTACTGCAAGTTCAGGCGCGGATCCAGAGGGGGGGGGGGGGGTTCCGGGGGTTGGAACCCCCTTTTTTTGGACGATCAATGGATTTGAATGGGAACATGTGATTGGAACCCCCCCCCCCCCCTTGTGTCCTGGGTTAGGAACCCCCCCCCCCCTTTTAAAATGGCTGGATCCGCCCTCTTCATATTTCCTTTATTGATCCGAATGATTTTTCGGTTTACCAGTAGCAAAACTTGACCCTTGTCATTGTTATCATGGACTTAAAACGCATATATCTACAAACAGGGTAAGAATTTGAAATCCTAAACCGCTGAGTAGATAACTATGAAATTTTCAAAGAATCTTCAGTTCTTAATGCAATTCTGTCCATGTTCTCATATCTTATCCCTTCTAATATAATCATACAATATCTCCTTTTTCTGTACATGTATGGTGTATGAATTTATTTGTCTCTCTCAATGATTACTGTGCCTTTTAAATATTTTTTGTTCGTTTCATTAAAGTTTTCATTTCCATCCATGTTATTGTTTTACGGAATTACATGTAGTAGTATAAAACAGCATATATGTGAGAGTTAAAAAAGTTTTTTTTCATGAACTTGCAGTATGGAAGAAAATAAAATGGTTCCTTTTCAACTTTAATTTCAGAATGGTACCAAATGTATCCATCATCGAAGGACTAAATGAAGTGCAAAACTCGACTGACCAAACCTCATCTGTGACACCTCGATATGACAATGAATATATCGATCGAAGTATTCCTAACTGGATATGGATTTTGGTAATAACAGTTGCAGTTACTATTGCTGTTTGTTTATGTGTACTTAAATTTGTCAACTCACGTTTAACTCGTTGGCAAAAGTTCAATGATCGTGGATGCAGTTATGACGTCACAACTTATCTAGTTATAGAAAACGAATATGAACATGTACAGGGTAAAGAACCGGTTAAGAAGGGAATTCAAAGGAAGATCGACAACAGAATATTGAATGTTACAAAACAATACACCAGTGATGAATTTAGTCATAACAATAACTGTAGAGGGAATGCATGCAGACGGAAAGCAGAAAAGTTCAGAAAAGTAGACATGAACAAAAAATTCAGCAAAAATCCAGGAATTCTATACGCAGTTAATTCCTTGCGAAGCCATAAAGAAATACACAGATCTTCTTTGAAACGTAAAGTGAATGATTCTTTAACAGACAGCACTCGTAGCTACAAGTCTGCTTCAACTTCGAGCTCTGACACGTCTGACAATTCATCGGTCTTTTGGAAAGAGTTTCCAAGAAACCACGATTGTTGTGATATTGGAGTACAAACGGCAAGTTTCGTTGAACATTTGTAGAGTTTGATGTCACAATCACTGTTGTCGCAACGCCGCCATTTTGCACATAAGGATAAAAACAGACATTCCATGAATGTCGTAATATAAGGGAACACATTTCAAAGCATTGCAATGCAAACATTGGTAAATTGAAAGGGAAACATGCACTGTTTATTCAGAAGTTCTTATTGGATCTTGTCTATCTTTAAGTAGCTGCCAATTGTCTTAGATTGGCAACTTTCTTTTCATTTGTATGCCCTACCTACGATAGTAGATCTAAAAGGGCATTATCATTTCTGGTCTGTGCGTTCGAGTGGGGCATCCGCGTGTACTATGGACACATTCTTGTTGTTAGATGATTTAAAGTTCTTTGCGTTAATCTAACAGTACTAGTGTCTTGCCCTTTCTAAGTGAGTTTATATTTTGTTTATATGCTGTGTCGTAACACCAGCTGTACTGCAGGTTAGGGGAGGGTTTAAAGCTCGCCGATTTGTTAAACTTGACCACACCACAAAATAAACGGTGTCCAATACGATTACAGAAAAACGTATCATTTTCATTTAAAGTCATATGAAACGAGTGACTTGTGAAACATAATGTTAATTCAATTCTTGACCCAATGCATGTATGTACCATTAACTTAGTTTTCCGTGCACGATTTTATCATTTTTTACCCAAACATATCGTATAATCGTCATTTTTTTTCTCTGACTGTTATGAAGTAAAAATATTGCAGCTAATAATTGCCGTGTTTTGAAGCCGTAGTTTACCGATTGTCACCTTATAGTAAATATTCAACAAAGAAGCATGGATATTAATATATTGCGCACGTGTATAACATGTACAATCAGATAATAGGTTATTTTAATGACAGATTCATGCGTATTGCGATCACCGGATTTTTACGAGTAGGGTCCCGCTAAGGTTACTTGCATAAGGAAAATATGTCGGCGAAGCAAGCAAATAAAGTAAACTCTTTTAAGTGTGGATAAAGTAAAGAACTATCCACATATGCATTTTTTGTTTTTGTTTGATGTTCATATGACTTTAAAATGTTTAGACAATGAAATCATAAATCTGTCATATTACGACAGAGGACTACATTCATCATTCACAAAATAAAAGGTGCATGCATTTGAAATACAAAATCCCAAATTATATATACATGAGTTTCTTATTATGTAATTTTAAGGCCTCGTATGAGGTGTCGGGATTTTATTTATATTTTTTCATATGATGTTTTGTCGTTATAATCTGTTGCTTTTAAAATAACAAATTATTATTGTTGTAAATATTTTTTTAATATGAATAATCGTTTCAAAAATGGTTTGATATCGGGGTACATTATCCCAGTCTAGAGATCCGTTTTAGGGTTTCTTGATTATTTTTAACCATCTTATTACAGATGGGCCTTTAATGGCTTATGATTAGCAATTGTAAGTTGCGTTACCTAGTCTCTTGTTTTGATTTTTTTTGTTAATAATTTCTATATTAAATATATTAAAAAATAAGTTTCTTCTTGTTTCAGCTTATGTGCCTTTGTTTATCATAACATATCTCATAAAGACGCATTTTGATTTTACATTGGATGGAGTTATTGATTGTTTGTTGCTTTACGTCCAATGGCAAATATATCAGATATGTTAAGGACGAGAATTAATTCAGGAATGATACATTAGACCATGTATGTTCATATCATATGGTTTACACTGAAACCCTGGTTTTCCCCTTACCAATGGATGTGTCACCGTCAATTAAAAGCAACGACTGCATGTAATAAACACCAAAATCATTGTCAGAAAGGTCTACCAATTCTGTTTGGCATGTTTTGGGTTCTGTTTTATCCCAAGCATAAAAACTTAGCCGTATTTGACACAACCTTTTTCAACTTTTGATCTTCAGTGCTGTACAACTTTGTACTTTTTTTCGCTTTCGATCTTTTATATCTGGGCGTCACTGGTGAGTCTTGTGTGGACGAGGCGCGTTTTTGGCGTATTAAATTTTAAACCTGATGCTTTTCTGTTATTTATTAATCATGTGTTTCTTTGTCTAATACGTTCTCCTATTTATTTGTATTGTAGTCCTGTAATATTATGTTGTCATTTCAATGTTATATTTAACATTGCCATTAAAGTGCGAGGTTTGGCATGCCACTAAACCAGGTTTAACCCACAATTTTTTCCTTTAAAAATGTCCTGTACCAAGTCAGGAATATGGCCATTGTTATATTATAGTTCGTTTCTGTGTGTGTTACAATTTAACGTTGTGTCGTTTGTTTTCTCTTATTTTTTAGTGTAAATTGACATTGCGATAAGACGTTTCACGGTACTTGTCTATCCCTAATTCATGTATTTGATTTTGATGTTATATTTGTTATTCTCGTGGGATTTTGTCTGATGCTTGGTCCGTTTCTGTGTGTGTTACATTGTAGTGTTGTGTCGTTGTTCTCCTCTTATATTTATGCGTTTCCCTCAGTTTTAGTTTGTTACCCCGATTTTGTTTTTTGTCCATGGATTTATGAGTTTGAACAGCGGTATACTACTGTTGCCTTTATTTACACCTTCTGATTTTGCCGTTGTTCCACCCATTACAATTGAGTTTGGCAATTATGCGGTTGAAACCTTAGGACTTTAAAGGTTTTTCTGCCGTCGATTCTTTGGCAGTTCGGTTTATGGGAAACAGTTATGGCAGGCAATATAGAGATGCAACATTTTTCAACTGATTTAAGTGTGGCCAAGGATTGAAAGAACTGTTTCACAAAGAAAACCAAACTGACAAAATCTTTTACGGGTTCAAAATTTCGCTTTCAGAATAAAATTGAGAATGGAAATGGGGGATGTGTCACCGAGACAACAACCCGACCATAGAGCAGACAACAGCAGAAGGTCACCAACAGGTCTTCAATGCAGCGAGAAATTATCGTACCCGGAGGAGTCCTTCAGCCGGCCCCTAAACAAATATATATACTAGTTCAGTGATAATGAAATTTGTTCGACTTCAATAATCTTGTATGTTCAATAATCACAGGTGAGTCAGATGTTGATTTCTTCTAAAGAGAAAGAAGTATGGCCTCATATTAGTAGGTGTATGAGGATCAAACATGATTTGTTAAAAATAATATATACAAAATGAGGGTTGCGTTTTTAAGGTCAGTCAGTATATATGTAGTGTCGGGACCTTTTATGGCTTACTATGCGGTATGGATATTTCTCATTGTTGAAGACCGTACTGTGACCTTCACATCGACGACCTTTGATCTTTATTGATAGTTACATCATTACCACTGTTCTTCATACAACATCTTCTAATCTTTATTTCGAACGTAATTGTGAACGCTATGTTTATAGACAAGAACAGTAATTTGTGTCAGCAGACCCTTCTTATCTGTTGTTCTATATAATAGACATATTTGTTATGGAGCTCAAATCTTCTCTTTGCATATTTGCAGTGTGCTTTTTGGCAGTTGTGAGTATTGTGTTACTATGTTCATAAAAAAGGAAGTGAAATTCATTGAGTAGGTGTCAATAGACGTGATGATCCTAAATTCAACACAAAAATCGGTCTCATGTGAAAATCAAAACAGTAGATCTTGCCTCGTTGATCTATTGTGATTTTTTCAATATTATTTCATAACAGCTGGCAGTTCCAACGCCATGTAATTCGCCAAAAGACTGTGCTGCCAATGAATGCTGTATCAATCTAATGAAACCTGATGGAAAGAGATTTGTTGACCTTGGGATGCAAGGACGCTGTCAACAACTTGGAACTGAAATATCAGGTAAAATAATAAGTTTGTATATATATTTATATATATATACAACTCGTCTAAACATCAACCCAACAATGTTAGATCTGTAAATTTGCTTTCGCAAATTTTTGGTTCTTCCCTCGCCGGGATTCGAACCCATGCTACTGTGATATCGTGACACCAAATCGCCTGCACTGCAGCCGTCCCGCTAGACCACACGACCACCTGGGCTCTCAAAAAAAGAGCTTTCGCTGGCCGTGTGTTACCTTTCCACGTCAGTTTTAATCTAGCGGCGTACTGCAGTACATGATATATAAGGCATGAAGATGTTATTGTTACAGATCAGCTAAATTATCTATAGTAAAGGATCCTACAAATTAATGTAAGATACAGTCACAGAAAATGAGTCTGAAAGATTGTGTAACAATACCGATAAATAGATGGAAAACAAAACACTAAAAAGTGTTGAATATCATTGCACAAAGATGGAAAAACTGAACAGATGATATAAATTATACAATAATTGCAAATATTTCGGCTCAACAAATGGCCTTCTTCGGTGACAAAAGTTTTAACAATAATGAGATTATAATGTATAAGGTGTAAACATAGATCACTAATAATACAGGTAAGTTTTGGTCGATTGATTTTAATCAAAAATCCTGAATATAATAATATAAAAACTAGACTGTAAATTTAATTATTTCTTTCTATTGATTCCATCTGGATGGAGGACACCCAGTGTTTTTATCCAAAACCTCTCCCGATTTTCTCTTTGCCTATTTTGCCATGAACAATCCTGTTCGATCACAAGGATCTTCATGTGATCAAAATCTTTCAGATTGTGATCTGGTAACCTGAAATGTTGGCTGACAGGAATATACGGTTTTTTTGTGAGGTCACTCCTGTGGCCATTGAGGCGTTTGTGAAATGGCTGCATAGATTCACCAACATACTGGAGACCACATCTAGGACACTCAAGAACGTAAATCACGTTTGAGCTTTTGCAGTTGACATTGCAGAAGATCTTGTATGTCTTTTCTGTGGTCTTACTGTGAAATGTTGATGAATGCTGCAATTGGTTGCAACATTTGCAGCGCTTATCCCCACAAGGCTGACAATTACCTACAGTATGGTTAGGTTTGGAAAGGTCAGCACGGACAAGTATATTTCTCAATTTGTGTAATAAAAGACATACTTGGTATGAGTAAAGTTTTATCCTATTCAGTAAAACAGACAAAATTTTAAAAACATGTCATTGTATATAACCTCCTAACCATCATTTGAAGATAACCAATCAAACTTTTTACCCCTTTGTCAATGCAACGAAATGTAGGATTAAATTCTTACAACTATCAAATTCAAAACAAAAATATTTTTCTACCCTTTTTCGTATGCAACCGGATGTGAAATACTATGAGTTAGTGGTATAACACCTATACAAACAAAAACATTTGATTTTAAATATGTAATTTTACGAAAAATATATAAATATATCAGCAATCCTTTATTGAATAGACACGGGGCTTCGGTTGCCTAGTAGTCTAAGTATTTCAACAACTGTACAACTAACCAGTTAACACTGAGGCTGTGTGTTGGGATCCAGCACTGGACAGGCTGGGGCTCTCGAATCTATTCGTAATTGACTAGGAATGTCAGTTGTCCAACCGAAGGTCGGTTGTTCTCTCCGGGAACTCCGACTTCCTCAACCAATTAAAACTGATCGCCACGAAATAGTTCAATCGTGTTGAAAGTGACGTTATACACCAAAGAATCAATCAATTTTTATTGAAGACATAGATGACATATAGGTGCAATTGAACGTGAAATAATGGAAAAACTTTTTTACAGGAAGGTTTATTCATAGAATTTAGCAAATAGATCGATACATTTCATTTTCTTCTGAACACACTCAAAAGCAACGGTGCTGCTGTTGTGATAAAATTTGTCACCAATCTGCATTGCACTGGGAGTTGCATTAACAGTTGCAAATACATTTCCTTAAAATATTATAAATATAAATGTATTCAAATCATTTAATTCTTTTTATCTTTTTTTCGGCAAAGATTACCGTAAAAGAGGGATGAAAGATACTAGAGGAACAGTCACATTGATAAATCGAAAATAAACTGACAGCGCCATGTCTAAAAACGAAAAAGACAAACAGACAAGTAAAATACACAAGAAACAACATAGAAAACTAAAGACTGAGCAACATGAACCCACCAAAAACTGGGGGTGATCTCAGGTGTAAGCAGATCCTGTCGTGTGACACATGTTATTACAAACCCGGTAAATAGTATCAGTAACAGTATCGAAAGATTAAAAAAATACAATTTTGTTTCCCTTTTTATCCTTTTTTGAAAATACAAGGAAGAAGCCAACACAGAAAGCAAGGTTTTATTCATTTACTTTATAATTTAAAAAAGTTGGTGCAAATTAATAAAATGTAATTTTACTAGAATGTTTTGTGTACATTTACAATATGTCATTTTAGAATGTTACGTTAGATATGGTTCAGCATCACAACCACCAGATCAACTGGTATTTGGATGCCCATGTAGCTCACCATTAGTATGTAAAGGACGAGGTGTTTATGATGTTCCACTCGGAGAACTAGGTGTGTATACTTATAAACGGAAGTGAAATGTATAGATCCCCTTTCGGCAAAAGCAATTTTCGGGTAACATTTCAAGAAGACTGCCAAAGGCATACAAAGCATACACGAAGTCAAATTTAATAAAATGTTTTCAAGGGAAAAATGAAAAGCCTACGGTCAATGTTTGCTATGTACTTGATTAATCTAATTCTTCTATTTTCAGGCACATATTATTTTTGATAATTTCAACTTTATCTGTGTACATTAACCTTACCTCATAACTAGCATTATTCCTTCAGTCTTTTTTTTAATATAAATTAAGTACACGCTTTGAATATTAAAACTTCCTTTTTTTCTGTTTTCAGGTTATTGCACAGATCCGTAGTAGCATGATATGTTGCACACATGAAATAAATTTATCAAATCAACATGTTGAACATATTTTATTTCTTAATTTTGAGAGTATCATTTTTTGATTGGCATTTGTATAGTCGACCATTATGTTGGTAGAATAGTTTATTCCATATTTGAGATCCGTTTCAGGGTTTTTAGATTATTGTTATCAATTTTTATATCAAAGTCATTTGAAACCTCAAATTAAAAAAATATGCATATGGTTTTTTTTATAACAAAATGGATAGATGTCATCATTAAACTTATGTACAGTACATATACTTTTTTCTGAAGAAAATTCTTTCATTTGTCCATATTTAGAAGAAGTTTACTTTTTTTAATTGCTTGCTTCCAGCAAGCAATTCGCCGACATATTTTCCGTATTCAAAGTGACCTTAGCGTGACCCCCTCGTAAAAATCCTGTGATCGCATTACGCATGGATCTGTCACTGAAATAAACTATTATCTGACTGTTCATGTTATACACGTGCTCAATATCCATGCTTCTTTGTTGATTGGTTACTATAGGGTGACAACCGGTAAACTACGGCTTCAAAACACGACAATTAATGAGCGATCATATTTTCAATTCATCACAGGCAGAGAGGGAAAAAAATACGATTATACGATATTTTTGCGTACACAGAAGACTGAGTTTATAATATATACATGCATTGGTTCAAGAATTAGATAAACATTATTTTTCACCTGTCACTCGTTTCATAGACTTTAAAGATATTAAGTTTCTTCTTATTTCTTCTGATTTTTCTAATTCATCATACCCTATTTTAAACAAATGCATTTTTCAATTTTACATTGAATGATAAAATGATTGTTTGTTTTACGTCCAGCGAGAAATATCACAGGCACGTTAAGGACGAGAACAAATACACAAATTAATATTATAGGTCCTGTAAATTGGGGAACCGGAAGTATAATACAGTTAGCGCTAATTAATGAGGTTAAGGTGGTACCCAACATCTTAACTAAAATCAATTTGGATAGTTTAATTTTCATAAAATTTTGACAAAGCATTTACTTTGACCCTTCGACAAAAAAATAAAAATTTCAAAACATTTGAACCAACCAATTTATCGGAAAAATTACACTGGTTATATAGCAGTTTGACAAACACTAATTTTGATCATTAAGATGCTTAATATTCACTTTACAACACAACGTAATTAAAATGTTTAGCTGATTGTACAGTGTTATCTCACTGTAGTGTTAGGTACCACCTTTAATTGACAAACACAATAATGCTTAGTGCTGAAAAGTTCGATTACTTTGATAAAATTGACAAAACCTTGACAGGTCTAGTTTAAACTGACTATGAGTAGAAACACTATGCAGTTTAGTCTAGGTAGCCGAGTGGTATAGAGCGCTGGACATTGTGTCGGCATGGTTGTCCCAATATCACAATAGTTAGAATAATTATAAATATAATGTGTGATGAATATGTCGTATTTATCTATTTATCTTATCTCCTTTACATTTCTACGAATATGATAGGTTAAAAGCAACCACATGTAGACCGTGGATATTTCATAATAGGATAGTAGGATAGGCTTATAATAGCATTGTGGCTCTTAAATATTCCAATGTCTGGTTAGTTTGATAAAATTTACCTACTTTAAAGAAACTTAAACAGTGGAAATTAGACATGTATCTTATTTACTTGGCATCTATTTTCATAGGCTTCTTTAGCTTTTGCACATATGTTATGTACGATATGTATAAGTGTTTTACTTGCACAAATTAAGAACGCCATGTCAAACAATTGTTGTCAAAGCTAAAGATAATCATCGTGTATGCAAAAGATGTCAAAGATCTGAGTTTCACGTTCTCCAAGGCAAAATACTGCAGCCACGAGTGTAAATAAAACGAAATCATTATCCGTTGAAACTCATAGAAGATACTAATGGTATAAACGTTAAAAAAATGAATTAGTAATGAAAAGTGGGAAATGCCTGACACATTTCTAACTTCGATAATATATTTCTCGTTTGTTGATGTTTTCGATATTGGTTTTCGATTATTGTTTTAACATTTAATTAGTTGGTTTTAACGTGTTAATTGTATTAATTGTTTCACATTTGTAATGCCGGTACTATGTTGTATATGTTTTGCTCATTGTTAAAGGCCGTACGATTCACTTTCACACCGGCGTCCTTTGGTCTTTATTGATAGACATACTACATCGTGTAACCTTATTATTGGCATGTAATTGTGCACGCCATGTCTATTGTCAATAAAATTTATGTGTCCCAACTGATCTTTCTTATCTGCTTTTCTACGTTATAGACAAAATCTCGTTTTATTGTTATGGAGCTTAAAACTTTTCATTGTATTTTTGCTGTATTTGTTTTGACAGTGGTAAGTATAATTTTCAAAATTTCATAAAGTACTGTGGATTCATTTATTTTCGTGAGTACCAATTTTCGTGGATTATGGAAAACCTGCATGTTCGTGGATATTTAATTTCGTGGTTTTGCGGATGTCTGCATACAAGCCTATATAAAATATGACATTAGTTTAACATTCAATTTCATGGTTCACTTGGACCCACGAAATCCACGAAAACTGGTATCCAACGAATAATAATGAATTCACAGTAAGCTCTTAAATTCAATGCATAGGTACCAGTTCATGTTACGATTTTATATTCGACAAAATTAATCAGTCACAATTGTAAAAAGACCTGATAGTTTTATTACTGTGTATATCTATTCTAATGTATCTTATATAGCTTTTATCGTCCATCGTATTTCTGTAGTCTCTGTAATGCTTGTTTTTGTGTTTTACTGTAAAAACATAGTTATATATAATTTATTCCACAAAATTAATCAGTCACAATTGCAAAAGGACCTGATAATTTTATTACTGTGCATATATATTTTAATGTATTTTGTTTTGCTTCTATCGGCACTCATATTCCTGTATTGATTAACTTTAGTGTTTTGCTGTAAAAAAAATATTAAATTAAAAATTGATTTATCTTTGCACAAAAGGTGAGACTTTAAAAAAATATTGAATTTGATAATATCCCAGTTTATAATAAATTTTTCGACGAGTCACATACAAATGTTATTCCAAATTAAAAAGATACAATGTAAAATTAAAAACCAATTGTTCAGAGAACAATTGAAGGTCTTTCCATCAAAACAATGTATTTTGATATGAAAAGTTGTGAAACTAAGTTTAAAATGTCATTTCAATCGTCAAATGATAGCTCCTAGTAAGCTGATTCCAAAAATATATTGTTTCCATACATTTTTTTTAAATAAGGGAGATAATTTGTTACTTCCGGTTTGAAAAATGTTACTTCCGATTATATTTGAATATTTACTTGACACTGATTCCAAAAATATCTGGTTCTATATACTTTTATATTAATAAAGTACAAAAAAAAATAGCTACTTCCGGTTTACAAAAGGTCACTTCCGGTTGGTTTTTCAAGGTTAAATGGTTTGATACCTTTTTCTAAAAGTTGTATATCTTTATCATGTATACATATAGAATAAAAGCAAAGGTCAAAATCTAGAACGTCAAATTAAGCTATGACCTTGAGATCAATTTCAAGGTCATAAACGAAGGACCTCAAATTAAAAGACCATAGGTCTTAATTATATTTAGTTAATGAGTTATATCACCAAACGCGTATTTTTAAATACAAGAGGGGAGAAAACTCCCTTTTACATTCAACGTACGCTTGCAATCAAAATTTACATCTTACGACATGTCGCAACTAACAATTTAGTAAAAATAATTTGTTGATATCTTATACAGTCTTTGGATATAAGTGAAAATAAGCCAAATTCAAATATTAGAATATGACCTTGACCTTTGACCTTGACCTAATTTTCATTTTTTGGGACCAAGGACCTCAAATCAAAAGATCCTAGGTCTCTATCACTTATGATTTATAAGATAGAAATTCATATCACTTATATCAGATGCATAAGGGGAAATAACTCTCATATGGAGCGGTCATATCGCTTCGGTCAAAATAGGACAAATCATGCGAAGGATATAACGAGTAATTTTGTAAAATAAATTTGTCATAATCTTTTACGGTTGCGAAGGAGATGCCGTAACAAGGAAAACAGTGTTTGGGGAGATAACTCCTACAAAGAAAAGTATTCGTTTACGCAGGGTAAATTTCAAAAGCCCATAAACTGTTCGATATCATATACAAAATATCTAATCGACATATTGCGAAACAAATGTTTATCGCAAGAACAAAATTAGGCGGAAGAAAAAAAAAATAATCAGAAGAAAAACAATAGGTCTTTCCACAGAAAAGTGGAAAGACCTAATTACATATATAAATAGTAAGGATAATAACAACTGTTTTTAAAGACTATGGTAATGGTGTTTCTCATTGCTTGTGACCTATCTACGGTTACATATAAGTGCATACATCCACTTAATTTCAATTTTGGTGGAAAATTATCTCAATGGCAATCGTAACTCATCTCCTTATTTTGATATTATGACATAACAGCTGGCGGATTCAACACCATGTAATTCACCTAAAGACTGTGCTGCCAATGAATGCTGTATCAATTTAATTAGACCTTTAGGAAAGAGGTTTCTTGACCTTAGGATTCAAGGACGCTGTCAGGCACTTGGGACTGAAAAATCTGGTAATATACTATGTTGGTATATAATTTTTGTATACAAACAAAAATATTTTATTTTGAATAAGCTACTTAGGTACACAATAAAAAACTTTTTTCAAATCCCGTTTATTGAAGAACCTAATAATGACTTCATGCTTCAGATAGCTAGCAAGCCAGTCAAAGATATTACATTCACCTACACGCTCAAGTCATTTTACAGTAAATTAAAGAGAAATTTCTCAAAAACAGTTTGATTCTGGGAATTTATATAACAATAATTCTATCCTGACTTTTCCTTAACTTTTTTTATTTAGTTTGGTGTATACATGTACTAGTAGGCGTCGGGTGGTTATTTGTAAAAAATTATAGCATCTAACTGCAATGAAACATGGCCTTGTTAAAGTCAATAGCTTTAGATATTTTATTATCGTGATATAAATATTGATGTACCCGGTAACAATTTGTTTCACTTTCCCAAAATTTAACACGATCAAATACATACAATAACATGTATCTGTTTTCTTTTAAATTTTAAACTGTTGATTAAGCCGAATATTTCATGTCACTGTAGGATGTTATGTTAGATATGGTTCGGCATCACAGCCACCTGATCAACTAGTATTTGGATGTCCATGTAGCTCACCATTAATATGTAAAGGAAGGGGTTTTTATGATGTTCCACTTGGCGAATTGGGTAGGTATATTTATAAGTATAATGTACAGATCACCATTAGGTGACAGCATGTTTCTGGATAATATTCAAAGGACTGTCAATATATCAAATGGTCAAATATATGCAAAGGTTAAAGCATTTTCACCTAGGGAATGATAAAAGTCTATGGTCAATACGTGCCATGTTCTAGATAAGAATATACCATCCTTTCCATTAACAAATTATTTACGATATTAACTACTTTATCATTGTGCATTTTTCCTCATAAACTAGCATACTGTAAACCAACTTATTTTCGCGAGCGATTTATTTTCGCGACTTTCGCGAGTAGAAAAATAACGCGAATTTAAATCGTCGCGAATATGTAAAGCTTGGATCTTTCATTATTAAACTACATTCGGTAAATTACAAAATCGCGAAATTAAATTGCCGCGAAGTGGGCTAAAAAGGGTAAACCGCGAAATAAAGTATCCGCGAAAATAAGTTGGTTTACAGTAATTCATTGTAGGTTGTTTTATGAAATAAGTAAAACGCATGGCAATAAATCTTTCTTTCTGTTTTAGGTTATTGTACAGATCCGCAGTAGTATGATGTGTCGCAAACATACAATAAAAGCTTCAAAACAGCATGCCGTACACATATTTTAAATCTTTTCTTTTTTGTGAATAATTTATTTTAATGAAAAGATGTTGGCACAATAGTTTGTTTGATATTACAAGCACCGAACATGGTGTGTTTCTTCCTGTTTGTTACCTGTAACGTAATAAATCGTTGTCCACTTGACATTTTTTTTCAAAACGGCCTCTGCGTGTTTAAAAAGCCACATTTAGGTCAGATGAATTTGGTAAAAATTGAAAATTATCGAGGGATTTTTTCCAATCACCCATTATTTTATATAATTGTTTAGATTTCTTTTTTAATGGTCTGTGAAGTCTCTCTAAATGTTAACAACAGTGTGTCTTGGCCAGCCAAGGTTAAGTATTGTACATGCCTATTCTTGTGTTATAGAGAAAAAAAAGGATTTAATTGGGGGGAAGGGGGGGGGGGGTAATTAATATATCTTCAAATCATTATGTCAACATTGACTAGAAATGAAAACAAAGAAATTAGGTTGCACTTATTTTAAGCTCTCGTTGATTTTGAAGCACTTTATTGCAATGGAAAGAAACATACATGTTCTTCTTTTACGGTTTAAAATTCAGATTCCAATTTATCATTCAAACCAGCCATGAAATTCCAGTTAATTAAACTACCGATCTATCAGCTTATTTTGTAATCCTATCTGCTCTTTAAATCTTTTGTTTCTGAAGCGTACAAATCAATTTATTGTTCTTCCTCCACCAGTTCCGACATCTAAAACAACTGTCAAACTAACAAACAGTAGCCTTTGTTACCGTTGTAATCAAGCTAGTTGCGCTTATTTAATGTTAGAGGTGTTTGTAAAATACTAATAGGCGGTATTGGAATAATCTAACAAAATGTAGGTTTGTCATTGATGTAAGAATCTTGAAGGCTTTCTAGATTGAATTATTATGCCATGTTTGGAAACAACTACGTGTGTGTCATGATATGGTAACATTAAGGAAATAAGTCCTTGCATTTGTAGCAGACAGATTATAATCCATGTTATAAAAAGAATATGTGGTGAAAATTCCTTTCTGTATTATTACTGAACAAACATGTCCTTTTTCTAGATATTTATTAGCGACGCTCATCATGTTACGAAGATATGTTAAAAAAAAACTCAGTCACATGTAATATGAAGCCCAAGCTGAATTCGAGGCAACAGTAGTTATTCAATTGTTATAATTCCACATAGAAGTTACAAATCAAGTTGAGTTGCACATATTTTAAATCTTTTTTTTTTGTGAATAATTTGTTTTAATGAAAAGATGTTGGCACAATAGTTTGGTTGATATTACAAGCACCGAACATGGTATGTTTCTTCCTGTTGGTCTCCTGTAACGTAATAAATCGTTTTCGTACTTTAAAGGGAGCGAGACTAAGTAGATCGACGAGATAAATATGCCACTGATATGCATGCATCTGCAAATGTAAATCCACACAGTAAATATGTTTCAACCGGGAGTAGTAAATATTTCGAAAGGAGGACTGAAACTGCAATAAAAGTATACTAATCAAAACTATTTTGAAAGAACAAGGTGCTTTAATTTATCACATTTAGTCAAAGTTTTGGCTCAGATATTTAAAAAAAAAAGCAACATACCAAAAATACCGAACTCCGAAAACAATTCAAAATCGTTTACGGAAAATACAATTATTTAAGTTTATAAAGATATAAGATCATTTGTAAGTTGACACATTCACATCATATCGGTCAACCAATTTGTTACAACTAGTTTCGCATTCGATTCTTTGACTTTATCGGTGAACACTGCTATATCTGGCTAGAAATGACCCGTTGTATTTTCATTACACGAGTGACAAGATAGCAAATAGCTGATACACTACGAACTTGGAAATATATCTTCTCGATGGTTGAATAGTCCCATATTTGATTTCGTTTTATCAGCTGGTTTTCTCATGTTTCTCCTTTGAATTGTTTCACATTTGTAATTCTGGGACCTTTTATAGCTCACTATGCAGTGTGAAAATTACTAATTATTGAACATGATGACCCTTTAATTTTTATTGAAAGTTGTGTTATTGGCCATCGTGACACATCTCCTACTATTGTTGTTGGAACTTAATTACGAACGCCTTGTCCATAGACAGGAACATTTATTTATGTCAACTGACCTTTCTTATCTGTTGTACTATGTTATAGACAAAGTCACGTTTTGTTGTTATGGAGCTCAACACTTTTCTTTACATATTTGCTGTTTGTTTTATGATAGTGGTGAGTATGATATTTTCAAAAAATATGAGCATGCAGTGAAATTCAAAAAAAGAGGGACGAAAGATACCAAAGGGACAGTCAAACTCATAAATCTAAAACAAACTGACAACGCCATGGCTAAAAATAATAAAGACAAACAGAAAAACAATAGTACACACGACACAACATAGAAAACTAAAGAATAAACAACACGAACCCCACCAAAAACTAGGGGTGATCTCAGGTGCTCCGGAAGGGTAAGCAGATCCTGCTCCACATGTGGCACTGGTCGTGTTGCTTAAGTGATTACAAATCCGGTAAATAGTCTAATTCGGTAGGTCATATTCATGAAAGGGAAGGGGATTGTAGTTACGACGTAAGGAACATATCCGATATCATTTGTGAAACGGTTATTCCATAACGGTCAACCAACTCGTGATGGCGTCCGTAAAATTTACGAAGGGATGATTTCAACTTCACCATTTGGAACTCTTGGTTTAATAGCTTCCTTGTGAGCAGCAAACCTCTATCAAGAAAATCATGATAGGAAATGCAAGCACGGGAATATCGTATCAATTGGGAGATATATACCCCGTATGCAGGTGCTGCTGGAATGTTGCTACTTAGAAATGGAAAGTTCACAATTGGAAAGCTGAAATCATCTCTTTTGTCGTAAAGTTTTGTTTTCAACAGACCCTCATTGTCAATTTCTAGATGTAAGTCAAGATATGAAGCCGACTTAACTGTATCTGTAGTATCCTTTATCTCTAGTTCGATTGGATAGATGCGTTCCACATAGTCACCAAATTTTGAATTGTTTAGTGAAAGAACATCATCTATATAGCGGAAAGTAGAGTTAAAGGATATTGCTAACTTCTTATCTTTCTTCCTAAGAAGTTCCTGCATGAAGTCAGCCTCATAATAATAAAGAAACAAGTCGGCGAGTAGAGGGGCACAGTTTGTTCCCATTGGAATGCCGACAGTCTGTTGAAAAACACGTCCTCCGAACGTAACAAATATGTTGTCAATCAAGAAATCAAGCATCTTGATAATATCAGTTTCAGAGAATTTTTTGTTTGAATCAGAGTGATTCTTTACAAAGTAGGATTTATCCCTCCCTAAGACAAGATACTTGTATCTACGTTGGCCATTCTTTTTTATGAAGCAAAGTAATATCAACTCTTTCAATTTGTCTTTTAGTTTGGAATGTGGAATACTTGTGTACAGGGTAGAAAAGTCAAATGTTTTAATACTGTTACAAGATGAAAGAGAGTTAGATTGTATGTACTCTAAAAGATCTTTTGAATTTTTAAGTATCCACATCTGATTCACGCCACCTCTAGAATAGGCAGTTTCACAATAACTTTGAAGCCCGTCTTTGATTGCTGATAAAATAGATGTTAATAATTTAGAAAGAGGTTTCGTGGAGCACTTGGAAGACCCAGCAATATACCGTTGTTTGTAAGGACACTTATGTAGTTTAGGTATCCAATACAGTGATGGAAGATCCAGTTCTTCATCTTTGGTTGAAATTCCAAAGGAACATAGAACAGACCTATGATTATCCAGGATTTCCTCTTTGGTAAGTGTCGTGAGGGTATATGTTGAGACTTTAATAAGTTATTGAATGGAATTTGATCAAATCGAGTTTGATAATAAGGCTTCCACTACAGAATGTTTTTAAATCAAATGATAAGTATCTAGATTGTATTTTCAACATAATTAATAAGTCACATTCATCAGTATACCTGATAGTTTTATTACTGTTGGACATATATTTTATGTATCTTATATAGTTTTAAGGGCTATAAAGTTTCTTTTTTGTGTGGATTTTGTATTGTAGAGTAAATAATATGTTATGTATTATGTACATGTATTCGTCTTTGTACCTAACGTGAGACTTTAATAAGTTATTGAATGGAATTTGATCAAATCGAGTTTGATAATAAGGCTTCCACTACAGAATGTTTTTAAATCAAACCTAATTGCAAATATATGTTGTAGACTATATTTTATTAATATGGATAATTTCTAGTATTTTAATGTTTTAATAGCTGGCAAATTCACCGCCTTGTAATACACCAGCAGACTGTTCTGGAAATGAATGTTGTATCAGTATTGTTAGACCTATAGGAAAGAGATATGTTGACCAACCCAAAGGATACTGTCAACCACTTGGGACTGAAAAATCAGGTGATGTGCTATGTATGAAAATAATTTCTGTATCGATACAAAGCATTTGATTTTAGATACTAGTATGTAATTGTTCATACCATATATAAAATGTCTTAACAATTCTATATTGAAGAATCGTCCAGAAAACTTTCTTTTATATAGCTTAGTTCAGGGAATTTAGAAAACCAAATTAATCGATTCTTTTCATTAAGTACTGAATACACCCAAAACTAATTAGGCGGTTATTAGCACAAAAGTTTGCTACCAATCTGCAATGTACTGGCATTAAAACATAAAAAAAATAGTAATTATATATTGCTGTGTTTATAGAATGTCAAAGTTTCTTTTTTTTTTTTTTTTTTTGCAAAGATTATAATAACATTATCGAAAGCACCCCAAAATTATATTTAGTTTTTCCTTTATCCTTTTATGAGGGAAATAACAAACACGAAGAGCAATGGTTTTCATTTTATTTTTTTAATTTAAAATTGTTTACGAACAGACAGAAATATACACTTATCAGAATTAGTCATATACATTTACAAACCTGTCACTTTAGGATGTTACGTTAGATATGGTTCTGCATCACAGCCACCTGACCAACTGGTATTTGGGTGTCCATGTAGCTCACCATTAATATGTAAAGGAAGGGGTGTTTATGATATTCCACTCGGAGAACTAGGTGTGTATACTTATAAACGGAAGCAAAATGTATAGATCCCCTTGCGTTGAAAGTAATTTTCTGGGTTAAATTTCAAAAGGACTATCAAAGGCATACAAAGACTAAACGAAGTCAAGTTAAACACAACGTGATGCAATTTGATCAAGCGAAAAAGAAAAGCCTATGATCAATGTTTGCCATGTTCTTGGTGAAACTAGAACTTCGTTTTTCATAAACATATTATTTTCTATATTTACTACTTTATCTTTGTGAATTTTCCATATAATCTAGCATAATTCCTTCGGCCTTTTTTTATGAAATGAATCCACGTTTTAATATTGAAACTTCATTTTTTTTCTGTTTTAGGTTATTGCAGAGATCCGCAGTAGCATGATGTGTCGCAAGCATACAATAAATGCATCAATTCAAAATGTTGTACAAATATTATTAATGCTCTTAATTTCTTGCCTGGATTCGACTATACTTTTTTGTCTTTTCTGGTTTATAGCTCATCTTTTAATACGCTTTTGATTTTCAAATATTTTGGCCTCGAGCATCACTGAAGAGATATTGATTACCGAAATGCACATCTGGTGCAGAAAAATTGGTACCGTTTATGTTATTTTAAAAATAAGTTTTGAATGGTATTAGTGGAGTGTAAAGTTGGCAGAATATTTGATTTGATGTTGCAAGCACCAACCGTGGTGTGTTCCTTCCTTTTTGGTATCCTGAAACGAAATAAATCGTTGTCCGCCTTCATTGTTGTTTTTTTTTATGCTTTTTCGAAATGGCTGCAACGTGTTAAAAGGGCTTCATTTTGAGGAGATGAAATTGTTAAAAAAATGATATGATCTCGAGATGTATCCCAATCACCTCTTATAATTGTTTTGATTGCATTTTAGTCCGGGAAAGCTCCCTCGCTGTTCAAAATAGTGTGTATTAGCCATGTAAAGTATTGCACATGCCCTGTTATTTATTGGAACAAATAAGATTAAACCCTAAAATTAAGTGAACCAGTTTGTGATAATGTTGGATCATAATTTTTACATGATTAGAACTCAGTTTGAATAACATAATTCACTAATTCAAGCTGTCGTTGATTTTGAAGCACTGTATCTTATTCCTACAATTGAAGGCAGCATATGTGTTCTTCTTTTAAAGTTTAATTTTTTTTATTTTACTTCATCATTCAAATTAGCCATGAAATTCCAGTATATTGAAATACCGCTGTATCTGCTAATTTTATTATCGCATCTGCTCCTTACATCTTTTGTTTCTGAATAAAGGCAATAGTAGTATACCGCTGTTCCATAGTCATAAATCGATTTAACTGAAACAAATCCGGGTCACAAACCAAAACTGAGGGAAGCACATCAACAATAAGAAGTAAGAAAGCGGAACAACAGAAACACTGAACTGCTACACAAACAAACGTCAACATAAATAGAAACGGACTATTTGATTGCGTATATGAATCAGTTATTTTTTCCACTTGTACCTGTTTCGGCATCCAATTTAGGGAGGGGGATATAACTTTCACAATTCATTGTTCTTCTCTGATACCTTTTGCCTAATTCATACGTGACATTATTTCCTTTAAATGCTTGTTACGTATGCCTTGAATATTTTAAGTCGAAACATTTTTTTTAACTTTTTTTATTTTTTTATTTTTTTGTTGTTGTCAAAAATTGAAAGTACATGCAAAGTTATTGATTACTTAAAATGTCATCATGAGGTTGCAAGTTTCTGACTATTTCTATGTTAAACGTTTATTTCGAAATGTCATGAAAAACATAACCTGCTACCCTTCAAAATATTTCGTAACTCATATAAATAAGATGCTCCAAGTAACCTTTAGGACACACCGTACATTGTATCAGTTAAATGATTCAATGAATTAAGAATACTTGTGTTGAATGAAAGCTGTGTGGACAAACATCTTGTATTACTTTTCATTTTTACTGAGCCAAGTTATTTTATATACAATCATTATATGTCTTCGTAAGCACACCACTTGTATAGATTAGATAGGCTTTCATTTCCATTCATAGACAAATTTATATAAAAGAAGATTTTTTTTTAAGATTCAAGATTCAAGATTCTTGTAGCTCCTTTATTTTTTAAAACTTAAAAGCATACACATAAGGTGTTCTATTTTACATCGATTTTTTTGTATGGCGAACAATCACCTGGTAATTATATATAGGCAGTGGCTATTCGTCCGGCTAGTCGGACGAATAGAAAAAAATGTCTATTCGTCCGGCCATCCGGAAGAATGGCTTTTATCTTCTTTTATGCTATCATTCCGGCCATACATGACCAAGAATAATAAATATGCGTTGGGTAAGTAGTTATTGTAGCTTCCAATGGAGAATGTAGTGGCAAATAATTTCCTTCAATGCTAACATTGAAACTATAATTCATGTGTTGCACATTCTCCGCGCGCACGTTACTGATTATAAACTCAAGATAAAACATTGCGGAAAATAGTAATATTGAGAGAGAAAAAAACAGAATTATCCTGGCAATAAACTCCTCTCGTATCAAATTTGATTGATTTTTCTATTGAATGTTCTATGGAACACGCCCAGCGATTCCCCGTTAATATAAACAGCTTGTCAAATGAGACAAAAAGAAGAGTATCAACATCGATTGATATGCAACAAATAAATTTCTGAATCAACATGATTAAAGTCACTTTGCTAAAAATTGTACAAAAACGTTTCCATTCACTAAAACAAATAAAAATGCAAATAATGTTTTTTTTTTCATTTTAAGGGAAAAGGGGGCAACAATGCCTCTCCTCTTTTAATATTCTACCTATGAATATCTGCAAGGTTAGGAGTCCACTGATTTATGGCTTCAATGGGCATGTATCATTCCCAAAGAAGATCCTGAATTTATCATTTCCTTGAAGTTTGGTTCCAATGAATGAAGTCGTCAAATGATTTTGCATGATGTTTTATTCAAAATGTTCGTTTAAAACAAAGAAATAAGAGAAAGGAGTAGGCACATGTTAAATTGTCCCAAAAAAAGAAAGACTGTGTTTATGATAGGGGAAAAAAGTTGATTGAGAAATTAAATAAAACATAAAACATAATGAAATAAAACCTCGGTTGTAGTAGAAATAATGCATCCATTTGTTTTAGTCGTTTTCCTGTGAATTGATTTTATTCGTTTTGCCTCCATTGACACAGGTAAAGGTACTGAGTGATGGGGATAAATCCGCAATTTCAGAAAATGAGTTTGATTTCACGCTTAATTCCTCTTAGTTTGGGTACACACGCTATCAGTGTTCTAGAGTCTTCCCTTTAGAAGTTTGTTTCAAAGCAATCACATTCTCTCCAACTTTCTTTAGTAGATAATAAGATATATATTCCGATCATCAATTCTTAAATCGTCCATGGCATACGCGCGTTTGCAATCAGGTCGATTTCCGCATCACATGACACTGCTGTTGATATTGAATATTTGCGCATGCTCAAATGAATGGCCGGAATTATAGAGATTTTGAACTATTCGTCCGGCTAGCCGGACAAATAGACACTCTGTTATATATACGGGGTATTAATATATGACACCAATCCAGTATAAGCACGGCAACAAACAAAACAAAAAGAACCAGCGCTTTTATTGCTAGTTTTCATTTCAAAGTCACAGAGATGCCTTCAACACGGACAAAAAAAACCAACAAAACAAACTCTTAGCACTACAATCTCATCTGAAATAATACAGCCATTATAGTTGTTTTTTTTCTGTGAATTTGGGTGTAAATTTAGAAAAGCGCTTCGGAAGTATATAATTCATAAAGTGTAAATATCATTGTTTTTTACACAAATTTTCTGAATGAATGATACTTCGGTTTATTAATAATAACTTCTCTATCATCGATGCGAAACAGGTTTACCATCGTCTGAGTTTTCCTTTGCCTAGCGGGTGCAATCAATTAATTTGTAGGAAAACAATCATACATGTATGACACTAATCATCATAAAAGTTGTAATTACTTTGTCGAGCGGGAGCAATTATTACCTGCTATGTTGGAAAAACGAATGTTCGGTCATGAATATTTTGCGGCAAATATAATGAATTAGACAGGGTAAATCCCAATGCAATATTTCTATTATTTTCAAATGATGAAAGTCAATCATCTTTCCAATTTTATATGAATTAAATTGTCGTGATTTCCTCGACATTAAAAGAGATATCAAGTAAACATAAGTCAAAACTAAAATAAGAAGTTCACCTGATGCTGCATTAATGATGTTGATTAAAACAAAAAGACCAGGTTGAAATAAATCTAAAATCTCTGTCATCATTCTAATAGTTTAGAAAATAAATGTCCTTGTACCCTTACATTGCATTCGAGATTCCTAAATTAACCTGTAAAAATGGTAGCTGTACATCTATCAACTTATTGTAAATGTTTTATTGATATGAACGTTAACAGTCAGGAGCATTGCTTGAAGATGTAACTTTCAAAATCACCTTGAATTTGTGTTGCCGGAAAAAAAATAGGCTTCATGTCTTTTAATCACAGGTAATGCAAAATAAAGACAAATCGACGTCCAAATCTTTGCGACTTTAATGAAGTTCTTGAGTATGTAATAGTTATTGCTGCACTGACATCACAACTTTATTGGATGCGTCATTTATCGCTTTAACAATGGAGAAGGACAAAGTCCTTGAGGGTGTTTTGGTTTTGGAGAGAGAGAAACAGAATTAGCAAAAGAAGGCAAATTCCAGCAATGTATCAAACCCGTCACTGGAAGTTAATTTGAATCTGATGCCAGTCGTAGCAGGTTATCCATACAATATGCATGCAATAAATCAAAGTTTAGTTTTGGAGGATCAATAAAACTAAGATTGGGAAAGAAAATCAGATATAATTTTGCAGTTCCTTAAATTGTTAAGATAACCAAAGATTTTACAGTCAGACAATGTAAAAGAATTTCCAAATTCCGACCATGCAAATGTAATCGATGGTTCAAAGCACGACAAATCCATCAACTAACTTATCATCCATAGAGCCAATGTCGGATAGAAGATTTAACAGAACAATATTATTATTTATTAGAAACAAGATTGTTGAACACAAAGATTGCCCGTCTGAATTTCAGATTTATAAAATTATAATCCTGGTACTTTTGATAACTAATTATTACAACTAAAACAAAGCCAGTAACTCCTTACCAGTTAGTTTTCAAGAACAAAAAATGCTTCTTTAGTAAAATAACAAGCGAGTTTCATATAAAGCAGATCTGACATTGACGAGCTTTGATATAAACGCCTTAATTCTAAAACAAAACAAAAAAAGCCCGGATAGGATTAACAATGAGATAACTGTCCACCAGTACCCGAATGACATAACAACTAGCAATTATAAGTAACCGAACAACCTCCAACAATGAGCAAAACCCATACGGAATAGCATTATCAAAAGGCCCCGACATGCACATTTTTATGTTATTAACATTATAAATGTGTCGTTTTAATAAGAATTAACATTCAATTTCTCTTATTTCCTTTAAAAAAAATGGCACACAAAACGAAAATGTAACCAGACTACAAAAGGATCGAACACGTATATCAATCGAGACTTGTTTAGCATAATTAAGGTTTGTTTTATTTTGTAAAATATTTATAGCCTGTTATCTGTTTCTAGCACGAAGAGATATTTTCCGTATCACACATCACGGAGGACAAGGAAAGAAAATTCCCTAATCAAATGGCAAAATAAAAAGCTCAAATACATCAAACGAATAGATAACAACTGTCATATTCCTGACTTAGTACAGGAATTTTTTTATGTAGAAAATGGTGGATTAAACCTGGTTATAAAGCTAGCTAAACCTCTCACTTGTATGACAGTCGCATCAAATTCCATTATATTGACAACGATGTGTGAACAAAAGACATTATAGGTAAAAATGTCAAAAATACTGGTACAGCAGTCAACATTGTATTATCATCTTAATCACTATAAGAGCCAAACAAATATGTAACAAAGAAGCACAAAATGGCATATAGACCAAGCATATTAGCAAACATTAAAGACAAGAATACACAAATTTACCATAGTACACAATGACGGGATACATGTCAAAGGTTAACACAATGAACATTTCGTCGATGGTAACGGGGATGTGTGATTTTTTTTCAATTATATACAAATTACTAACACTTCTCAAATGACAAATTGTATATCATACTGAAGCAAACAAAAGGTATAAAAATGTCCGATTTTAAAGTTTAACGTGGGAACCAGACATATGACGTCATACTGGTATGTGCAAAAGACTATATCAACGATTCTCGGAATTTTTTTATTTAAAAGAATGAGAATGTTTACCATAAGAGAAATATGCTCTTATAGTTATAACCAGCTATCTATTGATTGCAAGAAAATATATTTTTGTATCACACTTTTCCGTCTAGATACAAAAACAATGCGTTAATTTGGTTGGCTTTTCAAGCATCATGAGACAATATTACCACATTTCCATTGGCAATTTGTTGGCTCATCGATGACTAAGGTTCATTTCGTCCATGGCAACGGAGATAGGTAATATCAAATAATGTACAAAACATTACCACTTTTTAACTGAAAATCTAGTTTTGGAAAATATTATTACATTCTGAGGGGTACAAAAAAAATAATGTCCGATGTTAAAGATTAACGCGCGAACATGACACTATATGATGTTATACTGGTATTGTAAAAGACTAGATCAACAGTTCGCCAATTTTTATTCAACACAATGAGAGTTAAGCATAAAAGAAAAAGATCAAATAACTCGAGAGAGTTGAAATTCACTTGATCAACTCTCGTTATCAAATGTACATAGCAATACTTTAATTTTGGATGTAACGCGTCTTCTGATTGGCTGACGTTATTTTGTTATCAGCCCATAGACATAATTTAGTCATGTGACCATGACGTCATCAACGTTTTTAATGGTTTTCTACGGTTTAAAATGGAATTCAGAATTAAATTGTCAGAAAAGACTGTTATATTTTTTCTGTCTATTCTAAATAATATAAAAAAAAATGTGGTGCACACTGTTAAATAACCCGCTACGCGCGTTATTCAGTGTGCACCAGTTCTTTTTATGTTATTTCTTCATACACAGAAAAAATATTACAGTCATTCCTTAAATAAAATACTTGTCTAATGTTCATTTATTATTATATTGAAATTAGAGGGTTAGAATGTTCTTTATCCTTAGGTGTCAAACGGTCATTTTCGGCTACCGTAAGCGTCAAATTGGGTAAAATTTTACCGTGTTTCCTCAAATATCCTTGTCGTGATTCGTCATAAGTCTCAAATAAGTATCGTTACCGTTATTTTTGGAAAAATATTAACATGATTCGTCAAAATCAGTCGATTTTTTGTCGACTAAAAAAAATGCACATTTAATCGTCATGAACCAAAATTTTTTACCGTTATTCGTCATAAAGGTACCCCCATTATGACCCTCAAATTAGATAGTTCATAAGTCGGTGACAATCTGATAACGCCTTGACGAAAAACGAAAAACGATCAACAGGGTTAAGTATTTAGTTATCTTGATATTATTTTTATAATTTATTAATATCAACTTATTAGGGATGTCAAAAGATCTGAAATTTAATACTCGAGTACTCTAGTACTCGGAAAAATCTTTAACGTCTAGTGAAATGTTTTGATTTTTTGTTGGGATGTGGTATTTTGTTTATTACCTTTCATGTAATGATATCGCTTGACATCATAACGAAAGACATACAATTGTTACAGAAATCAAACTGTATGACTACAAAATATAACTTGATCCTTGGTTATGTGTATCGCTGGTCCTTTTTTGTGTCACAATAACAATGAATAACGGACCACCGTTTCTAAAAAGTAATCCATCATAACAGCAATTATTGTTTGTGCGTTCACGAATCAATTTGAAATCAGAAACATGCCACTAAATTCATCAATATGTTCATAAAGACCGACTTGATAGACAATCCGTATCATCTATTCGTATGGAGTTTTTATATTACGACTTGTCTCATAATTTTTCAAAAAAATATTTCACTTCAAAAGAAACCATATTTAATTATAAATCAAACAATAATAAAGTTTCAATTGAAAATGTATTACATTAAATGTAGATCTCATACCAATTGTGTATGGTTTACCGCAGGGCACTTTGATTTTGTTTTTGTTAGAAATCTAAAATGACCCAGAAAAGTCTGTTTCAAAGTTTTGTTACAACAATTCCAGCATATGAAAAGATTCTCTCGGAAGGAACAGGCTATGCTGGTACTGCTAAACACTTTTTGCGATTATAGACAAAACTGAAAGTAAGTTATAACACATAAAAGTCTCAGGATAAATGAATTTACGTTGTGAATAGATATTATTTTTATTAGTATTACGAAGGATATTTCAAAAGGAACTAAAGTCAGGGGAATGTAAGGCAAATACCTCATGATTTATAAAAGGCAACCTAGTATCCGAGTACTGAAATTGTACTCGAGTACTGCAGTACTCGTTGTCATCCCTACTTATGTTTGATTGTTGCGAGACACAGTCAATAAATTGTTTACCTTTGTCTAGCGGGACCAATTAATAACAAATCAATTTGTAGGAAAACAATGATAATTGTTTCATAATTTTCTTCATTAAAGCGTTATCTCTGTCTAGCGGGAGCAATAATTACCTGCTACGCTGGAGAAAAAGGATATTCGTTCATGAATATCTCGCGGCAAGTATAATGAAATACAATTTGACATTGTATCATATGGTCAGTTGAAAGTCAAGCATCTTTTTAGTTATAACTGAGTTAAGTTGCGCGATGTTCTCCATGTTAAAATAGATAGAAAATTGATTGTTGCTTGGCTTATTTTGTAGTATGTGCATGATGCTTTGTTTTTTGTTTTTTTTTTGTATACGTTTTCATATTCGTTGATAAGCTAACCTGAGCTTATGTTAGTATGTTTTTGCTATGCCGAATCAAAATAACGCGTTCTATTCTATTCTCTTTTACCTGTAGCCAATTTGGAATAAAATAGCACCCATCAATTTGCACAGAAAACTAAGTTAAAAAGAATGGCGCCACATATGAAGGAAGGTGTTGATCAATCGTTAGTTTTCTATGTAGCGTATTGTGGATTTGTTCTTCTCTTATTTTTGTACATTTTTCACATTTCCTGAGCGAGTTCAGAAAAATATTTCTTGTCACTAGTGAAAAATCTGTTCTCAGCAAATGATTGGCCGAAAATTAATTATGACGTTATATTTTCTTGATTACTTCTGAATTTCCTATTGTGACGTCCTGAAATAATCGACCTTGCCTGATGACGTCACATAAAAAGAACACAACTTTCTGCAAATGTTTGAAAAGGAAGGATAAAATACATTAGAGAAAAATATTTCACCACTATAACTCGTGTATTTCGATATTTCTCCACTCTCAACAGTTAAATTTTTATTATTTAAAAAGCTCGGCAAGCCTCGCGCTTTAAATATGAAAATGTCAACTGTCTCGAGTGGAGAAATATCATAACACTTGTTGCAGTGATAGAATATATATGTCTTTTCGTCGGTATTCGTTTTTTATCATGGCGTTGTCAGTTTATCTTCGACTTTTGAGTTTTGAATATCCGTTTAGTTTCTTCTGCCTCTTTTTATTTTACTAATTAATGTATTTAAGGTAAATATCTTGGTGAGAAATTTTTATTTTGATAAAAACAATTATATATATATATGTGGTAAGACTTTACCTCGTGTACATTGTTCATTAGAATCAATTGCTCCACTCAATGCAATTTTCGATTCAGCATTCACAGTTTAGGCATAACTCTCTTGAAGCTTTCGAAAATTGTCTCTCTCAATTGTGTACCCATAAATAAGTAAGCAAAGAAATTACAAAAGAATCCAATGGTGATACTCAATTGTTGATATGGGTATAGCAGGTAGAAGAAGCCTTTGTAAAATTTGTCTACCTGCTCAGTCGTCGCAAAAGCAAAAGTTAAAGTCATTATTGATATAAATATAAGATATGTTAACGACAAGAATTGTGTAACTTTCTATTTTTTAAATATATAAACGTCCATAGTCTACGCAAAGTATACCATCTATATTCAAAGACAAATGCATATGACAAATGATCATTGCTATATTCAAAAGGAATGAATATCCAAACATGACAATTGAGGTGTACACACAGATCGTATTGGTCATGTGTATTTTACTCCATATTGGAAGCAACATTGAAACAGCTCTCTGGACACATAAGGCTGTTGTGATAAAAATTTATGCCATGTGAAATATATTACTTATTTCAAAGATTAGAACTGTCCATAAACTAAACGTTTAATAGTCATAACTTAGCCATACCCACGACTTATCATACGAAAACAAGAATGTGTCCAAAGTACACGGATGCCACACTCGCACTATCCTTTTCCATGTTCCATGGACCGTGAAATTGGGTAATAATCTAATTTGGCACTAAAATTAGAAAGATTATACTATAGAGAACATATGTACTAAGTTTCAAATTGATTGGACTTCAATTTCATCAAAAACTACCTTGACCAAAAACTTTAACCTGAAACTCCTACTTTCATTTTCTATGTTCAGTGGACCGTGAAATTGGCATTCATGTCCAGTGAAGGATGTTTATTAAATATTGTCGACATCGCGATATCTACAATGTTAACACGATATAGTGTCAACATTGTTTACATTGTTTGAACCCTTATATAATGTATACATCGTTGACATCGCGATGTATACAATGTTAAAACGATGTTGTGTTAACATCGTTTACATTGTTTGAACCCTTATATATTGTTTACATCGTTGACATCGTTAACATTGCGATGTATACAATGTAAACACGATGTCGTGTCAACAACGTTGACATTGTTTGAACTCTTATATATTGTTTACATCGTTGACATCGTTAACATCGCGATGTTTACAATGTTAACACGATGTCGTGTCAACATCGTTTACATTGTTTGATCCCTTATATATTGTTTACATCGATGACATCGTTAACATTGCGATGTATACAATGTAAACACGATGTCGTGTCAACATTGTTGACATTGTTTGAACTTTTATATATTGTTTACATCGTTGACATCGTTAACATCGTGATGTTTACAAGGTTAAAACGATGTCGTGTGAACATCGTTGACATTGTTTAAACTCTTATATATTGTTTACATCGTTGACATCGTTAACATTGCGATGTACACAATATTAAACCGATATCTAGTCAACTTTGTTAACATTGTTTGAACTCTTATATATTGTTTACATCGTTGACATCGTTAACATAGCGATGTATACATATAAGAAGATGCGGTATAAGTTCAAATGAGACAACTTGTTATTTAAGTTACATCTTTTATAAGTATACCCCTATAGGTTTGACATTAATACGGAGTTTTGGTTTTTATCGAGTAGCAAGCTATGAAAGGCACAAAAAAACACTAGTGTAAAACTATTTGAACAGGAAAAATAAAGGTCTAATGTAAAAAAAACATGAAACCAGAAACACGTATGAACAATTCAACAAACGACAACTACTGAACGACAGATTCCTGACTAAGGACAGGTGCAAACAAACACAGTTAGTTTAACGTTTATATACGTACCATAGACTCAATATAAAATATAAACACGATTTTGACACAATATTGTTAGCATTGTTATGTGAACAATTTAAACAGAAAGGTATTTATAAAAAAAGACGTGGTATGATTGCAAATAAGTAAAATTTCCAGTACATACATACTAACTGGCACATCTATAGATAACCGTATGGCCTTTAACATTGAGCAAAGTTTATATGGCATAGTTAACAATAAGAGACGTCGACATGAAAAATGGAAAACAATTTTAACTATATAACTAACTGCTTAACCATGTTAACTTATTTAGAAAAAAAATGTATATACAACAACAACAAGATGTTGACACTATATTGTTAACATTACGATGTATACGATGTGAACGATTTAAACAGAAAGGTGTAGACACTATATATACAATATAAACACGATGTTGACACAATATTGTCAACATCGCGATGTATACGATGTGAACGATGTAAACAGAAAGGTATAGACTTTATATATATATAAATACAATATAAACACGATGTTGACACTATATTGTCAACATCGCGATGTATACGATGTGAACGATGTAAACAGAAAGGTATAGACTCTATATATACAATATAAACACGATGTTGACACAATATTGTCAACATCGCGATGTATACGATGTGAACGATGTAAACAGAAAGGTACAGACTTTATATATATAAATACAATATAAACACGATGTTGACACGATATTGTCAACATCACGATGTGTACGATGTGAACGATGTAAACAGAAAGGTATAGACTCTATATATACACGATGCTGACACAATATTGTCAACATCGCGATGTATACGATGTGAACGATGTAAACAGAAAGGTATACACTTTATATATATAAATACAATATAAACACGATGTTGACACGATGTTGTCAACATCACAATGTGTACGATGTGAACGATGTAAACAGAAAGGTATAGACTCTATATATACACGATGTTGACACAATATTGTCAACATCGCGATGTATACGATGTGAACGATGTAAACAGAAAGGTATAGACTTTATATATATATATACAATATAAACACGATGTTGATACAATATTGTCAACATCGCGATGTATACGATGTGAACGATGTAAACAGAAAGGTATAGACTCTATATATACAATATAAAAACGATGTTGACACAATATTGTCAACATCGCGATGTATACGATGTGAACGATGTAAACAGAAAGGTATAGACTATATATACAATATAAATACGATGTTGACACAATATTGTCAACATCGCCATGTATACGATGTGAACGATGTAAACAGAAAGGTATAGACTTTATATATATAAATACAATATAAACACGATGTTGACACTATCGTGTCAACATCGCGATGTATACGATGTGAACGATGTAAACATAAAGGTATAGACTCTATATAGTATACACGATGTTGACACGTTTTTGTCAACATCGCGATGCATACGATGTGAACGATGTAAACAGAAAGCTATAGACTCTATATATATACAATATAAACACGATGTCGACACGATATTGTAAACATCCCGATGTATAAGATGTGAACGATGTAAACAGAAAAGTATAGAACATATTGATAGGATACAATGTAAACACAATAACGACACTATAAAGTTGACATTGCGATGTTGACAATATCGACAAAACATCGTGCACTGGACATAGTTCGAAATTGGGGGTCAAAAGTCTAATTTGGCTTTAAAATTAGAAAGATCATATCATAAGCAACAAGTGTACCAAGTTTCAAGTTGATTTGAATTCAGCTTCATCAAAAACTACCTTGACCAAAAACTTTAACCTGAACGGACGGACGAACGGACGCACAGACGGACGGACGAACGGACGGACGGACGAACGGAGGCACAGACCAGAAAACATAATGCCCCTCTACTATCGTAGGTGGGGCATAAAAACGGTACATGGCGATCATACAACAAATATGGTATTGTCATAGGAGTGCATACAAAAACTGCAGTAAGCATGTCGGTCAAAGAAATTGCAGATAACATAATTACCATCGGTGATCGATTTTTCTCCTGTAGAAAGACGAACATAATCTATGTTTTAACCACTATGATTATAATTGATAGAACAGAGCCTGCAAATGCGGCTGGTTTTGGTGGCAGGTAAAGGAAGTTAACATCGTACCTCTCTCCAAATACGGAATATGAAAATCTAAACATTTATACTTCCGATGAAATTCATTAATGTTAGACGGACTGACTAGAAAGTCTTCATATTCTATGTCTATGTATCCGTACAAAGCAACAAAGTCAACGAAATTGTCTACACATTTATAATCATCAAAACTAAACATTACTAATGATTCTTCCGGTTAAGTTATGCCAATTTTTGATAGGCCTTTTTCCTCTTGCAAATTAACACGAAATATATTTTCTTTTGTCAATATTACACATCGTAAACAGTCAGTCCAGTTCTATAGAAAGTTGTGTATTTCTTCATTGCTTATTTTGACATTTCCTTTGATGGATAAAAACAGTTTAAATTCACCAATACACAGTTTGTCAACAATGAACATTTCTCTTACATGTCTCATTTTTTAGCACTTCATAGATATTAGAAAATTCTATGTCCACACCGGAACATTTTCTGTCAATAATGTTTATGATAAAGAGATCATTTGTATGATGAAGGACAAAAGATAGTTTGGTGTTTCCGAGAGGATTGTTAAATCATCTGCATAAACTGAGACCTCACCAATATTGTCCACGTGAATGGAAACGGTTCCAGGAGCAGAAAAGTTGTCCTGCGATTTGATCATAGGCATAGCACTCAATATCAAAAGTGTGAAGTAAATCATGATGATTGTTCTTTTTGAAATTATTGTCTGCAAAATTCGTATATCATATATACCATGTATACCTGTATCAAGGATATGGCATCGTTTCATGTCATTGGAATATCATTAGAAAACTATCAAAAACAAGTTTCATAACAGAAACGGGAATACTTCAAATTTGATGTTAATGATTCCCTTAGAAGATGGAAAACGTATCTCATATCTCTTTTTAATGATTGTTTCGTATTGACATTTAGAATTGCAATTGTAAGTAGAAGCTACAAAGAAATGGTAAAATTTATGTTGTTATTAATTATTTTACATAAACGCATCTTTCGGTCTTTTATATACTTAACTTTCAAATATTCGACTTGGAGCGTTCCTGATGAATGTAAACCCATAAAAGTGCTTCAGAAGTAGTATCTATAAAGTCCCAGAGGGTATCATCAGCTAAGCAGTTAGTACTTCGGCACAGACATGATTTATTAAAAAAACGTTTTAAATTGTCAGTATATATATATATATATGTATCGAAATTATTCAGAGATTAAAAAAGTATAGCAAAAATACCGAATTCTAAGGTTTCAACTCCCTCATACACAGTTAGCCTTAGATGGCTTTGGTTATTATTTTCATGTCCTTAGTCTTCATTTAGCTCTTCAACTGTTGTGGTTCGAATACATTCTTGGCTTTAAAACATTCGGCTTTGAGAGTTATAAAATAAGAAAAACAGAAAAACTAAAGATTAGGGACAACAAAGAGAATACAAGGACTCCAACCCAAACCGACAAACCTACCTTTAACTTGACTCTTTTACTCATTGATCTTAACCATGCTAACCTTGCGGATACCAACGATTGCCTATTATGTATACATATGTTAGCGGCAATAAGTAAAATTAGGCATTAAGCTTAAATCCTAGGCAATAAGCTAACGCCTAGGCATTAAGTTATTGCCTGAAATGTTTAGGCATTAAGCTTATTGCCTGAAATCTGATGATGATTATTCATCCTATTGCCGAACATAATTTTAGGCAATAGGTAAACTCTAGAATTTATGCATATTGGGTGATTTATTCTTGATAAAGAGTGGTTTTTATTTATATTTCTAATTCTACATTTATAAATATACATTCATTTGACAGATTCCAAATTTGTAAGTTTATTTAGTAATTTTATCAGTTGAAAAACAGAATTAACTAATACTTTTTTTTATGTTTGTGTGGTATTACTACGTATCAAAAAGACTTTAAAAAAGGTAATTGTATCCAATTGAAAAAGGGGGGAGATTCTATAGAATAATTATAATTATATTTTTTTTTAAATTTGAACACTTCATTAGTCGAGCTGGTTTGAACTGGTCAAAAGTAGCCCAAATTAAGATATGTCTTTTTTTATCACACCATTTTCCATTTTTTATATTGGATAAGTAAATTGTCTTTGTTAATAGTTCCACAATTTGTCATAACAAAATGATTTTTTAACACAAATTTCTTTCAAGTTTTTATATTTCTAAATTATTATTTGAAGCATTTTAATATAAATAACATATTTTATTAGTGAATTTATTTCTGGTCTCTTGTGGAGATTTGTCATATTGGCAATCATGCCACATCTTCTTTTTTATATTTAGGAGGACACTGGGCCCTGCACTTTTGCATCATTAAAATCGCTGAAATTCGATTTTTTTTTCTTCTGCTCATTTTCAAACGTATGTTATTTGCAGTAATAAAATAAAATAGTTGACATATTTATATGAAAGATGCACGAGATTTTCCTATGAACTTTTAGGCATGAAACCGTGAAGCTTCGAATTCAGGTCCCTCAAAAAATAAAATGATTTTACAGATTATATATTTAATTTTAACTATTTACAAATATTTTGTTCAATTCTAATATAAAACGTAGTTATATTTTTTTACTTATATTTTATTTCAAAGAGTTTAGATCTACAATTATAAAATAAAAATTATTTATAACCTTTCATTTAAAACTAATAATTATTTTCTAATTATTAATCGGTTTATGAATTAAAATTTTTGGTTGAATTTGATACAATATTTCATTTTTTTATTTGCTATTTTTTAAAAGAGATTAAAAAAGTATAGCAAAAATACCGAATTCTAAGGTTTCAACTCCCTCATACACAGTTAGCCTTAGATGGCTTTGGTTATTATTTTCATGTCCTTAGTCTTCATTTAGCTCTTCAACTGTTGTGGTTCGAATACATTCTTGGCTTTAAAACATTCGGCTTTGAGAGTTATAAAATAAGAAAAACAGAAAAACTAAAGATTAGGGACAACAAAGAGAATACAAGGACTCCAACCCAAACCGACAAACCTACCTTTAACTTGACTCTTTTACTCATTGATCTTAACCATGCTAACCTTGCGGATACCAACGATTGCCTATTATGTATATATATGTTAGCGGCAATAAGTAAAATTAGGCATTAAGCTTAAATCCTAGGCAATAAGCTAACGCCTAGGCATTAAGTTATTGCCTGAAATGTTTAGGCATTAAGCTTATTGCCTGAAATCTGATGATGATTATTCATCCTATTGCCGAACATAATTTTAGGCAATAGGTAAACTCTAGAATTTATGCATATTGGGTGATTTATTCTTGATAAAGAGTGGTTTTTATTTATATTTCTAATTCTACATTTATAAATATACATTCATTTGACAGATTCCAAATTTGTAAGTTTATTTAGTAATTTTATCAGTTGAAAAACAGAATTAACTAATACTTTTTTTATGTTTGTGTGGTATTACTAAGTATCAAAAAGACTTTAAAAAAAGTAATTGTATCCAATTGAAAAAGGGGGAGATTCTATAGAATAATTATAATTATATTTTTTTTTAAATTTGAACACTTCATTAGTCGAGCTGGTTTGAACTGGTCAAAAGTAGCCCAAATTAAGATATGTCTTTTTTTATCACACCATTTTCCATTTTTTATATTGGATAAGTAAATTGTCTTTGTTAATAGTTCCACAATTTGTCATAACAAAATGATTTTTTAACACAAATTTCTTTCAAGTTTTTATATTTCTAAATTATTATTTGAAGCATTTTAATATAAATAACATATTTTATTAGTGAATTTATTTCTGGTCTCTTGTGGAGATTTGTCATATTGGCAATCATGCCACATCTTCTTTTTTATATTTAGGAGGACACTGGGCCCTGCACTTTTGCATCATTAAAATCGCTGAAATTCGATTTTTTTTTTCTTCTGCTCATTTTCAAACGTATGTTATTTGCAGTAATAAAATAAAATAGTTGACATATTTATATGAAAGATGCACGAGATTTTCCTATGAACTTTTAGGCATGAAACCGTGAAGCTTCGAATTCAGGTCCCTCAAAAAATAAAATGATTTTACAGATTATATATTTAATTTTAACTATTTACAAATATTTTGTTCAATTCTAATATAAAACGTAGTTATATTTTTTTACTTATATTTTATTTCAAAGAGTTTAGATCTACAATTATAAAATAAAAATTATTTATAACCTTTCATTTAAAACTAATAATTATTTTCTAATTATTAATCGGTTTATGAATTAAAATTTTTGGTTGAATTTGATACAATATTTCATTTTTTTTATTTGCTATTTTTTTACGCCAATACTGAGGACATCCCAGCTAATATAATCCTCGGATAGCTTCGACTGTGCACAAGCTGAGAAATGTTGTAAGTCGATCCTAACTATATCATATTTTCTGTCCTAAGAATATCTTATAGATCTAATCTTAGGACAGTGTCGATAAACAGGCCACAGTTATCATAATGTTATTTTTTGACAGCCAAGGTTCCTAAAGATGATGTTTAACAAAACTATAGGGAGGCCAAGCTAAGTTTGCTGTTAATTTAAAACTCACGTTGAGCAAAATGTCATTTATTCAAAATTTATCATTATAGTATTAATGAATTGGTGTTTTTATAATGGCCCTGTTATATGTCCAAGGTCTGTTATAATGGTCGAGGAAGTCTGTAATGGCCCGAGGCAACGCCGAGGGCCATTACAGACATCCGAGGCCATTATTACTGACCGAGGACATATAATTATCATTAATTGATAATGACATATTAACAATATCAATAGTAGCAAATAAATGACAATGACATTAAAAAGCAAAGGTGGGGTTAAGAAAATGCCCCAACCAGTATATCATACAATACAGTAACAAATTGTAAAATACTACTATAAATACAGTAAAAACAATCTTGTGAAGCATCACACATCCTGTATCTTAAGATGATAAAATAATAACTGTAAAAAATAATGATTAAAACTGTCATAAAGATTGGGTGGAAGATTGGTGTGTTTTTGCAAAAAGTTACAAAATATTCCAAGTTTCAAATAAATGATGTTTCTTCTTTCAGAGAAATTAGCTGAATGATTGCATGTCCAAGTTCATGCAATAATCTGATCTTAATTGACCCTCCCAAAAACTGGCTTATCCATTTCCTTATTTTACCATAGCACACATTGGCCTCAGGCGGGAGATAAAGTTTCTACACTCATAATGTACAATACTGCCCTAGACCCCAGATGGCTAATCCCCAGATAAAAGTACTACACAGTAGATATTACTTAATCCTCAATGATTATCTGAACTTGCAGACAAAAATGTTTTTATTTTCAATAAAGGAGTAGGGGTATTAAGGCCTGGTTTTGGCCCAAGAAAATAAAATGTTTGATAACTTTTTCAAATTGGCACATAATCTTTAGAATTGCATAGGGTCAAGAAATATAAATGAAAAACATTAATATTCTTATGTGATGACGTCACAATTATGTCATAATATGTACTGTTTTCACAAAAACGATGAAAATTCAGAATTTATGCAGTTTTCCATCTTTATTTCTGTTGTGGAAACATCGTGCGCAGCCAAGAAACAGCAAAATAATTTAACTTAAAAGCTTTATTATTACTATTGACAAAATCTCACCAAATATAAAGTTGTTTCTTGGGTGTTCACATACTTTTCCAATCGAAAATATACTTAAAAAATTTGATGAAAAACAAGGAAAATCACAAAATTTTACAAAATATGCAAATTAAGGCATGATTTGTTGCCATGATAACTTGTTCAATGTCCAAAACTATTTTGTTTTTCTGAATTCCTTCTACTGAGATACTTTTCAGTAATTTAAAAATATGTATGATAACTTTTAAATATGCAGTAAATCTTGGGCCAAATAAGGGCTTTATGCCCCTACTCCTTTATTTTTGACAGCCAAGGTTCCTAAAGATGATGTTTAACAAAACTATAGGGAGGCCGAGCTAAGTTTGCTGTTAATATAAAACTCAAGTTGAGCAAAATGTCATTTATTCAAAATTTATCATTAATTGATAATGACATATTAACAATATCAATAGTAGCAAATAAATGACAATGACATTAAAAAGCAAAGGTGGGGTTAAGAAAATGCCACAAATCCCCAAAGGGGATCCCCACCTGAGGACTCCCTTTCCAGAACTAGGGAAGACAGTATATAAAGCTAAGGAAAATGAGCCCTTAATGACCACTTAAATGCAGAGCAAGCCATGTTGAACTCTACTGTCCATATAGACGAAAATACATGTGAAAATAAAAACAAATTGTTAATAATAGTCATGTAAAATTGTTCACTAGAATACAAATATAGAAAAAACAACACAAAAAAAAATGAAAAAATATTTATTTCACAAAACACCATGTATTGGATATTGAATAAAAAACAAATGTAGAGCAAGCCATGTTGACCTTTACCTAAATATACTAAAATGTACAATAGACTGTAGAGCAAACTATGTTGACCTCTACTAGTAAGTCCAGAATGTTCAACAAAAAATAAAAACAAATGAGTTTAATTAGTTACAGATTTAAAAATTGAGGTGGAATGTACACAGGAGAAGGATTTAGCCATGGAGCTATCCGATGAACTTTTTGAAAAGAAAAACGAGACAACAGGTCACAAATTACATTGGTCTTTCCAGGAATATGCTTAGCTCGAAAATGAATATTGTATTTTAAAGCAGCTAGTACCAATCTCCGGACCAATTTCATAATATTCTTTTCTTTTGAAGATGTTTTATTTATAATTGCAGCAACTGCTTCATTATCGGTTAAAAACAAAATTTTATGGTTGGCTAAAAACGAACCCCAAATATCCATTGCCACAACAATTGGGAAAAGTTCTTTTATTGTAATGGGTAAATGTGGCCTATGTAACAAATACATTTTGATTTAAATTAATAAATGTCTTTTATTTACTCGCATTTACATTTTAGGCATTAAGCTTAATGCCTGCACATATTTTTCAGGATTTAAGCTTACATCCTAGGATTTAAGACTTATGCCTAACATCATTAAGGCAATAGACTTACTGCCTAGGCGTTAGCTTATTGCATAGGATTTAAGCTTAATGCCTAATTTCACTTATTGCCGCTAACATATATATATAAGTACAAGCCGTGTGTGTCCGTTGTACAGATGTGTATCATATGTTCATATTTATATATATATAAACAAGTCTAAATTGAAAACAAGTTCAAACCTACGATTGCGTTGGATAAAAACCGAATTTTTTATACGTGTGCATTAAAAACTAATTTCATTGTAGAGGGTGTTTTATATTTATATATTTATATATCTATATATAAAGCAAATTTGCAGATCTAACATTGTTGGGTGTTGGGTTGATGTTTAGACGAGTTGTATATATATATATATATATATATATATATATATATATATATATATATATATATATATATACAACTCGTGTTGGGTTGATGTTTAGACGAGTTGTATATATTGTATATATATATATATATATATATATATATACAACTCGTCTAAACATCAATATATACAACAATGACGAGTTGTATATATATATATATATATATATATATATATATATATATATATATATATATATATATATATATATATACAACTCGTCTAAACATCAACCCAACGATGTTAGATCTGTAAAACTTTCGCAAATTTTTTGTTCTTTCCTCGCCGGGATTCGAACCCATGCTACTGAGATATCGTGACACCAAATCGCATGCATTGTAGCCGTCCCGCTAGACCACACGACCACCTAGGCTTCACGAAAATAAAGCTTTCAGTGGCCGTGTGTTACCTTTCCTTGTCAGTTTTAATCTAGCGGCGTACTACAGTACATGATATATAAGGCATGGAGTTGTCACTGACTCAGACGTACTTATAAATATAATTATTTTCTGTGACTGTATCTTGCATTAATTTGTAGGATCCTTTACTATATAGATAATTGTTCTGATTTGTTACCATAACATCTCCATGCCTTATATATCATATAAATTGAAAACTACGTTCAAACCTATAATTTCGTTGGATAAAAAACCGCAATTTTTATACGTGTGCATGTGAAACAAATTTCGTTGTAGAAGGTTTAAATGCAGCACAAACAACATTTTCCAAAAGACCAAAAAAGTGAAAAAGTATATTTAAACAAAGCGCATTTGACTAACAGGTCGAACAACCGATGTTCTTAAACCCTGTTGACTGCCATTGGAATTGAATTTATTAACATTAACTTATGTTTGATTGTTGCGAGACACAATCAATTATGAATAGATTAATTTCCTTTGAATAGCGGGACCAATTAAAAACAGATCAATGTGTAGGAAAACAATGATAATTGTTTCATACTAATCATCATTAAAGTGTAACATCTTTGTCTAACGGGAGCAATTATTACCTGCTACGCTGGAAAAAAAGGATATCCGTTCATGAATATCTCGCGGCAAGTATAATGAATTAGACCGAGTAAATCCCAATGTGGCATTTTTTTTCAATGGTCAGTTGAAAGTCAAGCATCGTTTTAGTTTTAACTGAGTTAAGTTGTCACGATGTTCTCCATGTAAAAAGAAAAAAAATCTTTGTACTTTTAAATTGTAAATTTTGGAATTGTATATATATTAAGATATCGTAAAAGCTATATTAATATGAACCTCAACAGATGACAAAAATAAGTTATGCTTCATGTCTTTTAATTCCTTCATATACTTTAATAAACGAAGATAATTATAATTGAAAGTTACCGATGTACACCGAACTAGGTAATCAAAGACATAACATAGTCCAGCCTAGAATAGTTATGCGCTTTGATGTGTTTTTTCTTTTTTTGTACTAAAAAAAATATAGGTTGTGCATTGCCGTTAATTTGATATAAATATCTAAACGTTTATTATAAATGCGCTTGAAAGGATGCTATAGATTCATTAAAAATCTCCATAACTAATATATATTTTACAAATGTTTTCATGTAAACAAAAACAAACTATATATATATATTTGAGACTCAGATCGTGGCCCGGTTCCTTATCGTAGTTCGTACCTTAAATTGACGTCAAATCTGACGTCATTATGAAGTAGGATTCCAAATAGACGGCCAATTTTATTTCCCTCATATTGAAGTTTTTTGTTTGTTTTTTCTCAAATCGAAGTCCAAATCTTTGCTATTTTAGTTGCCGTCATTCTTATTGAATTGCGCAATGACTTCACAACCGCAATAAAATACGTCATTGATGGAATAAAAATTGGACACAAGACACAGTCCCTGATGATGGATTAGTTTTGAAGAGACGTTAAAAGAATAAGTAAAGATCCAATCGGTTTAAACATTTTGGGCCTGCATACTGTTTTATTAGGAAATATCTAAAGCAAGGGAACAAAACAGTTAAAAAAAATGTAACAAAAATACCGAACTCCAAGGTAAATTCAAAAAGGGGAACTCCATAAAAACTGACGACAAAATGAAACGTTATCAGCCAACGGAACGAGTGGAAAACCGTCATAATCCTGACTGTGTACAGGCATTTCCGGAAAACAATAGTGATTCAAACCTGGTTTTATAGCTAGCTACACCTCCAATTTGTATGATAGTTCCTTTACGAAGACCGTATTTTCTATAACCCAGCCAAAGAATCAGTGTTCATTAAATCAGTTGATTTGAATGTTCACCATAGAAGATTCGTGAGTTAGAATGAATCAGTGAATATTAAAAAAAAACACAAGAAGGACTTCATAATTTGAAACAATTTAAGAATTTCCTAGTTGTAAGAGATACCGTCAAAACAAAGTTCTTTTCAGAACAAAAGTGTCTGCAATGTACAAATGTACCAGTAATACTGAATTGCCAAAAACTACCACAAACTGTACCAAGTCAGGAATATTGCATTTTTTATCTACATTCCGTTCCTTTTTATGTTGCTATAAACTTTGTCTATCTGTAAATATTCCTATCGAAGGTCGATGGTTCCTCCACCAATAAAAACTGGCCGCCACGAAATAGCCTAAATGCGGTGCTTAAAAGTGGCGTTAAAACACCAAAAATCAAAATCAAATTATCAATCTATATGATAGTTACATGAATGGCGCCACATGTGAAGCAAGAAGGTGTTGATCAATATTTAGTTTTCTATGTAGCGTAATGTGGATTTGTTCTTCTTTTCGTCGTTATTCGTTTTTTATCATGGCGTTGTCAGTTTCTCTTCGAAGTTTGAGTTTTGAATGTTTGTTTTTTGTTTTGTTTCTTCTGTCCCTTTTTTTACTAATTAATGTATTTAAGGTAAATATCTTTGAGAAAAACATTTATTTCAATAAAACAATTATATACATCTATACTACTACAATAACGAGGTCCAATTTGTTAGCCGGCATGATGTAAAACCAACGAATCAAAGAATTCAAATTTATATATAACTAATATAGGACAATGGTGTTAAAAATGACACCATTCAAGGCCCTTTTGTTTTCCACATAATTGATATTACCAATAGTTAACAAGTTCTGGATCGAATCCATTACGAAACCGATAGTACCTGTTACATAATCTGTGCGTTCCAACTCATGCGCACTACCAAACAATGTAATTATACAGGGATTGGCACTACTAAATTCAATCATTGACAAAAAATATATCTACAAGTAGTTTCCGGCTGTAGCAAGAAAACCAGGACGTATTCAAACAAAGATTATGAAAGCAGAGAAAACTGCGCCTTATAATCAGCACGACTATTTCAAATGACAATACGAGTATTAAAAGTCCAGGCTGAAAATAAGGCGTAGATATTTAAATTCAGTCACAGACTAGCGGTGTGTTCTCGTATGTGGTAAGACTATACCTCGTGTACATTGTTTACTAGAATCAATTGATGCAGGCAGAGCAATTTTCGGTTTAGCACTTACAGTGTAGGAAGTTTATAACTCTCTTGAAGCTTTCGAAAATTGTCTCTCTCAATTGTGTACCCATAAATAAGTAGGCAAAGAAATTACAAAAGAATCCAATGGTGATACTCAATTGTTGATATGGATAAAGCAAGTCGAACAAGCCTCCTATAAACTTATCTATCTGTTCATCCGTCGCAAAATGAAAAGTTAAAGTCATTATTGATATAACTTCAGATACAGTACAGATAACAGACATAACAACAACAACGAAAGCTGATCTACGATTTCTTTTCTGTACTTCTTGGCTGTCAACCCACTTAAGGTTTTCCCTTAATAGCGTAAGTTTACACGCAATGTAGAAAGAACAGACAACCATTAAGATGCAAGAAGAAATATAAGATATGTTAATCAAAAGGTATGTGTAACTTTCTATTTCTAAAATATCTAAACGTTCATAATCTATGCAAAGTATACCATCTATATTCAAAGATAAATTCAAATGACATATGATCAATACTGTATTCAAAAGGAATGAATATCCAAACAAGACTATTGAGGTGTACACACAGACTTGATTATTTATATGTATTTTACTCCATATTGGAAACAGCATTGAAACAGCTCTCTGGACACATAAGGCTGTTGTGATAAAAATTGATGCCATGTGAAATATATTGCTTATTTCAAAGCTTTCTGTCCATAAAATAAACGTTACATAGTCATAACTTAACCATAACCATGAATTATAATATGGAGAAAATGTTAGCTGGCGATCATACAACAAATATGGTATTGTCATAGGAGTGCATACAAAAACTGCAGTAAGCATGTCGGTCAAAGCAATTGCAGATAACATTATTACCATCGGTGATCGATTTTTCTCCTGTAGAAAGACGAACATAACATACGTATTAACCACTATGATTACAATTGATAGCACAGAGCCTGCAATTGCGGCGGGTTTTGGGGGAAGGACAAGAAAATTATCATCGTACCTCTCTCCAAAACACGGAATACGGAAATCTAAACATTTATATATCCGATGAAATTCATTAATGTTAGATGGACTGACAAGAAAGTCCTGATGTTCTATGTCTATGTGTCCGTACAAAGCAACAAAGTCGACAAAATTGTCTACACATTTATCATCTTCAAAGCTAAACATTACTGGTGATTCTCCAATGGACGTTATGCCATCTTTTGATAGGCCTTTTTCCTCATACACATTAACATGAAATATATGTTCTTCTGCCAATGTTACACATTGTACACAATCTGTCCAATTAGTAAGAAAGTAATGTATTTCTTCATTGCTTATTTTGACAATTCCTTTGGTGGATAAAAATAGTTTAAAGTCATCAATACACTGTTTGTCAACAAATGTAATACCAATATCCTCAAATAACGGAATAATACCGTCATCTATGAAAGTTACGTTATAAGTATCATTGACAGCATCGAATAATTTTGAGATATGAATATTTCTCTTACATGTTTCATTTTCTAGCACTTCATAGATATTAGAAAATTCTATGAACACACCGGAACAAGTTCTATCAATAATGTTTATGATATAGAGATCATTTGTATGATGAAGTACAAATGATAGTCCAGTGTTTCCGAGAGGATGTACACTTAGATCATCAGTATAAACTGAGACCTCACCAATATTGTCCACGTGAAAGGAAACGGTTCTAGGAGCAGAAGAGCTGTCCTGCGATTTGATCATGGGCAGAGCACTCAATGTAAAAAATGTTAAGTAAATCATAATGAGTGATCTTTTTGAAATTAGTGTCTACAAAAAAAGTAAATTCACAAAAATACGGAACTCCGAGAAAAATTCACAACGGAAAGTCCCTAATCAAATGGCAAAAGTCAAATGATAAAACACATCAAACGAATGGACAACTACGGTCATATTCCTGACTTGGTACAGGCATTTTCAAATGTAGAAAATGGTGGATTGAACCTGGTTTTATAGTGCTTAAGTTCGCAAAAGCATATAAACTTGTTATAAAGATTGCATTTTTCCTTGTCATTGAAATATCATTAGAAAACTATAAAAAAAAAAGTTGTAAACCAGAAATGGGAATACTTTAAATTTGATGTTAATGATTAACTAATTAGGAGATTGAAAAACGTATTTCATATCTCATTTAAATGATTGCTTTGAGTTCTGTTTTGACATTAAGCATTGCAATTATAAGAAGAAGCTACAAAGACATGGTAATAAATATTTATGCTGGTATTAGTTATCTTAGATAAACGCATCTTTGTGTCTTTATGCATGCTTGCCTTTAAATATTCAATTTTGAGCGTGCCTGAAAAGGGTAAAAGCGCTTTTGACGCAGTATTGTTTTAATCTTTTACAGAACTGAGTCATTACCGCTGCTGATGAATTCTCAGTTCCCGACGGTATCATCATCAAACTAGTCAGTACTTTGGCATTGACATGATTTATAATCAACCTGTTTTACATTGTCAATATGAAATTATCAAGATATTGACTGGACCATGAGCATGACCGGTCAAACTGATATGAACTGATAGTAATGCAACTTAAAAGAAAAGATCATTGTTCTTTCAAAAGTAGTTCCTTTCAAACTGACTAATCAAAGAGCTGATAGCTCTGAGGTGGAAGAAGGTGAATAAAAGGTTACTTGAATTACCATAAAAGCAGCCCCAATAACCATTATCGTTATGACGTATTTTTTTTCTTTAAACAAGAATGTGTCATAAAGACATGGATTTCCCATCCGTACAAGCATTTTTTATGTTCAATGGACCGTGAAAATTAGGTGTAATCTTTAATTTGGCAGAAAAAGTAGAAAGATCATATATATCATAAGGAACACATGTGTACTAAGTTTCAAGTTGATTGGATTTCAACTTCATCAAAAACTACCTCGACCATTAACTTTAACCTGAAGCAGGACGGACTGACAGACCAGAAAATATAATGCCCATAAATGGGGCATAAAAATAGTAAGACTTATTACATACCTGCCATCTTTTGAAAGTTCCCATGGGTGTTTTTAGTGCGCGACAACAATTTAAAAGGTTACAATTTTTAGTGAAGTATTTTGCACGATCTGGATTGTCTAGAAAAAGTTTCATATTTGTATGATGAGCATACATGCCTTTTGCTTAAGTCTGTTTGCATGATTTTAGTTATTAAATCAGTAGAAAAGATGAACATGTAGCTAGCAGACCAGGGTTTTTTTTTCTTGTGTAAGAATATATGATGCTTGTTGAAATTTCCAATATATATAGTTATGCACAAAGATGGACCTTTTACAGGTTGGGTCCAACACTCCAAATGAGGGGTAACCCTCATTGGAAGAACATAACAACCCACTGTAAAAAATGAGCCCCTTTAAATTCATATTATTTGATGAAACTTTCCCCAAAAACTATGCATCAATAAAGTATTAAATGGTCAAAACATGTCAAAAGAATTTTGTGATGTTTCTAAACTTATATCTTTTTTAATCATTTGATCCCTCCTTTAGAAAAGTTGTTCCAAATATAATGAATTTTCCCACTTTTGAGTTAAAAATCTTAAAAATTTTCTTTTTTTTTTCAACAGTAAAATGAACCCCTTGTTTTAGGGACAGAGTCCTTCATTTACGGGACACCACTCATAATTTGGGGGGAGGGGGGTGTCCCAACCTGTTTGTTTGTCTTTGTGAAAAAAAGAATAGTACATTGTGCTTTAATTGAATACAATAATAACGTATTATGTCAATAAATTAGTGAAAAAAAAACTACTATTTAGTATGATTTTTATGGTAGTACTGCATCATTGAATTTTGTCAATCAGCCATGCTTTTATCCTTAAGCTGTGCAAGAACCCTCTTTGCAGATGAAAATTTACCTGCGACAGTGCAATGTTCACGATTTTACAACTAGATGTAGATGAAAACAACGTTCAAAATCTAGCATGTTAGAATAATCTTCAGAGAAAATGTTTTTGATTGGCTTATTAATTTGATCATGAGAAACACAGAATTTTATTGGCTAAACACAATTGTTTTACCTTCGGAACAAAATAAGGAACAGATGATTTTCACTAAATCGTGTTTTAGAGGGTTTTTTTAACGATACCCTTAATATTAATATTTTTCAATAAATGCAAGGACGTATTATAAAACGTCCTTGATAAGAGTGAAGAGAATGAACACAGGGCGAACGTACTATATGGTCGAAAGAACTCAGGACGAACAGATCAAGGGCGAACATGTAAACAGGCCGAGTCGACCCGATACCAAATTCATGCATGCGTACTACAAATATGTACATTAAAAACATCGGGTTACAAGTAAACAAACAACGTTCATGTAGATGAGATGAAATCTAATAATTTACATAAATAAAAGGGAATATATTTATGATAGTGATTGTTTTTCAATTCTAATTTACATTGAATTAAATGATTCAGATGCTTAATTCTGTGTAAAAATCGGTGTCAAGAATTTGAAGTTGTTATGAAATTGTAATGCACAGAAACGGATGCGGCATACAGAGTTTCAATGATTTTAAAGTCGGCACCATAGGTCTTTAGAAGACTTGGTCTTCTTCCACCAAAAATTATTGACCCATCCTCCTGTGCTGTTTCTACCTCCAGTAAAGCAATACATTATCTCACTTTCCATGTCTTACATTGCAGGCAAAACAAAAGTCTTCCGCCACCAGTTGCATTGACCCACTAGTGGTAAAAACACACCAAAGATACCAGGCTTGTAATGTGGCACCTCAGACACACATTTCATCTACACTACCATCAGCATTCCTATTTGACTGGATCAAATGTCCTTTATTTGACAATTTTGGATACTGTAAACCAACTTATTTTCGCAGATACTGTATTTCCTGATTAGCCCTTTCTAACCCATTTTGTGGAGATTTAATTTAGCGATTTTCAAATTAACTTGATGTAGTTAGGTGGTGAAAATCCATTTCTTACCTAATTTAAGGATTTATATTCGGATATTTTTCGACTTCAAAAGTTGCGAAAATTAGTTGGTTTACAGTATTCATCATTTCAAAGAGCCGTAATTGTACAATGTCATGAATATCTATCTATTCTACATCCATTTTTTTTCAGCTGGTACAGAGAGAAACACTCTCTCAAACTAGGACAAATTATAGGTTACCTAAGAAGATGAATGTACTATAATCATAAGGTTTATCTCACCTTATAGCATCTAAAACATGAATAAAACAAATAAAAAATATGATTTACCTATCTTTTATTACAAATATAAGAATTCAGCACTAAAAACTATTTACTCAGATCTTAAGCACTAAAAGAACTACATTTTCTGTACATCTAATACTAATTTTACATCTCTTTAAAATACTTATGATGTCAAACAAAATACATTAAAACAATAAATACTGAAAAATGCCAGATCTTCAATAACTATATGACAAACAATAAAACAAGTGGAAAATGTGAAAAAAATCACTTAGATTACTGTTTATAAAGTAGTCAATTTGGAAATAAATTGTTTTTAAATAACAAAATAAACATCTCAATTGCTTATGTAAATAATGACAATGTGTTCAACATTCAACTATGGTGTGTAAAAGAAATATTTTTCAACAAAAGTGGACAGAAAACTCTCAGATTAAGAAAGTAGTAGCATTTTCTAACTCTCCCTCACGTTTTATTAGAACTTTGCTTTTTTTTTAAATTCTTCAAAAACTAGCATTTTAAACAAACAAAAAATGTTTCAACTAAAGTAGATGACTCATCAAAACTATTCGTACAACAAATTTAAAAAAAAATTATTCAGAGGTGGTCTTTTAGCATTGATAATTCATTCATACAATTCTTTGGACAAAGCATAAACAGAAAGTCTAATATGGAAATGTTGATGTAACATTTTACATCAGAAATAAGATACAACCTTAAAAAATTCTAGACAGAAGAAAACTACTATCAGCATGAGAATCTAGCCAAGAAAAGCAAATTTAGACAAATTTGTCTCATTTAAAATCTTCCGTTAGAAAAAAAATCACAACTCAGAAGAATAAGGCAATTAACTAGAGTTCCAATTTGAGACTCATGTTAATCATTTTGACTAAATCAGTATGCAACTGTTTTTATTAGTTTCTTTTAAATACCAAAAGGTATTCTTAACATTACAGACACTTTGTGGTGTCATTTTCAATCAATATGGCTTACATGTACCTGGTATTCCTTATGACAAGAAATGCATGTACTGTGGATTCATGGATTTGTTGGATATCAATTTCATGGATTTTGTGGGAATGACAAATTTCCAGTACACTTTTATGCAAATTTCTTCAAAACAAATAAATGAAATATCCAGGAACATGTTTTCTTTAATCCATGAAAATTGTTACCCACGAAAATGTGTATCTGTGATAATAAATGTGTATCTAAGATAATAAATGTGTATCTACGATAATAAATGAATCCACAGTATTTGGACAACAGACAAGGGTAAAAAAAATAAGGCATAAAAGATAACATTAACAACCCCAAAAATTGGATAGTACAACAAACCACACAAATGCCACTGAAACCTGTCTCCTCTGAGAAAATAGAGGCAAAAACAATGGCAGTGTCTATAAATACCTAAATATAATCTATACTGCTGATTCATTAATATTCATCAGTGACCAATTTAAGTTGATTTGGTGGGTTAAGATAAATCACAAATTCGAATGTTCAGTGAAGTGTAAAAGAGGGACGAAAGATACCAAAGGGACAGTCAAACTCATAAATCTAAAACAAACTGACAACTGAGTTAAGTTGTCACGATGTTCACCATGTAAAAAGATATAGCACATTGACATATTTCAAAACTGAAAAAGAGGCTCATCCGAGGCTATATTGATGAAATACAGAATCTCAGTCATTATTTTCAAAGTTTAGAAAAAAAGTTTCTTTGTACCTTTAAATTGTAAATTTTGGAACTGTACATATATTAAGATATCGTAAAAGCTATATTAATATGAACAAAAAACAGTTATGCTTCATGTCTTTAAAATTCCTTCATATACTTTAATAAACGAAGATAATTATAACTGAAAGTTACCGATGTACACCGAACTAGGTAATCAAAGACAAAACATAGTCCAGCCTAGAATAGTTATGCGCTTAGATGTGTTTTTCATTTTTTCGTTAATTTGATATAAATATGTAAACGTTTATTATAAATGCGCTTGAAAGGATGCTACAGATTCATTAAAAATCTCCATAAGTAATATATGTATTTCAAATGTTTTCATGTAAACAAAAACAAACAATATATATATATTTGAGACTCAGATCGCGGCCCGGTCCCTTATCGTAGTTCGTACCTTAAATTGACGTCAAATCTGACGTCATTATGAAGTCGGATTCCTAATAGACGGCCAATTTTATTTCCCACATATTGAAGTTTTTTGTTTGTTTGTTCTCAAATCGAAGTCCAAATATTTGCTACTTGAGTTGCCGTCATTCTTATTGAATTGCCGCAATGATTTCACAACCTCAATAAAATACGTAATTGATGGAATCAAAATTGGACACAAGACACAGTCCCTGATGATGGATTAGTTTTGAAGAGAAGTTAAAAGAATAATTAAAGATCCAATCGGACAAAATGAAACATTATCAGCCAACGGAACGAGTGGAAAACCGTCATAATCCTGACTTTGTACAGGCATTTCCGGAAAACAATAGTGATTCAAACCTGGTTTTATAGCTAGCTACACCTCCAATTTGTATGATAGTTCCTTTACGAAGACCGTATTTCTATAACCCAGCCAAAGAATCAATGTTCATTAAGTCAGTTGATTTGAATGTTCACCATAGAAGATTCGTAAGTTAGAATGAATCAGTGTAAAAAAACCACAAGAAGGACTTCATAAATGTGATACAATTGATGAATTTCCCAGTTGTAAGAGATACCGTCAAAACAAAATTCTTTTCAGAATAAAAGTGTCTGCAATGTACAAATGTACCAGTACTACTGAATTGCCGAAAGCTACCACAAACTCTACCAAGTCAGAAATATTGCATTTTTTTATCTACATTCCGTTCCTATTTATGTTGGCGTTTACTTTTGTTGTTGTTCAGTGTTTCTGTTTTTCCGGTTTTTTTTTTATATAGTTGATGATTTTCCCTCGGTTATAGTTTGTTACCCAGACTTGTTTTTTTTCCTAATAGAATTATGACTATTGAACAGCAGTACACTACTGATGCCTTTATTTAATACACTAGCCGGTTACATAATATTACGTAACGGTATTTTGACTCACGGACAAAACGTCCTTCTCTATATTACCGATAATAACCGGTCCCATGAGGTCCTAATTACGTCGAGTAACGTACATATTTCAATTTATTGAAAATCTCTAATAGACTTTATCTTTACTTATGAACTCGCCATTATTAAAACCTTTTCATGGTAATGACTTTGGTCTATCATTTTTTTAACATAACCTGCAAATGTAAAGTCACCGCATAAAGTTTTCTACAAACCGAATGCTGCTTACTGTATTCGAATTCCTGGTGGTGTCATCCGGTATTCATTTGGCAATTCGACAAATTCTACTTACCCAAATCCAATCTGAAGAATGATTCGAAATCTAGCAAAAATGCCAAAAACTCAATTGTTGATAATTATGAATCTTTTAAGGAAAAGCTTATAATTTAAAGTACAACAAAAGAAAATGTCAATTTCAATGTATTTATGACATATAGTTATAAATTCCCTTTAATTATCTTTCCAGTATAACTCAATATAATTATTCGCTTTAAATATTTATCTTACTGTATTCTTTCATCAAATTCTGAGAGTTGATGGTTCAAATACATAGTTCGATTTGGAAAATAATTATTATAGATATTAAAATCTATTAGTGTTATTTGTATATGAATTAATGAAGATGTGTGGTATAATTCAAATTTTCAGAAACCAAATGTCAAAATAGATAGGCATCTAGTGCAGCAATATACAGATGCTATAAACTTTGTCTATCTGTAAATAGATCCAAATCGGATTTTTTTTTCTTCACAAATTGAACAGAGACTATGAATTGTCAATTATCAATCTAATGCGGGTGCACTCGACTCCAATCTTAGTTGACTAGGATTGTCAGTTTTCCAATCGAAGGTCGGTGGTTCCATCACCAATAAAAACTGGCCGCCACGAAATAGCCTAAATGCGGTGCTTAAAAGTGGCGTTAAAACACAAAAAATCAAAATCAAATTATCAATCTATATGATAGTTACATGAATGGCGCCACATATGAAGCTAGAAGGTGTTGATCAATCGTTAGTTTTCTATTTAGCGTATTGTGGATTTGTTCTTCTTTTCGTCGTTATTCATTTTTTATCATGGTGTTGTCAGTTTTTCTTCGAAGTTTGAGTTTTGAATGTTTGTTTTTTGTTTTGTTTCTTCTGCCCCTTTTTTACTATTTAATGTATTTAAGGTAAAGATCTTTGTGAAAAAAATTTATTTCAATAAAACAATTATATTCATTTATACTACTACAATAATGAGGTTCAATTTTTTAGCCGGCATGATGTAAAACCGACGAATCAAAGAATTCAACTTTATATATATAACTAATATAGGACAATGGTGTTGATTAAAAATGACACCATTCCAGGCCCTATTGTTTTCCACAAAATTGATATTACCAATAGCTAACAAGTTCTGGATCGAATCCGATACGAAACCGATAGTACCTGTTACATAATCTGTAAGTTCCAACTCATGTGCACCACCAAACAATGCATTTGGGATTTGCTATATACACGGGTCATAATAACACATGAACTTCGTCATTATACAGGGATTGACACTACTTAATTCAATCATTGACAAAAAAATATATCTACAAGTAAGTAGTTTCCGGCTGTAGCAAGAAAAACAGGACGGATTCAAACAAAGATTATGAGCATTTTCCGGTTTACCACTTACATTTTAGGCAGTTTATAACTCTCTTGAAGCTTTCGTAAATTGTCTCTCTCAATTGTGTACCCATAAATAAGTAAGCAAAGAAATTACAAAAGAATCCAATGGTGATACTCAATTGTTGATATGGATAAAGCAAGTCGAAGAAGCCTATAAACTTATCTATCTGTTCATCCGTCGTAAACTGAAAAGTTAAAGTCATTATTGATATAACTTCAGATACAGTACAGATAACAGAGATAACTACAACAATGACAGCTGATCTACGATTTCTTTTCTGTTCTTCTTGGCTGTCAACCCACGTAAGGTTTTCCCTTAATAGCGTAAGTTTACACGCAATGTAGAAAGAACAGACAACCATTAAGATGCAAGAAGAAATATAAGATATGTTAATCAAAAGGTATGTGTAACTTTCTATTTCTAAAATATCTAAACGTTCATAATCTATGCAAAGTATACCATCTATATTCAAAGATAAATTCAAATGACATATGATCAATACTGTATTCAAAAGGAATGAATATCCAAACAAGACTATTGAGGTGTACACACGGACCTGATTGGTTATATGTATTTTACTCCATATTGGAAACAGCATTGAAACAGCTCTCTGGACACATAAGGCTGTTGTGATAAAAATTGATGCCATGTGAAATATATTGCTTATTTCAAAGCTTTCTGTCCATAAAATAAACGTTACATAGTTATAACTTAACCATAACCATGAATTATAATGTGGAGAAAATGTCATCTGGCGATCATACAACAAATATGGTATTGTCATAGGAGTGCATACAAAAACTGCAGTAAGCATGTCGGTCAAAGCAATTGCAGATAACATTATTATTATCGGTGATCGGTTTTTTGTCTGTAGAAAGACGAACATAACATACGTATTAACCACTATGATTATAATTGATAGCACAGAGCCTGCAATTGCGGCGGGTTTTGGGGGAAGGACAAGAAAATTATCATCATACCTCTCTCCAAAACACGGAATACGGAAATCTAAACATTTATATATCCGATGAAATTCATTAATGTTAGATGGACTGACAAGAAAGTCCTGATGTTCTATGTCTATGTGTCCGTACAAAGCAACAAAGTCGACAAAATTGTCTACACATTTATCATCTTCAAAGCTAAACATTACTGGTGATTCTCCAATGGACGTTATGCCATCTTTTGATAGGCCTTTTTCCTCATACACATTAACATGAAATATAAGTTCTTTTGCCAATGTTACACATTGTACACAATCTGTCCAATTAGTAAGAAAGTAATGTATTTCTTCATTGCTTATTTTGACAATTCCTTTGGTGGATAAAAATAGTTTAAAGTCATCAATACACTGTTTGTCAACAAATGTAATACGAATATCCTCAAATAACGGAATAATACCGTCATCTATGAAAGTTACGTTATGAGTATCATTAACAACATCGAATAATTTTGAGATATGAATATTTCTCTTACATGTTTCATTTTCTAGCACTTCATAGATATTAGAAAAATCTATGAACACACCGGAACAAGTTCTATCAATAATGTTTATGATATAGAGATCATTTGTATTATGAAGGACAAATGATAGTCCAGTGTTTCCGAGAGGATGTACACTTAGATCATCAGTATAAACTGAGACCTCACCAATATTGTCCACGTGAAAGGAAACGGTTCTAGGAGCAGAAGAGCTGTCCTGCGATTTGATCATGGGCAGAGCACTCAATATAAAAAATATTAAGTAAATCATGATGAGTGATCTTTTTAAAATTAGTGTTTTCAAAAAAAGTAAATTCACAAAAATATTGAACTCCGAGAAAAATTCACAACGGAAAGTCCGTAATCAAATGGCAAAATCAAATGATAAAACACATCAAACGAATGAACAACAACGGTCATATTCCTGACTTGGTACAGGCATTTTCAAATGTAGAAAATGGTGGATTGAACCTGGTTTTATAGTGCTTAAGTTCGCAAAAGCATATAAACTTGTTATAAAGATTGCATTTTTCCTTGTCATTGAAATATCATTAGAAAACTATCAAAAAAAATGTGTATACCAGAAATGGGAATACTTTGAATTTGATGTTAATGATTAACTGATTTGGAGATTGAAAAACGTATTTCGTATCTCATTTAAATGATTGAAAACTATCAAAAAAATGTGTATACCAGAAATGGGAATACTTTGAATTTGATGTTAATGATTAACTGATTTGGAGATTGAAAAACGTATTTCGTATCTCATTTAAATGATTGCTTTGAGTTCTGTTTTGACATTCAGAATTGCAATTATAAGTAGAAGCTACAGAGACATGGTAGTAAAAATTTATGCTGGTATTAATTATCTTAGATAAACGCATCTTTGGGTCTTTATGCATACTTGCCTTTTTAAAATACTCAACTTTGAGCGTGCCTGCAAAGGGTAAAAAGTGCTTTTGACGCAGTATTGTTTTAATATTTTAGACAGCTGAGTCATTACCGCTTCTGATGGATTCTCAGTTCCCGACGGTATCATCATCAAACTAGTCAGTACTTTGGCATTGACATGATCTATAACCAACCTTTTTTACATTGTCAATATAAAATTATCAAGATATTGACTGGGCCATGAGCATGACTGGTCAAACTGATATGAACTGATAGTAATGCAACTCAAAAGAAAATATCATTGTTCTTTCATAAGTACTTCCTTTCAAACTGACTAAAAAATTATTGACCCATCCTCCTCTGCTGTTTCTACCTCCAGTAAAGCAATACATTATCTCACTTTCCACGTCTTTCATTGCAGGCAAAACAAAAGTCTTCCGCCACCAGTTGCATTGGCCCACTGGTTGTAAAAACACACCAAAGATACCAGGCTTGTAATGTGGTACCTTAGACACACATTTCATCTACACAACCAGGGTTTCCGCTGGCGGTCGCCATTTTCGCAATTTGCGAAAAAATAATAATTGTGGCGATTAAAATTCGTCATTGGCGAAAGAATTTGGCGACAGAAATATATATAACGATTTATTTTCCTTCATCTTTTTTATTTACTTTTTTTCGAGTTTCTCGGACTTTACCCGATCAGACAATACTCGGAATTCACCTTGACCTCATTAAGATTTGTACAGAAAATCAATAATCAGCTGATTGCATTTTATACCTATCGACAACAAAGGACTAATTAATAAAGGTGTTGATTGAATTGTTTGACAAAATGATATGGTTAAATAGCTTCCGCTAAATGTCACATACATAATTTATTTACCACTTAGCGACGCACGTGTTTGAAGCAAACTTTTGACGTTTTCTCTCCTTTTAAAGATAGTTTAGAAAAGAAAGCTGTTGTGACGAAAAATGTTCAAAAGCAAGACAAATCTCTGATTTAAAAATTAAATTATCCGTTGACTTTAATATAGGTTATTGATTAGGGAGACTGCTTTAAAGTCGTTTTGGTGACACACGTACGTGTTTCAAGCATAGTTTTACGTCTCAACTTTTTCATTTACGATGGTCAAGAAAAGAAAACTGTCGTTATGAAGAAATCTATCCAAAAGGTTAAAGAACAACCCCTCGAATGAGAGTAACCCTTCAATGTAATGACTACACATGAAATGAGGGATCTATTTCATGTGATACAGGCTTTTGTTTTGTTGTAAAAACCACTTCTTAGTACAAAAGGGCACATCAGTATTTTTCTTTAAAAAAACCTTTCCCTACTACGAACTATACTGGTATTATATGATAAAGATATGTCCATTAATTGTGTTATATTCCAGGACGTATATCTACTTTATTATTAAAAGTATAGTGGCCCCCTCATTTAGAACAGTTGTTTAAAATACAATGAATATTTTCCTTTTACTAAATTAAAAAAAAATTATGTTCTTCTAAAGTAAATGTTTAGTTTTTATTCATTAAAATGTAGACTCTAAAATAAGTTTGAGAGAATAATCATAGACACAATGGGGCAAAATCATCTTATTTAAGGGAAGGGGGGTAGAAAAAAGGGTAAATTTTAAACGAAAAATATAATTATGTTATTTGGCGAAAAAAATAATAAAGTGGCGAAAAATATATTGTTTTGGCGAAAGAGGTGGCGAAAAAAATTATTGACCCAGGGGAAACCCTGTACACAACCATCAGCATTCTTATTTGACTGGATCAAATGTCCTTTATTTGACTGGATCCAATGTCCTTTATTTGACTGTATCAAATGTCCTTTATTTGACTGGATCAAATGTCCTTTATTTGACAATTTTGGATACTGTAAACCAACTTATTTTCGCAGATACTGTATTTCCTGATTAGCCCTTTCTAACCCATTTGTGGCGATTTAATTTAGCGATTTTCAAATTAACTTGATGTAGTTAAGTAGTGAAAATCCGTTTCTTACCTATTTCAAGAATTTATATTCGCAATATTTTTCTACTTCAAAAGTTGCAAAAATTAGTTGGTTTACAGTATTTATCATTTCAAAGAGCCATAATTGTACAAAGTCATGAATATCTATCTATTCCACATCCATTTTTTTCAGCTGGTACAGAAAGAAACACTCTCTCCAACTACGACAAATTATAGATTATCTAAGAAGATGAATGTACTATAATCATAAGGTTTATCTCACCTTATAGCATCTAAAACATGAATAAAACAAATAAAAAATATGATTTACCTATCTTTTATTACAAATATAAGAATTCAGCACTAAAAACTATTTACTAAGATCTTAAGCACTAAAACAACTACATTTTCTGTACATCTAATACTAATCTCTTTAAAATACTTATGATGTCAAACAAAATACATTAAAACAATAAATACTGAAAAATGCCAGATTTACAATAAGTATATGACAAACAATAAAACAAGTGGAAAAATGTGAAAAAAATCTCTTAGTTTACTGTTTATAAAGTAGTCAATTTTGAAATAAATTGTTTTAAGTTACACAATAAACATCTCATTTGCTAATGTAAATAATGACAATGTGTTCAACATTCAACTATGGTGTGTAAAAGAAAGATTTTTCAACAAAAGTGAACAGAAAACTCTCAGATTAAGAAAGTAGTAGCATTTTCAAACTCACCCTTACGTTTGATAAGAACTTTGCTTTTTTTAATTCTTCAAAAACTAGCATTTTTAACTAACAAAATATGTTTCAACTAAAGTAGATGACTCATCAAAACTATTCATACAACAAATTAAAAAAAAATATTCAGAGGTGGTCTTTTAGCATTGATAATTCATTCATACAATTCTTTGGACAAAGCATAAACAGAAAGTCTAATATGGAAATGTTGATGTAACATTTTACATCAGAAATAAGATACAACCTTAAAAAATTCTAGACAGAAGAAAACTACTGTCAGCATGAGAATCTAGCCAAGAAAAGCAAATTTAGACAAATTTGTCTCATTTAAAATCTTCCGTTAGAAAAAAAATCACAACTCAGAAGAATAAGGCAATTAACTAGTGTTCCAATTTGAGGCTCATGTGTAAATGTTAATCATTTTGACTAAATCAGTATGCAACTGTTTTTATTAGTTTCTTTTAAATACCAAAAGGTATTCTTAACATTACAGACACTTTGTGGTGTCATTTTCAATCAATATGGCTTACATGTACCTGGTATTCCTTATGACAAGAAATGCATGTACTGTGGATTCATGGATTTGTTGGATATCAATTTCATGGATTTTGTGGGAATGACAAATTTCCAGTACACTTTTATGCAAATTTCTTCAAAACAAATAAATGAAATATCCAGGAACATGTTTTCTTTAATCCATGAAAATTGTTACCCACGAAAATGTGTATCTGTGATAATAAATGTGCATCTAAGATAATAAATGTGTATCTACGATAATAAATGAATCCACAGTATTTGGACAACAGACAAGGGTAAAAAAAATAAGGCATAAAAGATAACATTAACAACCCCAAAAATTGGATAGTACAACAAACCACACAAATGCCACTGAAACCTGTCTCCTCTGAGAAAATAGAGGCAAAAACAATGGCAGTGTCTATAAATACCTAAATGTAATCTATACTGCTGATTCATTAATATTCATCAGTGACCAATTTAAGTTGATTTGGTGGGTTAAGATAAATCACAAATTTGAATGTTCAGTGAAGTGTAAAAGAGGGACGAAAGATACCAAAGGGACAGCCAAACTCATAAATCTAAAACAAACTGACAACTGAGTTAAGTTGTCACGATGTTCACCATGTAAAAAGATATAGCACATTGACATATGTCAAAACTGAAAAAGAGGCTCATCCGAGGCTATATTGATGAAATACAGAATCTCAGTCATTATTTTCAAAGTTTAGAAAAAAGTTTCTTTGTACCTTTAAATTGTAAATTTTGGAACTGTACATATATTAAGATATCGTAAAAGCTATATTAATATGAACGTCAACGATTTCAAAGTTGACAAAAATAAGTTATGCTTCATGTCTTTAAAATTCCTTCATATACTTTAATAAACGAAGATAATTATAACTGAAAGTTACCGATGTACACCGAACTAGGTAATCAAAGACAAACATAGTCTAGCCTAGAATAGTTATGCGCTTAGATGTGTTTTTCATTTTTTTCGTTAATTTGATATAAATATGTAAACGTTTATTATAAATGCACTTGAAAGGATGCTATAGATTCATTAAAAATCTCCATAACTAATATATGTATTTCAAATGTTTTCATGTAAACAAAAACAAACAATATATATATATTTGAGACTCAGATCGCGGCCCGGTCCCTTATCGTAGTTCGTACCTTAAATTGACGTCAAATCTGACGTCATTATGAAGTCGGATTCCTAATAGACGGCCAATTTTATTTCCCACATATTTAAGTTTTTTGTTTGTTTGTTCTCAAATCGAAGTCCAAATATTTGCTACTTGAGTTGCCGTCATTCTTATTGAATTGCCGCAATGATTTCACAACCTCAATAAAATACGTAATTGATGGAATCAAAATTGGACACAGGACACAGTCCCTGATGATGGATTAGTTTTGAAGAGAAGTTAAAAGAATAACTAAAGATCCAATCGGACAAAATGAAACATTATCAGCCAACGGAACGAGTGGAAAACCGTCAAAATCCTGACTTTGTACAGGCATTTCCGGAAAACAATAGTGATTCAAACCTGGTTTTATAGCTAGCTACACCTCCAATTTGTATGATAGTTCCTTTACGAAGACCGTATTTCTATAACCCAGCCAAAGAATCAGTGTTCATTAAATCAGTTGATTTGTTCACCATAGAAGATTCGTGAGTTAGAATGAATCAGTGTAAAAAAAAACACAAGAAGGACTTCATAAATGTGATACAATTGATGAATTTCCCAGTTGTAAGAGATACCGTCAAAACAAAATTCTTTTCAGAATAAAAGTGTCTGCAATGTACAAATGTACCAGTACTACTGAATTGCCGAAAGCTACCACAAACTCTACCAAGTCAGGAATATTGCATTTTTGTATCTACATTCCGTTCCTATTTATGTTGGCGTTTACTTTTGTTGTTGTTCAGTGTTTCTGTTTTTCCGTTTTTTTTTTTATATAGTTGATGATTTTCCCTCGGTTATAGTTTGTTACCCAGACTTGTTTTTTTTCCTAATAGAATTATGACTATTGAACAGCAGTACACTACTGATGCCTTTATTTAATACACTAGCCGGTTACATAATATTACGTAACGGTATTTTGACTCACGGACAAAACGTCCTTCTCTATACTACTGATAATAACCGGTCCCATGAGGTCCTAATTACGTCGAGTAACGTACATATTTCAATTTATTGAAAATCTCTAATAGACTTTATCTTTACTTATGAACTCGCCATTATTAAAACCTTTTCATGGTAATGACTTTGGTCTATCATTTTTTTTAACATAACCTGCAAATGTAAAGTCACCGCATAAAGTTTTCTACAAACCGAATGCTGCTTACTGTATTCGAATTCCTGGTGGTGTCATCCGGTATTCATTTGGCAATTCGACAAATTCTACTTACCCAAATCCAATCTGAAGAATGATTCGAAATCTAGCAAAAATGCCAAAAACTCAATTGTTGATAATTATGAATCTTTTTAGGAAAAGCTTATAATTTAAAGTACAACAAAAGAAAATGACAATTTCAATGTATTTATGACATATAGTTATAAATTCCCTTTAATTATCTTTCAAGTATAACTCAATATAATTATTCGCTTTAAATATTTATTTTATTGTATTCTTTCATCAAATTCTGAGAGTTGATGGTTCAAATACATAGTTCGATTTGGAAAATAATTATTATAGATATTAAAATCTATTAGTGTTATTTGTATATGAATTAATGAAGATGTGTGGTATAATTCAAATTTTCAGAAACCAAACGTCAAAATAGATAGGCATCTAGTGCAGCAATATACAGATGCTATAAACTTTGTCTATCTGTAAATAGATCCAAATCGGATTTTTTTTTCCTTCACAAATTGAACAGAGACTATGAAATGTCAATTATCAATCTAATGCGGGTGCACTCGACTCCAATCTTAGTTGACTAGGATTGTCAGTTTTCCTATCGAAGGTCGGTGGTTCCATCACCAATAAAAACTGGCCGCCACGAAATAGCCTAAATGCGGTGCTTAAAAGTGGCGTTAAAACACAAAAAATCTAAATTAAATTATCAATCTATATGTTAGTTACATGAATGGCGCCACATATGAAGCAAGAAGGTGTTGATCAATCGTTAGTTTTCTATTTAGCGTATTGTGGTTTTGTTCTTCTTTTCGTCGTTATTCATTTTTTATCATGGTGTTGTCAGTTTTTCTTCGAAGTTTGAGTTTTGAATGTTTGTTTTTTGTTTTGTTTCTTCTGCCCCTTTTTTACTATTTAATGTATTTAAGGTAAATATCTTTGTGAAAAAATTGTATTTCAATAAAACAATTATATACATTTATACTACTACAATAATGAGGTTCAATTTTTTAGCCGGCATGATGTAAAACCGACGAATCAAAGAATTCAACTTTATATATAACTAATATACATGATATAGGACAATGGTGTTGATTAAAATGACACCATTCCAGGCCCTATTGTTTTCCACAAAATTGATATTACCAATAGCTAACAAGTTCTGGATCGAATCCGATACGAAACCGATAGTACCTGTTACATAATCTGTACGTTCCAACTCATGTGCACCACCAAACAATGCATTTGGGATTTGCTATATACACGGGTCATAATAACACATGAACTTCGTCATTATACAGGGATTGACACTACTTAATTCAATCATTGACAAAAAAATATATCTACAAGTAAGTAGTTTCCGGCTGTAGCAAGAAAAACAGGACGGATTCAAACAAAGATTATGAGCATTTTTCGGTTTACCACTTACATTTTAGGCAGTTTATAACTCTCTTGAAGCTTTCGTAAATTGTCTCTCTCAATTGTGTACCCATAAATAAGTAAGCAAAGAAATTACAAAAGAATCCAATGGTGATACTCAATTGTTGATATGGATAAAGCAAGTCGAAGAAGCCTCCTATAAACTTATCTATCTGTTCATACGTCGCAAAATAAAAAGTTAAAGTCATTATTGATATAGCTTCAGATACAGTACAGATAACAGAGATAACAACAACAATAACAGCTGATCTACGATTTCTTTTCTGTACTTCTTGGCTGTCAACCCACGTAAGGTTTTCCCTTAATAGCGTAAGTTTACACGCAATGTAGAAAGAACAGACAACCATTATGATACAAGAAGAAATATAAGATACGTTTATCAAAAGGTATGTGTAACTTTCTATTTCTAAAATATCTAAACGTTCATAGTCTAAGCAAAGTATCCCATCTACATTCACAGATAAATTCAAATGACATATGATCAATGCTGTATTCAAAAGGAATGAAAATCCAAACACGACTATTGAGGTGTACACACAGACCTTATTGGTCATGTGTATTTTACTCCATATTGGAAACAGCATTGCAACAGCTTTCTGGACACATAAGGCTGTTGTGTTAAAAATTGATGCCATGTGAAATATATTACTTATTTCAAAGCTTTCTGTCCATAAAATAAACGTTAAATAGTCATAACTTATCCATATCCATGAATTATCATATGAGGAAAATGTTATTTGGCGATCATACAACAAATATGGTATTGTCATAGGCGTGCATACAAAAACTGCAGTAAGCATGTCGGTCAAAGCAATTGCAGATAACATTATTACTATCGGTGATCGGTTTTTTGTCTGTAGAAAGACGAATATAACATACGTATTAACCACTATTATTATAATTGATAGCACAGAGCCTGCAATTGCGGCGGATTTTGGGGGAAGGACAAGAAAATTAACATCGTACCTCTCTCCAAAACACGGAATACGGAAATCTAAACATTTATAGATCCGATGAAATTCATTAATGTTAGATGGACTGACAAGAAAGTCCTGATGTTCTATGTCTATGTGTCCGTACAAAGCAACAAAGTCGACAAAATTGTCTACACATTTATCATCTTCAAAGCTAAACATTACTGGTGATTCTCCAATGGACGTTATGCCATCTTTTGATAGGTTTTTTTTCTCATACACATTAACATGAAATATATGTTCTTTTGTCAATGTTACACATTGTACACAATCTGTCCAATTAGTAAGAAAGTAATGTATTTCTTCATTGCTTATTTTGACAATTCCTTTGATGGATAAAAATAGTTTAAAGTCATCAATACACTGTTTGTCAACAAATGTAATACCAATATCCTCAAATAACGGAATAATACCGTCATCTATGAAAGTTACGTTATGAGTATCATTGACAGCATCGAATAATTTTGAGATATGAATATTTCTCTTACATGTTTCATTTTCTAGCACTTCATAGATATTAGATAATTCTATGAACACACCGGAACAAGTTCTATCAATAATGTTTATGATATAGAGATCATTTGTATGATGAAGGACAAATGATAGTCCAGTGTTTCCGAGAGGATGTACACTGAGATCATCAGTATAAACTGAGACCTCACCAATATTGTCCACGTCAATGGAAACGGTTCTAGGAGCAGAAGAGTTGTCCTGCGATTTGATCATGGGCAGAGCACTCAATATAAAAAAATGTTAAGTAAATCATGATGAGTGATCTTTTTGAAATTAGTGTCTACAAAAAAGGTAAATTCACAAAAATACTGGATTCCGAGAAAAATTCACAACGAAAAGTCCCTAATCAAATGGCAAAATCAAATGATAAAACACATCAAACGAATGGACAACAACGGTCATATTCCTGACTCGGTACAGTCATTTTCAAATATAGAAAATGGTGGATTGAACCTGGTTTTACAGTGCTTAAGTTCGCAAAAGCATATAAACTTGTTTTAAAGATGGCATGTTTCCTTGTCATTGAAATATCATTAGAAAACTATAAAAAAAAAGTTGTATACCAGAAATGGGAATACTTTGAATTTGATGTTAATGATTAACTAATTAGGAGATTGAAAAACGTATTTCGTATCTCATTTAAATGATTGCTTTGAGTTCTGTTTTGACATTAAGAATTGCAATTATAAGTAGAAGCTACAAAGACATGGAAGTAAAAATGTATGCTGGTATTAATTATCTTAGATAAACGCATCTTTGTGTCTTTATGCATACTTGCCTTTTTAAAATACTCAACTTTGAGCGTGCCTGAAAAGGGTAAAAAGCGCTTTTCACACAGTATTGTTTTAATATTTTACAGAGCTGAGTCATTACCGCTGCTGATGGATTCTCAGTTCCCGACGGTATCATCATTAAACTAGTCAGTACTTTGGTATTGACATAATTTATAACAAACCTTTTTTTTTTGTCAATATAAAATTATCAAGATATTGACTGGGCCATGAGCATGACCGGTCAAACTGATATGTACTGATAGTAATGCAACTTAAAAGAAAATATCAATGTTCTTTCAAAAGTAGTTCCTTTCAAACGGACTAAAAAATTATTGACCCATCCTCCTCTGCTGTTTCTACCTCTAGTAAAGCAATACACTATCTCACTTTCCATGTCTTTCATTGCAGGCAAAACAAAAGTCTTCCGCCACCAGTTGCATTGACCCACTGGTTGTAAAAACATACCAAAGATACCAGGCTTGTAATGTGGCACCTCAGACACACATTTCATCTACACTACCATCAGCATTATTATTTGACTGGAACAAATGTCCTTTATTTGACCATTTTGGATACTGTAAATCAACTTATTTTAGCAGATACTGTATTTCCTGATTAGCCCTTTCTTACCCATTCTGTGGAGATTTAATTTAGCGATTTTCAAATTAACTTGATGTAGTTGTGAAAATCCATTTCTTACCTATTTTAAGGATTTATATTCGCGATATTTTTCTACTTCAAAAGTTACAAAAATTAGTTGGTTTACAGTATTTATCATTTCAAAGAGCCATAATTGTACAATGTCATGAATGTTATGTCAAGAATATCTATCTATTCCACATCCATTTTTTCCAGCTGGTACAGAAAGAAACACTCTCTCCAACTAGGACAAATTATAGGTTACCTAAGAAGATGAATGTATTATAATCATAAGGTTTATCTCACCTTATAGCATCTAAAACATGAATAAAACAAATAAAAAATATGATTTACCTATCTTTTATTACAAATATAAGAATTCAGCACTAAAACTATTTACTCAGATCTTAAGCACTAAAACAACTACAACTACATTTTCTGTACATCTAATACTAATTTTACATCTCTTTAAAATACTTATGATGTCAAACAAAATACATTAAAACAATAAATACTGAAAAATGCCAGATCTACAATAAGATAAACAATAAAACAAGTGGAAAAAATGTGAAAAAAAATACTTAGATGACTGTTTATAAAGTAGTCAATTTTGAAATAAATTGTTTTTAAGTTACAAAATAAACATCTCATTTGCTAATGTAAATAATGACAATGTGTTCAACATTCAACTATGGTGTGTAAAAGCAATATTTTTCAACAAAAGTGGACAGAAAACTCTCAGATTAAGAAAGTAGTAGCATTTTCAAACTCTCCCTCACGTTTTATTAGAACTTTGCTTTTTTTTTTAATTCTTCAAAAACTAGCATTTTAAACAAACAAAAAATGTTTCAACTAAAGTAGATGACTGATCAAAACTATTCATACAACAAATTAAAAAAAAATAATTCAGAGGTGGTCTTTTAGCATTGATAATTCATTCATACAATTATTTGGACAAAGCATAAACAGAAAGTCTAATATGGAAATGTTGATGTAACATTTTACATCAGAAATAAGATACAACCTTAAAAAATTCTACACAGAAGAAAACTACTATCAGCATGAGAATCTAGCCAAGAAAAGCAAATTCATACAAATTTGTCTCATTTAAAATCTTCCGTTAGAAAAAAAAATCACAACTCCGAAGAATAAAGCAATTAACTAGTGTTCCAATTTGAGGCTCATGTGTAAATGTTAATCATTTTGACTGAAAACAGTATGCAACTGTTTTTATTAGTTTCTTTTAGATACAAAAATGTATTCATAACATTACAGACACTTTGTGGTTTCATTTTCAATCAAAATGGCTTACATGTACCTGGTATTCCTTTTGACAAGAAATGCATGTACTGTGGATTCATGAATTTGTTGGATATAAAAAAGAAAATGTGGTATGATTGCCAATGAGACAACTATCCACAAAAGACCAAAATGACACAGACATTAACTTCATGGATATCAATTTCATGGTTTTTGTGGGAATGACAAATTTCCAGTACACTTGTATGCAAGTTTCTTCAAAACAAATAAATGAAATATCCAGGAACATGTTTTCTTTAATCCATGAAAATTGTTACCCACGAAAATGTGTACCAACGAAAATAAATGAATCCACTGTATTTTGACAACAGACAAGGGTAAAAAAAATAAGGCATAAAAGTAACATTAACAACAACAAAAAAATGGATAGTACAACAAACCACACAAATGCCACTGAAACCTGTCTCCTCTGAGAAAATAGAGGCATAAACAATGGCAGTGTCTATAAATACCTAAATATAATCTATACTGCTGATTCATTAATATTTATCAGTGACCAATTTAAGTTGATTTGGTGGGTTAAGATAAATCACAAATTTGAATGTTCAGTAAAGTGCAAATTATCTATCAATAGGATTGTATGCAGACTTTGGTAAGCCACGAAATCAACTATCCACTAATATACTATTTTTCTAAATCCACAAAAACTGGAACACACGAAAATAAATTAATCAACAGCAATTTACATTATATGTCTATCCTAATGTTTAATTCCAAGAATCTAATTCATCATGTGTCTGAATTCTCCTTCATTTCTCCATTGATCAGCATGGTTACAAATACATTTAACAAAATATCAAAAAAAGGCTCTTGGACAAACAATCATTTAATGCTCAGATGAGTAATGAAAATAAATAATATGTAACTCAAGTGAAAATGAAATAGCACCAACATAGAGGAACAAATTAAAATAGACAGGCACTTTGTGATGTTTTATATACATGTGCATGTGTATAATTGGTAAAATGGCTGCCTTCTTTTGTAATATGTTCCTGAGAAAAACACAACAGTTACAGCAAATAACATAATGCACATGTGTCAATAACAATATTTGCAGCAAATGAGAAAATGCAAATGTGCCTATTATTACAGTAACATGTGTCAATTACAACTGCTAAAGTAATACCAGTATGAGAAACTACACATGTACCAACTGTTACACCAATTCCAGTACAATAAGAAATTACACATGTATCAATTACTAATAATACAGCAATACCAGTATAATGAGAAATTACACATGTACCAATTACTAATATTACAGCAATGCAGTATAATGAGAAATTACATATGTACCAATTTTAACTGCTACAGCAGTGCCAGTATAATGAGAAATTACACATGTGCCAACAAGAGTGCACACGCTGAAATGTCTCGCCTTCTATACTAATCATTGATATTATGTTGATAGTCCTAAGTATAAAGCTTAGTTTTATTACAACTGTCTCATAAACTGAACATTAACCAAGATAACTAAACAAAGACCAATGAACCTTGAAAATGAGGTCAAGGTCAGATGAACCATGCCAGGCAGACATATACAGCTAACAATGCTTCTATACAACATATATAGTTGACCCATTACTTATAGTTTAAGAAAAATAGACCAAAACACAAAAACTTAACACCGTGCAATGAACCGTGAAAATAAGGTCACCGTCAAATAAAACCTGCGAGACTGACATAAAGATCATAAAATATTTCCATACACCAAATATAGTTGACCTATGGTATACAGTATTAGATAAAAAGACCAAAACTCAAAAACTTAACTTTGACCACTGAACCATGAAAATGAGGTCAAGGTCACATGACATCTGCCCGCTAGACATGTACACCTTACCATCATTCCATACAACAAATATAGTAGACCTATTGCATATAGTATGAGAAAAACAGACCAAAACACAAAAATTTAACTATAACCACTGAACCATGAAAATGAGGTCAAGGTCAGATGACACCTGCCAGTTGGACATGTACACCTTACAGTCCTTCCATACACCGAATATACTAGCCCTATTGCTTATAGTATCTGAGATATGGACTTGACCACCAAAACTTAACCTTGATCACTGATCCATGAAATGAGGTCGAGGTCAAGTGAAAACTGTCTGACAGACATGAGGACCTTGCAAGGTACGCACATACCAAATATAGTTATCCTATTACTTATAATAAGAAAGAATTCAACATTACAAAAAATTTTAACTTTTTTTTCAAGTGGTCACTGAACCATGAAAATGAGGTCAAGGACATTGGACATGTGACTGACGGAAACTTCGTAACATGAAGCATCTATATACAAAGTATGAAGCATCCAGGTCTTCCATCTTCTGAAATATAAAGCTTTTAAGAAGTTAGCTAACACCGCCGCCGCCGTAGCCGCAGCAGCCGCCGCCGGATCACTATCCCTATGTCGAGATTTCTGCAACAAAAGTTGCAGGCTCGACAATAAAACTGTGACAGCAATGCTAGTATAATGAGAAAAAATACACATGTACCAATTGTATATTTACAACATTTCAAAGCTTGAAAGACTCTGGTTTTTAAAAATAGATCATATATGACAATATTAAATGTTTCAAGCAGATACTTAAAAATTCAATAAATAAATTTTGTTATGCATGTTTCTTTTTGTAGGAACAAATCTACGGTAACTTTAAATATCTATTTATGTTATCAAGATGTTGAGAAAGAGGATATTCAGATCTATATTTAATACCATTTTATATCATCTCTTGCTGTTCTCTGCTAGTATGCCAGACTGAACAGATGTTATTTGCTAGAAGTCATCAATTTTCAGAAGGGTTTATTGAATTTATTTCTTTTTAATAAAATATTGATACTAAAAAAATAGAGATTCTATGTGTTCATTCATACACTTATTTATCTATAACTTTTTCAATAAATACAACTCTTCTATTAAAGAAAAAAAGAAAAAATAATATTGGCCTGAGATCACACTTGCTAAGACATTAACTCCGCTGAAGTATTTTTTGAAATAAATATTTTGTAATGCTGCATATTTTATGTTCATATACTATCAACATCTTCTGTCAACAATAACATTCCCATCTCTGTCCTTAACTCGAATTCTACCATTGGAATACCTGGTTTCCTGTCGGCCGTCTGGGTAAACAGTTTTAACTGTGCCGTCTGGGTATTCCCGCTTCTGAAAAATAAAACATAACTTATATAAAAGTAACAATTTTTAACATGTTTGAATAACTTAATATAAAAAAATGCACAAACAATGCTTTTGGATTTTGATTTTATTTGGTTTCCTTCAATTTTCTTACAGTTCAACTTCTAATATTTCACATTTCATGATAATCTAATGGCTTAATGAAATATCTCTTTGGAGAGCAGACCAATATTAAAAGGCCTATAAAGTCAAATCTGCCACAATTATCTAAATGCATTAAATGTCCATAGTACACAGATGCCCCACATGCACTATCGTTTTCTATGCGCTGTGGACTGTGATCATATCATAAGGAACATGTGTACAAGATGATTGGACTTCAACTTCATCAAAAACTACCTTGACCAAAAACTTTAACCTGAAGCAGATCAGACTGTAAAAACGAATGAGGAAAGAGACAAAAAAAATGGACACACAGACTGGAAAACGTAATGCCCCTCTACTGTGCTAGGTGGGGCACAAATATGCAATGAATTCTATGTCTTCTTATAAATAACAAACTCACTTTATAATCATTTGTATGTATTTCTCTCTGCCCATTAGGAAACTCCATGGTTTTATCTCCATTCTTATCTACTCGTATAACAGTACCATCAGAAAAGATGCTCTCCTCTGAACCATTAGGGAATAAGTATTTAATGGTTTGATCTGCAAATGTGATTTCCTTAGTTCCATCTGGATAATGTTTCTCCTGTTGATTGCTGAAATTATTTGAAAAATCGTACAGATGTTTAAAAAAGAAAAAAATGCATCCAAAAAATTCAAACATATTTTATTTGCCTAAACATGAAAAAGGGAAGACCCAAAAGTTAATTGAATAAAAAAAAATAATTAATATAAAGTCTTCTTCGGAATCAAACAAATCAAAGATTTAATTAAGAGATTGGTATCAATGTGACTGAGTTCAATCATTATGTTATTTTAAAACATACAGATAAAAAAATGAAAATTTGTGGTATAACTATCTAATTTCAAATAAATTTAGTTTAAAACATACTATTCTAACTCCTGGGCCCTATCCCAAGTCAGAAATCTCATCAGTAAGTTTTTCTGTCTTCGTGTGTCTTTTACCTATTTTTAATTCACAGTTGTAATAGATATTTGGGCATCCCTGTTGAATTCATTCTCATGATGTGTCATTGGAGACAGTATGGAGACCACTAAATATCTTTGTTGTTTGACTTACATGTGGGTCTCATTGGGGTCTAAGCATGATACGGGATTATCGATTTCTTGTAAGCGTGACACGTGAAAGTCAAATTATTGTGCTGTGAAAAGTCTAGCAGGACACGGGAAATGAAAAAAAAATGAGAATTGCTTACATACATAGTGTAAGCGGGATACGGGAATCTGACAAAACAGTAAGCGGGATCCGGGATCAGAACCCCTAATGAGACCCCTTATATTGTGAGGTCACCCTAATTTTGACATTTACCTTATATTTCAATTTTTTTCTCATATGATAAAAATAATACTTACTTAGGAAACTGTAGAACTTCTAGACCATCAGGATAATGAGAATGTGTAGTCTGAGCTTCAGCATAGTAATATACCTATAATATAATTCAGACGGAGACTATAACATAATTTGATTTATCTTTTAAACAAAACTTACTTTAAAAAGTTATACCTTGATTATTGATAATCATATTTTATACCGATCAACTTACAAAATACAAAATTTTTGATGTCTCACTGCTGTAAATAAATATACCAATGTACTTTGATTACCCCTTCAGAGCACTTGGGATCACCCCAGATTTTGGTGGGGTTTGTGTTGCTTAGTCTTTAGATTTCTATGTTGTGTCTTCTGTACTACTATTTGTTTGTTTGTCTTTTTATTTTTAGCCATGGCGTAATCAGTTTATTTTCAATCTATGAGTTTGACTGTCCCTTTGGTATTCTTCGTCCCTCTTTTGTAGGTGTTTAATCCCACTTACTACACTATTGGCAACCGGATGGAAACCGGAAATTTCACATCATCACATGACCTATGATAACATGCAGACCATCATATTCCCTTAGATACAGTTCTAAATTACTACCAAGTATTTCAAAACACATTTCAAGATATCAAACTGCACAATAAATAAATATATTACTGAGTATACATGGATTTGGACATTTAAATTGTCATATTATATAGATTAAAAAAAATTCTGGTTTTAAAATAACAGTTACCAATCTACATTAATAACATGTACAGGGAGATTACTCTGTAAATATCAGCTGAACATTTGAATCATGTTCTATTGTTAAGGAAATATTAAGCTTCTGAATGATCAAAATAAATAGTGTTTGTCAAACTGCTATATATTCTACAATTATTTTTCCTGATCAAATGTGTGGTTCAAATTTTCTGAAATTTTTATATTTTTGTCAAAGGGTCAAAGTATATATTTTGTCAAAATATTTTGAAAATTAAACCAGCCAAATGAATTTTAGGTTAGGTTTTTTTTAAGTCATGGAATGGGGGTTGTTTTATAAAAGTGAAACAAAAAAATGTTTAAGTTACCACTCTCTGATCAGGCATGATCTGTTTTATGTCTCCATTGAAGAATGATACTACAATAGATTTCCCATCAGCTGATATCTCCTTTCTGGTCCCGTTACCAAATAAAATCTCTCGGGCACCAGTCTTATATATCCTCTCAATCTGTAAAACATGTTGAAATCTGTGTAATAACAAAAATCTGATCCACCATAACATTGTGTTCTATCAAACTTTGTTTTAAAGCCTGTTTAACTATAGATTTTGAAGGTCACTGGAACTTGGTTACAAAATGTTTTTTATTTGTTTGTATTTGACACAGTTTCTATTACCAGACAGTATAGAATGATACATATGATCCATTTGGAAGATTTGTTTAATTAGAAGGATTTAAACAGTAATGTAAACTGAAGTTTTATGTAAAATGTTAGAAAAGCATCTTTTAAGAGAAGGGAGCTTTGATATGAATTTTCCAAATGATTCTTTGATGAATGCTCAAAATATTAAAACCCGTCCAAAATATTGAAATATTGAAGGTGTTCAGTAAATCATTCAGCCAGTAACACATCTATAAAGTCATTTGATGGATACATTCTACATCAAAATTATTCATGATGCTTCCAAATATTTAGGTCATTCAAAATATTGAAATATTCCGTTTTATAGCCCCCTTTGCTTAATTAAGACTTTGTCTAAGATTTCAATAGTCATGTAGCTTTTTCTTACACTATTGTATTCAATAATTTTTCCGACAAATGTGAAAGTTTTTATATTATAAAGTGGTACTAAGACCAACCTTGCCATCATTGTGCTGAAATTCATCATAACCACTATTGCCTTTGTCAATCATAGATCTATCTACGCTATATTTAGAAGCTGTCTTCCTTGGAACATTAGCACTATTTGTTGTATCCCCTTCTGTGTCTGTATATAAACTTGTACTGAAAAATATATCAAACTTGTGTTAATATTCTTTAAAATGACTATTCTGTATTACTTATGGTCATATCATATGTTTTTCTACGTCGTATGAATTTGTGCTATGCCTGATTTTTCAAAGGAAATTTAGACGACACAATTCATTCTTTATACATGTAGCACAAAAAAAACATGAAATGAGGGAAATAAAATGCAATTAATGAAAAACTTTTTCTTTCCAGGTCCTCTTAGTTCACTACTGATTTGGAATGTGGTTCGTGTACCAGTATTTTCCATAATATATTTTTGTGGATTATGGTTTGACTTTATCCATTTTTTTCTTTTGACAATTTTGTTGGTACCGGTGTCATATGGTATTTTGAACCCCCTAAAAAGTGAACCCGGGGTCAAAATACCATGCGGTAAAATGACCCCGGGGTCATTATACCGCATGGTATTTTGACCCCGGGGTCATTTTTCACATATGGTATTTTGAACCCCCCTGCGGTATATTGAACCCCCTGCTTTTGATAAATAGTATTGCAGATAATCTAATTTACAATTTATTGGCTATCATTTTTTTTAATTTGTGCTTTTAAGTAGGGGGTTCAATATACCGCAGGGGGGTCAAAATACCATGGCTAAGTAAAATTTTCAAAATATCTTTTCCAGTATATTAAATACATACAAACTACTCATTGGAGTATTATAACTATGTTGAGGAGTAAGAATAGCTTGAATTTTTTAAATTCAAGGTCTATAGTAGGGGGTTCAATATACCGCAGGGGGGTCAAAATACCATGGCTAAGTAAAATTTTCAAAATATCTTTTCCAGTATATTAAATACATACAAACTACTCATTGGAGTATTATAACTATGTTAAGGAGTTAGAATAGCTTGAACTTTTGAAATTTAATTTCTAAGTTCATAGAATTATCTTTCCATTGATGTATAGATATCTATATAACTATGAATATCTGACTTCTGCATGATGGGTCCACTATTACATGCCCTGTTACAGAATGACGTCACGTAAAAAACTGTTGATTGCACCCATAGTATTTTGACCCCCCTGCGGTATATTGAACCCCCTACTATAGACCTTGAATTTCAAAAATTGAAGCTATTCTAACTCCTTAACATAGTTATAACACTCCAATAAGTAGTTTGTATGTATTTAATATACTGGAAAAGAAATTTTTAAAATTTTACTTTGCCATGGTATTTTGACCCCCCTGCGGTATATTGAACCCCCTACTCTAGACCTTTGATTTAAAAAAATCTGGAAATTCTAACTCTTTTATGTAGTTAGAATACACCAATAAGTAGTTTGTATGTATCAAACTTGCTGGAAAAGTTATTTTGAAAATTTTTCTTTGCCATGGTATTTTGACCCCCCTGCGGTATATTGAACCCCTACTCTAGGCCTTTAATTTTAGAAATTCTGGCAATTCGAACTGTTTTTTGTAGTTAGAATACACCAATAAGTAGTTTGTATATATTAAACTTGCTGGAAAAAATATTTTGAAAAATTTACTTTGCCATGGTATTATGACTCTCCTGCGGTATATTGAGCCCCTTACTCTAGGCCTTTAAAATTTCAAAATTCTGGCAATTCTAAACTCTTTTATGTAGTTAAAATACACCAATCAGTAGTTTGTATGTATTAAACTTGCTGGAAAAGATATTTTGAAAATTTTACTTTGCCATGGTATTTTGACCCCCCTGCGGTATATTGAACCCCCTTCTCTAGGCCTTTAATTTCAGAAATTCTTGCAATTTTAACTCTTTTATGAAGTTAGAATACAACAATAAGTAGTTTGTATTTATTAAACTTGCTGGAAAAGATATTTTGAAAATTTCACTTTGCCATGGTATTTTGACCCCCCTGCGGTATATTGAACCCCTACTCTAGACCTTTAATTTAAACAAATCTGGCAAATCTAACTCTTTTATGTATTTAAAATACACCAATAAGTAGTTTGTATGTACTAAACTTGCTGGAAAAGAAATTTTGAAAATTTTACTTTTCCATGATATTTTGACCCCCCTGTGGTATATTGAACCCCCCTACTCTAGACCTTTAATTTCCAAAAATCTGGCAATTCTAACTCTTTTATGTAGTTACAATTCACCAATAAGTAGTTTGTATGTATTTAAATTACATTTTGAAAATTTTACTTTGCCATGGTATTTTGACCCCCTCCCCCTTTTTTACCATGAAAAATCAAAACTACCCTTATATTTATATATACATATGTTATAATTACAAATAATTAAAGCATTAAAGCTACATATGGTCTAGTTATAATGTGTCAATAAGTATTTTGAATGACATTTTGTTGGTAAAGACTTCAGAGCACTTCTACCAAGGAAAGATATTTCTTTTAATTAAGCATGGAAAATGTACCTTCCCTTCTTGTATGAATGATTTTTTAATCTCTGATAAGCTTTAGAATAATGTAAAATGTTCTAATAATCATCTAGGATGAAAAAAACAGGGGGGTTCAATTTACCATGGGGGTTCAATTTTCCATACAGGGGGGGTTCAATTTACCATAGCGGTATTTTGACCCCGGGGTCAATTTACCATGGGGTTCAAAATACCATATGACACCGGTAGTCCATTTATATTGTTTTAAAAAAAAATATTTTATGAAATATTGTAACTCTTCTTCTAAAGGTTATGCATTGTTCTTCAAACATTAACGGAATTTTCTAAGGCAGTTTCTCATCAATTGTTGAAAGTGACAAAACAGAAAACGCATCACTATAATAATATATACTTACTCTTGTGGCATAGCAACCACTGCTCCACCCCTGGGGACATCTTCCATTAAAGACATCCTCAAAAGATGGTCCTGTGATTTCTGTTGAGCATTACTAAAACCAGGCTGAGGTGACTTAGCTGGACCAGGTTGACTACTAAAATTGGAAGTTTTGGATGGACCTGGGTGACCAGTAAAGCTAGGCTGTGCTATCTTGGAACCTCCTGGAAGACCAGTAAAGTTTGGTTGGGCAGTTCTGCTAGGCAGTGAAGGTTGTGATGATGATTGCTGTGCTGGAATAGTTGGAACTCTGACTTGTGTAGCAGACTGTGTGGCTCTCAGAGACATTTGTGAGTAGGATGTCTTAGAACTGGAGGAGTCTAAAATGTGTTCAATGTAAAAAATATCCTTAAACCAAAGCAAGTCTAATCAACTACAGAAAGTAATATATAATAACAGAATATGCAACATTAATTTGAGCACGTTACATTGGCTACCCATGTTAGTGGTTAACCATAAAAAATTATATTTACATGTAAAGTAACCAAAATAATTCCTAAATGTATCTCAAAGACCAAAATCTTGAATTTGTTTCATTCTAATCAGAATTTGTTAGTTTTAATCTAAAATTTCTATCAAATATAGATCCAAAGTAAACTTTAAACCATTACTTCTCTTTAACTTTAATAAATGTAAAAAAAATCTAGACTTACCTCTAACAGGGTCCTTCTCTTCATCTGAGTCTGTGGTCTGAAAGTCTGCTGAGTTTTGTGTAGGGACAAGCTGTGATGGGGTACTACTTCTTATTGCTGATTTAGATTTTCCCTGCAAATTCAAACATTCAACTTAATTTTATTTTAGCACAGATATTTAAAATAATTGTTTCAACTAGTTTTTATAAATTTAAATTTAGGCCAACCTTAAACAGAACATTAATTAAGTGGTCTTACATGCAGTTTATTTTCAACTTTACCTCAAAGACTGTAAACCATAAACCCTTATTGATGTATAAGCATTGTATATAGTGTTTATACCTTATTGATATATAAGCATTGTAGATAGTGTTTATACCTTATTGATATATAAGCATTGTAGATAGTGTTTATACCTTATTATTTTGTTCTTTCTGAAGCCATTCCAGTCTTCTTTTTTCCATAAGTTTTATTTCTTCTTTCAACTCAGAGTTTTCTTGTTCTAATTGTTCTATCTTACTCCTAAGTCTGGAGTTACTGGATGTCCATCTTGTCTCTTTTCTCTTCATTTCTTCTTGTAAGTCTGTCATCTTAACAAATAAAAAAAATAATGACCATAATTATTGCAAAAAAAAGTGTTTCACTTGCACCATTAAACTTTTAGTACAATCATTCAAATTAAAATTAGTTGTTCATTATACAATCTCAATAAAAAAATCTTAGACGCTAATAAAACTATAACAAAATCTAATGGCATACAGTACTTCTAATTTAAATTAATTTGGGATTTCCCATGACAAAGCTAGACTTTGCCATAACTACATAATACTATATTGGGGATAGATAACAAGAACTTGAGAATTGGTTCTAAATATTTCTTGTTTAAGAAGCAGGTATATGTTACTTGGGGTTCCTAATGCAATGGTTGTTTATACTTACTTTAGTGGATATATATGGACAGAGCCTACATATTCAAACAAATGATAAGCATCTTATCGGGGCCTTTTATAGCTGACTATGCGGTATGGGCTTTGCTCATTGTTGAAGGCCGTGCGGTGACCTATAGTTGTTAATGTCTGTGTCATTTTGGTCTTTTGTGGATAGTTGTCTCATTGGCAATCATACCGCAACTTCTTTTTTATATAATCCATTTGACATGCCACGATAGGATGTCCAGGGTGGCCATATAGCTTGAATCCCACCCATTGATTATTAGATCTAGAGTGGCCATATAATTTTACCAAACTGACCTGATTTTTCAACATTTCTATTTCTTCTCTCTCCTTTTTATTTGGTATGTCTCTGGCTGCCTTCTGATACTTTTCAAACATCTTCTTTTCATGCCTATAAATAAAAGGATCAAATCTCAAATTCAGTGTTTTCTACAATTTTTTATATCAATCTTTTCTTTTTTATATTTAAGGTGGTACCCAACACTTTCACTAAAATTAATTTGGCTCGTTTAATTTTCATAAAATTTTTTCAAAGTATTTACTTTGACCCTTTAACAAAAATGTTCAAATATAAAAATTTTTGAACCAACCGTTTTGTCAGAAAAATTACACTGGTTATATAGCAATTTGACAAACATCAATTTTGATCATTGAGAAGCTTAATATTCCTTTTACAACACAACGAAATTAAAACGTTTAGCTGACTTTACAGAGTTATCTCCCTGTAGTGTAAGGTACCACTTTAAATGAAAAACAAAGATCGTTCATGTTCATTCAAATTCATTAGGACACAAAAAATCATTTAAAACTCGAATCAAATTCAGTCATTTTTTCTTAGTTAATGAAAGCAAACTACATTTAAAGTATAATTCTACATCAGATATGTAGTTACTTACTTTAATTTCTTCATTTCTTCAGTCTTATAGTCCTGTATTCTAATCAGTTCCTTATTTTTCTCTTTTTCAAAGTCTGTTATTTCTTTCTTTAAACGTGATAGGCCCTAAAATAATAATCAAAAGATTCATATTCTGCATTTCATAGATAAGACTGAACAACAATGATATCTGAATATTGATTGGGATGGGATAGGGTAAGTAAAACAACACATACAAGAAAAATACCATTTTCTCAAAATACTTTCAAATAAACCAATTTTTTTAAAATACCTTAATACAAAAATACAACTTTTTTAATAAATACTTTCAAAATTATTATGTTTTTAAAATACTTTCAAAAAAACTTCTCATTATCCTATGAGTTACTGCAAAACAGGATCAAAATTTTGTTTCAACCCTACCTGAGAGGCAACAGTAAGGTTAAGTAACAAATACAAACTTTTTTTTTTAAATATTAAAAATTTTAATTCACCTATTCATGACTTCATAAGTAAGCATTTTATGCTTATAATATATGGAAACTTTGCATTATGGACAATTCACTTAAAAAGTATTTGAAAGGGAAGGAAAGGATCTTTGCCTCCTCCATCCCACAACCACAAAACCAAAATACTTTTTTTTTTAATAATTTGACATTTATCAAATAGACATATGAATACAACCAAATACATGAATAAAGACCAATGACCCCTGTCTAAAAAATAAAACTTCACTACTCTTCCACATTTATTGAATGAAATAGCCCTAATCTTCATCACTTTTTATTAAAAGTAATTACCTCCTCTCTTTCTTTGCGTAGTTTATCAAGATTTACATTTTCACTTCGGAACTTCTCTATCTCTTTCTCCAACTCAGCTAATTTCTCCCTTAAGACCTTTGACTGCACACCATCATTTGCTGCTGTATGGTTTACTGTCTGTAGTTTCTGCTGATCCTAAAGAGGAATGAGTTCACATATTTATCAAATGCATCAATATTGAATGTTTTCATTGTATTAACAAAATGACATGAAATAACACAGGAACCGAACAACCAAAACAAATCAATTAATAAATTTTTACATTCTGTCAATATCTTTTTTTTTTTAAACTTGAATATTTAAACAAAATTGAACAAAAAGATTGATAGCAGAACTTATTGACATTTAATAGAACATTTGTCTCAATTGACGAAAAGACTTTTGACAATGTTGTAGGGCCAGTGACATGTCAAAATGAGTTATACGCCTTAATGGTGTAAGATTTAAAATAAAATTTATCAAGACTAGTATTCATTTTGTTTCTTTGCAAGATATATATTATAATTTGTTGATATAACCCTGCAGTTGCATTTCATTAAAGGATTTGACCCAAGCAAGTTCTAGAGGCTGTCTTGCAGTGATGTTAAGAGTTTTTCTCATTGTTGAAGGCCTTACTTACTTTGAGATGAATTCTTTTCCTTTATTGTGTTTCATGTGAGTATAGTGAGATTTTGTCATTAATGTTCATGAAGGGAGGAAAAGAAATAGATTTCATGTATTTTGTCTTACAAATTGTGAGAATAACTTTGACAAGAGGCAAAATTGTGCTTTTTCTACCTGTAGATGAAATAGTCTAGGTTTGATTTTTTTGTTTTTGTTACCATACAAACCTGAATCTGTTGTTTAGATGGCTGAGGTTTCAATTTAGGAAATAATTTTGACACCAACTTTGATGTTGGAGGTGTTTCACTTCTATTACTGGTTTCTGTAAAATAAAAGTTTAGTTCAAATACCAACCAGTAATATTTAATTTAAAAAAATTATAATATGCATGTCATACAAAATGTTGTTCAATTCTCCTGTATACACGCTGTTGTTCAGTTCTCCTGTACACGCTTTTTGACAGATGCTTTGATATATCTCTGTAGATATGTTGTTATAAGAGTTATGAACCTTGATCATTCACAGTGATTGATGAAATAAAGTACCTATAAACAGAAGAAATTAATAAAATTTGGCAAATTTGTGATTTGATAAGGATTTCTCTAGGTAAGGGCAAATAAATCAAAGATTTTTTTTTACAATGGGTTGATTAAATATCTAAAGATAACTATTTTCTTATCAAAAGAATTATTTTAAATCATAAAATTCTCACCTTCTTGGTCATTACGTTTCTCCTTAGGAGATTTTGCTTTTAATGTAGTGTCTCCCCATTCCTCTTCATCATCAAAATCACTTGAATGTTTATCATCTGATTCACTTTGATGCTTGTTATCTGAGTCAGATGTGAATTTACTATCAGTCTCACTACTATCATATTTCCCAGTCCTTTTAGGAAGAATTTTTAAGTTTGAATAAGAATTTTCGCTATCATCACTGTCATTTTTCCCATCGTCAGACGTAGAATCTGTTGATTTTCTTAGACTAGAAATTTGACTATGAATTTTAAAATCCATTGAATCAACACTTTCATCTAAACCATTAAATCCTTGAGAATTAGACTTAGATTTACTTGCAGTAGTTACTTCTTTAGATATAACTAAAGGAGATTTAGGGTTAGGAACAAATGAACTTGTATTGAGACTAGCTGTAGAATCGTTATGCGAGTTTATTTTCAGTTTTTGTAATAAATTTGAAACAGTGTTTTGAGATGCCACTTTCCTAGTCATGACCTTAGAAGGGGATTTTGGCAGCTCTTCATCAGAATCATCACTGTCACTATCATCCTCACTCTCTGTTTCATCACTGCTTTCTTCTTCACTTTCCTCTTCCTCCTCATCTTCGTTTCCATCATCATCTTCGTCTTCTTCAGAACTGTCTTCTTCCTCATCTGATTGATCTTGTGGTTTTCCCACCTTCGATTCTTGTTTCTTCACTTGTTCAGGCTGAAGTATTGGTTGCTCTATATTTTCTGACGCCACATTCCTGTATAAATGCATTGATTTTGAAATGAATTTTAACAATATTGATGTTTTAATGAAGTAAATAAAAGATGCCTACATTATTCTTCTTTCATTGTGTAGACATATTTATAAAACAAATTCATACATACAGTTGCCTATAATTGCTTATATAAAATCAACTTCGTTTGAACTTTGGTAGATACAAAAAAGTTGTTTCATTGGCAATCTTACCACATATCATTATAAGTAATTTCTGTATGTGAATGTGTAAATGGCAAACAGTATACCTGAAGTTCTAATAAACAAGAATGTGTCCAAAGTACACGGATGCCCCACTCGCACTATCCTTTTCCATGTTCCATGGACCGTGAAATTGGGTAATTATCTAATTTGGCATTAAAATTAGAAAGATCATATCTAAGCAACAAGTGTACTAAGTTTCAAGTTGATTGGACTTCAGCTTCATCAAAAACTACCTTGACCAAAAACTTTAACCTGAAACTCCCACTTTCATTTTCTATGTTCAGTGGACCGTGAAACTATCGTAGGTGGGGCATAATAAAATTAAGGCTTTTAATGTGGCACTAGCTACAAGATATATATTAAGTATGAAATATGATTTTCTATTTGTTCAATCATTAATGTAAGTGAAACAGTGAAACAAAATATCGCTTTTAGCAGCCAGTGTTTCAATTTCGTAAAAATAAGCTAAGCTAAGAAGTTTTGGATGCAAGTGAATAATTCGAATCAGTATTCATGTGAACTTCAATTTCTCTAATTCTTCGTCAATTTATCCCTTTCTGCACCCATTGTATAAAAAAATTTAATCAACGTGTGGTTCGTTTGATCTCAGTACTTCATTGGTTAAAATCCGATTATGACGTCGAATTTTCTTGCTGTCCTCTGAAATTCCTATTGTGACGGCATGAAAAAAGGCGACCATGCCTGATGACGTCACATAGAAAGAACACATCTTTTGACAGATCATTTGAAAAGAAGGAATAAGTTTGCCTGCATAATGATAGAAAATCATTAGAGAAACAGATTCCACCACCAAATCTCGTGTAATACGATATTTATCCACTCTCGACAGTTAAATTTTAAATATTTAAAACGCTCGGGCAATGCTCGCGTTTTAAATTTGAAAATTTAACTGTCTCGAGTGGATAAATATCGTATTACACTCGATGCAGTGGTAGAATCTATATTTAAACCCCTAGCTAGAGATGGATACGGCATGCATTGTGCATATTGAATTATAAAAAGAAAAAGAATACTTTTAATCTTTAATATGATATTAAATAGACCTAGAAAAATCCAAATGTACAAGTCTGATATCTATCTTTATCTATATTTATGTTTATATCACATATATGGCAATCGGAGGTCTTCAGAGGACAACTGGACAGTAAATTAGATGGCATTTAGACTAAAATACACACAAAACAAACTGAAAGCTACATATTATCGATCCCATGCCCAATATATTGTTTAAATTAGACTTTTATTTTTTCGATAAATGTTTTACAATGGGATAACTTGTGACAGCAAGTGCCCTTTTAATGACTGAATACCTTACAAATCAAACAAATGTTCACTTACTGTTTGATTTCATTGTCCACCAGCATCAAGTCTTGGGTTTTCATATGATTGATTTCTATTTTGCACTCGTTACTATCATAATATTTGCAGGTTAATTACTTTCGGTCTATCTTATCAAATGTTTTAATTGTTTCTGATCATAAAAAAAAATAGGTTTCCACTTTTCAAACTTTTCTTGCATTGGTAATTGACTGTTGAAAAAATGTCCTTCTAGTCGTTTTTTTAAATGTAAAATTCAGTAATTCATGATTAATATTTTAAAGTTTTATAAAGAAAAGCTTGGTTCCTTGTAGTAACAATGTAACAATTATAATTTGTGAATAAATATATAATGTTGTTGAAAAAAGAATTCAGGTTTAAACAGACCATTTTCAGAAGTGCAACTAATTATAGCCCTTTTCTACATTGTATTAGAAATTGTTATAAAAACCTTTCAGTAATTTATACACTTTTGTTTGCATTTTTCAATAACAAACTTATAATCCTTATTTCACTTACCTGTGAACATCTTGATGTAAACTTTGATGTTGCTGTGTTGCATTTTTGATTGTAGCTTGAAGCTGCATTGCAACTGACGTTCTTGGAGACTACAAGTAAGAAAGAAAGAGGTAAATTTGAGTACATATTTTTTCAGACAAAAGAAAACTTGTTGACTAGTTAACTTTGTAATCTTGTTAATTTTAGCTTATAATCTGAAACATGAAACCTAAATATTTAATATTTTTAGGATATAAACATTAAACAGTCCATTAATGAACTTACATTGTGTATATTCACAGTGCAAGTACATATATTAAAGGTCACTGTTGGACTGTGTAACATTTTTATGCTTCTATCTGAAACTTGGAAAAAACATCAGTATATATTACTTACTATGAATATTTAAAAGATGCCATCTTATATTGGGCAATGTAAAAAAGAAAACGTCTCATTTTACACAATGTATTAAAAGTACACAATCAGTACATGATGATTATGTTGCACAACTAATTGAATTTTCTAAAATCTATAGGTACAATATAAGTTGATACTGTAAATTAAGATATTACTGGGATTTTTTAAGAATGAATAAAAATGAGAGTTTTTAATTGTAGCAATTTCGAGAGAAAAAATCTGCATCTGGTCTATGTTTCAGTTTTTAGAATTAAAGTTCTTATTATTGCGATACTTACCCAATCCCATGATTCACATTAATAAAAACACATTAATTTCTGAATTTACAGTATTCAATTTGGTATAAATAAGACTACAAATTTACCTGCAGTAAAGGTTTTAAGGGATCATGTTTCATTTTATCTTTCTGTAATATTTTGGTAACAAACGATGACTGACTACAGAATGACATATTGTCTGCACAGTTCTCTAGATATTCAAATTCATCAACTTCTTCTTTCTCTAATACATCATTCTTTGCTCTTTGATTAATCCTTACAACAAATGAATCATTATCTGACATGAAATCAGGGGAATCTGACACTGTTTCCCTTTCCTCAGTTCTTTGTTGTTTATTTATATTTCCATTTGGTTTCTGAATTTGTTGTCTCCCTTTAGGAAGTTCTCCTTTAGGAGGTTTATTAAGTAGTCTTTTATCTTGTACTTTTTGATCATTGACACTGCTTGTTTGATGATATTTAGGTAGTGTATCCTCTCTGGCATTTGGTGATTTAATAAGTTTCTGGTTCTTTGCTGGTGAAGTCTTCAAGTTTAGTTTATTTCTGTCCTGCCAAGTCTGAAAATAAAAAGAATCAGAATAACTGACTGCCAAAATTAGAGGAGTACACTTTATTTTCATACATTACTAATAGCAGTTTTTACACAAAAATTATCATTCATAAATTATAGAAACACAAAGCTTACAATTTTTTTAATTAGCAAAAAAACCTTCAAGATGTCACATTAACATCATTTAACTTGCCGAACAAGTCCATTACAATTTTTCAATATAATGTCATAAAAGCTTATCAAAATCTCTAAACCACAAGTATTAAAGTATAAAAGTATCAAAGATTTTTTGATTCATCAGCAAATTATGTTTAAAATGTTTATTTTACATATTTCTTGTATGTTCAGGTAATTTGACAATTATAAATGAATTGAAAGCTAAAGGTTTAAATAGTTTTACCCCTCGTTTCTTTGTTTCTGGAACAGCCTCTTTTCCACCAGCCTTCTGAGGTTTTGTTGAATTGTCTCCCTTTGATATTTTGTTCGGTCTATTATCTCCCCTTGCTGTTTTAGTTTGCTGACTAGAGTTACTGTCTGGTTTGGCAGACTTATTTTGTTGAGTATCAGGTTTTGATGGTCTATTTTGCTGTGAGGAATTACTATCCACTTTAGGTTTTACAGATTTCAAATCTTTTGTAGGTTTTGATTTGGACTGTAAACCATACCTAGCTATTCCTTGTCCCTTCTTCAAAAAACATCTCTTTGGACTTTCTACATTTTCACCTTTTGATGCTTGTAGCCTCATCTGTAGACAAATAAAGCATTGATATACATGTGATTCTTGTTAAAATAACGTTTAATATTTGCCTTTTGAGTGCTAAGAGGTATATGGAGTTTTTTGTTTGTAAAAAAAATTTTTAAACAATGTTGCGTCAATCAATCATGGTCATCACAATTATAAAGATCTATGATGTAAAAGTATCAAATAGTATCAAATACTTTGTTGAAAAAATGTATGAAGATCAGGAAATGTGTCTTACATAGTGTGTGATGATTGAACTGCACATGGACATTCCTACTCATACCATGTAACATAACCGTAATTAAAACAGACATCAGAGATTGTATACTGTGGATTCTATTATTTTTTGGGAACTAATTTTCATAGATTGAAGAAAAACTATATTTTCTTTAAGTGGAGACTCAGTTTTGCAGTAATGTCAAATCTTACAAACAAAGCTTTTAGCATATTTACTTCAATATTCAAATTTATGGTTTCCCAATACACATCGATTAATCATGTCATCAGTACAGTGTGTCAAGGCGATAATCCACAGTAAGAGAGTAAAAACACTAGTAAAAATCAATTTCTTATAATAGATATGACAGAAAATAAATACCCTCTCCTCCTCTGCTCTTAGTTGTTCTTCTAGTAATTCTTCAAAAGTCTTTTTCTCTTAAAAAATAAATACATTTTGATATAACATACATGTATTTACATATATATTTTTTTATTATTATTATTATATTATTATTTTCTAGTTTGACAAATAAAAATTGTCAATATAAGGGTAGATAACTCTAATAGTTTACCTATTTTATTATGTAGCAAGAAAGTGAGTCCTGTGACCCCATTATTTCTTTTTCTTATCAGAAAGCATATCATTGGGGCTATATTCTCATATTTTATCTTAACCTTCTATGGTGAAGTTTTCTTTTTATCACACAAATTTGGGTTTTCCATGCATAATCTATACAAAATCTGACAATTTTGCTCAACCCGTAGCTTAAAAAAAGCAGGGTGACCCATACCTTTTATTACATTTTTAAAAAACAATGATATGATTACATTTTGACAAACTATTAAAAATTCTATGGATTTAAATTATGAGCACCCATCTACTTTAATAAAAGTTACTTTACACTATGTTGATCTGGAGCACAACTTTTCTATTTATCTGAATTTCCAATAATACATCATTCTCTAAGGAGAAAAGACAATAACCATAAATTACAATAAAAAGTTCAATCAACAGACCAATAAGCTCGTTTAAAACAACTACTTATTCCAAGAAGCATGACACACAAATGTATTAGGAAGTAAGCTTACCTCCTAATCCAATTACTGGTCTGTCATCTAGCGTAGCACCTGAAATTGGTCTGTCTTCTTCTTCTGAGGTCACATTATCTTGGTCCTCCTCCTCCTTGTAAAAAATAAATTAAAAAATTTGAAAATCCCAGGACAGATTGTTTTTCAAAATCTTATATAAATATTAATCAAAGTGGATATAGAATTAATACACAATTAATTTGCATGCTGCATGCATTGTATTTCTGTTATTGTATAATATGTCTTTATATTCAGTGAAAAGCTGAAATGTCCCAAATCAAATGCCTTTAATTCAGAAACAGCAATAGGTCTATGTGTAAGTAAATTACAGAAAAAATGAAATTTTATTTTTACAAAATTTATTTCTGGATACTATCTTATGAACAGAAACAAGCTTCTGTCCAAGTTAAGTAGAAAAACAGGATAGTTTAAGAAATTTATTAGAATTTCAAAAACTTAAACCACAGAGTGAATATTTGAGGGCAACGCCGTAGACGGAATGTAGGATCGATATGTCTCACTTTTTCGACTAAAGTCGAAGCCTCGACAAAAATGATTTGAATGGTAACAAAATAACATATTGTTGATTACATCAAAATCCTCCTCCTCTTCTTCATCTTCATCATCATAGTCATCTTCCTGATCAATATTCTGCTCCTCTAACTGGACACTGTCCTCATCCTCATGATAAACTTCTTGACCATTCATCATTTCCATTTGTCTATTAGGCTTGAGGTGGTCAGTCTGAACTGATGACCTGAATGACTGAGTACCAAAACCTTCATCTTGCTCCAAATCATCATTTAAACTTTTCTTCTACAATATTAAAAAATGAAATGTATTAGTTTTCCATAACTAGGATATTTAAAGAAACAAGTATGTTATATGTGGAGCAGAAAAGTAATTAAAATATATATGTTGGGGGGAGGGGTACCTACAAATGTATCTCATTGACAAATAACTCAAATCTTATTTCTACTCATTTAAAGCAGAACAAAATGTGATTTAAACTGGAATCAATTCAGAACTATAAAGTCGTCAAACAAAATATCAATGACAAATTAAAAAGCAAAGGTCAACACTTTTAAAAATTATCAGATTATACTTATATACATGTGATATTAAGGTTCATATGTCTTAACGAGACAATTATTGCTCATTTCCTTTGTTAATATTTTAAAATGCTTCTACTGTAATCCTACATCCTCTTTTATAATACTGATGCTATGAAAATAACATATTTTTTAATTCATATTTTTCTGTATGGAATGATTTTCCACAGTTTTAAATATGAAAATCTAAAAGATAATCATACCATAGACATGTGCATGGTTGAAACTCTACTGACTGGTTTCCTGCTTGGTAGCTGTGGTATCTCTCCCACTTCAGAAGCAGAATCTGGTAACTGTCTGAATCCATCCTCTGTACACTGGCTCCCTACATGAGAATTAGTATCACTAAACAGGTCAGGATTGGTCTTAATCTCATCATTATCTTCATTCAGTGGGACATACATCACTGGGCATGGCAAGGCAGACTGAAGATAGATACAGTTTATTAAGAATTACAGTCACAGTTTTTAATTCAATATTTTACTCATATACAGAAAGTAAAATGCTCACCATTTTTATTCCTAAAGTCACCTAATTATGAAAAGGATAAGGAATTAGATTTCAATAGTGTTACTTATAGAGTATTTTGTTGTGTGATCAGTTCATTTATTTGTTTGCTTTTTTTGAAAAGTGAACTGTTGTTTATCTATTAACATAAAAAAAAAGTCTTAATAGACATCAAATATTTAGTGAATTTGACTTTCAAATATGACTGTTATTCGAACTATGAAAGCAAAAGTAATTTTTCAAATAATTCATGAAGATTTAAGACAACAGATTAAAATGGCCAAATTTCCAAATTTCCATTTTTGTCCTTTTATTTGACAATTGTGTTCATATATTGATTCTTAAACTTGATTATTATATTGTCACTGCCTGTTAGGTATCCCTATGTTTTACCAATGATAAATATTTTTTTCTTTAAAAACCTACAGTAGTTTTTCAAACATGTCTATTTTTTTTATTTTTTGTTTTGTTTTTGTGGCTGTTGTTTACCTATGTATTATGATATGACAAAATTCTATCAAATTCTGACCTGATTAGCATAGTCCACATAACTTTGTTGTGACTGATTTGGTTGCTGTGATTGGTGAGATTGCTGTGTCATGCTCATTGCTTTAGCCAATCCGCTACCTTGAGCTTTCTGTCGTTTGGGTGGTGTTCTTGTTTCACCTAAATCTGTATTTACCTGGCCTCCTGATGAAAAGTTAAAAAAATAGTTCTTTAATAAATGCAATATTCTTGCGAAAGTAAAATGTTAAACTTAAAAAATACATACATGACATACAGCTAAATTAAAAAAACTATAAATTTTAAAGCATAAAAATATAAGACTTAATTCAAAAATCATTCACTTCATGCGTACATGTAGATTTAGATTGAGTGTTTGTGACATAGACATAGTTAACTGCAACGTAAACCATGATTCCAGTGCATCCGTTTGCTACCAATAGAAGCAGTATATACGATAGCTATGCGTATACTATTTTGGATCTATAAAGTAAAATGGTCGACTGCAGGATACAAGTCCTTCTTCCAGCATCCAGAATAAATCAACACAGTTACTTCAGCCAACGAAGCACGGCTAGGTCTGAAATTAAGTCATGAACATTTGGTTTAAAAGTTGTCAATCAAATATTCTTAACTTATCTTCCGGCATATTCATTTTTGGTTTGTATAAACAACTGTTAACGTCATAATCAAAGTACAATTCTTACGTCTATACTTTCGCGGACCATCAGACTTTAGCGAATGGAAGCACCACACTTTAGGGTGACCATCATACTTTAGTGTCCTTATCGCACTTTAGAGTCCTACATTTAGTTCAAGAAAAAAACTACTGGCATCCCATCGCTATTTTCTCATACATGTATTACAACACATTGCCCAAATATTTAAATTTACAGTATTAGAATATCATACCCCACTGATTTTTGCGTTGTTTAGCTATAACAGAATGTACATTTTGTTGTTCATATCTGAGTGACTCTAGTTGATCTTGTTGTTGCTTCATTAACATTTCTTGTTGTTGTATCTGTAACTGTCTAAGTTCTTTAAATCTATGTAACAACTTGCTTTGTTCCATGGCTTGCTGCTGTTCCAGTATGTCCATAGAGGTTTCTAAAATGGTTTTAATTGATTTTATTATCTATAATTTATTTCTTTTAAATACTTAATAAATATAATCTGATTATGCATGGCATGTGTAATTTCACAATACTATTAATCTCAAATTAAAAACAGTAGTATTTCAGTATGCATGGACGTAACAAGACCCTACTCCAAAACTAGTGTAGTTTTATCAGGTCTATGAACTCCTGTGTAAATTATAACTCAGGTCTAACCTTATAAAATATTCACCAGAGCATCACAGTGATCATGCATATAAAAAAAGATATGGACCAAAAAAGTGCTAACAAAATTTAAAAGCCCTCAATGTTTTTTTTTATATAACAAATTAGATTTAGAGTAAGACATACCCATAGTTTTATTCATTTCTTCTTGGTTCTGTGAAGAATCAAAGTTTACAGCCTGCATAAACATGTGAGGTGGTATATTGGCATTCATCAGACGTACATCTTGCTGTAGTCCTGTCATATTGTATCCTGTAGAATTCATTGTTGAAGTCATAGTTCTTCCCATGGAGTTCATTGAAGGCATACCTTGACCACTCATCATATTATTCATTGAAGTCATTCCTTGACCACCCATGGCCACAGGATTCGTTGTAGAAGTCATAGTTCTTCCCATGGAATTCACTGATGGCATACCTTGACCACCCACCATATTACTCATTGAGGTCATTCCTTGACCCCCAATTGACACACGATTTGTTGTAGAAGTCATAGTTCTTCCCATGGAATTCACTGATGGCGCACCTTGACCACCCATCATATTATTCATTGAAGTCATTCCTTGACCACCCATCATATTACTCGTTGAAGTCATTTCTTGACCACCCATGGATGCTGAATTCATTGTAGAAGTCATAGTTCTGCCCATGGGATTCATTGGAGGCATACCTTGACCACCCATGGACACAAAATTCACATCTGTATCCATTAAATTCATTACAGAAAAACCTCCTGACTGAGATGTCATATTATTCGGAATCATATTTTGATGAATTCCTGAGTTTGAAGCAACCATGGTTTGCATGCTTGAGTTGTTAGCAATACTGGCATTATTAAAATGAAGACCATTTGATTGAGATGACATATTTTCACCAGATGATGGCAAGCCTACATTTTGACCATCTTGTTGTGATCGAAAATGTTGACCTTTATTGTTTGGTACACTCTGTTTGTCATCAAATCCCATCTTCCCAGCCTGAGACATTATCATGTTTATATTTGGGGCTCCATTGAAGGCCATTGGACCATTTTTCTCTGGGTCTAGAACAACCCCAGATCTTGCAGTCCAGGCTGCAGAGTTTGGTCCAAAGTAATTGGCCATGTCCGTAAATTACATGTATGATATTTTTCTTCTACATGATGTTCCAATGTACCTATAGTATACCTAAAACTAGAAGAAAAAATCATATCATTATTATAAATTTTGATCAGGATCAAGGAGAATGTACACTAAGGGAACAGGTACAAAAAGTATTCACTGGAACTAGGCCGTAGAAAAAATATGCACTTTCTTTTAGATGATAAAAAAATCGATTGATTTTGACAAATCATGTTAACTTTTAAAAACAGCAACAATAATTATTTGAGACCTCTGATAAATCATTAAAGTAAAATTATAATCAATTTGATGCTAAAGGTAGCAGCAAATGGTGTTTGACGCCCGACTGTAAAAGGCATTTAAGTTAGTACCTTCCTGACTCAAAGGCCATAGTCAGTAATTGAGTGGAGGTATTACGGTATGCATTCATTTTGTATGCTGCATATCAATATGTAATTTTAAAATGAGTCCATTACAAGTGAACGATTTAAATAGAATTGGTGAATTACCAATAGACCACTTTCGAGTTCATCCGTCACTGGAAAAAACTCGTCAATTATACGCGCCTTTATGACGTCATTTACCAGATAGAGGGGGTCGCCTGTATCCCTGCACTATTTACGTTCATCAAGCGTCTTAGTGATCGTCATTGTGCAGGATAAACTAGAAATAATGGTTGTTATGTAGGTACTTAATGACAATTCCCTAATGACAGCAATGCTGATTGTCAATTTTGAAAATTCAATTTGCCGAATAATTCGTACAATATAGAATTATAGTTTTTTAACCACTCGCTCAACATTGGAATGGAAGTGACGACGCCCCTAAATGCACAAATGACGTACACTAAAACCAGAGTTTTTGACAGAAATGCAACTAACTCGTAAGTTGTCTATTTTGTCAAATTTATGTGACAACACTGTCAACAGTGAACAGACAAGTCATTGCATGACATGGTCTTTGACTTTGTTTTGTCCCTATCTGAAAATTGATCATTACAAAATGTATTTTGTTAGTTTCATTATTTAGGTCAATATACCATTAATGGTTAAAAGTTGACCATTTGATGAGGATTAACGACTTGAACTCAAATACAGGCAAGATATGTTTGTCAACAAGCCTGTTCTTATTTACCGGAAATGTAAACGATCTAGGTAGTTTAAAAGCTTGAATCTGAATAATTATTTTCGTGAAATCTAAAACGCAGAAAGGACTTTTTTTAAGCAGACGGAATGGTATAGAAGTGTCGAGAGCTGCACATGAAATGTAATAACTAAATAAGTATACTGACTTAAATCTTCAATAGATATCGATAAATTTATAAGTCAGCATGCATGATATTCTCATCCATAACTTGATAACCCGCAACACTACAACAGATATGCGTAATATGAAGTTGTCATTGATAGAAACAAGTGCGTGTGGACTGGTTTATACTAGTCCAAATAATGAATCAATCAGTTACAGTCATAATACACATATACTGAGACTCCAATGTTCATGATGTTTATGTATAAATTAAAAACTTCTAAAACATTTTTGACCACTTCACTTTTCAGACTGTCATATTGCTTTGCCATACCTTTTGGCCTTGGCAGTGGCGGATCCAGGGGGGGGGGGGGGGGGGGGGGGGGGGGGGGTTCCGGGGGTGCGCACACCCGCTTTATTTTTGCTGATCAATGCATTTGTATCGGGACATATGTTTTGCACCCCCCTGCACCCCCCCCCCCCCCCCCCCCCCCCCCCCTTTGCCCTGGGTTAGCACCCCCCCTTTCGAAAATTCCTGCATCCGCCCCTGCTTGGTCTGTTGGTTCTCTCGTTTGTCGATAAATAGATAAGTTAAGATTGACATAGTTTAAGATGTCTATAACAATGTATATTAAGGGGACTGGAGTATGCACACAGAAAATTGGAAATTATAAGGATAATTTCAAGATGAAAGAAAAAATTATCCCTTGGACAATTCTTTTATTCTTCATGTTCTTAGATGAAAATGGTAACATATTTTTAAATATATATATTTTTGGCTTTTTGATACTTTTACAAGCCTTAAGTCATTGTAAAATTAATTGTTTTGTTTATTATAAAAATTGTGGACAAAATTGCATCCTCTTCTCATTGGGTTTAAACCATTTAATGAGACTAATCAGTAATCACCAGATTTGTACTTGCATGATCAACACATGCAATGCCATATTTACCACATTGAGCAGGTACTGCTTACAAGCTTTCGGGTCGATCCGGCTCCACGTCGATCCGGCCCACGTCCCGGCCCCATGTCGATCCAGCCCATATGTAAAGTCGATCCGGCCCCGATAAAAAATATATTTATAAGGAATAAAAATAAAGATATATATATTATTTGTAATTCATAAATGTTTAGGATTTTTATTATAATTTAAAAGGTGTATGTTAAAAAAAAATAAAAAAGGCCTTTGAAAATATTTTCTTTAGATGATTTTAAAACAACTGGGTTGATTATGTTTTTATTACAAGTTTTCAAGATTATTATATAATGATGTTAAAACGTATATAACAAAAAGTTACATACACAACGGTACAAGCCGATCCCCAAGCTGATACATACAATCTTTGTCAGTGTTCCAGCTAGGATTTGAAAATAGAGGGGCGCGTTTTTAAAAAGGGCACTTTAGCACGTTCTCACTGAAAAAAATCAAATACTTAATATTACCACATAAAGACATATTTCTTGATGAATGGTGGGTCTAAGATGAATTTGCAACGCGATGCGCTGCGTTTTTTTGTAGAATTATTTTTATTACACTTGTGAAATGAATTGTGCATGTCAGTTTAAAAACTTCATATAAATCTGCAATACAGTCAGGAACAATACTTTACATTTTCTCTGAAGGCCAGCCTGGATCCAAAAGTTTTTTCAAAGGGCCCTGTAGAATTTTTTTAAGGCTCTAACAGGTTTGTTTTTACTGCAGGCACATACATATTAATAGTCTTGAATGTTCTTATATAAAAGCCAAAAATATATGTTTGAAATACCTTATACATGTAGCTTGTTTCTTATTATGATGGAAATAATAAAGGAATTAAATAAACATGAGTTTTTCAGAATTAAAATCCATTTAACCATGTATTTTCAGACTGGTGAACTTTATATATATTTGTAATATTATTGAAAAAAAAAGAAAAAAAACAGCTCCCCTTTCCATACCCCTAGATGTAAATTATTTTAATAAAAAAAAGTATTATCAGTTTCACCCCAAGAAATTATTATAATTTTTCATGAATAAATCTTAGCAGTTGTAATCAAAATGATTTCCAAAATGAAATTCCTACTGTCTATAAATAACAATGAAATGTAACTGTTTCCTGTTAATAAGGGGCTTCCCGAATTTTCCCGCCAAAAAGCACATGGCTTTCAACAATTGTAAACAAAGCATTCAATTTGTGATCATGGATTACAGTTTTAATTAATTTAATTTGGATATAGATATTCAACTTAAGGTACAGTCAAACAATGTTTTTACTTTCTTCTGGATTAAAACTAGTTTGAAAGATCAGTTTCAAAAATAAAAACATCTGAATTGTGAATATTCAGTGACCCATAAATTTTTTGAACTCTGCTACGGAGGTCAAAATTACATAATGTTTCATGCATTTTGCGTGTTGACCTATTGGAATGATTCTTTTTAAATGACATAATAAATAACAAATACAATAGAAATGAACACCGTTCACATTTATTTTATAAATTCTATTTTGCATCGTCAGGTGTTAATAAAATAATCAATTCATTTAAATTCGATGTTTGGTGCTTCAGGGTAAAGGGATTAGACAGGGTTGTAAATTTCACCTGATTAAGTAATTGACTCTAATCAAATAGGTGATTATAATCAGGTAACAAGTGTCAACAATTTTAATCTGTTGTCTTAATGAAGTGTGTGTATAAAGAACTCAACAAAATGGCGACGATATGAGGAAAAAAGATCGTTTTTTAACTTTTTTCAAAAGGGCACAGAGGGGCGCAGGGGCGCTTAAAAAAGGCAGAGGGGCGCAAAATTTCGGGGGCGGGGCGCGGCGCCCCTCCATTTCATGCTAGCTGGAACACTGTTTGTTTTTCTTTTAATTTCTTTAAATTTCTAAAATGTTGTTTGATTTGCAGAATCCTGTGCATTTAATGTCATGTTATTTTCTTGCAATAACGCATAATGGATACTAATATAACTTGTTTTTATTTATCTACACACAACTATTCAAAATATTGTCAACTTTAAGAAAAATATATTGACTATACAAAAAAAAAAAGTGTTATAGAAGCCTCTGATGTTACCTGAAAAAAATTATACAATTAATACTTTGGAAATTTGGAAATTTGGAAATTAGTATGGCGTTCATTATCACTGGATTAGTATATATTTGTTTAGGGGCCAGCTGAAGGACGCCTCCGGGTGCGGGAATTTCTCGCTACATTGAAGACCTGTTGGTGACCCTCTGCTGTTGTTTTTTATTTGGTCGGGTTGTTGTCTCTTTGGCACATTCCCCATTTCCATTTTCAATTTTATTATTATCTATACCAAACAAAAGATCAAATTATAAAGACCTTGTTGATTACGTACCTTTAATTAATCATGCTTTGATTGAATTAAGTGATTACCAGTGACATTACCTTAGTTCACAATCATCAGACAATTGTTGAATAAACAAACCAATTATAGACTAATGATTTGGTTAATCAAGTCATTATGATGAGTTAAATTTTAACGGTTTCATTGGACTGTAAACATTAATTTAGCTACTCTGTGTGAGAAGTAAATAAAATAAAAATCGCCATGACATTCAAAGTCAACATGGAAAATATCTTCACATTTTAAAATATGTTGGAGCTGCTATACAAACAGACACTATTACACTCAGTTTCCTATCGATTTAAAATAGTTCTTTAACTGGTACTCCAATGCTTCACTTATCTGTTGTCGTCCATCATCGACGATTTGCAAATTCCGTTTATACTGTTCATATTTGTGACAAATTCCTCAATATAGTGAATATAGTTTATTTATATTTTATTATGGGGCCAGATCGACTAGAGGCCTGATCGACGTGGGCCAGATCGACTTGGGGCCGGAACGACCGGATACCGCCTACAATACTTATCCTTCTGGAACACCTGAGTAAACCCCCTTATTTTTGGTAGGGTTCATTTTGCCCATTCTTTAGTATTCTAGTAATTTTTGAATCTTTGAATCTTTTCTTTTTTTTTTTTTTGCTATAGTGGTATCAGTTTCTGTTCAATTTATGAGTTTAAAATAACTCCTTCCTATCTTCCACTTCTTTTCACTATTACAGCATCATCAAATGATCATGGCAACCATTTTTTTTTGTTTTAACTATAATATGTATTAATTATAATGTATGATGTTTTATTCCAGAATGTGATGGCTGATTACCTGTTGTATGTTGTGATTGACAGGAGGATTCATGACTACTGGTTTTATTCACAAGAACTAGCTGATACCAATTTTGGACCTGAGGAGATAGGTGTTGCCCTCATTCTGAACACTTTCAACAGGCAAATTCATCCATGCCTGCTTAAGATAGTGCCAAACATATATGGACCATGTGACTCCTCACATGTAAACAATACTTGTATAGATAACAATGTTGGTAAACACTATAAGTATAACGAAATCAACATAACTCCGGGAGTTTGCTGTGCTGTTGGAGCCACAGAGATTTGTCCGATTCTTAAAGCAACTGTCAAATTAGAAGCTCATTTTGCCTCTTGTATTGCTTCAGAACTGAAATGGTCATATAAGTTTAGACGAAGATTTTTAAGGAGGCTGAAGAGGAGGCATTCATTTATTTATGATTATTATCCCAGTGATGGAGATTTCTCTGATATATTTGATGGATGTTTGGCAGTGCCTTTTGTCATTGAAATACAGCCAGTATATCCAAAACAGAAAATAGATTATGCTTGGTAAGATTTTTTCATTCTTCTTTGATTCATTGCACGCCTAGCACTAGTACAATATCTATACTATTAAAGGAAGAGACCGATTTCATTGAGCTGCATCTCCTCTGTCACCATTAAAAGTCGAAGTTGTGATATGACGTACATGTGTAAATGTAGTGTTTTGTACTTCCTAAATTTGTCTTTGAAACAATCTCTTTTCCACAGAAAACACCAATTTTTGGCGAAAATAACATAATTCGGAAACTGTATCGATCTTTGTCCTATACACTTTTGCTCATGCTCAGTTGACATGCTGCCTGTAAAATTTAAAAAGTCTTTTTTTTCAAAACTTGCCCTATCATACTGCAATTTTGCGGGCATAGTCCATGTAACAGTATTGCCATGTTTCTGGCCCTGACACTTGCTAATGACAATTGTATTTGATGATATGCTTACCTGTTGACAAACCTGGACAATACAATGTACTTTAAATACATAGTTACAAAATTTTAATAGTAACAGAAAAGGATTTCTTTGTGGCTCTCTAATTTTAATGGAAAATAATAATATTGGTGTATTATTTCATGACACAATTTCATATACCGGTACCCGTAATTATGAATAATCAGAGATACTGAAAAAAAGCAAAAAATACTAGACACACATGTACTGTACTGGGAAGGAAATTAGCTGTTCTGTTGTTTAATTTTACAATTGATATTAACATACCTATGACTATGTATTTACATTTTATTTTTATCACATAGGTATTACAGAATGCAAGGGTTGTTGATAAAGAAAATGCATTTAGAAGATGCCATGGCTTGGTTGTCTACATTAGGTGGTGCTTACTCTTCCTTAGGGGACTATTTCGAATCTCATGTAAGTACCGATACAAGGACTATTGATAAAGAGTCATGTTGTGGTTATCTACATTAGGTGGTGCTGACTCTTCATTAGGGGACTATTTTTACTCACCTTGCAAACATATCAACTCATTAAAATATCTGTATTTACAGTAGATGTACATTTTGTATGTAGTCAGTTAAAAATGCAGTTTGTACCAAATTGAGAGGGACTCAGTCAGAGATTCATAATATTCAAAGAAGACACTTTTATCTAAAAAAAAAATACATTATTTTGTATTTATGAACTGAGAGCTATACAATGGTTTGGTAATATTCATTACATTCACATTTTCAAAAGTTGATTTGTTGTTAAACCTTTTATCAAGGGTTATACAATATGTAGTGAGATAGACCCCACAAAAACTGTATTCATTTATTTTGTCTGCTTATATATTTATTTAGAATATACATATTTTTTCCAGGCTGTTATTGCAGGAAAGATTTCATTTAAACAGATGGTCATTGCTATGGAGATGGCAGATCCTATTACAATATCTAGATGTAGACTTTTCTTTGCCCTCAGTTTGATGCAGCAAGGTCACTTCAAGAAGAGTAAATATATAATCAGGTAAGCTTATACTTAATCTATATATTGAAGGTAGTTTGTTTCCAGATTATTTGTGACCAAATTTGCCCCAACTGTTCAGGGTTCGACCACTGCGGTCGGATACACTGCACCCTGCAGAGCACCTGGTTTCAGTTTCCTTCTCTAATTTTAGTTTGCCTCAACCAAATGTTATGAAACTAACACAAAATGCTTATTACCACAAACCACAGGTGACGTTTGAATTTTGGTGGCATCACAAGTTTAAAAGTTGTAGGGTTATGTCCAAATCAAATCAAATCAATCAAATCAAATCAAGTTTATTGTACAAAAACAGGCCTCCAGCCCACGGTACATTTATAAATTCACAATTTAATATCAACTACAGTTCAATAATAACATATATTAAACAATACAACACACACATATTACCAACATATATATATATATCTATTAATTTTCAAAAAGTTTTATAAACTAGTATTTGTAATAAATTTATTTATTTATTTATTAAGTATATTCCTTTTATCAAGTCATAGTGACAAGACTTCTTCTCTACAGCATTTAGCTTTTTTCAAAAATACAGCCAGATTTTTCAAAGTAATTAAATTTTCTGTTCTAAAAAGACTAGTTAAAGTGTCTCTGTTACAATTACTTTGACACCATAATGGTAAAAAATTTCTCCTTATGTCAGCCAAAATTGGACAAACAAGTACAAAATGGAATTCATCTTCTATTTCATTTGTATTACAAATTTTACACAACCTATTTTCCCTTGGTTGGTTTTCATGTCTACCTTGTTCAATAGCTAGCTTATGGTTTGAACATAAAATTGAAAAAATTTCATATCTAAGATTATATGACAGTTTCTGTATATTTTCATTTATACAAATATAATCCTTAACTTTTGAATAAAAAGCACACTTTGATGAGTTGCCAATATAATCTGACCAAGATTGTAAGTTTATATCTGTAAGTCTCTGTTTAAATAAATGTAAAAACAATTTTGCATCTCCAACACTTTGACTTTCCCATACAACACCAAATCCATTTGAAAATAATAGTCTTTGCACTTTAGAACACCAATTTAAACGTCCATTTTCATTCATTTTATACATCATACGATAGCATAGTTTTGGAAGTCTAGGGTTATGTCCCTTAATAACTGAAAAAATAGCAGAATTTTTCGTTTCTGTTCTCTAACTTTAGTTTACCTTGTTTGTATCTCATCTAAATATTATGAAACTCATACTCAGTGCTTATGACCACAAATAACAGATCAAGTCTGAATTTGGGTGGCATCTCATTTTTCTTGAGTTGAGCCTGTTTACAAATGGAATAATAACTGATTTTTTACATTTCCATTCTTCAACTGAAGTTATTCTCAACCAACTGTTATGAAACTTATACACAATGCTTATAACCACATAATACAGATCAGGTTTGAATTTTGGTTGTTTCACTTATACTGTTATAGAGTTATGCTCCTTTACAAATAGAAAAATTGCAGAATTTTTATTCCATTGCTGATTTTTTTCGTTTCCATTCTCTTACTTAAGTTTCGCCTCAACCAAATGTTATTAAACTTATACACAATACATATTACCACAAAATTCAGATCAAGTACAATTAAGGAAGAGTCACGTATACCATATTAATTCTTCAGTTATGTCACTTGATAACTTTATATGATATGCAAGCAGGGAAATCATCTGTGTCCTATGGACATATTTTTTAATTATTAATTATTTTCTAAAAGCATTCTTTAAGAGCTATTATGTTTATATTTTTTATATTAAAACTCAGTTATAAAGTTTCTTTCTATATACATATAAATTAAACTAAAATCCCTGTAAAGTACTTAAGAATTGTGTCCATCTTCATAACCATATACCTTGAAAGCAAGCTCAGTGACAGATTATTCGAATCATATACATCGCAAAGCATGGGATAAACTATATTTAAGCAAATTATGAAATAATCTGTATACTTATACGTTTTCTCATTCTGTTTTACAGGAAACAACTCAAGTTTGCCAAAAAAGTAGTCAAAGATGTGAAACTTATCGCCATGTGTTGTGGTCTATGGAATAAAGTGTGTTATGTAATGAACAATAACCAGGTCTTACCCCTGACCTCTAGAAGTGACAGGAAAAGGAAGTCTAAACAATTGAACTTTGTGACAGATGCCAATTATGATGCAAAACTAAGATAGCTTATAGCTGCTTAGGAATATCCATTCAAACTTACATGTTACCCAGGAAAGGCATTTTTGAAAATGGGTTCACTTTAAGAATATACTTACATGTTCACTTCACACAAAATTATTTGACTCCCAAACCATGTTAAGATTTCGAAGTGCCTTACCTGGGTCCTTTGTATGTTTTTATTGTCAGAACAGCTTAATACTTAAATTGTCTTTTATCTTCCGATATTGGCCACTAAATATAAACAACCAGTCACAGGGGTGGATCCAGCCATTTTAAAAAGGGGGGGGGGGTCCCAACCCAGAACACATTGTAAAGAAGAGATTTTTACAAATACAACGAATGACCATTTATACCAATAAAGTGTATAACTGTTTATGTGTGTGTGTATATGGCTTTGTAAGCATTGTAAAAAGCTTATTTGCTGTATTACCCTTTCAGATAATTTATTTGTTTTTTTTTGCTCTATTTAAAAATATTGAAATGTTTGTATCTGATAAACGGTGAACTCAATTTAAATTTGCTCTTGACCAATCATTCCCATTTAAGAGGAATAAGCTTTTATTGTTGATAATTGATTAACTAATTTTTTGTTGAGACTTGTAGATTTTGACATTGGTCATACCTTTCTTACATATCTAGGACTTGAAGGTGATGGGGGATGCTTAATTTTGTCCTCTTTGACCGTACTTTTACAATTTTACAAGAGAGTCCAGGGACATGTATGTATTTAAAGAATGCCTCTCATCAACAGTAAAAGGAACAGTTTGTAGATTTCAACAATAAAAATCACAACATAAACTTTGTCCTATCCACAATTCTCCCTGTTTTTGTAGTATAAAAAGTTTATAAAACCCTTATTCACTCTTCCCTTACATATAAATTGTCCTCTATATGGAAATGAAAAGCATTGACAATGTAGTTTGTGCAGATCATCCCACTTTAGCATCAATCCATCACAGTTCAGAGTCCTACATATCACTAGGATGATTAAACATGTATAAAAATTGGATTTTCTCCTCTTTGTCAGAAAAATATCTCGGAAGTTCCATCACCCATATATAAGTGATGTATGATAAATGTCAAAAGTCCTGAAGTCTCAATGTGAGGTAAATTAATTAACCGCAATAAATGTTAAAGCAAAATTTCCACCATATTTCACATGCTAGTCTGTATTCAGATGAAGAAATTTTCTGTCGCAGTTTAAAATCAATATGTGTCTTTTTTATTATAATCTAAGTGTTTTTGTTTAAGTGTTTGATTGTGTTGTTGACAATCTTGTTTGTTTTGCAGGAGGTAATATTTTTGTATGTAATCAAAACTAATGGACCATACGTATGTACCCGGTATCTTATTTAGGTCAACTTTGAAGGAGCGATGTCTTTGTTTTTTGTCAAGTTAATGTAGGAATTTTGTGTCTTGAACTAATAAATCATATTCTTTCTTTTTCATTTTTTTGGTCAATTGAAAGCAAGTAATTTCACATATTAATTAGATGTTTATTGTTTTATAAAGTTGTGATCCAAACCCAAAAGTGTACTGTATAAAATTAAACTAAATCATTACTTTTCAACCTAAGAGGGTGGAGATATATAGAAATTTGTATATTTTTTGTTTACTTTTTAGAGTTTTTGTGCAGAAACTGTTTGCATTTTTGATATTATTAGCTTTATAAATTTAACAATTGAATACCAAACTGACAAACAGGAAAGAAAGAAATCTGCCTGTTTGAGGAGGAGATAAAGTTTAAAACTGCACATTGAAATATAAGTTTTTTTATAACTTTCATTTGTTTTATAATAGGGGAGGAAACATAATGTTGAATTATGAATTTCACAAAAATTTGAACCATTTTATCCCTTATCAGGAAACATTTTAATCATTTTAAAATTCCTGAGTCTTGTTACCTTAAAAACCCACAAATCCCACAAAAAAACCTAATCCAGACATTTGAACAAAGGTCCTTCCACCACTCAATAACCAATTAGAGTTAATCTCCCATTTATTTCATTTCTGTTTCATTCCTGTCCAAGTTTCTTGAAGTTTGTAAAAAGTTATCAAAGTCTAAAAGAATGAACTTTAATGTCAAAAAAGATGATGTATGAATGGAAAATTTAATAGGGTGTCAGATGTAACTTGAAATTATTTTACTCTCCAAGGTCCTAAATAAATAAAATATCAAATCAGAAAATATTGGTGGGTTGTTGATTTAACTTATATATATTTATATGTTTTCTACTTATATTGTTATGCAACGAATGTATTCCATCAAATTATTATGGTTTGATATTTTTCAAAATAAAAATATATTATTTCTGTTATTTAAAATCTTTCTAGAAAATTATTTTTATAGTATCTGTCAGAACAAAGATCTAGACTCTTATTCCAGAAAGAGACATCAAATTTCGAAGAATACGGACTCAGAGATGGTAATCTTAAGACTTGCATAACTAATAACAGACCATAAGTTTAACAACTGAAAATAATACACAAGGCTAATCACAACAAAATTACCATACCTCTGTATGTTTTCTCTAAAAATTAAACAATCAATGTATGACTTTTTAACAACTCCATATTAAAAAAAATAAGGACTCAAGAGGACTAAAAGAGGGACACAAGATACCAGAGGGACACCATGGCTAAAAATGAAAAAGACAAACAGACAAACAAAAGTACACATGACACAACATAGAAAACTAAAGAATAAGCAACACAAACCCCACCAAAAACTAGGGGTGATCTCAGGTGCTCCGGAAGGGTAAGCAGATCCTGCTCCGCATGTGGCGCCCGTCGCTTTAGGTGATAACAAATCCGGTAAATAGTCTTATTTGGTAGGTCACATTCATGAAAGGGACTAACATTGAATATAACAAGGGCCATTTGCCATGTCAGACCTACTTTTGTTATTGTATGTCATCGGTTGCTTTCTCATTGCCATTGATACTCTAAAACAAATTCTACTTTCCCCAGGCTACTTGAGATTAAGAATGAGGTAATAATTTCTGGTACGAAAGAATGTGCAACTATGAAGGCTGTTCTCATTACTAATATATAGTTGTGCCATATTCTCATTTTTGTTAATTTGGTGGAATCAAGACAAAAATCAGCTGAAGTATGATACAGGGTTAATATTGATAATTTGCTGTGTAGCCTCTCAAATTTTCTTTTTAAGGACATGTGAGCTATTCCCAACATTTGGAGACGTTCATTATTGTAAAGTATTTTAAAGATGTTCTTGTCTGAAACTACTACATCAATCTCAACAAAACTTTCTGTGAATGATCATTGGGGTATCAAGTATAAATGTTATGTTGTTTTTTGCTGTTGGTCAACAAACATAGTTGCAATGGCATCAATTGTCTTATAGTTTGATAAATCATAATCTATAGAAATAAATAGGGAATCATGTGTCCTTGGTACACCATGGACACAGATGATGTCCGTGCTTGCATATAACGTTATAAAGGGACATAACTTAAAGAGTCTGTAAAAGTGATGCTACCCAAATTTGTACTTGATCTATAATTTGAGGTTATAAGTTTAAATGAAAAAAACACATTTCTGCTGACATGTAAATCTATTTTTTGCTATTGCATAGGTTGAAGTGACAGCAGATGATGGAATGCCATTAGATGGCAATTTGCTACCTTGGCTAAATTTAAAGTGACTCTTTTATACTTAACTTTATAACTTTCAAGTAAGTGATTTCCAGATTTTGACACTTTGTATTAGACCATTTTAACTATTTATTTCCTATCTTTATTCATAGATAATGTCAAAAATGGCAGAGAAAATACCATTCATTCCAACAATCACAATGGAATCCGACTTTTCATTATATGCAATGGCTTTTGGTTGTTCTAACCCATTATTTTCATTCAGAAGAACTTTTGTCTTTCCACTGGTGAAAGAAAGTACATACATTTTGTTAGAGTCTACTTCAGAAACAAAAATGTTTCCATATTTATCAACACACAGGTTTCTGAAGTCCTTATTTCCAAAGTCAAATTTTTTCTCCTCATTTCCATATTTATCAAAACACCAAATGATATTTGAATTCACCTGTGTTATCAACATATGTGTCCGGTAAAACTGCACATGAGTAATATTATTCAAGTGTAAATCCATTTCTTTCAAAATATTCCCATTTGACGTGTCTATAACAAATATACTAGAGGGTCTAGTACAGACCACAATATTTCCTTGTGCAGATGCTAATCCAACACATGTGGAGCCAAGCTTAAAAGTGTTTAGTAATTTCATGTGGTCAATGCTCACTAGCTTTACATTTTCATTTATTGGGAATGAAAATGCTAAATGTTTATTATCTACTAAACAAGCACAATGAGCTCTACCGAGATTCTTAATTTCTGATTTCAAAAATCCATTTTTATCAAAAACTAAAATGCCACCCTGTTCTGCACAATCAGTGATAATAATATCCCCTGAGGGTAAAATAACAGCATTTGAAAAATTGGCATCATCTATATTTTCATACTTTGTTGCTAAGCTGTAAGTCTTTATATGCTTTACAAATTCCATTGAAGCAACTGAACCACGTTTCTTGACTGTGTTTATAACTGCATGTTCAGGATCTTGAACTGTTACTGGACCCTTTGAAATAACAGCAGAATTTACCATTTCTGTTGAAAGCATTTGGGCAGTGTGGTCTTTTCTGATACTCATTTTGCAACTTGGGGGTAAATGATTTATCTTTATTATCCCAAAACTGGAATCTTTGGTAAGAAATTGGTCAATCTCAGATGATTTAGAAAAGAAAAAATCTATTTCCTGCATTCCCTTTTCTTTTTCTGATAACCCTGAGGCTTTATCTTCTTTTAGCAGATTAGCTTCATATTTCTTAATGATGGTGTATAACTGGAAGTTTGTCCCATTCTTTTTTAATTTTGAAAGAGCTGAATACATTTCAATGTAGAAATTGCTATGACTTTCTAATTGATCGATTACATCCTTTATGGAACTTTTTAGTTCACTCTTTTGCAATTTTAAATCAGTTTTCAATTTGCTTTCAACAACTGCAATTCGGTTTTCTAAATCACTTCTAATATTACCAATTTCTTCTACCATATCAGATGCCTGCTTTTCAATTCTATCAATGTTTATTTTTCTATTTAACTTTAACTTTTCAAAGTGTTTTATCCTTTCTTGTAATGCTTGTTCTAGACTGACAAGAGATGCTGATGATTTAATGTTTTCTATAAATTTATGAAGAAGAGTTACTCCTGTGCATTTGTTATGTTCGGAATTTGCACATTGGAAACAGCAGTGAACTTCATGAACAGGACAGTACAGTTCATACTTTTCATTGTGGAGTGTACACTGCAAATCTAAATCATGCACTTCCTTTTGAATATCTTGGTAGCAGTCTATTGGCATAGTATCATGGTTTCTCAGTGCCTTTACTGCTTTATGGTGATCAAGACACTCACTGCATAATCCCTCTTCACATACTGGACACCATACTATCCCCAGAACTACAATAGTGCGATATTTACAAGGACCACAGTCAATTTCAGATGCAGATGCCATATTAGCCTGTAAAAGAAAAATGTAAACATTTTAACTTGATAGATATATATAAGAAGATGTGGTATGAGTGCAAATGAGACAACCCTCTCATCCAAGTCATAATTTGTAAAATTAAACCATTATAGGTTGAGTTTATTACAGAAAATCTGTGTCTTACCATAAAATCACTACAGACAACACAAACTGTTAATTTCATTACTAGCAGTAGGAAGATATTCCAGTTGGTGGACTGCTAGTCCCTTAGGGTATCATTTGTCAAGTAGTTGGTGCATGTTTTTCTCCACTGATATTATTTCTAACTTTTTTTTTTAAATTATCCATTGATGAATTCAGAAGTTAATATTAGAAACAAAGGTGATTCAACTTCCTCAGACAATGTTGGCTTCACATGTATTGGATAAAAAAAAATTAAAAGGCCATCTGACATCCAAAATTTATAATAAATCCTTTGGTTTTTATGTTTTTGGTTGTTCCTGATTAAAGTTACATTTGTACGTAAGCTGACTTCTTTTGCCTGGTTTTAAAAGCTTTAACTGCTTTATTATTCATCTAAAGCACCTGGATTACCTTACAATTTGCATCCTGTCGTCCATAAGAATATTTTGTTTATTTTATTTTTTGTTGTTGTTTGTAAATGTGTTTTGGTATGTTTATAGACATGCTTCCGTTGTCGTACATTTCAACTTAAATCTAAGACAAGTCAGTGATTGTATATGTACTGCCTTGTTCTATCTTTTCATATAGATAAAGTCATTCCTTAATGAGATACAATGTATCTTATAAAAAATATCTTATTTTATAAGATATCTCATACATTTTACAAGATCATTGAATTAAGAAATCTTAATAGTTAATAAGATATCTTATAAAGTTTGTAAGATATCATAAACAGTTTATAAGATATACAAATCAAGGATAGTTTATGAAAGTTATTAAAATTTTAAAAACTTTAACCACGTACAGAGTGAATGTAATGTTTCCTCGCAGAAAAACTAAGTCCATTTATAAGTAAAATACGGAAAAATGGAAATTTAGTTTTACAAAATTTTCTTCTTGATACTATCTTATGATCATAAACAAGCTTCTGTCCAAGTTTGGTACAAATCAAGGATAGTTTATGAAAGTTATTAAAATTTTAAAAACTTTAACCACAGAGTGAATGTAATGTTTCCTCGCAGAAAAACTAAGTCCATTTATAAGTAAAATACGGAAAAAACGGAATTTTATTTTTACAAAATTTACTTCTGGATACTTTCTTATGATGATAAACAAGCTTCAGTCCAAGTTTGGTAGAAATTCAGTATAGTTTAAAAAAGTTATTAAAATTTCAAAAACTTTAACCACAGAGTGAATATTTGTGGACGCCGCCGACGACGACGCCGACGACGACGGAATGTAGGATCGCTTAGTCTCGCTTTTTCGACTAAAGTCGAAGGCTCGACAAAAATCGTGTTTTCATGATCCTTGCTATAAAATGAAATTATAAGTACTGAATGCTTCTTTTTGTAACTTCATAGGGTTGTAAAAGCGTTTCAAGACCGTGCGCACATTTTTAGAAGCTTCATACAACATGTACAAAATGTACTTCGGTCAACGCTTTCACACCTCAATAAAATTACAAAAAGAAGCATTCAATTCTTAAATATTAGAAATTAATTTTCTAATATATATCAAACTACTTCAACAGTTTGATATCAATATTAAGAAATTGATTTTCAGTATTGAGATTTTTCAATAAACGAAGTCTTAACATTAAGAAATGATTTTCTTTTATTAAAAAAGCTCTGTTTGCCCACTTTGGTTAGCCAGTATCATGTAATTATGGCGAATGGACCCAATATCAAAAGACCCAGATCTTCCTAACATATTTGCATTGCTTCAGGTGAGGCCGCAGTGAGGATCGAACACGGGGTAGCAAGGATTTTTGTCATAGGTACGTATACTGAGGGGGGGCAAGGGGGGTCCCAATAACAGCAAAACAGCAAACTGATTTGGCTCATAACAGATAACAAGGAATTAAAATGGACAAAAACAGATAACAGTAAATGAAATATTAAAATAATTCGGTCTTTGACAAATCAGTATTTCTTATTACGGATATAATCCTTTGTAATGCATTCCATTTTTTATGACTATGTTTTTAGTATTAATTTATGTGTCTAGAATGTGTTTAAATTACTACTCAATATGTTATTATATATTTTTATACGCTCGTTTACGGAACGTATTATGGTATACTGTTGTCCGTCTGTTGTCAACATGTCGGACATTAACTCAAAAACACTTCAACCATTTGCATTAAACTTTGGGAAATTGTTTGTATCTATTGACGTGAGCTCCCGTTTTGGTTTTGGTTTTTTTTTTATAAATTTTAGATTTTAAGTTTCTGGGTAATGGGTTTTTATTCAATAAAATTGGTGTTTTTTTTCAGTTTTCTGATAATATCTCAAAAATGCTTTCACAAAGCAAGGAATTTTGGTGAATTGTTTATATCTATTAACATGAGGTAACTTTCAATTTTTATAAATTTTAGATTTTACGTTTCCGAGTTAACGGGTTTTATTAATTAAAAAGGCGTGATTTTCCAGTTTTTAGACATTAACACAAAAATGTTTTCAACAGTTCTCATGAAACCTTGGTGTATTGTTTATATATATTGACTGAAGCTCCCTTTCTTGCTAATAAAAAAAGTGACCTAAAAGAGTTTGAATATTCTGACTTTTTCTAAATGACCATTTAATGAGGTGTGTGAATTTTTCTTAATAAAACTATGAGGCAAAGTGGTATATAGGGTAGAAAAATCAAAAGCACCAATTATAAGCATGCAATTTATCAAGTACTTCGAACGAATTTTGACACTCTAAAAGCAATTTATTCCACTATTTTCAAAGGCCTTATTTGAACAATTTTTTATCAGCTGAGGTTTTTGATTGTATCAAGTGTACTAGTAAGTAGAATACATAGTTTAGTAGGGAAACAATGGCTTGAAACGAAATAAATCTTTGTTTGTAATGAGTTATGTGCAGCTTCAGACCCAAGTACATGGTTGGAACTTTCATTGTACAATGCATTTGGTTCTGCTTTGAAAAGAATCACAGAGCTGAGTATATGTACCATATAATATAAAAGGTTAAGTGGTTGTTAGGACCTAGTCCTTAATTGAGATCCTTGTAAGATATTCCTGGCCAAATGTTTTCCTTTTTGTCATATTAAGAATTGTTTTAATTTAATATGTTCGTACGGAAAACAAGGAACATTATTCTCATACAAAAAATTAAGATAATTCTAAATACACATTCATAAAAAAAATGGAATTTATTACAAAGGATAATCATAAGATATACTTGAATTGTCCTGGACCTCACTTCTGTGATGTGTATATGTTAATGGAATCCTTCTCTGAATACGGGACAAACATATTAGTAGTGGTAGACCCCAATGGCCAATGATCTTCAATTTATACTGAATATTGACTGTCAAAAAAATGATAACATTCCAATTTTCAATAACAGTTAACAGCAAATACATTATCACAATAACAGATAACAAAAAAACTAAAAGCCCAATAACAGCTAACAAAGAATAAGACAATAACAGCTAACAGCAAATATATTTTCAAAATAACAGATAACAAAGAATTAAATTGCCCCATAACAGCATAACAGTTAAACCCCTTGCCCCCCTCTATACTTAGGGACTATTAATTTCAATTATTTTGGCGTTTTTCTGTGTTGTTACAAAAATACAGAAAAACGTGAAAATAATTGAAATTAAAAAAAAACGGCGAAAAAATTGAGGATTTAAAAAAAAGGGGGAGGGCAAAAAAAATCAAACAAACTTGTCCTGGCCCCTAGTACATATGATTTGTTATATTAAATTGTATAGTAAATTATTTATATCTAATATACAAAACCTTGCAGGAAGTTATCAGAATGATTCGTGCTTGCTCCGATTTGTACCACGCAATTCATCCCAAGTCACGTACTTTGTCAGTTCGTTTTTGACAACTTGAAAGGTGTTTAATCATATGAACTAGAATAATCTTATTGCGTTTATTTTTTTAGTTTTATTATACTATATAATTTATATATATAATGTCATTACTACCTTCATATATACATTAACAAGAATGTGTCCAAAGTACATGGATGCCCCACTTCAATTATCATTTTCCATGTTCAATGGACCGTGACATTGGGGGGGAAATCTAATTTGGCATTAAAAGTAAAAAGATCATACAATAGGGAACATGTGTACTAAGTTTCAAGTTAATTGGACTTTATGTTTAACTTCATCAAAAACTACCTTGACCAAAAACTTTAACCTGAAACTCGCACTTTCATTTTCTATGTTCAATGGACCGTGAAATTGGGGTCAAAAGTCTAATTTGGTTTAAAAATAAGAAAGATCATATCATAATAAGCATGTGTACTAAGTTTCAAGTTGATTGGACTTCAGCTTCATCAAAAACTACCTTGACCGAAAACTTTAACCTGAAACTCGCACTTTCATTTTCTATGTTCAATGGACCGTGAAATTGGGATCAAAAGTCTAATTTGGTTTAAAAATTAAAAAGATCATATCATAATAAACATGTGTACTAAGTTTCAAGTTGATTGGACTTCAGCTTCATCAAAAACTACCTTGACCGAAAACTTTAACCTGAAACTCGCACTTTCATTTTCTATGTTCAATGGACCGTGAAATTGAGATCAAAAGGTCTTATTTGGCTTTAAAATTCACTGGCGGATCTAGAAATTTTCATAAGTGGGGGCCCACTGACTGCCTAAGAGGGGGCCCGCTCCAGTGATTCCCTATATAAGCAACCAAATTTTTTCCCAAAAAAGGGGGGGGGGGGCGAACGAACGGACGGACGAACAAACAGACAGACGGATGAACGAACAGACGGACGGACGCACAGACCAGAAAACATAATGCCCCTCTACTATCGTAGATGGGGCATAAAATATTACTTAGTAATAAAAGAATCAATTCATTTAGTTTCAGTAACAGAGCTATAATGATCAAAATCAGTTGGAACGAATTGACTATTGACTTGGGACGAATTGACAAAATCTGGAACGAATTATCATATCTGGGTCGAATGGACCAAATCTGAACAAATAGTCTTGGAACGACATTCGTATTCGTACCTTCAAGCTTGTCTTTTCTCTGAAGCTAAAAAAATACATACAGGTATGCAAAAAATTGTCCTGACAACTGTAGATTTTGTATACGGCCGTTTACGGAACGTTTAATAGTATACCGTTGTCTCTCCGTCGACAACCAAAACGCTTTCAACTGTTTTCATGAAACTTTGGAGAGTTTCAAACTTTGGAGAATAGAATATCAAACAAAACTTCTAGGATACACTTACCAATAAAGTTCTCCTTAAAACATTTTCTCATTTAAACAAAATGCATGTGCCTCTTAATTAAAAAAAAATATAATAAAAAATGTAAAAACCAAAAGTTCAATAAAATTGTAAAGTTTAATAAATAAAAGAAAAAAATGAAATTAACTTTAAAATCAAACTCAATCAGGCATGCGCCGGAAAGTTATCTTCAAAATGTTGATGGTTTTCTGTACCTAAACATCAACATTTTGAAGATAACTTTCCGGCGCATGCCTGATTGAGTTTGATTTTAAAGTTAATTTCATTTTTTTCTTTTATTTATTAAACTTTACAATTTTATTGAACTTTTGGTTTTTACATTTTTTATTATATTTTTTTTTAATTAAGAGGCACATGCATTTTGTTTAAATGAGAAAATGTTTTAAGGAGAACTTTATTGGTAAGTGTATCCTAGAAGTTTTGTTTGATATTCTATTCTCCAAAGTTTGAAACTCTCCAAAGTTTCATGAAAACAGTTGAAAGCGTTTTGGTTGTCGACGGAGAGACAACGGTATACTATTAAACGTTCCGTAAACGGCCGTATACAAAATCTACAGTTGTCAGGACAATTTTTTGCATACCTGTATGTATTTTTTTAGCTTCAGAGAAAAGACAAGCTTGAAGGTACGAATACGAATGTCGTTCCAAGACTATTTGTTCAGATTTGGTCCATTCGACCCAGATATGATAATTCGTTCCAGATTTTGTCAATTCGTCCCAAGTCAATAGTCAATTCGTTCCAACTGATTTTGATCATTATAGCTCTGTTACTGAAACTAAATGAATTGATTCTTTTATTACTAAGTAATATTTTATGCCCCATCTACGATAGTAGAGGGGCATTATGTTTTCTGGTCTGTGCGTCCGTCCGTCTGTTCGTTCATCCGTCTGTCTGTTTGTTCGTCCGTCCGTTCGTTCGCCCCCCCCCCCCCTTTTTTGGGAAAAAATTTGGTTGCTTATATAGGGAATCACTGGAGCGGGCCCCCTCTTAGGCAGTCAGTGGGCCCCCACTTATGAAAATTTCTAGATCCGCCAGTGAATTTTAAAGCCAAATAAGACCTTTTGATCTCAATTTCACGGTCCATTGAACATAGAAAATGAAAGTGCGAGTTTCAGGTTAAAGTTTTCGGTCAAGGTAGTTTTTGATGAAGCTGAAGTCCAATCAACTTGAAACTTAGTACACATGTTTATTATGATATGATCTTTTTAATTTTTAAACCAAATTAGACTTTTGATCCCAATTTCACGGTCCATTGAACATAGAAAATGAAAGTGCGAGTTTCAGGTTAAAGTTTTCGGTCAAGGTAGTTTTTGATGAAGCTGAAGTCCAATCAACTTGAAACTTAGTACACATGCTTATTATGATATGATCTTTCTTATTTTTAAACCAAATTAGACTTTTGACCCCAATTTCACGGTCCATTGAACATAGAAAATGAAAGTGCGAGTTTCAGGTTAAAGTTTTTGGTCAAGGTAGTTTTTGATGAAGTTAAACATAAAGTCCAATTAACTTGAAACTTAGTACACATGTTCCCTATTGTATGATCTTTTTACTTTTAATGCCAAATTAGATTTCCCCCCCAATGTCACGGTCCATTGAACATGGAAAATGATAATTGAAGTGGGGCATCCATGTACTTTGGACACATTCTTGTTAATGTATATATGAAGGTAGTAATGACATTATATATATAAATTATATAGTATAATAAAACTAAAAAAATAAACGCAATAAGATTATTCTAGTTCATATGATTAAACACCTTTCAAGTTGTCAAAAACGAACTGACAAAGTACGTGACTTGGGATGAATTGCGTGGTACAAATCGGAGCAAGCACGAATCATTCTGATAACTTCCTGCAAGGTTTTGTATATTAGATATAAATAATTTACTATACAATTTAATATAACAAATCATATGTACTAGGGGCCAGGACAAGTTTGTTTGATTTTTTTTGCCCTCCCCCTTTTTTTTAAATCCTCAATTTTTTCGCCGTTTTTTTTTTAATTTCAATTATTTTCACGTTTTTCTGTATTTTTGTAACAACACAGAAAAACGCCAAAATAATTGAAATTAATAGTCCCTAAGTATAGAGGGGGGCAAGGGGTTTAACTGTTATGCTGTTATGGGGCAATTTAATTCTTTGTTATCTGTTATTTTGAAAATATATTTGCTGTTAGCTGTTATTGTCTTATTCTTTGTTAGCTGTTATTGGGCTTTTAGTTTTTTTGTTATCTGTTATTGTGATAATGTATTTGCTGTTAACTGTTATTGAAAATTGGAATGTTATCATTTTTTTGACAGTCAATATTCAGTATAAATTGAAGATCATTGGCCATTGGGGTCTACCACTACTAATATGTTTGTCCCGTATTCAGAGAAGGATTCCATTAACATATACACATCACAGAAGTGAGGTCCAGGACAATTCAAGTATATCTTATGATTATCCTTTGTAATAAATTCCATTTTTTTTATGAATGTGTATTTAGAATTATCTTAATTTTTTGTATGAGAATAATGTTCCTTGTTTTCCGTACGAACATATTAAATTAAAACAATTCTTAATATGACAAAAAGGAAAACATTTGGCCAGGAATATCTTACAAGGATCTCAATTAAGGACTAGGTCCTAACAACCACTTAACCTTTTATATTATATGGTACATATACTCAGCTCTGTGATTCTTTTCAAAGCAGAACCAAATGCATTGTACAATGAAAGTTCCAACCATGTACTTGGGTCTGAAGCTGCACATAACTCATTACAAACAAAGATTTATTTCGTTTCAAGCCATTGTTTCCCTACTAAACTATGTATTCTACTTACTAGTACACTTGATACAATCAAAAACCTCAGCTGATAAAAAATTGTTCAAATAAGGCCTTTGAAAATAGTGGAATAAATTGCTTTTAGAGTGTCAAAATTCGTTCGAAGTACTTGATAAATTGCATGCTTATAATTGGTGCTTTTGATTTTTCTACCCTATATACCACTTTGCCTCATAGTTTTATTAAGAAAAATTCACACACCTCATTAAATGGTCATTTAGAAAAAGTCAGAATATTCAAACTCTTTTAGGTCACTTTTTTTATTAGCAAGAAAGGGAGCTTCAGTCAATATATATAAACAATACACCAAGGTTTCATGAGAACTGTTGAAAACATTTTTGTGTTAATGTCTAAAAACTGGAAAATCACGCCTTTTTAATTAATAAAACCCGTTAACTCGGAAACGTAAAATCTAAAATTTATAAAAATTGAAAGTTACCTCATGTTAATAGATATAAACAATTCACCAAAATTCCTTGCTTTGTGAAAGCATTTTTGAGATATTATCAGAAAACTGAAAAAAAACACCAATTTTATTGAATAAAAACCCATTACCCAGAAACTTAAAATCTAAAATTTATAAAAAAAAAACCAAAACCAAAACGGGAGCTCACGTCAATAGATACAAACAATTTCCCAAAGTTTAATGCAAATGGTTGAAGTGTTTTTGAGTTAATGTCCGACATGTTGACAACAGACGGACAACAGTATACCATAATACGTTCCGTAAACGAGCGTATAAAAAATATAATAACATATTGAGTAGTAATTTAAACACATTCTAGACACATAAATTAATACTAAAAACATAGTCATAAAAAATGGAATGCATTACAAAGGATTATATCCGTAATAAGAAATACTGATTTGTCAAAGACCGAATTATTTTAATATTTCATTTACTGTTATCTGTTTTTGTCCATTTTAATTCCTTGTTATCTGTTATGAGCCAAATCAGTTTGCTGTTTTGCTGTTATTGGGACCCCCCTTGCCCCCCCTCAGTATACGTACCTATGACAAAAATCCTTGCTACCCCGTGTTCGATCCTCACTGCGGCCTCACCTGAAGCAATGCAAATATGTTAGGAAGATCTGGGTCTTTTGATATTGGGTCCATTCGCCATAATTACATGATACTGGCTAACCAAAGTGGGCAAACAGAGCTTTTTTAATAAAAGAAAATCATTTCTTAATGTTAAGACTTCGTTTATTGAAAAATCTCAATACTGAAAATCAATTTCTTAATATTGATATCAAACTGTTGAAGTAGTTTGATATATATTAGAAAATTAATTTCTAATATTTAAGAATTGAATGCTTCTTTTTGTAATTTTATTGAGGTGTGAAAGCGTTGACCGAAGTACATTTTGTACATGTTGTATGAAGCTTCTAAAAATGTGCGCACGGTCTTGAAACGCTTTTACAACCCTATGAAGTTACAAAAAGAAGCATTCAGTACTTATAATTTCATTTTATAGCAAGGATCATGAAAACACGATTTTTGTCGAGCCTTCGACTTTAGTCGAAAAAGCGAGACTAAGCGATCCTACATTCCGTCGTCGTCGGCGTCGTCGTCGGCGGCGTCCACAAATATTCACTCTGTGGTTAAAGTTTTTGAAATTTTAATAACTTTTTTAAACTATACTGAATTTCTACCAAACTTGGACTGAAGCTTGTTTATCATCATAAGAAAGTATCCAGAGTAAATTTTGTAAAAATAAAATTCCGTTTTTTCCGTATTTTACTTATAAATGGACTTAGTTTTTCTGCGAGGAAACATTACATTCACTCTGTGGTTAAAGTTTTTAAAATTTTAATAACTTTCATAAACTATCCTTGATTTGTACCAAACTTGGACAGAAGCTTGTTTATGATCATAAGATAGTATCAAGAAGAAAATTTTGTAAAACTAAATTTTCATTTTTCCGTATTTTACTTATAAATGGACTTAGTTTTTCTGCGAGGAAACATTACATTCACTCTGTACGTGGTTAAAGTTTTTAAAATTTTAATAACTTTCATAAACTATCCTTGATTTGTACCAAACTTGGACAGAAGCTTGTTTATGATCATAAGATAGTATCAAGAAGAAAATTTTGTAAAAATAAATTTCCACTTTTCCGTATTTTACTTATAAATGGACTTATTTTTTTTGCCAGAAACAAAACATTCACTCTGTGGTTTAAGTTTTTAAAATTTTTATAATGTTCTTAAACTATCCTGGATTTCTACCAAACTTAGACAAAAGCTTGTTTCTGATCATAAGATATTATTCAGAAGTAAATTTTGTAAAAAAAATTTAACTTTTCCCGTATTTTACTTATAAATATACTTAGTTTTTCTTCCAGTTAACATTACATACAGTCTGCAGTTAAAGTTTATAAAACATTTATTATAGATTCATAAACTATTCTGGACTTTTTTACCAAACTTGGAAGCTTCTTTCAATCAAAAGACAGTATCAAGAGGGAAATTTTTAGTGATGTTTTCCTCATTTTTGTTGAGTCTGCGATTAACAGCAAAAGTAGGCGAGACACTGGGTTCCGTGGAACCCTTATGAATTTTTATTATTAAGTTTTTATTTAATTTACCTGTGCACTTTATTGTGGGACCTCGATCGTGTGTCAACATGCATGATACATTTTATTGTGTAATGAAATTGACTAAGGAATAACGCGAGAGTGCAGTGTAGCCAATCAGAACAACGTATTATAACGAACATACATCTAATGTAATTATTAGAAAATGATTTTTTTTATTGAGTTACTACCTAGTCGATAACATAACTTAAAGGCGTTAATATAGAAAATTGTGTGTTTTATCATATTTCACGACTGTATTTTCTACAAAACACAATATTTTTGTTTATTTCACCTTTCCCCTATCTTTGGAAAATAAGGAGAGATAACTCAAATAGTAGGGGAAATAAATGGAAATGGGGAATGTGTCAAAGAGACAACAACCCGACCAAAGATAAAAGCCGACGAAGGCCACCAATGGGTCTTCAATACAGTGAGAAAACTAGAACCCACAGTCGTGCTTCAGCTGACCCCTAAACAAAAATACGTACTAGGTCAGTGATAATGGACGTAATAATAAACTCCGAAATATATATTAAAAAAAATAAAAAGTAAAAATATTACAAGACTAACAAAGGCCAGCTCTAGGCTCCTGACTTAGAACAGTAGCAAAAATGCGGCGAAGTTAAACATGTTTTTGGAGATCTCAACTCTTCCCCTATAGCAAATGCAGAAAAAAAAAATCACACACCAATACGCACAGTAACATTCAGTTTAAAAGAAGTCCGAGTACGATGTCGGAAAAGGTAACAAAATAAACTAAACAAAATGACAATGATACATATAAAAATAACAAAGGACTACTAGCAGTTACTGACATGCCAGCTCCAGACCTCAATTAAACTGATTGAAAGGTTATGTCTTCATCGTATGAATCAGTATCAAGCATTATCCCTCCCGTTAGGGGTTCAGTATTATCATACCATTATAATAGTATTATTAATTTTTTGTATCAGATGTTGCTTCGAAAGGTCTTAATTTGCTGATTTTGGTCATAAACTGGAACTCATAACAATGTCCATTAGGACTGTAAGATAAACGGCATACCTCTATATAAATTTTAATAAAAGGTAAGAAGAGTACCAATCGCAACGGGATCGACAGTAGTTACCTGTGTCACATAAAAATGTAGTATGGCGGAAAACCCTACTTTTTAGGGGCGAATAGATTTAGGCCGAATTTATGTTTGTCCTTTGTAAGGGAGATAACTTAATCACTTCCGGTAGATTTTCACGTTTCACGTGTTTACAAATTGTGAAAAGGGAGAACAGGTCCCTAACAGAGTAAAATGTCTCGTTTGATTGTAAAAAATCTTCCTTACGGGGTAAGAAAAATAGTGGGATAAACTAAGTATTACGAGCTAGCCCAAAATTCATGAGTAAACATATTTCTATGACTATGGATAAAATTTAAAATATCATTTATACCTTGGCTTAGTTATGGTTATCTTTAACCATATCTAAAGTTGTATTGATTATTAAGTACAATTGGTGCCTGATTTATAATTAATCAATACCCAGAAACATTAGGAGCTCGATTGTTGGAGGGGTCATCATTTCTGCTGTCCATTTTAATTTTTAACACCTTATTTTATCAAAAATGATATGCCCATATAAACAGCATCATTTAGCCATTTTACTCTATTCTTTATCTTTTGTCTCCACCAAGAATCATGCATATTAGCATCTGATATCGTTTGCGAAACTGTAGCCATTATTTTGTATTGAATCTATGAGAACAAGTTATTAATTTGTCGCTGACATTGTTTTCATCCGTTTAATACACCTTATCGCTATTTGTCCGCCATTACTGAATATCACACAGGTTCCCGTAAAATTTTGACGTCACAATACAAAATATCTGATGCCATAATGGAAAAGTGATTGTTGTATGCGTCAAAAGTTCAAGCGGCCGGGTCAGCCTGGATTAGCGATAAGGTGTATGGTGTGTACCATTCAAACCCATCAATTGGATATCGTTTTTTCTTTCGATTTCCATGTTTTTTGGAGCCACACTGAGTACTGTGGATTTCACTCCCAAATTCCTCCAAAAATTCTCTCCCAACACCAGGTGGCCTGGCTGTACTAAAAATTAGGCCTAAAATAAAATTTCATTTGTTTGGAATTGCCGCCCGACCCACTGAAAAACTTGCGGCCCGAATAATTTTATTGGTGTTTAAAAATTTGTATTTTTTTTGTATTAAAAAAATCGGCAAACCGCCGGAATTCTGATCATATCCGCGGAGTTTGTTTCCGGGCTTTACTTATTTCAAATCATGATCTTTAAAGTGCTTGTTGTACACTGTATTCAGAACAAGCGTTTGAATGACATAGATTCGATAAAAGTCTGCCAAAAATGTCAAAAAGACGGTTCCCAAAAAGACAGGCAGTGGATAGAATCCACTTATGCTCTAGTCAAGGGAGAGGAAAATTTTTATTAAAAAATTATAAGATGTTCACCTATTCTTAAGATGGAACATGGGTTGATGTTCTGAAAGGCCTTGTAGAGAACTCAAATGTCGTCTTTGGTAAAGCAGACACTGAGACATTGACACTGTAATTTGTTGATGTCTGCTTTGCATCCTCACATCATGAGATAGAAGCTTTTCACCCAGACATGACAGAACAAACATCTGTGGCTTTAACCTCTAAAAGATCTCTTTATAGTAGTTTTGTACCAGTAGAGGTTAGCCTGGTACAAAACATACATATTTCAAAGACTAGCCTCTTTTGTGTGTCAAGAATTTATGAACCCAACCCCTCTCTTTCTTCTTAACATGAATAAGATAATTCTTAAAACAGAAAAGATATTTGACAGCAACATATTTATAAATATATCTACTGAAGGAGAGTAGGAGGGGTCCTGAGCCCGAAATCCCGGGCTTAAAAACACAAAATCCAGAGGTCCCGAAATTTGAAAAAAGAATTCCCGGATCCCGGAAGGGTCAGTCCCGAAATCCTGAGCTTAAAAATACCAGATCCCGGAGTCCCGATAAAGGTCCTATCCCCCTCTCTACTGGTAGTGATTCATTGTTTTAAGCAAACCAAGAGCTCATGAATTTAACTGTATTTACGTCATGCATGTCCAGAACCCTGTCAATCAAACAATCATAAAAACCTTAAAACTGTGAAAATTGTCTGTCCTACAGCATATTTATATTTTGAAATTATCATACTTTTACTGCGGTTATTACAAATGCAGTATAAACACCCTGCCAGGGTGAGGCATTCATGACTGTTCTTGTGCCAACCTTGTAAATTTGTAATATTTTGCTATTCTCAAAGCTGATCAGGGGCTGTAGTGGCTTTGACCATTTGGTAGTTCCGCAAAATTTGCATGTATCAATGCTAGTCTTATCACCTCTAGGGACAAGTACATGTATGCATTCACAAAATTAAGGTTAGATTGTCATGACATTTATAATTAGGTTCCTCTGTGTACGCTTTCATCCACCAATAAAACTGACTGTAATGAACTTGCCCATATGGTGTAGAAAGTTACTTTTAAATCCCATCAAACAAGCAAACAATCAAAGCTTTAAATCATCTATTTGTACAACAAGTACAAGGAACTGTAGTGGTCAAACTGATTAAAATATGATAAGTTTACCAAACTGAAGGCAATTTCAAGATGTGACATTAAGCCTCTATTCAACGGACAGTCCCACAATTAGGATTCAATTTTCATGTCTAACATGTTACATGGTTAATGTCAGTTCCCTACCACAGATATGTTTCTGCTGGGTACTTTGGTTTACTCCTCCAAAAAAACTGAATGTTTGACATGAAATTATCCATGTGTTGTAGAATGTGACATTAACCCCTATCAAAGAAACCATAAGTTTGTACACACAACAATGCTGCACTGCTTTTGGCTGTGATCTAGAGTCATCATGGTTGTGATATATAAAGTTTTTAAATGTAAAACAAAAAAAAAATCCCTACCTACCTACCCACCTGCTGATGGTGTGAGTCGGCAATGCCAAACAAACGATTTTTTAAGGGTGGCCTTAATGACGCGTGACAACATTGACTGTCAACATAATCGAATTAGCCAGATGATTTCCCTATGTACATTAATCGATCTTGATTGCACAGGTGTGCTTAAAAATCATCGTATTAAAATTTTAACAAATGTTTTCCTTTCTTTGACAGATAAAGATGTGACATTATCATTTAGAATATGATAATTATTATCTAATATGTTTTTGTCCCATGCCATTATCTTTGAAATAAAACGTACAAACGAAACAATCTGAAGAAAAAACTTGTTATTTTGTGTTTCTATTACAGTCCGGTCAGGTCTTACATTGTGTTCTTTCAACAAAGACGATTTTGCCACCATTAGAATCTTTTATGACTTACTCAATAAGCAATATCCGTGCATTAATTGTTGATTATTTAAAAATCAACTTGCTAATAAAAAAATGTAGATTTTACGATTACACGATCGTCCTATCTAAACCACAGAGTTGATTCATCAGATCAACAATAAACTCAATTTATTGAGCAATGTAAAATATTATGTTTCACCACCTCGGTACATTTATACAGATTTGAATAATTTAAATTACGAAAAGAAACTGTAAAGTGACAACTCTGTTGAACAAAGGAAATAACTGGAAGTGATATTGCTAGCGCTCGTCATTTTCGTATTTTACGAAACGGTTTTCAAATTGACAAAATTATTTTATATCAATTTTGTCATTTTAATTTGAAAAGTGTAAAAATATTTTCACATTGAGTTATTATAATTCTACCTGTCTTCATGTTTTTGACAAGTTTATGACGCTCAGCCTATTAATGTTTACAAAAGATGTTAAAAGTTGTGATGATAAGTTATCTGCTTATCGCTATCCGATAGGTCACTAATCCTTTATTTATAATTAGACCTCATAATTGCCCATCATAATAAATCCAGTTATATCAGTCATCATTTTATTTTCTAAGTTTTTTCTCAACCGCCTACATTTGGCAGTTCTTTATCATATTTTTGTCATTTGAACACAATTGATCCCCCCGGACAATTTCCATCATAATTTCAATATTTCATCAACCATAAATTTATATAATAACCATGAACAAATAACAAATGTTCAGGTCTACGTCCTGTTTTGACTGATAAAACACTAAAAATCAAATAGTCAAAGAAGATGTGTGATGATTTATTCGGAAAAAAATTATATTTTAGATTCTGATTAATCAATTAATTGTAAAAGGACCTTCTAGAGCCTCAATATGAACTCATAAAAATGTCGTTCTGCAACTTTAGAAACCTGAATGAATTTTCCAACGGTCGTCTAGAAAGGTCACCTGAGTTTACTGGTACGCGTTATTATTTCTGGCCCTTTAAAAAACTTGTGCTGTGGATAAAATGAATGTTAACTTTTTTTTAGCAAAAGTCAAGTTCAACCCAAACTGTTGATAACTGAGATGTGTATCGTGGAATTGTCTACGCACAGCAAATAATTGTTTTTTAAATCTTTTAAGATCCCTGTTCACCCGTATTAAGAAGGCAGATGCACTAATCTAAAGGTTGGATGGAAAGCTTGGCTTTCCTTGGTTGGACTGAATGTTAGTCTTCAGAGGATTCAACATAATAATCTAGAACGAATTCTATAAAATATATAAGTTTCTCGCAGAAGGTTACTATAATCAAAGGTTTTGCGACGATGCAAATACTCAACTTTAGAATATTAATAAAAATCTTTAACTAATGAATTCAAAATACCAATATCTATTCAATGTTATTTTTTATTGGAGAAAATAAGAATTTTTCATTTGACCTGGAGAAAAAAACAACATTTGTTGATAAGTTATATTCACTTTCAGGTACTTTCATGATTTTATATATAATTTTCCAAAATTTTCTAAGGGGGCTTTGGGGGGTTATTGGTCAAACTGTTTAGGAATTGGGGGCAAAAAAGGGGGGAAAAAGGGTTTACTGGTTAATAGACAATTTATGGGCAGTGTAAGGAGGTAATCCAAAAACCAAAATTGTACAATTGTATACATTAGGCCACCCTTAAAAAATTGTTTGTTTGGCATTGCCGACCCACACTATCAGCAGGTGGGTAGGTAGGTAGGGATTTTTAAATTTTTTTTTTACATTTAAAAGCTTTATACATGTAAATCATACAGTCTCTAGATCAATGTTGTCTAAAAGATTGCAGCATTGTTGTGTGTACATGCTGGTTGTTTCTTTGAAAGGGGTCAACTGTCAATATCACATTCTACATCATATGGATAATTTCATGTAACATGTGTAAGACAGTCAGTTTTATTGGCAGAGTTAAACAAAGCACCAAGAAAAAAACACAGAGCTGAGACAGGAAACTGACAAATAAACCATATAAAATGTATGACGTGAACATTTAACTTTTATTGTGGGACTGCCCATTGAACAGAGGCCTGATGTCACATCTTGAAGTTGTGGTCACAGTTTGATAAAATTACCTAAGTTAAATGGCTCAACCACTACGGCTCCTTGTACAAATGGACAAAGATTTAAAACTTTGATTGTTTGCTTTGGTTTTATAAACATCACTTTCTACAACATATGGGTAATTTCATGGCAGTCAGTTTTAGTGGCGTACTAAACCGTAGTACTTGAAGGAAAACGCCAACCTGCAGGAGGAAACTGAATAACCTTATCACATATGACATGAAAATCAAACCTTAATTTTGCAACTGCCCAACTAGGGCTCAAACCAATACCTAGAGGCTAGTAATCATACATGTAAGGTGTGACGAACTACCATACAAACACGCCTACTGCCCCTGATAAGTTTTGAGGATAAAGGATCTGTACCAAATTAGAATAGTAAAATATTAAAAATTTGGAAGGTTGGCACAAATAGACATGGTGTTTATACAAAATGTACTAATATTATCCAAGTGCAAGGTTTTTTCAGGGCTAGGTTTAAAACGTACATTGTATGATAAATTCAAAATGGAAATATGCAGCAGGACAGACAATTTTTGCAGATAAATAAATTATGGGTTGTAATGCTTGTTTGATTAACAGAAATCTGGACATGCATTACATGAATACAGATAGATTAATGAGCCCTTAGAATTGTGGAAAAGGAGGAGATTTTATTCATCACTAGTACACTAGATACATTTATAAATATGTTTTTCTATCAGTATCTTTTATGTTTTAAGAATTATCTTATTCATGTTAAGAAGAAAGGCAAGAAAAGGGCCAATTTAAGGGGGAAGAACTTCAATTGACACAAGATGCTACAGCTAGTCTTTAAAATATGTATGTTTTGTACCAGGCTAGCATCTACTGGTACAAAACTACTATAAACCTGTAAATCTGGGATCATTTTTGTCTTTAAGCTTTGGGCTTACAGCCATAATTGTCTTGAATGCATCATTGTGGTTCTGACTATAGTAGATATTTTGTTCTCTGGCTCAAGGGAAAATTTGTCAATGATAAATTTCAAATACTTAGTAAGTTCAACAAATATAAGAGCCACGCACATTACTTCTATCTCATGAAGCGACAAAGTCGAGCAGAAATCATCTGTTTCTGCTTTACAAAAAATTTGAGTCCTCTACAAGGTCTCTCAGAACGTTTCTTTCAAAGAATAGCTGAAAATTTGACTTTTGATAAAAATCTATCTCCCTTAACCAATGCATTGCAGCATAGGGAGATGCTTTCCCCTGCCGGTCTCTTTGACATTACTTTTGGCAGACTTTTTCTATTCCATGTCATTTAAATGTTTGCTCCCAACACAGTGTAAGGCAAGCGCTTTTAAGATAGTGATTTGAAATAAGTAAAGCCAGGAACAAACTCGGCGGATACGGTCAAATTCCGGCACAATTTCGATTTTTTTTAAATAAAAAAAATAATAATTTCTGAAATGCAAATAAAATTATTTGGGCGGCAAGTTTTTCAGTGCGTCGTGCAGCAATGCCAAACAAATGAAATTTTATTTTAGGCCTTACATATATTTTTTTTTTTGGGGGGGGGTGGGGGTGGGAATGGGTCAATTCACACAGACACAGTGTATTGCACTAAAGCAAAACAAAATGAATATTAATTCAAATCATATAACCAATTCTAAGTTCTTTGACTACAGTTATTCTGTGTCAGAAACCTATTATGTGTCAAATATTCAATAAAATCCAAATTCAGACCGGTATCAAGCATTTTTGTCTCAACTGTTCAGAGTTGGATCTCTGCCCGCATATCCAGCTGCGCCCCGAGAAGCAATTTATTTTTTGAAATCAATATTTATCAACATTCTTTGGTTAAATATTTAAAAACCTGACTCCAGTATGGAGTTTTACATTTTGTTCAAAAGCTTCTTCATAATACAAGATAGAATCTTGAGACAATTTTTTTTCTTTCATTTTCAACGTTTTACTGACATGGCTCATAAATAGACTTATTTAGGAGCAGACAAAATAACTCTTTAAGACTGACTGTAGCAGACGCAAACTAGACAAAGGTTACCATCTGACCCTGTATGAATTGTCTGAATTTTGATGTTTATTCAATTGTATAATTTTAGATAAAAGAAGAGCGATTGAGGACTGTATTTAGTACAAAAGGGGAGATAACTGATTGTACCTTGAAGTTCACTAAAGATGGTCGCTTCAGAAAATTTGCATTTATTGGATATAGTAAAGACGAAGAAGCTAAAAATGCCTTGAACTCTCTGAACAAAACTTTTATTGACACAGCTAGAATACAGGTATGTGTACATTTGACATAAATAAAAATTGTCACTCAGGTTTAATCAAGGATCAACATGCATGACATATATTGATCAATGTATATGGAAAGTAAATGAAGAAAAACATATTTTGTAAATTCAAAATTATTGCAATGTTTTTATTATTGGGTAAAATGCGACAATGTTATCGTCACAATAATTAAAACTTGCATTTTGGAACTTTTTTTTTAATCAAACAGGATTTTTCTGAATATCGCAAAAATTAGACTAAAATGACAAAATCGCTATAATAAACATGATAAATGCACACAATAATTTCTGAATCTACAGTACTATTCTCTTTTTGTCTATTTTCAGTATTGGATTTACATTTAACAAAACTATACTTAATTTTTCAGTAAAAGTTAATTATTTTTAACCTGTCTTTTCCAATTGAAAGTTCAGATTACATATTGAATTACATTATAACATGACGGCAAGTTTTCACAAAAAAAAACGTATTTGTTTAGGGACCAGCTGAAGAACTCCTCCGGTTGTGGGAGTTTCTCACTGCATTGAAGACCCATTGGTGGCCTTCGGCTGTTGTCTGCTCTTTGGTCAGGTTGTTGTCTCTTTGACACATTCACAATTTCAATTTTTAATTTTATTATCAATATTGGCTTAAATAATGCAATGGACCTATATAGACCCCATTTTAAGTAGGAAGAATGCACAATGTTGTGAATTAGAGGTAACTTACAGTTTACTTACTGCCATATTTAAACTACTATATAATCTTACTGAAGTTCTGTTTTTTTAAAGGTCGAATATGCAAAAGATTTTGGAGATCAGAATAAACCAAGATCATGGAGTAAATATTCTAAGGATAGTTCAGCTTTCCAAGCCAAAACAGCTGCTGTCAAAACAGAGGAAAAGCCTGATAAAGCTGTGAGTGCTTTTATTCTTGTCTTGTTTTTCAGGGAACAGGGGGGGGTGGGGGTGTCAAGTATTTTTGTCAAATCTAATAGAGTTTTACCAACAAATTTTCAGTTCAGTCTAGGAACTCACAATTTTTTACCCAGGCAAAATAATTCTGAAAATATTTGATATTCACATAAAAGCTGAGAGAAATTCAGTTTAATAGATATAGGAAGATGTGGTATGAGTGCCAATGAAACAACTCTCGATCCAAGTAACATTTTTAAAAGTAAACCATTATAGGTCAAGGTACGGCCTTCAACACAGAGCTTTGTCTCACACCGAACAGACTATTTTTTTTCTGTGTGTGTACGGGTATGATTTCTAGAATTTCAATGTAACTTGGGACATGCTTATGTTATCCATGCTTCTGTAATTCAGTTAGCTACTGAACTGTTTGCATTAAAATGTAGCAAAGCACTCAATGCTACAACTGCTCCTATAACTTTACAGCAGAATGCATTGAGTGTGTCGGTAAAGGTAATATTTTTGGTTAGCTTACTTGCTAGCTGAACCGTGAAGTCATTATTAGGTTATGTAACAACCCTCCTGTAAAAGTAGACTAATCCAACAGATAACCAATCTATTTATCTATTGGACTTGATTACTCCGAAAGGAGGGTAGTATATCTAACCTAATAATGACTTCACAGTTCAGCTAACAAGCAAGCTAACCATAAATTATACCTAGACCTACCCACAAATGCATTCTGCTTTAAATTGCAATTTTTAAGAACATTTTCTCTTTGTCTAACCAATTTTTACTTTTAAAATATACACAAGATGTCATGAATACAAAAAACAATTCTGATTATTAATCTTATAACAGTTCAGACATATGAAAATTTAATGTGTTATTTTTTAATTTTTTATTTCCAGTCCAAGTCTGAAAAGAAGAAAACAGCTAAAGACAAGGCATTGGAGGACATGATGGGAGAGGTAATGATATGAACTGGTTCCCACACACGACTGATACCCAGTTACTATTTAGCTACTTATTTGCCTTATAATGGTTTTATTTTATTTTTTGTCTCCAGTGTTGGTTAAATTGGTTTGTAGAGATAACTTTCTACAACTACATTCTTTAAGATACGTGTACAACATTAAGATGTAAGAAAATTACTTTTGTGCTCTTTCGTCACTTTCATGATGGTCTACTTGTTACTTTTGAAACTATTTTCAGTACAATATACTTCTTTTTTTAGTTAAAAGATGACCCAAAATTTGAAGAGTTTCTTGATGCTCATATGAAAGGTGGGAAAAAACAAATCTGGAACAATGACGAGATAGTTACCATGACAACAAAAAAAACTGAATCTGACAATAGTGATGATGAGAATTCTGACAGTGGTGTTGAAGGTACTGGTAAATATCATCTTTGATTGAATAAAAACAGTTATGACACAACTATATAGAAGGGGGTTTGGTCTTAAATCCCCAGAAAAAAAAATGCTGAATCCGCAATTCCCAAATTAGATAAAGCAATTTTTCCTAGATCCAAAAAATCTTTAATGAGAGTTTTTCATTAAATGTAAATCACAAATTCTTGCAAAATATAGGCCAAATCCCAATGTCCTCAAAAAGAATACTTTCCACCCCTAATCTACACACTAATGTTATACGTTACATTAATTCATGATGGTTCCTTAACATACTTAATGTCTGGTTATTTATAGGGTTATTTTGTTTTCAAATCCCTATGTTTCTGTTGTATATTTGCCATTTGTGCACTTTTGAAAATGAAATATTGTTTATGCTTAATGTTACATGCATTATCAGAACAAGAGGTGTCTCAGTAAATAACTGAAAAACATGAACTGCATATTTTTTAAGAAATATGTTCTGGAATCACATTAACATTTCTCAAAGTTTGGTCGATTGTTCGAGAATCACAATGATATATGTATACAGTAATTTCTGAATTTACAAGATTTTATTTTAAATATAACATTGTATGATCATATGTAAACAGTCACATAGTTGTTGATGAGTATTATGTTTTATTTCAATAGAGATGGAAGTTGATAAAACAGAGGAAGATAGTCCAAAGAAAATGTCTGATCTTGATGTAAGTGTGAAATAACGTGAGAAAAATATGTTGAATATGTTGTCCTAATTACAGACAAGTAATTGCTTTTATTGAATTTATAGATATATAGAAGATGTGGTATGAGTGCCAATAAGACAACACTCCATCCAAATCACTATTCGTGAAAGTAAACCATCATATGTCAAAGTACGGTCTTCCAACATGGAGCCTTGGCTCACACCAAATAGCAGGCTATAAAGGGCCCAAAAAATTACTAATGTAAAACCATTCAAGCAGAAAATCCAATGGTCTATAAATGTATATAAAAAAAAAACTAAAAAAACTAGAAACACTTATTAATCACATCAACAACATGTTTTAACATATTTTACACAATCATTCAGTTATGGAGAGATGTTCTTCTGTGGAGGTAGATCAAAATAGATACTTTTAAAAAAAGAAGTAAAAAATTGGGACGTTTTTTTCTTTTATTTATTCTGCCTTATTAAACGCATTTCTTCTTCTTGCGTTTTCTTGTGCCTCAGTGGCAGAGTGTTTTCAGTAGTTCACTTACCTGTCAAAACTGTTGTTTGGAGTTCAAACCCCTACATGGCAGGTACATTCATCTGCAATCTTAATTGACTCGGATTGTCAGTTTTCTAGCAGACGTTCTCTTCAGGCAATCTGACTTCCTCAACCAATAAAACCAGGCCATCACAACATAGTCACTAATGTTGGAAATAGATTTACGCACCAACAATCAATACATCAATTATCCTTGCTTCTTTGATATTCTAGTAGACCTACACAATTTTACAATCATTCTTTAGATTTGTTAGACAAAAGGCAAGTACTTTTAGAATAACCAAAAGTTTTTCATGCATATTACCTTTGTATTATTTAAAATGATCTGTATATCAAAAGTTTTGCTTTACAAATAAAAAATATGACATTGCTATTGCAGTACTTAAAAGCTAAAATGGCAGACAAGGATTTATTGAGTGATTCTGATGACAGTGACAAGGAAGATGATAGTGGCAGTGACACCAGTGACAAGGAAAGTGACAGTGATGACAAAGGTGACAAAGATGAAGAAGGTGACACAAGTGACAGTAGTGACAGTGAGGACAAAGATAACAAATCTAAAAGTGAAGATAAAGATGACAAGTCTGAAAGTGATGATGATGATTTCCTCACACTGAAAAAGGATGCAATACCTGCAAAAGTAAGTTTAGTCTGTACATTTACATCTAACTGATGCTAGTTATTCATGTTATAGATAATTAGGTCTTTCCACTTTTCTGTGGAAAGACCTATTGTATTTGTTCTGATTATCATTATTATTTTTTTTTTTCCGCCTAATTTTTAAATTTTTGTTTCGTAATATGTCGCTTAGATATTTCTTATATTGTATTGTACAGTTATGTGCTTTAAAATTTCAACCTGCTAAGACGAACAATTTTCTTTGTAAGAGTTATCGCCCTATTTACTGTTTATCCAATGTGTGCATCTCCTTTGTAACAGAAAAATATATAGACAAAACAGGCGCGGATCCAGAGGGGGGGGGTTCCGGGGGTTGTAACCCCCCCCTTTTTTTAGCCGATCAATGCATTTGAATGGGAGCATATAGATGGACCCCCCCCCCTTTACTCTGGGTTGGGAACCCCCCCCCCCCCCTTTTTTTTTAAATGGCTGGATCCACCCCTGCAAAATTCTTTTTACAAATTGTTCGTCACATCCTCAGAAATTTGTTATCTACCTTAACCAAATAAATTTTTTGAAATGTTTTTTTTATACGACCGCAAAAATTTTAATTTTTTGGTCGTATATTGCTATCACGTTGGCGTCGTCGTCGTCGTCCCAATACTTTTAGTTTTCGCACTCTAACTTTAGTAAAAGTGAATAGAAATAAACGAAATTTTAACACAAGGTTTATGACCACAAAAGGAAGGTTGGGATTGATTTTGGGAGTTTTGGTCCCAACATTTTAGGAATTAGGGGCCAAAAAGGGCCCAAATAAGCATTTTCTTGGTTTTCCCACTATAACTTTAGTTTAAGTGAATAGAAATCTATGAAATTTTGACACAAGGTTTATGACCACAAAAGGAAGGTTGGGATTGATTTTGGGAGTTTTGGTTCCAACAGTTAAAGAATTAAGGGCCAAAAAAGGGCCCAAATAAGCATTATTCTTGGTTTTCGCACAATAACTTTAGTATAAGTAAATAGAAATCAATGAAATTTTAACACAAGGTTTATGACCACAAAAGGAAGGTTGGGATTGATTTTTGGAGTTAAGGTCACAACAGTTTATGAATTAGGGGCCAAAAAGGGGCCCAAATAAGCATTATTTTTGGTTTTTGCACCATAACTTTAGTATAAGTAAATAGAAATCTATGAAATTTAAACACAAGGTTTATGACCATTAAAGGAAGGTTTGGGTTTGATTTTGGGAGTTTTGGTCCTAACAGTTTAGGAATGAGGGGCCCAAAGGGTCCAAAATTGAACTTTGTGTGATTTCATCAAAAATTGAATAATTGGGGTTCTTTGATATGCTGAATCTAACTATGTATGTAGATTCTTAATTTTTGATCCCGTTTTCAAATTGGTCTACATTAAGGTCCAAAGGGTCCAAAATTAAACTTAGTTTGATTTTAACAAAAATTGAATCCTTGGAGTTCTTTGATATGCTGAATTTAAAAATGTACTTAGATTTTTAATTATTGGCCTAGTTTTCAAGTTGGTCCAAATGGGGGTCCAAAATTAAACTTTGTTTGATTTCATCAAAAATTGAATAAATGGGTTCTTTGATATATGCCAAATCTAACTGTGTATGTAGATTCTTAATTTTTGGTCCAGTTTTCAAATTGGTCTACATTAAGGTCCAAAGGGTCCAAAATTAAACTAAGTTTGATTTTAACAAAAATTAAATTCTTGGGCTTATTTGATATGCTTTATCTAAATATGTACTTTGATTTTTGATTATGGGCCCAGTTTTCAAGTTGGTCCAAATCAGGATTCCATATCAAGTATTGTGCAATAGCAAGAAATTTTCAATTGCACAGTATTGCACAATAGCAAGAAATATCTAATTGCACAATATTGTGCAATAGCAATTAATTTTCAATTGGAGCTATCTTTCTTTGTATAGAATAGTAGTTGATAATATATGTTGGAAATTTGCCAGACATTACTATGATGTCATTTTCTATTTTTATTTGCCAATAACTTTATGTAAATAACTTCATTGGAAATTTGCCAATATAAAATGTTGCTGATGAAGCTTTTTTTCTTTATCTTATCTAAAATGTTTTTAGATAATGTATGTTGGACATTTGCCAGACATGACTATGATGTCATTTTCTATTTTTATTTGCCAATAACTTTATGTAAATAACTTCATTGGAAATTTGCCAATATAAAATGTTGCTGATGAAGTTTTTTTTTTGTTTTATACAATAAACAATGTATATTCACTTTTACTACCAACCAATCTTTACCATTCAGGGATAACAAGCACTTTATTTTACATTTTAATATTTTATGATGTATTTAAAAGAGTAGTTATTGTTACAGCATAGTGAATTGCTCAAAGGCAAAAAAAAACTTTTTAAGTTCATTAGACCACATTCATTCTGTGTCAGAAACCTATGCTGTGTCAACTATTTAATTTTAGATTTAAAAAGTTTGAAGAAGAAATCTTTAATTGATTTGTAAAATCTTGACATTGTTTTGTGTAAAAAAAAAACCATGTAATGTCAAAAATTTGATCACAATCCAAATTCAGAGCTGTATCACGCTTGAATGTTTTGTCCATACTTGCCCCAACTGTTCAGGGTTTGACCTCTGCGGTCGTATAAAGCTGCGCCCTGCGGAGCACCTGGTTAACTTATAAACCGTTAACCATATAAAACCCTGGCATATTTTTATTTGAGGCCCCTAGGTCCTTACTTTGAAAAAGAGGTCAAGGTCAGATTTACAATTTTGACTTTTCCTTGTTTTTGCATTTTCTCCTACACCTTAAAAGAGATATATATAATAAAAGAACAAGTGCAAAATGTTTGCTTTACTGTAATGAAGATCTGCTACATTTGGTATGCTTAAATCTAAAGGCTTAATAAAGGAGTTAGTGCCCCTGAAATGTCTAATATAAAGTTAATTGATTATAACTTCAACCTGGTTCATTATATAGCCATATGACCTTTAACAAAAGGTTCGGTGACATATGACCTTGAAAAATGACAACCAGAAGTGACCTTGACAAAATTTTAAGTAGCTATTTTTGCACTTTTTCATGAAAGTACTAGGAATCCATATATTTTGTAATTTAGATACATTAACATATCACTAAAGACTAGAAGTGACTTTTGATAAACTGGAAGTATCCAATTATCCCCTGGTTTACAGGCAAAAGTATATAGAACTATATTTTTGGAATCAGTGTGAAAAAAGCTATCATATATGAGACCGGGAGTGACATTTACTGAACCAGAAGTAGCTAATAAACTTCCTTATTTCACTCAAAAGTATATGGAAACCACTTTTTTATCGCATCAGTATGAAGATTTTGTGGTTGGAGGCCAATTTTAACTTTGAGTAAACAGGAACTAGTTTCTTATCAATAATTTTGAAAAGTTATGTGGAAAGACCTTCAATTGTTCTCTGAACAATTTGTTTTTAATTCTTATTTTTATGCTTTTCATGCTTCCCTGTGCCTACATTACCCAGCTTAGTTGCTCTGTTATTCATGTATTAATGTATGGCAGTTTTTAGACATGAGGAGAACTTATTATGGACATCACAACAGGTGCAGATTGATACAAGGGGCGTGCCCCCTAATTTTTTTCAGTAAAATCTAATTAAGCTAGAATTGTAGCCAATTTTGTGTCAAAATAAGGTCATGTAATTCCTAATTCTATTTCAATCTTTTGTATAGTGGTAACAGATCTAATCAATCTTTATTTAACTGCAAATAGTCAATTTATTTTAATTTTAATTTTAGAATTATGTTGTTTGAAACAAAGTTTTCTGGTATATTATCTTAATTTTGATTTTAGAAAGTAATTTTTTAATAGCTCTTGATAAAATATCAATAAAACTTTGCAGTAAAAAAGAAAGTTTAGTAAGGGTCCAGTGTTTTCATGATTAATAGTTTATATCTTCATGTTGTTTTTGTAGAACAACAAGGAACCAGTCAAACAGAAATATTTGATAAAGTTACGAGGGTTTACTGGATATGTTGACGAGGTATGTGCTGTTGTTTATATAGTTTTTTATATGTCAAGTTTTTGACTCCATGATTATGTTATATGGCTAATTATTACATTGCTTACATAGAATTACTTGATTTCCCAGTGAAATGAAATCTGATGATTTCACATGTGAAATAAACTTGGTTATTACACTCCTCTGGCGTCATACAACAATAGACGTTGCCAAGACATATCGATGACGTCTCATCTATGCAGAAAAAAATATAGTTCCTTTCATTTTCTACTTTAATTCAACTAAAAATCCCGTTGTAAACATAATTAAAAAAATAACTAATCAAAAATTTTCAACTTGTGACTGGACAACACTGATAATTAACTCATGCACTACGAGCATTCATGAATTTATGTGTTGTTCGTTCACTCGTTGACTATTTTTCTCTATTTGAATTCTTCAATAAGTTATTCTATAATTATTTCGCTGGAGAATTAAACAATATATAAGTCTATCTTAAACCAACCTCAAAAATGTAAGTTTGACTTTTTCTACAGACTAATAAGTTTGATATTACTTTTGACAAACTTATATGTGAATGGTAATTAAACTAACTGCAGCAAACTGGGCCTAATTTAGTGAGTATCTTATACAATACTTCATTTTTTCAGATGTTTAGTCCTAAAGATTAAATTCAACGATTGCGACATCATCATAAACAAAACTTGATTACCATTGAACTTTCTTTTTATACAACCGCTAAAAAAACTTTGGGATCGTATAATGGTATGATGTTGTCGTCGCCATCTGTGTCGTCAGGGGTTCAAATTTTTTGTTCAAAATTTTTAAAATTTCAAATTTTTAAAATTTTTCAGAAGAATCTTTAATTACACAGTATTGTGCAATAGCTTTGTAAGATCTTGACATTTATTTTGTGTCAGAAACCTATACTATTTAAAATTTTTTATCACAATCCAAATTCAGAGAGAATCAAGCTTGAATATTGTGTCCAAATTTCCCACAACTGTTCAGGGGTTCAACCTCTGTGGTCATATCAAGCTGTGCTCAGCGGAACATTTTATTATCGTTGAAGTTATCTCCTTAGCTTGAAACTATAAAATCCCCTCAAATTGTTAATAATAAATGAAACTTACCAAAGTAAGTTTTTATGCTCCATTTATTATGCAATTTATGGGCATTATATTTTCTGGTCTGTGCGTCCGTTTGTCCGTTCGTCCCACTTCAGGTTAAAGTTTTTGGTCGAGGCAGTTTTTGATGAAGTTGAAGTCCAATCAACTTGAAACTTAGTAAACATGTTCCCTATGATATGATTTTTCTAATTTTAATGCTAAATTAGAGATTTTCCCCCATTTTCACAGTCCATTGAACATAGAAAATGATGGTGCGGATGGGGCATCCATGTACTTGGGACACATTCTTGTTTAAATATTTAATCCATTCAATAGCAATTATTAACTTGTTATTTGCATGTTAAGCATGAGATGACCAGTATTATTATCATTTTGTTTTCTTCAGACAATGATTAGAGAGTTTTTCCAGCCACTTGAACCGATTGGTGTAAGAATACCTAAGAATGCAAAGAAGAAACCATTAGGTAAAAACTGTGAAAACCTACTGATTTAAATGATCAAAGTTCTTAGAATGATAGTCTTTCTTTTTGTTGAAATAGAAGTTTTATTACTGCAATGTTATCCCTATAATATTATCATCAACTGAAAGAAAGGAGTTTCCTAAGACTTTGTGGTATTAGATTTGTGATTGTTGATATTCTTAACATTTGAAACCTGTGTTTTTTTCTTTGATAAAAAAAATTAAAAAAATCTTTTGCACAAGCATTTATATGTTGTTTTTTTTAACTGAACCAGTATGCTTAGTGTAATTCTAGAAATAAAAGATATTAAATTTGGATGTTTATAGCAGTATTTTACTCAGACATGCATAACATTTTAAAGGAATGATTTCTGTTACCTTTTTAGACTGATTTTCATTGGTTGTTGCTTTTTATTTTGTAGGTGTAGCTTTTATTGACTTCAGTACAGAAAAGGAATGGGATGAGGCCATGAGAAAAAATAAATTGTTTATAGGTAATTATTACTAACAAAAGCAGTAAACTTAGAATTAGCTGGACCAATCACCTCTCATTTCAAATCTTTGAAATATTTTTACAGTATATTCTTATATACAGTATGGTAGAAATGTTCCACTATTTTAGCCACACATTTGAATGCATTTCAATATTGTGTAATTTAGAATTATCAATTGATGAAGAGTCTGTATGTATGATTATCTAGCAGTAAAATAATGAAAAAGTTACAACATTTCTTTCAAAACCATTGAAACAGACATTTGAATAGATATAGATCCAGCCAGAGTTATGATCAGCTATTAAACAATTTAAAAGTGTTCTTAGTCAGGTAAGATGTTTAAACCACAGAGAATATTATAGATCAGCAATGATTAGACTTGAACAATGTACAGTGATGATGTTCATCTGTTTTGGATCATAAATATATGCATTTGAATGTGGCTTGTGGTTTTTTTTAATTATAGATAACAAATAATTCCCTTCTTTTTAGTTAACCCTTTCCTCCATGGATTTATTTTTTTACATACTTGATTCGAATAGAATTTTTCAATAAAAAATAATCGTCAGGTTTAAAGTATTATTGCCTTGCGAAAAAGGAATATGTCATCAATGAAATTCTAGTCAGATATTCTCATGAATATCTTTTTTTTATTAGATACAATTTTTTAAAGTCTGATAAAGTTTTTTCATAGTCAAGACGTTTCAACTGAGTCACTACACAGGCGTCAAAAGTCGCCATTATGGAGTAAAAGGGGTGGCGTCAAAAGGGGTCATAATGGAGGAAAGGGTTAATTAAACTTGTGTTTTTTCTTGAAATATTCTACGAACACAGGCTAAATCACTTCAGATATTTTCTAACAATTTTTCAACCTCAATACAATGAATACATACATGCATTAAATTATGAGATGACAGAACCATTAACAGAATACTAACTATATTCAAGGTGGTAAGAGGATACTTCTCAAAAAGATGAAAGAAGATACAGTCGAAGATGTGGCAGACATTCACATTCCTGCTGTAGATCTGGAGAAACAGGTGAGCAAAACTAAATATTATTTTTTTTTCACTTGTCCATTTCTATCAATACTAATACAGTTGAAATGTAAATCGGTAAAAATGAAAAAATATGATAAAATTGGGAATGGAAATGAGGAATGGGTTAAAGAGACAACAACCCGACCATAGAGCAGAAAACAGTCCAAGTCCACACCAATGGGTCTTCAACACAGTGATATATTTTTTTATTCTTCATACATTAAAAAGTGGTTCATGAAAATGTCCAAAATTTTCAAGAATACTGACATGGAAAATTTTGCATTGCTTTCTGAGTAAGAATTAATGAATTATTGTTTAATTAAATTTCAGTGCCTATTATCTGCTACTTCACGACCTCAAATTAGTTTAAAAATATGCTATTATATGCATTATTGATGTTATAGTTTTTAATCATTGTAGAGACAAGAAACAGCAGAATCAGAAGCAGCCATTGCTGATGTAAGTCATTCTTTACAGTAGCTTTCTTTACGACTTAGTGACATATTTATAGATCATGGGTGTTAACTAGCTATTAATTGACCCTCTTAACATGTGAATACACTTTTTAAATACTGATTAAGAGATCCGGAAGCATCATCATAATAACCTAGAATAAACAAAGGATATTGGATATCTATGACACAAAATCAGTACATGAACAGGAAACAACACACAAAAAACAAAGGAACAGCCCTTTTATTGCTGTTTTTCATCTCAAAGTCACAGTGAAGCTTCAACACAGAGAAAAAAACTCACCTAACTGCAAGTTTAAAATAGCCCATAACCTCAGCTTGAGCTTGTTCTTTGCATAAAAAAATGAGATAGACTTTTTTGTAACATGCAATACCACCAAATAGGGTCGGGAAAAAAGAACACACTGTAAATAAGTACATACAGTTAACTCTCGTTGTCTCGAACTCGGTTGACTCGAAATTTCGGATGAGTCGAAGTTTTCACGTGGTCCCGAACTTTATTCCATACAAAAGTATGTAATTCGACTCCTGATGAGTCGAAATTGGATGAGTCGAAATTTCGGTTGAGTCGAACTAAATCTACGGTCCCAAGGTTAACAAAAGCATTCAAAATTCATTTTTTATCTCGAACTAATACACATATGTCAAAACATGACCTCCGGGATTTAAATTGATTGAAGAGTTAATCTGACAATACACGTGTAATTAAATTTCCGGTCATTGACCACTGTATTGATTTATGACATGCTATTTCCATGAGTGTTTACCTAAGATTATCTTTTATAGAATTTTGATAAATAATTAGTGATACATTGTTAATGTTCATGAAAAAGTATTTAAAATGTTTACAAAACAATTAATTCGTGATTTACACTAATGAGCTTGGGTGTGTATAAAGTGAGGATTATGGCTTCCGTTGATGATCACCTAAAAACTACTCAAACGGCGTCTTTGATCTTGTTATATTTTCTTTTGAAAAGAAAGAGTGAGATAAAACAAAATGAATAAAAATCAAAATTTTCTTAAATCTTTTGTATCCGAGAATAAACAATTTTGTTAGCTATAACCGACCTGAATAACGAAACTATCGATTGGAATTTACACTCTTGAAAAAGCCATAGGATTTTTTTTTTAATTGAAACAATTGAATAAGTAAAAATAATATCATTTTAATAATAAAAGACTGTGACATACAAACACATCGATTTGATACTAGAATATCGATCCCCTTGCCATATTCACCCGGATTTATTTTAGCTTTACCAAGCTTAGCAAGAGTTGTGTCCCTTAGATTGTCGAACTTCCGGTGTTCGTTTGAGTCGAACTACGTGTATCTCGAAATATTTCTCTGGTCCGGCTGACTTCGACATAACGAGAGTCGACTGTATTTAAAACAACAAATCCTACGCATAAGTGTAAAATTTAAGATTTAAGAAATGAATTTAGAAGGTGAAATCCGCAATCATAGGTTAAGTTTTTATTTGCAAATGTCTGATCAAATATTGGAAACTCTTGTTATAAAAGGTATATATATTTTCTCTTTTTCAGACTGGCAGATTGTTTGTCAGAAACCTACCATACATATGTAAGGATGAAGACATAGAAGCATTATTTTCAAAGTTTGGTAAGATATTTGACTTCAAAACAATTCTTAAGATTCAAGATTTTTAAGCACAAGTTGAAGAATTTCGTACCTAAACATTTTAGTTTAGTTGGAACGAAAGCTTATAGCGGTTAAATACATTAATTGTCAAAACAAAAAAATTTTAAAAGATTTTTCTTTATATGAAATCTTTTTTCCATTTATAGTGATACATTTCAGATGAATTTTATAGCATCATTCAATTTTGGGCATGTTAATGAACATAGAATGTATAAGCATTAAAATAATTCTTTAAATTATCCTCTATCTATAGTTATGAATATTTTATCTTGATAGGTCCTTTGACAGAGACACACTTACCAATAGATACTTTAACAAAGAAACTGAAAGGTTTTGCCTTTATAACCTATATGATGCCTGAACATGCTGTCAGAGCTTTTACATTCCTTGATGGAACCAGTTTTATGGTAAGTCTAATTTTATCTCAAACTCTGGGGGCAGGTTTGGAAATTTTGAAATTGTATCTATGAAGATTTTTTTTATAATGGCAGAGTAAATGGTATTCTTAAGTCACATGGAATAGACAATCTAAACAATGGAAATTTAATGATATTTATTTGACTGCAACAATTTAGTTGAAATTTGGCTTGATTTAATTTTTCTTTCTTTGGAAAGATATTGAAGTGAGTTGGTATTTACCAGATATAGTAACCAAAAAAAATCCACAAAGATATAACAAAAAAGTTAAGCATTATAATCATCAATTCTCTATAAATCATTCTTTTATGTCTTTTATAGGGGAGAATGTTACACATTTTACCATCCAAATCAAAGGAAGATGAAGACACTGTTGCATCAGGTTTGTATAGGATATAACTGTATTGTATTTTAAGCTCCAACGGCATCAATTGGGGATTTGATGGTCGCAAATTAAGTTTACTGGCGACGCGTTAGCAGAGACAGTAAACAGGTATTTGCGACTATCAAATCCCCAATTGATGCCATCGGAGCTTAAAATACAATATTGTTATCTCCATTCTAAAGAAACTGACAGAAAACAACGTTAAAACATGTAATTAAAATCTGGCATATGCCTTCTGCGCTTGCGTGTACGTCCCATAGGAACAATTGTCAATTGATGCCATGTACAAAAGTGACGTAATCCAATTAAAATGAACGTTACAAACGTTGTTGCATTAGAATTAATATTACACGAACATGTTAAACAAGACAACACAAGCTGTGTAGTGTTGTTGGATGGCTGACACTACTAAAGTCACATCAGTCATTTTCAAACAAAAAAATTACAATGATGCACTTCAAATATTGGTTTGTTTTTAAAATGTTTTTCAGGTGTTGAAAACATTTTTGTAGTCCTTGATTTTATTCTTAGCTATGAAATTATCTGAGTGAATAAAAGTCATTTAAAAATCCCCTTCAATATATATATTAACATTACATTTGAGTAGATAAATCACCATTAATTTAAATGGCTGAACCATCTCAGTAGTTAATTCCATATGAACAGAGCTTTTTTAAAATACAAACAAAAAATTTGACATTAAGAATTGTTCAAAGTAAAGAAGTTGTAGATTGCAGGGCTTTCCCTTGAAATTGAAGTAGTAGGCTAAATTACAATTATAGGTGGCTGTAAGATGCGTTCGGCGAAGCCGGACGCCCACCAAGCTGTAAGCTTGGTGCTTTACAGCAGGGGTCTGGGGGCCGCTCAAGGTCCCCAGAAGCTCTGGCATAAATAGAGCAAAATCCTGCATTCTCGCAATCTCCTGGCACCTAATTTCATCTTTCAAATGACCATTTTTAAAATTTTTATGTATGAAATTAAAGAAGAAAAAAAAAATCTCAAAGAAATTTCATTTTTTTATTTATGTAATGTTTTTTTTTAATTTTCTTTACCTTATGCTTAAAATTCATTTTCTTTTAAAGGAGTTTTATTTATTTAATAATCTGATTTGTTAGAAATCTTGATCGATTTATTTTGCATAACTACGTGCATTTGTAAACAAATGACCCCCCTTTTTTCTCCAAAGAATACAATTATTTCTCAAGCATTGACAGAAAATTTATATATCCTCTGATTTTCTCTTTTTTTGTAAACTGCTCAATAAGTCTGATACATAAATCATTTGGAAATGTTATTTATTTGTGGTCGAGTCGACAATATTCTACTTTCGTTTTTTACCTTGATTCTCTGAACACCACATGGGCTTTGAAAAATGAACTTCAAAAGATACTGTTTTCTAGATTCTGAGCAACATGATCTACTTTACTTTCTTTTATTTGACTGATATTATTCCATAACATAAAATTGTCATCCTATCTAATTGTCTTCACATTCTAAAAGCCAAAGTCAACGAGTTAATGACCATCGGAACGTCTCTATTGTTGAAGTTCAATGACCACCGGAACGTCTCTCTTATCTTTAAAAAGAAACGATGCATTCTGACTTTAAATAGAGAACCAATCAGTGACCTGAATTCATGTGAACTATATTTAGCCCCAGGTAAACACTGACTTTTCATCCTTGTTTATCGTGACTGCGACTTTGCGACAATACGTCTCTCGGCTGCCTGTAAACATTTGAAAAAGATATTTTTTTTCTTTTTGAATTTATATTTTTGTCAGTGAAGTAGCCTGCACTTGAAGCCACCGTAAGCGGCGGAAATCTGTCGTCTACCGGCCACTTTGGAAAGCCCTGAGATTGTAGACAAACTCTGACAGAGTGACCTAAAATTTTTAAAAAATGCCACTTTATATATTGAACACAGAAGACTTGCACCTAGCTAACAAAGAAAGTAAAACACTGCAATTAAAAACCTTTCAACACCACTGGAAAAAATACTGCTCTGTATTGAATAAGTCAATATGCAATTAACGATAGTAATGTTAAGGTTGTGCAGAAAATCATAGCTTAATTTGTAATCATACAGTTTTTCACTATAGCATTTTGCAACCAACTAGATCAATTTGATTAGCTATTTAAGATAAATGTATGAAAAATTGTTATGAAATATTATTTCAGAAGGTTCATCTTTTAAAACACAAAAACAGGCAAAACAGAAAGCCATGGCTGGCAGGTAGGTACAACCATAACATAATAAACATGATAAATATAATGAATTTAAAAAAATGAAGAAATTAAGGCCATCAATAATGAGAAAAAAAACCAATAATGTATAGTAAGCTTAGGAAGGGAATGAAAAAAATGATAAACGTGAAAAAGTAAACTTTCTGCTTGGTTATAGCTAATAGCATTTATGACAGACATAAGGGTTCATGATTTATGACAGAGTATAAAATAATTTGGCATGTTAAAAGTGAAAAGTTAAACCTTGAAGCTACTCTTTTTAAAGGAGAAATAAGTATAAACATATGTTTACATTAGAAAAATAAATTTTAGCAAACATATTGCAATGGATCAATAACTTTTGAAGCATCCTCTCTAATTATTGATTGATAAATAATTTGCCAAAATTTTTCTTCAGAGCTCATCATTTATAAAGAAATAATTAGACATACATACGATGTGAATATTCTGCCTTTATTGATCGTTTCTAAATTATAGATAAGCTGTTTAAATTGACTTCATATAAAACTTAACAAACTTTATCATTGCAAAATTTATAGAATATTTTGAATGTAACAGATTAACAAGACCAAAACGAATGTAATAATTGTAGCTTTAAATTTATATTACCAGCTCTCACAACTGGAATACATTATTTATGGGTGCTAATGCTGTGGCTAATGTGATGGCACAAAAATATGGAACAGAAAAAAGTCAAATTCTTGATGCAGTAAGTAATTTCTATTATAACATGAATTTTTAACATGCATCAACACAAAAATTATTGTTGTCTTAGATATTTGTTTTTAACATATTCCAATGACTTTTAAAGGCATTACTTGAAATCACACATGGTATTGTAGAAAATGTTGTCGCAACAAAACAGATCAAGGAGGTCTAAATATTGAAACTTGTTGTAAAATTAGTGTAATTTAAAACTGAATTCCATAAATTTTAAATTTATAAATTGGATTTTTAAATGTTAACATACATTTGTACAAGGGAACATTAAAACATTATTGAGCAAAACTGAGGCCATAAAAAAGAATAGGTTTGGTTGCCCTAACCCTACCTACCCAGAAAAAAGTTGCCTACTCAAAATCTTTTATTGTCCTGATGTGAAATATTTTTTTTTATTCAAATAGGCATGAAGATCAATAAATAACTGATACTTAAATTTCTCTTTGCCAAAAAAAAAGAAAAATGCCTACCTACCTACCCAATGTCTCGACGTTGGATAGGGTTTGGGCAAACTAAAATATTTTAAGTGTGGCCTGATTCAAATTGAAAATCAAATTGACCTTTAATAGATAAAACTGGTGAGCACACATCTTTTAAAATATTCATTTATATTTGTATGCTTAATATTAAAGTACCAAATAACATGAAAATACAATTTATTTACAGGAGATATCTGGTAGTTTAGGTGTACGGATGGCTCTTGGAGAAACACAGATTGTATCAGAAACAAGAGATTTCTTAATAGATAACGGTGTTGTGTTAGATAGTTTTAGTCAGGTAAATATATAATATCTATAAGAATAAAATAAGATAAGAATTTTATTAATCTAATCAAGAACCCATAAAGGGCATCATTTTACAACAATATTATGCACAATATGATTATATATATATATAGTGACTTAAAAACAAAATGATGAAAAAGAACACTTCATTGATTTTGTGTGTCCAAAGACCTTTTCTGTATTTACCTTGATCAGAAATGCTTAAACCCAATCATTTGTAAGCCAAGACTATACAAGACCAAAATACAAGCAGAGCTTTATGACCTAAACGGACTTACAAAGTAGCAAAATTTAAATTCAAATGTTTTCAATAATTAATGTACCATTCAAATTATTGCTTGGCAGTAGCACTGGATAATTTTGAATTAACTGACTTAGCCAAAAATTTGGTTAATACATGAATGGTTTCTGTTTAAACCTATTGTAGTTTCCATAATTGTAAATCCAATCTTGTCAAACCAAAAAAAAAAAAAATGACATTCTCTGCTTTTCCACTGAACACACAATATTTGGAGTAAGAACAAAGACTGGTCAGCTGAGAGTTGGAATAATGTGGCTGGGTAGGGTAACTTGTCTTCCCATTGACTTTTACCTTGTGTACTAGCACACTAAAATATGTCAGAGTGTAGGTCTAGTGCTAAGCAAAGTTTATATTCATATCACATTATCATATTCTTGTCCTGAATATGTAGTTAATTTACCACTTGATATTGAACAGCCATTGGTTATAATTTCTTGCAGGCTGATGGTCCTAGAAGTAAAACAGTGATATTGGTGAAGAATTTACCTTCCGGGACCAAGATGGAGGAATTACAACATGTGTTCTCTAAACATGGTACACTGGGTCGAGTCATATTGCCTCCTTCTGGTATTACAGCTATAGTAGAATTTCTTGAACCAACAGAGGCTAAATTGGCATATAAAAAACTAGCATACACAAAAGTAGGTATATTTAACCCTTTCAACGCTGGGCATATGCCGCGATGACATACGCCTTCCGCCACTGCTATTCGCGGCAAATGCCGCGATGACAACGGATTTTTCATAAGGACTCTTAAACCATTCGGTTTTCATTCGGGTCCTCTCTAATTTTTCCTTGTATGAATCGAGGATATGCAAGGTCTCATTTGCGCTTGAAATCCCGGCAATTTTTATTGTAAAATCATGCAGTAGAAGGAAAATTGAAGGAAAATAAAAACAAATATTTTGACAAATGCAAATGGCGGAAATCGGAAACGAAGCTGTAAATATGGAAATATTTCAGCATTTCTATGGCGAAACTGACAACGAGGATTAGTTAAAAGGTTTCTTGTTATCTCAATGTGTTTATTACATTCAATTCGTGTGGGAAATATGATTTGATCGATCATTACGAGACGTAGAAAAAGCGGGAAAACGGAGGTTGACTGAAAATTTTGAGGACGGAGCCACTGATTTGTGCCATGATTACATAATACGTTGTGTATGGTGCAATACGCTACGGAATCGAGCAAGTGGTGTCTTCTTTATTATATGGCAGATAAAAAAACAAAATAGATGAAGACTAAAAGTAGTTTTTATTCAAAATTCAACACAAATGTAATAAATTACACCTTTTACCTGTTAATTACCTGAAAATGCAGGTAACCTGATCAAAATTTTACTGAAATAACTGCCTAACATTACAGTTCATACTCTCCTGAGCATTTTTCATGCAACAACCTTTTCTGTATCTCTTATAATAAAAAAGATACAGCAGTCTGAAAAGGAATATACTGTTCTAATGAATGAACACAAAAAAATGCAGCAGCAGCAGCCATTTTTCTATTTTTTTGTGTAGCGTTGAAAGGGTTAATCAGGGTGAACAAAATGGTTTTTTTATTTAAATGAATTGCTTCAATTTAATTTTTTTTTTATTTTAATTTTTAAAGAACAGCAAGTACATGTATGTTTTTTTTCTCATATGTAGTTTGTGTTTGAAGATTTTACTAGCTACAAACATTTTAGAAGCTATTCATTAGTTTCAGAAAAATAGAAAGAATATGTTAGCATCAGTATAAATTTGACAGTTTCTTACTAAGAAAGCTACATCTACAACTATCAAATCTTTGATTGTGATGACTTCAGACATTGAATACCATAAGATGTTCTCAAACTTCTTTTATGAAGTCGGATTCAAAATATATTCAAATTCTTGGACTGTAAATCTGCCTTGTTTTCTGATGGCAGTCACACTTACTTGTTCATTTCTATCATCATCTCCAACTGATTTAATTTGGGAAAGATCTATTATTAAAGCTGTCTTAGTACTGTTCATTAAAAAAAAATCCATACGAATATAGCTCTTTGGCTTTAATAGTATTTCATAGAAGGTTTACAAATTATCAAGAAAATATCTTTAGCTAGCTGGATATATCTACCAATACACCCACCTATATTTTATACAGTAGGAAAAGAGTTGCTAGATAAGATACAAAGAACAGTCAGTAGCTGAGTTTTACTTCAATATAATTGGATATGGAAAATTATTGTTATGTTTTTATTTTTACTAAAATTGCATAGATAAAAACTGGTGTTTTATATTGTGATAACATTGTTTGTAATCTACATTCCCTGATATCGCAATTATATATTTCACATGTTTGTTAATTGTTCAACTATCCCACTAATTTCTAAATTTACAGTATTGATTTCTATTGCTGATCATTATTTGTATCTCCAGTTCCAGCATGTTCCACTGTATTTGGAATGGGCTCCAACAGAAGCATTAAAACCACTTGCCCAAGTTAAGGAAGACAAACCAGCTGACAAAAAGGAGGAAGATCCCTCTCAGGTTAGTCAGAAAAGATGGTGAATTCATATCTATCTCACAACAAAGTGGTAGATTGATATTAAGGTCTTCTTTCAGGCTTTACTTTGATAAGGAAAATTTGTAACATTTAAAGTCATCTTTTAAAAGTCCCCTTCTGACGAAGTTAAAGAAGGCTTTAGGTTTTTTCATCAGGTTTTATGCATGCAAGAAAATGATAGTTTCCAGTACATGTATTTTCAATTCAAAAAAAATCCAGATTGGTGCATTCTAATTTGTATTTTTGAAATTTATCTGATGTTTTCAATAACTTCGTTGAAGAATAAATAAAACAAAGAGACCCAAGAAAAACATTTGGCAGAAAATGATACAGCTTTGATTTTGAATGTAAATATTGGTGAATTTTACTAAACATTCAATCTTTTATTGTAGAAGTCAGAGGATGAGGAAGAAGAAGAGGAAACAGCAGAACCAGGAAGTACATTATTTGTGAAGAATGTTAACTTTGATACAACAGATGATGATTTTACACAGGTCAGTTTATTTATACATCTAACAGGAAGTTAAAAATGTAGAACCTTATGCTTGATACAACTTATAAATCTTTAAAATTACTTAGCTCTACCAAAAAAAATATATCAAATTTTAAAAATTTTGTCTTGCTTCATAGCAGAAGTACCTAGAGGAGATATCAAGACATGACAAATTAAAAAATCCAAAATTAATATCACATTTGTTCTTAGATAGCAGATTTGACATAAATTTATTCCATATAAAATGAGAAAACTTCTAAGAACTATCTTATTTTCTGTTTCATGTATCATATACATCAAATTTATTATTTTGTATGGTTAATATTATAGGGTTATTGCATGAATATTGGGGAATATTGTCCCGAGTAGAATTTTATATTGCACGAGCTTGCGAGTGCAATATATGTTCTACGAGGGACAATATTCCCCAATATTCATGCAATAACCCTTTTATTGTATAGTAATATAATATTTGAAGGTAAAAATTGGTTTAAACTAATATTTTGTCATTGATGACGTCATGAATTTTGAAGATTTATTGCACTAGTGCAATAATAGAATTTATCATATACTTAGACTAAATAACATATGAATTTTACTGTATGATAAAAGCATTAAAATTTACGTAAACTTCATATTTTTTTAATTGGTGCTTAGTGGGCTGATATGAAAAGTTTATCACATGCTTCGATTGTTATCACATGCCTTTCCGTAACGTTATCGCATGGCTTTCCGGTGATACTCGGCAAATTCCGGAAAATACACTTCAATGCTACGTTTTCAGTGAAAAACATTACAAAGTATTATTGTATACAATAAACCAACTATTTGGATACATGGATACTGGAAAGTATATTGTGTAAAATAATAAAAACAAAAACAAAAAAACATAAAAAAACAACAAAACTTTGAACTTCTATTTGGGAACAACGTAAACGGATCAATATATGAATCTGTTATTTTCTCCGTTGTTGAAGCATATGATAAAAAGATCATAACTTGTCATTTTTCATATCGCATGTATTATCAGCCCTCGGTCAATATCAGCCCTCGAGCCATGCGGCTCTTGGGCATATATTGAACCTAGGGCTGATAATACATGCGATATGAAAAATGCCATGTAATAATCTGATATTATTGCACGCTAACTTTTGGTTACTTTCTGTTGGAAATATTATATTACTATACAATAATAAGGTTTCCCTTTTATCTTTCAGAAATTTGAGAAATGTGGCAAAATAAAGGCAGCTTACATTGCTAAAAAAAAAGATATGAAAAATCCAGGTAAAAATTAATTGTTTTATTTATGCTTGTTAGCTGTGTGAGAGCAGCAAACAAGCATTAAAAAAAAATTGTGTGTGCAAATTGAAATTTAATCATTTATTGGCTTTGTTTCATTATAAGTTAGACTTTTTTAAGTAATTACTTGAATTTATGATTCCTAAATTTTTCTTAAATGTTCTTGACATTAAAGCAATTTCCGTTTTGAAATAGAATTTCATAAAATTGTATATGATTTGTGCTCAATCTCTAGAATTACAAGAATCTGGATTCTATTTATATAGATTTATATAGTTCGTGTACAAACATTATATGGTGAGTAAAAATAAATAAGTTGATACGGCTGGAACTATACGATTTTTTTTTTTAAACTTATTTTTAGGAATTAAAAAGAAAAAGGGGATACTTGTAGATTTTCATTTTTTTCATGAGTGTGAAATATTGATAAAAGCAATATTGACCCTATGTTAAACTTTAGATGTTTAAAGTTACTTTGGGTCATCAGGCTGCTGTGGCATTGATGTATACCCTTAAGCTTCTGTAATTCACATTATGAATACAACTTTTGTAAAACATAAAGAGAAAAAAGTATCTGCTATAACAAAGGTATAAATGTATCAGAATCAGGCCCTTAGCCAGGATTTCCAAGGGGGGGAGGGGGGGTATTTGGACTCACAAACTCTACTTGAACAGTCAAAATTCAAACAAAACGTTGACTTTAACAGTGCTTATTTGTTTTCAAAGGGGGGGGTGTGTCCGAACCCCCCTGGCTACGGATATGGGAATGGTATCATTTTGCCAATTTTTACTAGAAATGGATTCTTGTTCCTTTTCTCATCAACTATCCTAAATGATTTGTTTATTATTTTCAGGTAAATTTTTGTCTATGGGATATGGTTTTGTGGAGTATATGAAGAAACAGAGTGCTGAAAAGGCCATGAAAATCTTACAACATACTGACTTGGATGGTCATCAGCTAGAACTGAAAATATCAAACAAAGCTACCATGTAATATACTTTAATATCATAATGGATTAATTTTAACGACTTGACTTCTATCAGTCATGTAAATGTAGGCATTTTGTGTCAGTAAAATGAATACATCTTTTCTTTTTCAAAACACCATATTCAAATAAATTTCACTTGAACAGGGTCAGTCATGCGCATATGCATATTTGAAACTATATTCTATGTTTTATGCCCCATTTACAATAGTTGTGGGGCATTATGTTTTTTTGTCTGTGTGTCCATTTATTCGTTCATCTGTCTTTCAAGGTAGTTTTTGATGAGGTTTAAGTCCAATCAACTTGCAAATAAGTGCACATTTTCCTTATGATACGATCTTTTTAATTTTAATGCCAATTTAGAATTTTTACCCCAATTTTTTGGTCCACTGAACTTATAAAATGATAATGATCTGTGTACTGATACACATTCTTGTTTTTAATTGCAAACACAAGACTTATTTGTTATATGCATATTTTCATGTTTGTAGTCAGCCAGGTGTAGACAAGAAAAAGAAACAGTCAAAGAAAGAAATCAAAACTTCAAAGATTTTAGTAAGGAATGTACCCTTTGAAGCTACACGGAGAGAAATATATGAGCTTTTTAAGTAAGTGCAGAATTTTATAAGCATACCATAGCTTAAAGTACAACGCACCAACAAGAACATACTTTTAAACATGAAACTGGTTATAAAATTCAGCAGTTCATAGTTAACTCTGGTAAAACAGACAACAGAACATATCCAGCAGTCTAGGAATGCTTTGGTTATCAATACAACTGCAATTTTATAACCTTGCAGTCTAATACAGACATGCATTTTTTATCACAAGCTGAAAACACTGACAGATTACAAGTAAATAATATATTAATAGTTGTCTCATTGGCAATTATAGCACATCTCCTAATTATATATAAGCCAGAAATGTATCTTGTCATTTTCCCATTCATTTAAATTAAATATAAAATTAAGAATGGAAATGGGGAATGTGTCAAAGAGACAACAACCTGGCCATAAAAAAGACAACAGCAGAAGGTCACCAACAGGTCTTCAATGTAGCGAGAAATTCCCGCACCCAGAGGCGTCCTTCTGCTGGCCCCTTAACAAATATATACTATTTTGGTGATGATGAACGCCATACTAAACTCCAAATTATACACAAGAACCTAAAATTAAAAATAATACAAAACTAACAAAGGCTAGAGGATCCTGACTTGGGACTGGTGCAAAAATGTGGCAGGGTTAAACATGTTTATGAGATCTCAACCCTCCCCCTATACCTCTAGCCAATGTAGAAAAGTAAACGCATAAACATACATGTCAGCTTTTACATGAATGTCTTAAAAGACCAAATATTATAAATGTGTGTAGGTTGAAATTGCATGTTTTGTTATCATATTGTAATATATTCTGCTACTACTTATAGAGTGTTTGGGGAATTGAAGTCTGTCAGATTACCCAAGAAACTTAGTGGTACAGGATCACATAGAGGATTTGGCTTTGTAGATTTTCTAACAAGACAGGATGCTAAGGTAAGAATTTTCCAAAGTCATGTATGAAAATAAGATATTGTATGACTGTTAATTAGACAATATCCTCCAGAGAGCCAAGTGTTATAGTAGTAAAGGAACTATAAGTCACTGTACAGCCTTCAAAATGAGCAAAACCTATGCCCCATATCAAGCTATAAAAGGTCCCAATTTGACAAATGTAAAATAATTGAAGTGAGATATCTAATGGCTTGAAGGGTGTACAAAACAATTAATAAAGAGCAATTAAGATTAAAAGCAACAAACAACAACCGCTCAATTACAGGCTCCTGATTTGGGACAGATGCATATAAAAGTTGAAGAGACAATTATGTAAGATGGGGCCTTACCATTCCCTAAACCTAGGACATTGGTTCAACAGAACAATATAAGATCAAACTGTACCAGCAATAAACAAAAAGCTTATTGGATAAACTGCGACAGTCATACATTATCATGCTCCTGAATTAAATGTCCATTCATTTTCTTTGGAATGATCAGAGTAGTGTAATATTATCAGTTGAAAAAATTGCGAGTCTGGAAATATAATTATTGATATCAGTTTACCTCAGATTTACCCCAATTTTGGTTAAAACAAGTGTTTGCAATAAAGGAATTAGGGCTATCATTTGTTTGGAAAAGATAAAAATTAATTTTCAAGGAATTCTGCCTAAACCTGTGAGGGGGGATAGGACCTTTATCGGGACTCCGGGATCGGGTGTTTTTAAGCTCGGGATTTCGGGATTGACCCTTTCGGGATCCGGGAATCCTTTTTTTCGGATTTCGGGATGTCAGGATTTGCTTTATTTAAATTCGGGACCTCAGGATTTCGGGATCAAGACCCCTCCTATCCCCCCTCACCTGTGCTATGGGCAGTTTTAAACTTGCAGTGAGGTTAGACTTTTTTTGTTCTGTGTTGAAGGCCTCACTGGGACTATTGAAATGAAGAACAGCAATAAAAGTTCTGTTCCTCTGCTTATTGTGTTTTGTGCTTAATGATTTTGTGTGATGGATTGATATTCCATATCCTTTCCTTTTCTATTCAATAGGTGTATTGTTTGTTAGCTATTGTTGACTCTATGAACTTTTTAGAGGTACAAGTTTTCAACAAATTGGAAGTAAAATATCAAGCATACTGAAAATGTGTCACATGCTTGCATATGTATATAAACCAGATGAAGTTTAATACCACATATCAAAAAGCTGTGACAGAAATCTATTATGAACAGAAAAGTAAACCAATATGCAACTCTCCTTGGAGTGGGGTGTACAAATGTTCTAGTAAAATGATCAGAACCATTGTTCATTTCGTTCATAGAAAACAATTTAACTTTTATTTTGGTCTGATGTTGCAGAAATTAAACATATGTCTGCACCACTTAAATTAAGGGTCTAAAAAATAATCTTTTTTACTTTAAAATGATTAGAACTAATGTTTAATTTTACAGAGAGCATTTGCAGCACTGTGTCATAGTACTCATTTGTATGGAAGACGTTTAGTTCTAGAATGGGCGGAGAGTGCTGAAGATTTGGATGAATTACGTAAAAAGACAGCAGAACATTTCCATGAAGGTACGTTGGGAAAATTCTTGAAATATTAAGGGCTGTAGCAGAAAATACTATGTTCCTCCTCTTCAGGGAAGGCATTTTTTTTTCTGTGAGTGTTTGTATTTGAAATACCAAAATGCAATTTTTATTTCTGTGGGTGAGATATAGTAATTTCTAGAACAACCCTTCATGATCTTTTCCTGTGCTTTTCATATTTATATATAGGTTTATACTGCAACTAGTTGTGTTTATTTCCTAAATATAGTAACACAGCTATAATTTATGAAATGTCAATTTCATCATGGAACACTTTTTTCACAGTCAGGGGTTAATATAAATAAAGGGATGAAAATAAGTTTGAAATTTGTGTTACAATATATTAAAGCTATCAATTTATTTATTTAAGCAGCAGTTTAAAAACAATATAGGTCAATGTCAGACGATTATAAACTTTTTTGTACTCAGCGCAAAACTGAAGAAGGGCCCGGTAGAATCTTGCCCTTCCCCAGTTTCGCGGCCTCATAGTTGATATTTTTCTGACATTGACCTAATATTGTATATTTACTTGCCCTCATTATATATATCTGCTAGTGCTGAATTATATTGAATTAGTGCACTTTTAAAAAGTCATGATAAGACTTTAGCCTAGTTTTGGGCATTAAGAGATAAAAAATGAACTTTATAAATATTCAATTATTATGTATTGTATTATATTTTGATACAGCTATGAAGCTTCAGAAGGTTTGTCCTACCGAAATCAGATGTTATCTCCAGACTTCTTTCACCAATACAAAATGACTGTTATGAAATAAAACCCATCAATTAATCAATAATTTGAGTATATCACAAAAGGGTCCTTTTGAGATGATAAAAATAAAGGAAACATGATCAGTATGAAAATTACTTTGAAACAATGCATACATTTTGGATGAATTTGATTATTTTAAAACCTAATCTATTTTCTAGCATCATGTTATTTCTGCAGGTACACATTAATAATAAAGTTAATAGAGTATTTATGTAATATTTGAAAAGATACAATGATGATTTTATATTTGGCATTGATTCTTCTATTCCCAGTGATTGTTCTGAAATATGCATGAGACATTTGATACTGGAGAGTTCATGTTTGTTTAACTGATTAGATTATTCAGATCATCCCAATTTTTTCAAAAATGAATGATACAAAATATTTTCGCCAACACATTTTGTTTTTTGATTCTTTGGAATTTCTAACACTAATTTTTCTATGCCCCATTTATGGGCATTATGTTTTCTGGTCTGTCCGTCAATTCATCTGTCCCACTTCAGGTTAATTTTTTGGTCGAGGTAGTTAAATGAAGTTGAAGGCAAATCATCTTGAAACTTAGTAAACATGTTCCCTATGGTATGATCTTTTTAATTTAAATGCCAAAGTAGAGATTTTATCTCATTTTAACAGTCCATTTAAAAACGAAAATGATAGCGAGTACTTAGGACACATTCTTGTTTAGACATTATTTTCAATTAATTAAATTGTAAATGCCTAAACCTTTAAAAATGCTTTAAACCATGAATAATAAAATACTAAATTAATGCCAATAGAATAAATTAATATTCTTGTTGTCATGATGACCTGAACCACTTGTGTATAATTTTTTGTTGACAGTTCTTCAAAAAATTTGGTGTTATAAATATGTAGTTATATATTTGTGTTAATAAAAATGAAGTCTAACAAATTGTATGTATTTATTAATATTTTGCAGATGTCCCAAGAAAGAAGATGAAGAAATCAAGTATAATGGAACAGTTGGAATCTTCAGAATTGAAATGAAAAATTGATTGTAATGCTTGAGAAAAACGTAACTTCAATGTAAATGTTGCACAATTTTTTACAAAAAAACATAATTTTCTAAGTGAAGTATTGCATACATGTGTTCATGGACATTTAACAAGAAGAACAGATTGTCAAGATATTGAATGAGACTAAAACTTGTCAATAAAAATTGAATTTTGTTCTATATGTTATTACATTTTATGCAACATTAGATGGCAAATAGATTAAATGATGCCTTCCACCATTCAGAATTCTTTCTCATTTTATTTATTTTGATAATATAAGTCTATGGAAGAGTTATTTTTTGTCATTAACCAGATATATTGGAACTTAGCAAGGTCGACATGATTTTCAAAAAGGGTTCACCTGACCTTGAGAATGTTTCATTGATAAGTGATCATGGTTACGATTTTTTTGTAGTCGGCATATCAGATACTTTTATAAAGCTATAGATCCAACTGTATTTGGTGTATGGAATGATTGTAAGGTATATATGTTTGTCTGTCCTTGAACTAGTTTAATGGTTCATTAATCTGTTTAATTCTGGCCGAGATAGGCCCTCATAGGTGGTCTAGGTCTTGTAAAACTTTGTTATATTAAATTGTTATCAAAGGTACCAGGATTATAATTTAGTACGCCAGACGCACGTTTCGTCTACATAAGACTCATCTGTGACGCTCATATCAAAATATTTATAAAGCCAAACTATTACAAAGTTGAAGAGCATTGAGGATCCAAAATTCCAAAAAGTTCTGCCAAATACGGCGAAGGTAATCTATGCCTGGGATAAGAACATCCTAAGTGTGATCAATTGTAAAAAGATATGGTATGATTGCCATCGAGACAACTCTCCACAGATACCACACGAACCAGAGATTAAAATCTATAGTTCACTGTAAACCGAATGAGCAAAGCCATTACAGCATAGCCAGCTACAAACATCACAATTGACACATGTAAAACAATTCAAACAAGAAAACTAGCGGCCTAATTTATGTACAAAATAATGAACAAACAGACATGTTACACAGGGCCTACATCACCGTTTCTCATATATACAATAAGTAGTAGGCTAACTACATTTGGTATTTGGTATGATTGTTAAAAGGTGTATATATTTGTTTGGCAGGGTTATTAGACTTTAGAGCTCATTTTAATGGATTATTGATAATGTTACTTCTTGTAGAAGACTTTCATACTAATCCAATGGTCATATGAATTAAGCATGCAAGATTTTGATTTGTGCACTTTTGTGTTCAGATCAGGTTTCAGATACGGTTAGCAATAGGACAACTAGTCTCTAATTAGTGCAAAGAATGTAATTCTGGCAGGCTTTATTTGACTGTGACCTTATTTAACTTGCTCATATGAAAACTGTAGCAAGGTTTGATCATCATCATAACCTGCAGTTCTTAGTGCTGTTTAGAATTTTAACAATATACCTTTTTGTATTTAAATTTATTTTTAAGACAAGAAAAAACATTTGTAAACGAGTAAAATCTTCCAAGCCTATGACTTCTGTTGCAGTAAGCAAGACTTGGGGAAAGTTTTCTAGCAGTGGCAGCTTCAATACGACACAAAATGCAAATTATTATAGCAGGTCGACGACCTGGAAGCTTCCTACTTTGTGTAAATATTTTTCAGCAGGAGATATATTTCGTATGTGTTTACCTTGCAAGATCCTCTTGTCTGTCAATAGTTGTTTACTTTACCTTGACCTCATCTCATGGAGCAATGAACGAGTTTTTTTTTATCCAATTTACATTACAGATACATTAAGTAACAGGTCTCCATTTGGTTATGAAATGAGTGTAGGTTGTACATGTTTAATTGTCAGTCATTTGACCATGACCTCATTTTCTGGGTTTAGATCAGTTTTTCTGAAATTGGATGAAATTTTATCTGGGGTATGGAAAACATTTTATGATGCAAACATCAGTCAGGCAAGTTTTATTTTTCTTTTACCTTGACCTAAATTTCAGTTCACTCAATATTGTTTTCATATATTGGTTCCTTTTTCTTATACTTTATTCTTTAAGCAAAAGGTAATCTATATTTGGTCTCATCCCATCTTGACCTCTTTTTTAATGGTCTGTTAGTCAATAGAAGTTTTCATAATTTTGTATGTTTCTTGTATATCATTAGCAATATATTGACTTAAAGATGATTACACAAGTTTTGGAATTTCCATACCCTCTTAAGTCTTACTAGTATTGTATTTGTTTGTCATATGCATGCTTTTACCGTTTCCTAAAACAACTTTTCTATGTTTTTGTTGTGATTTTGAATGTGTTTTAGAATCATTTACAAATACATATGTATTGTCATCTTTTTACTCTTCGTTAAAAATAATGCAAATGATCATGTGTCTTTCTATGTTGTGATGTTACACTATTTTTTAAAGGGAAACTTCACAAAAAAATCAAAAATTGATATTATGTCCATTCTGTATAAAAATGCTCAAATTTATAGATATTAAAGTTTTATTCCGCTAAATAAGAGATCACCATCGATTTTAAATTTTGAGTATCAGTTCTCTACTCTCCGCCATCTTGTCACCTTCTCCGATGAAAAATCCCGATATGTCAATAAACCACAAAGGAACAAAACTACAGTAAACGATGTAGTCGTAATTGTGTGTCGATATCTTGTCAATCGTACGGTTGTTTTATCTGACTGACTAACTTGATACGGAAAATGGTCTTATATTTTTAAATAACCATATAGTCTGTTATTTTTAAACTGATAATATTGTAATTAGTTAAAAAGTCAAAGTTCAAATCATAAAATGATAAATAAGTGTTCCTTGGAAATTGTTTTCGAAAATCTAATTCGTTCATAATTCTTTCAAGTAATAAACTTTATTTAAATAAATTCGGATCTTCCCTTATCTGATCACCAGCATGGCTAAAGGTATTACTCCCAAAGGTATTGGAAGGGGTGTAAGGTGACACGTCCAGGTATTCAATCGATTTCCTGTCCGGCAGGCTTGCAAGTTCATGCATCGTTTCACTTCTGTAGGTATTGATCAGTGTACACGACCGTTACTTATAACTTTCCATTTTGAACTATCAGGTGCATGTATAATATACATTTTTGTCTTGCGTGTCCGAAAGTGATATAATATACTAGTCATTACTGAACTCATACGCTTGTTTATAAATAACATTTCTGGTGTAAAGAATATTATTTATAAAAAAAAAATAATACAAAAAAAAATAATTGAAGAAATACAAATCTATTTACATATTTTTCCAAGGGTTAATTTGGGAAAATGTAATATATACTCGTTGTCAATAGTTTAGGACAGATTGGAACATACCAGAATTATTGATCTAAAAAAATGTGCGCACTTGTCGACGATTCGTGTATACATACGCCTGGTAGAAGTTACGGAACTATAGTCAGTAGCGCAATTTAAAATATGTATACATTGAACATAAGAAAGAAACATACATTTTGTGTAAATTGTGGTAAAAGTTTTGTAAATAGACTAGTCCATGTATGCCAACAGTATGTAATCAACGAATTCGATAGACTATTGTATACCAAAAGAAGAAGAAGAAAAAAAAGAAACAATTTGATTTAAATACAGGTCAATTTATAACTTGCTTTGGTTCATCGAAGTTAAGAACATAGTAAACTCACAGATTTATATATCAATTAAATTGTTCTCGAATAAAGGACGAAATTCGTCATCATCACAATTGTTCCAATATGCATGTAAAATATATGCAACTGGACGTACACTAATAATCCCCAAGGAATGTGAATATTTTCTAGGAAAACTATTGAGTATCAATTTCGGGATTTATTTTCTTTCTTGATATTCAATGACAGCAATTTAAAGAATAAACTGCTTGTCGGATATTTGTCCGCTTTAGGGGTATTCTTGCAAGTTGAACAGACTTATAATAACATTCAAAAATAGGGAAAGATAACATTAAATTCGTTGTCTTTTAATTTTAAACATCGTTGATCAAATAGTTATTTAAGTATAAATATACGTTGGGAGACGACGATTATTATAGTTGTCTCAGATTTTAATAAGGACGTTCCCCATTATGAATAAATTTGGTTGACGTTTATCATACTTGAAAAGAATATCTATTCGTAATTTTTCGATTCCATTACAAAAATATTTTTTTCTTTATTCGTACATATTATATTCCGCTTCGGTAGAGTTATCTTCAGATAGTTTCATATATTAATTAATACATGGCTTTCAAAAGTCTAAATGTAAGTGTTCTCGTACATTTTTTCGCCTAATAAAGACAAATAAAAATGATTTAGTAAAGCTATTTCTAATTTCTAAGTCCCCCTTTTTTATGAGACATAAATCAAGGACAAGACTTGTATATCATTTCATTCTGACATATGAATTAAGTTTCCCGTCTTTAACCGACAATTGTGTATTTCTTAGTAAATTAACTTATTTGAATTCAAATAAATAATAGCACCAAATATAATTAAATAATTCCACGGCGACCAATTTTTATTTGTCACCAACTTGAATATGTATTTTTAATGTGTGTATTAAATGCTACCACTGATCCGAATAGACAGTCACACCTGGCAAGGTGTGCCCTAGAGGCGTGGTTAAATGCCGAAGTGCAAATAACAATTTAACTTTCAACAAGCCATCTACGAGTATTGCCACAGAACCGTGAATACACACATCGTATATAAACCTAGCCATAGCAGAGATAGTAAAAGGTCAAAAATAGTACACCAACATATTGTCTTTACAGATTATTGTACTTTAATTTGTTCACCTTATCAGTCCGAAAATGCATTTATTAAAAATATAAATTTATAACTTTTTGTGTTGTCTACAAAAATAATTCGAATATATACGTTTAACATAGATAATTTATCTCACGAATGAGTACAATTGAACGTCTGTGCGTTTTATCTTCTTATTATCGGATGGTTATTAGATAAAGCATAAGTCATCGGCGCGCTTACGATTACGTTAAAATATGATTAAAAACCAAGACTTTTAATGATTGTATTTTAAATCCCGGCATGCAAAAATCAGGAGAAAACGTCACGACCTACAGGAAGTAGTTGATATTTTTTCATTAATTATTGAATTTCTCCTTTATTACTGCACATATAGCGATAAAACTTTGTGAATATATATATTATGTCATAATGAACATATTTAAACCATAGGTATAAAAATCGTGAATTTTCCCTTTAAGGTAAAGAGGTTGGTACCTATTAAAACATTTAACTCCACTGCATTTGTTTGCACCTGTCCTAACCTGATGTTCAGTAGTTGTCATTTGTTGATATGGTTCAAAAGTGTTTCACTTATTATATACATTTTGTATAGATTAGAATTGGTTTTCGTGTTTGAATGGTTTAAAACTAGTTTTTGGGAGACCTTATAGTTTGCTGTTTGGTGTGAGCCAGGGACCTATGTTGAAGACCGTACTATGACCAATAATGTTTTACTTTTACAAATTGTGACTAATACGAAGAGTTGTCTCATTGGCACTCATATCGCAACTTATTTCTATACATTTGCATATTATTTGAAATTAACTCTAAAGTGACAAATTTTTCTCCCTGAATTGATAATGTACCAATACCAACAAGTGAATCTGAGAGCTATTGCTCTTTAGTAATACCTAGCTACCAGTTCTTCAGTTTCTACCCCATATTCTAATTATCTTTATTTTCCAGTATGCAGCAGATAGACATGACACAGTAATGATCAGCATGTTTTACTGTTAAAAGCATGACATTTTACAAATTTATCATATATAAATGTATTATCTAGAATAATCTATGCTTTGAAACTATCAATAATGGTGAGAGAGAGAAGATTGTGAGATTTGATCACAACACCAGACAGCCAGACTAAACAAACAATATAAAAAATAATCACAAAAATTATCTTCTCTTATTATATCAGATCATTTAACAAATCACTCATAACTACAGTTAGGTTTTAATTAGTCCAGATTTTTGTTTCAAAAAGTTTCTACCACAAGAGTGAATTTCCAGATTGTCATGGTAACATTTGAAGAATAAAAATTTTTTTAACGTTCCATTTATAAATGTCTACAGGTCAATTATTATTCAAACACCTTTTTTCTTCCAAAAGCCAATTTTCTGGCAATGTTTCAAAACTGTCACTGTACTGCTGTTATGGAGAAGAACGAGGTACAACATTGTGTGCTGCTGTTTTAAGTAAACATCCAATACTGTTTCCTTTTCACACTTAATTAAAAAGTACATATAAATATAATAAACTCCATCAAATTGTCTACACTATATATGAACAATAGATATTACAATTTTAATCCAGGTAAAGAGATATCTCAACCCTCAACAAGAAGGAATATCGATCGATCGAAATGCGCAAGGATTTTGTCAAAAAACATGATAAAGATGACTTGATATTTTCTAGGTGTACTGGCCTAATTCCAATCGAAATACATCCAGATTTCAAATTTAACTGCTTTCCTTCTCATAAGCATTATAATATTCAATTTCAATATGGAGGTACAGATTTGGGGAATCGATATTTGTTAAACACGTAAAATTTAGCAGAATAGAGAATTTAAACATCAATTTACCTGGTTACAACTGTCTGAATTCTGATAATAAATAAATGGACACATATATATCATGCATTTTGACAATATCGCAATAATAATGTCACAGATATCCCCACAAAAAAAGTTCAAATACACACCTGCTTTTTCAAATCTACGTTACATGTCACAATAGTATCAAAAACGTCACAGATTAAAGTATTTGGTCCTCTTACTAGTATACAACAAGTCACCATTTTTCCAAAGCACAATTACAAAAGCAATGAAAGTAACCTACTACTGTTAACGAAAGGTATTTGATAAAAAAAACAAAAAAGACCAGAAAGAAGCATGGAATACTATGCAACTAAGATAGAGCACTTCAAATAGACACAGGGAATATGAAAATTATAAAATAAAATAAATGATAGCTACTTTCAAGGTGCTAAATCGACAACAACGGAAAAGTACATTGAGTCATGTGCACTGAAAAAATCTATAGCTGACAAATATTCCATGCTTCACATACTAATGAGATTTCTGAACAATACAAAGAAAGATTACAAATGGGGGGCAATACAGGGTACGTCACAGTTACAACCTGTAGGAATATGGTCTTTTTTAAACTATTCCATGTGACGTAAGCAGGTGACCTTTTCCTCATTTCCATACAGATGATGTCTTCAATCACACTAATGTGTCAATTTAATAAAAATTTGAATAATTCATCGTTAACTAGGTCACTACATTCCTTATGATGCATCTTCTCCTTCTAGGTCTTGTACTTGTTCCTGTTTCTGTTCTGTATCTGCAAAAAGAAATTGTAAAAGTTCTTACATGATTTGCAAATTTACAAATACAGTGTACATGAATGTGATATGACTGTTAAAACAAGTTTCCCTTTCAATGTTTACACATCAATAGACTAAGTTGCAAAAAATGATTTTCAATGATTGGTGTTGGCTTTAGCTTCACACCACCTCGGCATGAAGGGAGTATTTCATGAAAGCTTTGAGTATGTCTGCTTGTTTATGTTGAAAATTGGTTTGCTTAAATTTTTTATTCTTGTCTATTGAGAATATGTTTGACTTGTTTTGAAGAGGAGGTCGTCAAGTTCTACTTCTAGCGATAATTCTTTATGAACACCTTCATTTGATCACACTTTTGTTTTGAGAAACAGAATAAAACTTGGCAAGGCTTTAGAACAAGTGTTCGGACAAAAAAAAAGAAAATTGTCAATATCCAGTTAAAATCTTTTACCTCCATTTTGTCATCAGTAACACCATATTAAAATTTGAAAAGCATTGGTTAAAAAGTTCTTATTAAGTTATTGAAAGGAAACAGCTGGCATCACTTTAATACTTCAACAAATCAATAATCACATTCCTCGTCTGACAAGTGAAAACTGGTTTAAAAATATGTACTTGTTTTCATTGTGAACTGTAGACAGTGAGATTTCAATTCAATCCATTTAGCCATACTATATTCATGACTTTGATAATTATAAGTCTGCTATCAACTTGAGTTCAATTGAAGCTGGTGAAAAAGCAGTTTGTCTGGAGGGGTTTCTGGTCACACCACCCATATATAATTCTTTGTCTAGCCTAACTAATTATAAGAATATCAAAATTATTTGACACTTTTGTAATATACAGGAGTCTTTTTCAATGTGTCATTGACATTGTTTTACCCCAGGCGTCTTTCCCAAAAATAATTGGACAATCCTCTTGTTCAATAAATATATAAATACTACTGTGTTATGTTGAATGCTTACCTTCACCTTGCATATCTGATGTCCAAAGTGTTAAATTATCTCTTAGCAACTGCATTATTAACGTTGAATCTTTATAGCTCTCTTCACTTAAAGCATCCAATTCTGATATAGCTTCATCAAATGCTGCTTTTGCTAACCTACAAGCTCTGTCTGGCGAGTTTAGGATCTCATAATAGAAGACAGAAAAGTTCAGTGCTAAACCTAGACGTATAGGATGAGTAGGTGCTAGATCTGTATGAGCTGTATCACTAGCAGCTTTATATGCGACTAAACTGTTTTCTGCAGCTTCCTTTCTATCATTTCCTGTAGCAAATTCAGCCAAGTATCTATGGTAATCTCCTTTCCTGAAAAATTATAGACCGTCTTTAACAGTACAATACAAGTGTACATGTATCTTGATTTATGTAGAATACACAAGGTGTTTCGAAAAGCATACAAATTCAAGCTGAAGTAAGTGGTATGTAGCCTAACCCACCCACTCAAGGTTGTCAACAATCTACATTTCAATAAAAATCCATAGACAATGAATAGGAATTTTAAACTACAATGTATGAATGCTGTTATCCATTTCAATTTTCCTTTCAAATGTTTGTTTTTTGATACTTTATCCATAATTAAGTCATTAATAATCAGTGAATAATCAGATATACATATCTATCAAAAAGAAATGCCCAATCATGGTTGAAAATATTGGGTAATCACTAATGAACTAAAAATTTATGACTGGATCATGAATGAAGGTCTGTTTTGGAAGGGAATCACAGGTCGTTTTAAAAGATGGTGATTATGATTGAAATTGCTAAGATCATTCAATTTCTAAACTGATTCTGTCTGAAAACACACATTTGAAACCTCAATGAATGAAACTCACAATGTCCCTTCCCATACATGTACTTCAATCATACGGAATTTGTCAGTAGAAGAGTTCTTGCAGATACTCAATTAATGATGCATGGTTTATATTTGAATATCAATTATATATGAAAATGTCTTTTAGAACTAAATAAATTTGTTTTACATTAATTCATTTTCAGTAATTATGAAAGACATTATTTTAAATTGAAACACAACAATAAATCAACTTGCACTGTACTATAAGATTCCTAGATATATCTATCTAATCTATATCATGGAAGACTATGTATAAACATTCAGTTTATTTCATAATGCAATCTGTCACTTCAGTCTACCATAACAAAATATAATCCAAATGATAAATATGCAGAAAATTCTTAATCCACTACTTTAGTACTTTATCATACACTCACATTTTATAATAAAATACTTTTGATTCACCATTTGTTGCTTGTGGGATCAGATTTTTATCTAATATATCTAAAACACTGTTGCAAATGCCTTTAAGCTCCTCTTCAATCTATAAAAGAAATAAAAGGTTTAAGTTAACCAGGAATGAAGTTCATTTAATGTGCAATTTTTTTTTTAAATCCAGTCCTAACTTACACAATGTAAAACAAAACTCACTAGCAAATGAATCCTTACTGATGTATTTGGAAAACAGCAAGTTGAAAAAATCATGGATTGTAAAATTTGATTCAAATTTAACTTTAAATTTGATTTGCATTTAGACTGCCCTGAATCTGAACAACTGTGTCATAGACTTGTAAAATATACCCTATAGATTGGCTAGATATCTACCAACTCAATTTTGGACTGAACAATGATTGAGAGTGATGATCTAAAGTTATTTAATACAACAGTGCTACATAAGGGACAAAGTAAAAGATCTGATTTAATAACATAGGGGTTTCAATTTTCAGAAAACTTTTGTCGACTTCCTTTGCACACTGTCATGACCTATGTTATAAAAGAATGTGGGAGTACAACAAAACAAAACTGAACCATATTGTTTAGCTGGAGGCTAAATTTGTACATTGTCACAATTCGTAATAAAACCATACTTATTTCTGATGATCATGTTTTTTTTCTCTCAAGATAGTTTCAAATATTCTGCACTTCTGTTTTTTGCTGTATGAATAAATTGTACAACTTGTAATTCTAATACATTGTGTACCAACAAATTAGACCTGTAGAATCTGAACTGGATACCAAGTGTTAACTTCATGGACTCAACATATTTAAGCTACAAAGTTGACTTATTTATCATTATTGTACCTTAGTTCTATATTCTTTCATTTGTTCTTTCTTTTCACTTTCCCCTTTCGATTCTTCCTTTTGTTCTAAACTACTCATTATCCGCCATGATGCCCTTCTTGCTCCAATTACATTTTTAAATGCTACAGATAAGAGGTTCCTTTCTTCTACAGATAAATCGACATTCATTTGTGCAACCTTCTTCATACATTCAACCATTTCTGTAAAAAAAATAGTTTCAATGCTTAATATATATATGGCGATTCTACAACTAAGATAATAACTTAAGCGAGGCCAGTTTCAGCTGGCCCCTTAATAAATATAGTATGCTAGTTCTGACAGCTAAATGGAAGCATCCCTGGTTACATTTAATGTTATATAGGGGCATACTCGAGAACAATGTTAAACTGATGCCACCTTGATTCAAACCTGATCATGTTTATAGTGGTTAAAAGCCTTGTGTACAAGTTTCATTGCATTTGGCTGCGGAAAACTAAAGTTTAAGAACAGAAACCAGTTTCAGGACCTACGAGTAGTTTAACTTGATGCCCCCTCTGCTACACCAGGGACATAAAACATAAGACTTAGACCAACAAAGACCTATGACAGACATAAAACTTTGTAAGGGTTCCATGGAACCCAGTGTCTTGCCTACTTTTGCATTAAAAGCGGACTGAACAAAAATGAGGAAAAAAGTCAATAAAAATTTTCCTCTCGATACTATCTTTTGATTAAGAAGCTTCTGTCTAAGTTCGAAAAATCCAGCATAGTTATGAATCTAAAAAATGTTTTGCATTTTTTACTGCAGACTATGTATGTCATGTTATTAAACTGGAAGAAAAAATAAGTCCATTTATAAGTAAAATACAGATAAACAGGTACAAAATTTCCTTCTAGATACTAGCTTTTAATCATATATACAAGCTTTTGTCAAGTTTGGTAAAAATCCAAGATAATATAAGAAAGTAAATAAAATTATAAAAACTTTAACCTCAGAGTGAACGTCTTGTTTCCTGGGAGAAAAACTAAGTCCATTTATAAGTAAAATACAGAATAGAATTTTAATTTTTACAAAATTTACTGCTGAATACTATCTTATGATCATATACTTGCTTCTGTTTAAGTTTAGTACAAATCCAGGATAGTTTTAGAAAGTTATTTAAATTTCAAAAACTTTTAACAACAGAGTGAATATTTGTGGACACTGTTGGTGACGGAATGTTGGATTGCTAGGTCTCGCTTTTTCATATAATTTTATTTAAGATGCTTAAGTGATAAATTTGTCCTGGTAAAATATGTCTGGGCGGACAAACATTACTAGTATAAAAAGTCCATGGTTACAGAATTTACTAGTATATTTAGTCCGATGTTAGTAATATATGTCCCCAGACTAATTTTCCTAGATAATCATGTCCTTTAAAATCATATAAGGCCACAATTAAAAATATTTCAGTTTGCCCAAACCCGACCCATGATGACTTGGTGTGGGTAGGTAGGTACAGGGATGATTCCACTATATAGTTTAGGGCCGCTTAGCGGCCCCAAAAAAATATACATGAAAATGAATTCCCAATTCAGGAAAATAAAATAAAAATCGATATTTCCGAAAAAGTTTCTGTCACCGATTAAGGCAACTATAATTTTTCATAGTTTGTTGTTAAAACGTTTTAAAATCCGGATAAGAATGCTGTTTACGATCGCATCTTAGTAACAACGATTTAATTTATGTCAACATGTGGGAAACAATTTTAGCAGCCGAATACAATTGATTAATATGTTATGGGAGTATTGGATCTTGTAAAAGCAGATTGCCCAGCAGGTTGATAAAAATGGGTGTCAAAGCAGACCTCGGCAGAGAGCAAATTCAAATTTTGATACAACATTGATGGATAATGTTTAATGGACGCCGATCTCGTAAAAGTATATCGCCCAGCAGAGCCGGTTATATAATATGATGAAAACTTGTTTTGTAACAGAAATTATTTCCTCAAAAGACAAAAGTTTGAGCGTTTTTTGAAAATAATGTTGATGATAGATCATTCATGAAATACGATGTCATCAATATTGAACTATTTCAAAAGTTTTGAAGATGATCCAAACTAAATACCATTGAGATGGGAGCCATCTCTGTGGGCCCCGCTGTCAATAACGTGGGGTAAATAAGTTGTATGGATAATCTGATATGAAGCATTATTTGAAGTTATTACATAGTCTCATGTGTGATTTTATTCTAAGACTAAGTTAAAACTGATAAATATTCTCAACTTACTTTCATAGTATAAAATATTAAGTTCTCGAGAGGTAGAGCGGACACAATTTGTTAAGAACAACGAACGGATGGACAGACCGACGGATGAATGATTATCACACAGGTAAACTAATTTGGCTATAAATAGATCAAAGCATGTTCTGCAGAATCTCCAAACTAAAAACATATTTGTTATAATTTTATTTCTATAAATAATCAAGTTTAAATTTTTTTAAATAATCAGTATTGATAAAATATAATTGCATAAAGTTAACGTTTTCTGAAGACTATTTTATTTTTAGGTCATCAGGTTCCAGAGGCTTCCTCACAAATTTGTATAAAAATCCCAGCATAACATGTGTTTACTTTTGCACATGTGAAAAAAGATATTTCTGACAAAAGCCAGATTTCTCTTGTCAAAGGGGATTTATATTTATATTGCAATAAATTATTCAGAAGGAGTTACATTCAGTTAAGATTATATTTCTGATTCTGTGAGCAATTATAGTTTTATCAAACTCTCCCAAACAGCAACGTACTGATCTTGTCAACTGAGACTTATAAATTTGAACTATTTGAATAGAAAGGCATCTAATTCACATGATAAAGGAAGATTAAATTAAAAATAACAATTTATCAAGAAATAATTCCTTTTTATTCAGAAAAAACAAAATCTTCTTGCAAGATTGTAAATTCGCAACTTCCGGATCCATTTCCTGTCAGAATAACATTGAAAATATTCGATTGCACAAATCTACCTGAATATTCTTATCAGATATTCGAGTACACAATGAAATTAACATTGAACATATAGGTAAGGGTTTGGTAGTACAGACAACTACAGCGTAAAAAATGTGCCACTTCACATGTTTCACTTCTTTACGTTCGTGACATACAAGTCAGAAGATAAAAACTGAGAACATCGAATATCAATTAACTGCATCTCTTATACGCTTTCTTTTAATCGTATTCACAGTTACTTTCAAACGCAGAGACGACAAACTTTAAGTTTTATACGATGACGGAGCGAACACGAAAAAAATCTGCAAAAAAAAAAAATTCTTCTTAAAAACGTCAAAAAAAGAATCATGTCCCCAGACTAATTTTCCTAGGAAATCATGTCCATGTCATTAATAGTTCTAGGTTAAAATGTCTATGCCCTTAATTTTAAAAGGTGAATATAAATGTAATATGTTTTAATATTGTTAAAGAGTTGTATGTATCAATTTTTTAAATAATATTCATGTCCCCAGACTAATTTTCCTAGGAAATCATGTCTGTCATTAGTATTCCTAGGTAAAAATGTCCATGTCTTTTATTATAAAAGGAAAATGTTATAAGCAATGGGAACTGAATATTCATGTTTTAATTAGGTTATAAAGGAAATGTCCTTCATTTTAATTGGAAAAAAATAAGGAAATTTTCCAATCTTATCTAATATTTTTTCATCTATTTTAACCCTTACCATGCTGAGTTGTTTTCAGAAATTGTCTAAATTTCGAGTATTTGCAAAAATATGCAAATGATATGCAAATGAGCTGTACCCTGATGCTGATGCATACTGATTACAATAAATCTAAAATAGGTGATCACGGGGTGGGGTGGTCGGGGTGAGGAGGCGGAATTTTTTTGTCGGGAATTTGCCCCAAAGTTGGTCCTCAGGTACAAAAAGCGTCAATTTTGACCTTTTTTCGTTCTTTTTCTCGACCTGTAAGTCCGAGAGATGCTAATAGATGCATCCATCTGTAGTTTACATGTAGCGTGGACACCAGTGAACACTTTTATCACAACAGATGTTAAGTCGGAGTGAAACTGATCTGGGTTCATCAGTGTAAAGAAGGTCATTTGCACCAAAATTCACCAAATTTCGGAATTTTTCCAATTTTGAACTTTAACTGGACTTGCAACCGGAAGTAGTCGTTTCCTCGGCGTATTTTGATAATAGACACGACCAGTCGTTATGTGCCTTTAGGTTAACGGTATTTGTCAAGGTTTCAATCCTCTGAACTCCGTGATTCAGACCTTGAAGGTAAGCCCACCCCTCCAAAAAAACCCAATTTTGTCCGATATCAAATTTTGAAGTTCGTATTTGAGCTCAAAATGAATATTTAAAGTGAGAAACATGACATGAATAGTTTCAGATTGAGGAAACGTTCATACACTACGAAATAAATGGTATTACGATGACCTCTAAATGTATGGAGCGCCATTGATGCCAAAATAACGGTATTCTGGGTACGGCCGTAATATTACGGCCCCCGCACGACAAGGGTTAAATACATTTTATGATTTAATAAAACTATTAGTTGTATGTATCAATTTACTTTACTTTACTTTAAAACTTAAGAAAAACAAGTCTTGGGACAATTTTTCCTAGGAAAACAAGTGCCAGACATAATTTACTAGCTATGGACTTATTTTCCTAGGAACATTTGTCCTAGGACTTATGGCAGATTTTTCAGTATTGTGTTTTGTCACCTACTTTCAAAATAAAAAAATAAAGTAGACATTTCATGGAAACAAATTATATTTTTTGAAAATTTATGATCAGTAGGGCTTAAATCTTCCAACACATAGTAAATAATGTACCAGATTATTGAATAATTTCCAATGAAACAGGGTTGCCCACATTTTCTCCTTTTCCACCCTTGTCCAAAATTGCATAAATTTTGGTTTAAACCCTTTTCCCTGAGTTAAAACTAAAACACATTCTGAAAGTAAATTGGTTTTGGAAGATAATTAGCATCTAACACATTACTATTTCCAATATATTAGTGGAAATAAATAATGTATAACTTGTTGGACATGTAACGGACATAAAATGTGACGTAAAGTTTTCATTTTGCTAGGAAATTGACCTCTTCTTCACAGTATTTTTTTTTTAATCAGTTAAGATTTTCATGTGTTACATATATTAACATTATACAAGTTGAATTTATGCCAGATTCTTTAAAAAAAAACATGTTTTTAATTACTGCTGTTGCTAATGTGACAGAGACAAAAATTAGTAACGTTAGCAACATTTGGACATGTCACATTAGCAACAACATCTTTAAAAGTTAAAATGTATGCATACAGTAATGTTTATCTTTGCCTGTAGTTATACTATTATATATATTCTGGTTAATAGTTTCTTAATATACAGAATGTAATTGTCTTAATATCAAATGTCAAACTAGAAACCAATTCACAGTACCCCGGTTGTAACATTAGCAACACCTTCTTCAGTTATACTTTAAGAAAATTCCGTTCTTGTTGATATCTTTTTCAGTTACCCAGATAATCATGTCAAAATGATTAGAGTACCAAAAAGAACCCTTCCTTGTAGTAGATGAACCAACCAACCAGATTTAATGGATGCATTAATATTAATTATTGCATAAATTCCATTAGAAGCCAAGTGCATATATGGACTAGAACAAGTTAAATATTATTAAACTGACCCAGACATACTATACTAACTGTTTTGCCTATATTTTTGAGCCGACCTTTGCTCTTATTAAAAGATGCTGTATGCTTGGAGGACAAGAGGCACAGTATACACATTTTAATGTCTATTGTTTTATCCGAAATTGGAGTAAACCTGAAACCAAAAGCACTAAATACTAGTTACTAAAAGGCAGGATATTGATTCTTTTTGAAGTATTAAAGCTATGTTTCCCATGTCAAGAGGCAAATACCAATTTTAAATAAACCTGCAACCAAAAACACAAAATACTAGTAGCTAAAATGCCAGATATTGATTCTTTATGAAGTATAAACTAAGTTATCCATGTCAAGAGGCAAATACCAATTTTAATTAAACCTGCAACCAAAAGCACTAAATACTAGTAGCTAAAAGGCCAGATATTGATTCTAGATGAAGTATAAACTGTTATCCATGTCAAGAGGCAAATACCAATTTTAATTAAACCTGCAACCAAAAGCACTAAATACTAGTAGCTAAAAGGCCAGATATTGATTCTAGATGAAGTATTACTGAGATTTGCCATGTCATGTCTGGCCAGAAAAATCAAACAAGAAATTAATAAACAATTTCAAATCAGTTTGCACATATATAGTGAGTACTGATATGCAATAGTGATCAATGCCTCAACACCTTGTTTTGTCAATTAAATCATGATCCGATGATAGATGCATCAGCATCTTGCATTCAAAATCTCAAATACTGCTGAAGCTTAAAATTAATTTAATGTTTTAATTTAACAGTCATTTTCTGTCTCCCGGTTTCTTCTGGAGGACTTCATCTGAAAGAAAATAAATTGAAAATATTACTGCTTATAATATATATGATTATGAAAAAAAAAATGTTTTACTATTATTTTAGGACTTTTCTTCAAATTTACATCACTCTTAATGGGATTTTTTCTGAATGCTTGAAGTATGGTTTTAAAAATTTTGTTGTCATTATTAGTTTTAGCTGAAACGGTAACCATGTTTTTTTACTGATTACCCTAGATAATGCTAAGGTACACTTGAAAATCAAATTGACAATTTCTTGGTAATTATTTCTGTGAACAATGACTTTTATGCCAACTAGATATATATATATGGTAGCTTAAATGTGATATAAAGCCCTTCAAAGAAACAGATTATAAATTACCTTTGAATATATATAAAAGTAAACGCCCCTCCATTATTATCTCTGGTGGTTTAAGTTTTTGTATAATATCATGTTCAGCTATGATGTACTTTAATGTTCCCTCCTTCCACCTTCTATTACATCTAGTAGATGCATAATAAAAAATCCATGGCCATTCAGACACCTGAAACAAGATTTAAAAATAATGACAAGTGACTTCTCAATACACAAATGATACATGTAGATGAAATCAATGAAATAACAGAACACTGTAAATATTATTTTTTAATTGTAGCTTGATTAATGTGTTTTTTTTTCATGTATTCTGACATTTAACAAAGAATATCTTGTGTCATTAAGTATAAATCTAAATTTTCGTACAATGAACATATCTTTCTTAGTTTAAAGATAACACATATTTTATTAATAAATTGTTGATATAAATCAAGAAATGTATGTACATATCTTCACAAACAAAAAATTAAACATAACCTGACCTAAACTTCAAAATGATAGCTTTAAAAATAATGACCGATTTTTTTTTCTTCAAATGTACCAATCAAGCAGTCATTGAAAATTGAAAAGCATTTAAAGATTTTCCAAGTTAAGACCCTGTTTTTTCAATAAATATATCCCATTTCTATTTGTTCTTGATCTATATAGCATTTCACTGGAGAAATCTAAGTCAGGTTAGATAAAGAATGAAAAATCCAAGAAAATAAAACAAGAGGCTCTCAAGAGCCTGAATCGCTCACCTTCAATTTTTTTATGAAATGGTATATAAAACACAAACTTTATTCTAGATACCCTAGGGATCATTCAGCTTAAGTTTGGTTGGAATTAGTTCAGTAGTTTCAGAGGAGAAGATCTTTGAAATAGTTTACACCGGACAGACAGACGGACGACGACGACGACGGACGCCAAGTGATGGTAAAAGCTCACATTTCCTTTTAGGAAAGGTGAGCTAAAAAATAACATCAACAATTTGATGAAATTGATAACTTACAACTGCTGGGTATACATTATTTCCAAATCTGACAGCCAGATAATCCCCAGTTTTAAAAGTTCTGTTTTAAATAACATTTACCTTGTTTATAAATTATTAACCATAAACATGATAAACTATTTGATAAATTATTGTCATATTGTATTGGCTGTTTTTTAAAATTCTTCTTCATTTAAAGCAATGTAATAATTAGAAATTACAAGTTATAAATCTATATATTTTTAAATATAGATTCTGGTGATAATAATCTTTAAGTTAAAAAAAGTATCCAAAACGTTATCATAATTATTTAAGTACAAATGTAGTAATTGTGAGGGGAAAAAACGCTTTGACTAGAAAAATTAATAATTTAACATCAAATGTAATTCACTTATACCTTGATTTCTCTGCTACAGTTGTCTCTAATGCACTATTATCCATAACATCTACATCAGACTTGACTTCATCATCTGATTTGACTTCTGACTTTTCATCACCTATGTTTGCTTGGCTACATAAAACTTCAGACTTGACTGGCACCACCTTGACTTCATCATCTGATTTGACTTCTGACTTTTCATCACCTATGTTTGCTTGGCTACTTAAAACTTCAAACTTGACTGGCACCGACTTGACTACATCATCTGATTTGACTACTGACTTTTCATCACCTATGTTTGCTTGGCTACTTAAAACTTCAAACTTGACTGGCACTGACTTGACTACATCATCTGATTTGACTTCTGACTTTTCATCACCTATGTTTGCTTGGCTACTTAAAACTTCAAACTTGACTGGCACCGACTTGACTACATCATCTGATTTGACTACTGACTTTTCATCACCTATGTTTGCTTGGCTACTTAAAACTTCAAACTTGACTGGCACCGACTTGACTACATCATCTGATTTGACTACTGACTTTTCATCACCTATGTTTGCTTGGCTACTTAAAACTTCAAACTTGACTGGCACTGACTTGACTACATCATCTGATTTGACTTCTGACTTTTCATCACCTATGTTTGCTTGGCTACTTAAAACTTCAAACTTGACTGGCACCGACTTGACTACATCATCTGATTTGACTTCTGACTTTTCATTAACTATGTTTGCTTGGCTACTTAAAACTTCAAACTTGACTGGCACTGACTTGACTACATCATCTGATTTGACTGCTGACTTTTCATCACCTATGTTTGCTTGGCTACTTAAAACTTCAAACTTGACTGGCACCGACTTGACTACATCATCTGATTTGACTTTTGACTTTTCATCACCTATGTTTGCTTGGCTACTTAAAACTTCAAACTTGACTGGCACCGACTTGACTACATCATCTGATTTGACTTCTGACTTTTCATCACCTATGTTTGCTTGGCTACTTAAAACTTCAAACTTGACTGGCACCGACTTGACTACATCATCTGATTTGACTTCTGACTTTTCATCACCTATGTTTGCTTGGCTACTTAAAACTTCAAACTTGACTACATCATCTGATTTGACTTCTGACTTTTCGTCACCTATGTTTGCTTGTCTACATACAACTTCAAACTCGATCGGCATTGACTTGACTACATCATCTGATTTGACTTCTGACTTTTCATCAACTATGTTTGCTTGGCTACTTAAAACTTCAGACATGACATCAATGTCACTATTATCAATGTTCATAAAAACATCATTTTCAAGAAAAGTTTTAATAAAACTGTCATCTTCATTTAAACTAGTATCTGAATCATCAAAGCAAATCAAGGGTTCAGTATTAACTGAGTGTGATTCTTGTCTATGAAGTGGTAAGAGCGGGACAAAATGATTGATGAATCCATCATTTCTAGTTGATGACCACATTACAGCAGCAGAGATAGAATATAAACCTTCTTGTTCTTTCAAGGGAAGAATTCGCCTGTGGAGTACAGTTCTTGGAACAACATCAGTGTGTACATCTGGATAAACAGACATTATTTCACATTTTAATACTGATGAAACTGCGAGAAGTTCCCAAATACCCATCCAGGATCCATTTTTACACGAGTTTAATACCTCTTCTTCGTAAAGTCTTCTTATAACATTTCTTGTAAGTCTATCTCCAGGTGTATATTGCTCCAGGAACATTATATATGTATTTAATAGATAAGAAGCATCCTTCTTGGGGAAACTGTTTCCCTTGATAAGATTTTCATTTTTGAGGTATAATTCTGCATTTATGCACATCTCTACTGTTATTCTTGCTCTAATTTCCTTAAAATTATTTTCATTCCCAAAGACAAGAGTGCTGATGCTTCTGGGAAGACAATTCCCATCCCCGTACACCACCACTGGCAAATAGTTCACAAACTTTGTTGTCTGTAGTCTAAGTTTGGGGAATAAATTTGATGCATCACGGTCAACTACTAAATTATTTGAGACAATATTAGTATCTTCATTTATCACAATTTCAATTTGTTTGAATTCTTCATCTAACTGTGTACATAATGCCAGTAAGATATCATAGTCTGCACACCTTTGCAATTCCTGAAGTTTTAAATCAAAATATTGTTTCCTGTCTATTGCTGTGTGCTCATTTGGTGGTTGTTGTTGTTCTGCTGTCCTCAATGGCACACTTTGTTTTACTACCTTTGGTTTTGAAGATACTGTTTCATTTTTTTCCTTATTGATGTTTTCTTTTCTTGTGGAACAACAGGTACCTTTGGTTTTGATGATGCTGTTTCCTTCTTTTTCTTAATTGCTGTTTTCTTTTCTTGTGGAACAACAGGTACTTTTGGTTTTGATGATGCTGTTTCCTTCTTTTTCTTAATTGTTGTTTTCTTTTCCTTGACTTTCAATTTTGCATTTTCTTTGTTTTCACTGTTTTTATTTCCCTGTATAATTGTCTTCCTCTTTGATTCTTTAACATCTTTACCTTCATTTTGGATCTTTATTCTTTCAATATCTGTATAGTCAGAATTTATACATCTTTCATAGTCCCATTTTAAACATTGTTCACAAAAACATGACACCTTCTTAATGTTAAGTGCACCTTGTGTTTGAGGATCATTGTTAACTTGATGTATCTGTCTTATTCCTTTAATGGGTTTAACAGTGTCTTCTTTAGAATGTTCGATAATGTTTTTATCAACTAGGAAAAAATCTCTCTTCGATCCTGGTTCATCAAAAACAATATGCTCACAGCACCAATTATACATGTCTGTAGCATTTGTTATAATTGCTCGTCTTCCTATTACAACTGAGTCCACTGCTTTATTAACAGCAGCAACCTCTCCATCAGATTCACTTTTGCCGTGTTCACTCCCAAAATAATGACGCTGTATAACAACATTTTCTTGTGCTAATTTGGCAAAAGTGTGCCTACTTTTATACTGTCCAGCACAACCATCAGAAAAAATTATCAATTCCTTGTAGGGTATAGATTTTTCATCCAAAAATTCAAGAGTTTTGTTTTGAAAATACTCGACTGCTTTTGAGTCGTGTGTAATATCATCACTCAGAAATACTAAAGAATGTCTTACAATCAGTTCTGGCACATCATTGGAGTGATAAAATAAAACTATAGGATGTATTGTAATCTGAGCTGCAGCAAAATATGCTGATTTAATTTCATCTTGATATCTCACTACTCTATTTCTTCCGAAATCCATTACCATTAAAATATTATCTTTAGGAAGATTATCTTTTATCGTGTTAAACTGGAACTGTTGCCAATCAGCAGTAAATACATGTTTAACAAGGGATGTTCCTTGTGTTGGTTTTTCAACGTCTTCCTGCAATTCCTCTAGACATTGATGAACATTTCCTTCTTTCTGTACCAAACATTTCCTTATTTTACCATCACTTCCCATTTTTCTCTCCCAATGGTTCCAGGACAGCTTACGTATTTGTTCTTGATCTGTATTTAAATCACGATAATGTTGTACAATATTACAATGTTTCTCGTGTGAACTACACATTTCACAAATGCCATAAATGCATTTACTTTGGTGAAATCTCCTTGCATCAGGTTTTCTACATAATAAAAAGTTGACTAGCTCTTTTTCATTTCTTGGACTTTTGTGATGAGAGAAAGCTCTGTTTAGGCATGTAAGTTTGTATTTAATGTTAAAACATGTAGGACAAACACACACATTCCACTGAGTTTTTGTCAATAGTCGGACACATTTTGGCTTTAATGATATAAATTTAGAAAAGCTCAATTTAATAGTAGGATTCTCATCTCTGAAGGTTTTAAATGCAGCTGTTAATGTCATTTGTAGAGAATAACCAGGCCCATATTTTGTAGTATATCTCTTCTGTGGTAGAACTCTGGCTGTTCTTAGGAAAAATGACTTCACCAAGTTTTCTTTTGTTTTCGAAAATTTATCCTTCCTTGTTTTTCTAGGTTGTATCTTCAGGTTCTTCAATGCTTTTCTGACTATGTTTTTTCTATCATAACTTTTCAGATATCTGAGAGTATTTCTATCTAAAAGATCCTTAGTAAATGCCATGTTTCTACGCATAAATATGCTTGCATACTTTTTTTCTTTCTGTATCAGTTGTTCGTATATTGCATCCTTTTTCCTTGGTGTTGTGTTTTTAATGATGTGTGTTAAAAGATCTACAAACTTTCTTGGTGTAGTTGGCAACTGTTGTCTTACTGAGGACGCCTTATTCCACAAGGACTGCTTTGTTTTGTATCCTATCATGTCATGACTTTTTTCAGTTTTCTGTTTCAATTTTGGCAATTGCATCTTTTTCTCATCATCTTTTGTTGTTTTTTTACGATTTTTATCCTTTTCCTTAACCCATCTTTTTTTATAATTTGAGGTGTTTGCTCTGTATTTTGCCTTTGCCACTCTCCATTTCTCTCTCTTTGTTAGTACATTTTTTCTTGTTGATGGTTTACTTTTTGTATTTTTGTTTGATCCAATCTTAACTTTAATTGGTGTTTCAGTTTTTTCTTTCTTTCTTTGTCTTAGTTTAGCTTGCCTCATTCTCAGATTTTCTAGGATATTTTTGCATACTTGCTCTTCTTCTGGTGTTTTGTTCTTTTTCAATCTTATTGACTTCAATTTTTGTCTATTTGTTTTGGAGTGTTCTTTTTGTTTTTCTAAATATTGTTTATACTTTTGAGGATTATTCTTTTTAAGCTGTTCTCTCCAAATGGTGCTGCGATGCTTCTAGAAAAGAAAAAAAAATATAAGTGTTTGTGACAGACAGGCTGGCTGTACAACCTCATACAAAAGTTTTTTTCAGTAAAAAAATACAGAAATCCAGTTAAAAACAAGAGTATCTGTGAGCTACTGCTCACTTATGAAACCACACTAAAAGTATACAGTAAACAGGAAATTAACCATTTAGCCACTGTGGGATGGATTGATGAATAATTCTTGAAACCAAGTTTTAGAAATGCTTAAATTTTAATATAATGTAGTTGTTCTGAGAAAAAAATGTAACAATTTAAAGCGGGCATATATCATGTATATCATGTATATAATATTACTTGAAATAAAATTATCAGAATGGTTTTTTTTGTATTTTTTTATTTGTCCCTGTACCTTCAAATAAAATTGAATGCTAACCCTGGTTCTTTATTATTTATCATATGATTTTAACCTTCTTGCTGCCAGATTAAATTTTTTTACCATGTTACTCACACCACAATAGTGTATGACGGTCTCAGTATTTTGTTACGTTTTAAAATTCAAAATTCTGTGTGATGTTTTTAGAATTGCAATAGATGCAATTTAGTCTCACTTGTAGCATTAGCAACTTTAACAAATGTCTTTTCGTAACATATGCAACATAGTATATCTGTTCCATCTCATAGCATCATAGATGTAAAAATCCTTCTTTAAATTTATTCAAAATTATTTGAAAATACTAAATTTACAGAAATTAGTAGTTTTTTCACCCATATTTCAACTGTTTCTACAAATATTTTTTTTGGAAAATTTATGAATTTATTGTCGTAATTTGTGTCCAACATGAAACATTAGCAACATAATTGAACATTACTTCCTTCTTTTTTGTCCATAAGTAACGTTCCCAACACCTATTCAAGTCTTCAGGGAACATTCGCAACGACTGTACTTGTCTCACTAGACTCAGATCGACATTCGCAACATTGAATTTATGTCCGAAAGTAACAATCGCTACATAAAAATGTGTCCAACTTATACCGTTCACAACAACTTATCAAGAATAATGTATATTATATGTTCCAAGATGAACGGGATGACTCAAATGTTCGTAAAATACGATCAAATCTCGATTGACGATGAAAAAACACATCAAAAGCTTCTTAATTTGATATTATCATGAAATTACTTGATTCGACTATTTGTTGCGAACTTCCTTATGATGGACGGAATATATTCAAGTTCCTCATGCAGTGAAATTACATACAACTTACCTTTTGTTTCCTCCCATCCTGTGAATCAACCGATTCAGCTTCCATTTCTACTCAGGGCGAGATCGTAACTTCTATACAGGAGAGCTACAGATCTAAATATAATGTTCCTCACGTGACCCTGATAAGGACGGAAACGTAGATCAGTAACATTCGCAAAAATAGAACAGCCAATGATATTGATTCCTCTAGTCCGTTGACCCCCTTAAGGTCATCAAAATGTAAATAATTGGTATTTTCAATGATTCATAAATCCGAAGATAAAAATAACTACAATGGACTGTCTGAGAACCAAAATAAAAGTTGCGATCGCGACATACCACACCGGACGGAAAATATGTAACATTCGCAATTTTTTATTAAAATGCACTTTTTTAACCTTTACTAATAAAAATCTGCCTTTAAATTGTGATAAACACCCAAAAGGAGACTTTTTATTAAAATATAAGCCCATGATATAATGCCCAACATATGATTTATACTTTAAAATTCAACTCAAAATAAGTTAGATTTTGGGCAAGTAGGATACCATGTCTCTGCAATGTCTAACATTTTGAAATTAAAAACTCTCTACATCTGACAGAAAACACAAATACAAATTAATTTTTATTTTTATTTACTCAGAAATACACATTTAATAGAATAACATTCTGCATTACTACATTTCACAGTCTGTTTCACAGTTTCAGCAATTCCTTTTTTGATTGATAAAAAAAATAAAATATCCTGGTTATTGTAAAATCTGCCTTATATTACTAGTAAAATCATGGACATGGACTTGATTAACTAGGAAAAAAAGTCTGGAGGACAAATTTTACTACCGGACCAAATTTACAGTTACACTTATGGCCTGTAGAGATGATTTTACAAGCCTTGGATGCAGTCTGTGGCCATGTGTGAAGACTATGTTGGGGTATGTAGGGATACAAGAAATCTTTTTATTTTGTAATGAAGCAACAGTTTAAGCTCTATAGACTTCCTAGAATTAGTTATGAAAGGGTCTTTTATGTTCATTGGAATACAAAAGTGCATAGTGAAGACTTTTAGAGCTTACAAAATAAAAAATAGGTTTGGTTCCTGTTACATACCGCAATAATAGTCAGTTGATCATGATTTGTATTTTGCCTGCTTGCATTGATTTTCATGAGCATTTTTTAAAGGTTAAACTGTCAGCGCCATACATGTTTCCTTTAGAGTTTATGGTTCGATTTTTTCAACCAAAAGATAAGCTCACTTACTCAAGTTGACATTTTAAAGTTAGCTGGCCAATATTACCAATAAGATCCTAACAACTTCTGGACAACTCTCCACTACATATGGGGTGCAAGCGACAGACTGGTATTACAGCGAACAAAAATGGTATCCAAGACCAGTTTTTGGTTGACCAATCATCGAGTGAACTTCTTTTGCGCCTTAGATTTTTACCAAATAGTTGTTTCATCAATGTTTATTATGGTGACAAACCCAATAAAGGGTAATCAGACATTTTATTGGACTATATACAATGGCAGATTTTTGACAGGACATACATGTATTTCAGGACTGGCTGTATGTCTATGGATGCATTATTTATAGAACATCACACCATTGAAATAGTAAATCAGATTTTTGGGATAGTAAAAATTTGCAGATTAGGTTTCTACCAAGGCCACTCCTTCAAGTTTTATTTCCTATATTATTACAATCAAAAGTTATAACTCGTCTGCAGGTGGATTGAACATTATCATATCATACACATGTAAGGAAAACTCGTTGAATTATGAGCAGTCAGAAGGGTAGACCATTTATAACATTAAATATATGTCTGGGAGTTTAAAGAATAACTGTTCAAATGTGTAATACATTTCAAATGTACACCATTGCAAAACAATATATAATTGTAGATTCAACTTCAAGAAACCTAACGATACATGGACGTTGTGCATATTTTACATTTATTTAGAACAGTTTACTGGCATTTAATATTCAAAATATGCATTTAGAAACAACTAGAATCACCCAAAATGGCGACCGTCAGTGTCATGTCAATATCCATGGACACAACTGCAAATATTATCCTCTACGGACAAAAACAGTTTAAAACATTTACCAGTAAAGTATTAAACATGACATGCAATCAGAAAATCAGACATAAAGGTAAATAAGAGGCATACAATAGAAGTTTTAACTGCTTCCTCGTCTTAAATTATGCGAGAGGAAGTAATGCAAGATAGCCGACATATTTTGATTGAATCGTTGACATGTATCGTAAACGAATAAATACCATCATATCTCTCGGCCTGTTCAGCCAACTTGGCCATGTAAACTAAATCCTCTCTATCAGCCATTTCGATGACCACAATTTAGCAAAGATTCAGAAAGATTGTAAATTACTATCGTAAACTGTTCTAAAATGGCCGATGCCGCCAATGAAAGTAGTTCCTTACTAACGGTTGTATCCATGCGCGGGAACAAGCCCATTCATGATTAATTCATTTACTCACCGTTTGCACACGGACGTAGTACGATATATTAATAATTTTACGATTGTCAATTTGTGACCTTGACTTCAATATCAATGCAAAAAATGTACAAATTTAGTCATTTATGTCAAAAAATCTTTTTTCAAAACAAAGTAATTTATTGAAAGATCATAAAAAGCAACTAGACACAACATTTTCTTACATATAATACTGATTTTTTTTCGCTTCTTGCTGTTCACAGTTTCTTAAATTTTTATGAACAAATACGACGCAGCGATTGACTAAGGGAGGAGGTTGCGTTAACTAGGTTGTCAGCTAGAATGTCTATTTCGTGAAAGACCCTCTGAAAATATGCAGCCGGCGTTTTGTAGGTCAAAATTAACGCATTAACTTGAAAATTCACTGAGCAGATGGAAAACATTGCGGAGAAGAAGTATTTTAAATAAATGTGTTAGTCAGATCATTGTCTGCTAAGCAATTCCGGTTCAAGCTGGTCGGCAAATTTTAGTCAATCTGATTAATCAGATCATAAGTCAGTTGTCATACAACATGTGTCTTTAAATTAATATTGATCAATATTCTCGTGTCATTTCAAGGCAACTCAGTTTAATACGGTCCAGGCTATCTACAATCGTACAATTCAGGGAAATAATCTCTTCGAGAATGCAGTTTTGTCAAAGCGGCTATATTTCAATGAAATGCTGAATTTATTTTAAGAAAATACCGAATTCTGAGGATTTTGCATAAAAAGAAAGGGGTTTAAGTATGCATTTACCATAGTATCCATGATTATGTAATCCTAGCTTTAAAGGTTTCAGTTTATTTAGGGAACAACCTCTGTCCGAACCCAACCCGCCTCTGAACTTCCATATTCCGTAATTAGAGGCAGACTTAGGGTAGCCCCCTGTTGTGGAAAACAAATGGCTTATCATACACTATTCATAATGGGAGCGTGTCTCCTATTTGGAAGTCTTTGCTCTCCAATTTATGCTTGAAAATATCATGCAGGATTTGCCACGATTAATGACCGCCTGAAACTCTTTATTTTGGCTATTTTTATGACCGCCTTAAACGGCGCTGATTTTTTGGGCTATTTTTATGACCGCCTTAATTGCATTTTTTTATATGTTATACATGTAAGCATCAAATCTGTGTCCAGCCTAAAAAATGTGTCCTTCCCTCAGATCTGTGGCCCCTTCCATATTGCATCATAGACTTGCACCATATAGACGCCACAGGTCTATGTCATTGCTTTCCCTCAAATTCTGTTCTTTTCGTGAAACAAGTCATACATTGTCCTATGTGTTTCCGCAGGAAATTATCAGAGTCATACATGTATACATGTATATCCGTTAAATTGTCAAAGCATAGTGAGAAATATCGAGCCATGTTGGGTGCAAAGAAAATCATGGATGAGCTAAAAGTAGAATTTTTTAACATAATGGTAAAAGTTTGTTTGTCATTAGAGTTATGACTCAGATTTGAAGAAGAAAAAAAACAGAGGATCGATAGCGGAGCCTGTGTCACTCACCTTAAAGTCTAATATGTGCATATTCAACAAAGGATCGACATTCTACAACATAATTATAGACGAGAATAAAATTCATGACAAAAAATTCTGTTATGTTGATCTTGAATTGTATCGCTTATCATTCAGTCTGGTTTAGTTTCTCTCTTTCTTTCTTACGTTTTTGCTTACAACACTAACAAAAGAGGGGTCAACAGTCCTCTTTTAAGGGCAATTTCTCCTATAAATTTATTTATGAAATGCACATTTATACCCCTCGGGGTTGAAGGCACATACAAACAATACAATACAATATACACAATGGAAAAATTAACATATTAAACATCATATATAAAGTGGTAAAACAGTAATATTCAGTATGCAGGCGTTGTGTCCACTCCCCTCAGTGCAAATGACTTTTTAATGAACGGAACAGTAAGCTGCATAATATCAAATGAAGATAGAATTAATTGTTATCTATCTGTTTCAGACAATTTAAAGTATTCTGGACATATATTATTTATATCTTTTCAAGCTGCTTACGTAAAGATTTATTAATTTTACATTTTAAGAAAAAAAGAAGGACAGTCTACTATCTAATTAAAAACCGATCTCTCATCGCTCCCGTTTTCTGCATATTTGGACAGCTGTCTATTAACTTACACAGCAAAATTCGACTTGTTAGTTCTTGACTTGCTGATAATTTTTGTGATTTAAAATGTCTTTTTATCTATTACAATCTTAACCATATAAAAGACAAAATGCCAAAAAAAATTGGTAAAAATCGTTGTCAATGGACAATAACGCCAATAAGGAGTGGTCAAATTTTTTCCCCTATATTAATTTAAGTTCTTGGCTTACTGATAATTTTTGCTTATTTACGTTTCTATCTATCTATTATATTTTTAAGATATAAGGCGAAAACGCAAAAAAATGATAAAAATCGTAATTAAAGGGCAACAACTTTAATAAGGCATCGACAGACGATTTCCACTAGATGATGATTTGTAGAACTTGTTTTGCTGATCATGTTTGCAATTTAAAGCTTCTCTTTTCTATTATAGTTTTCAAGATAATAGGCAATATTTAAATGAAAAAGATAAAGAATTGTCACAGGACAATAACTCCTAAAAGAAGTCTTCTGACATATTTGACGTATTTGGACTGTAGGGCGTATGGCATTAGCATATTTTGCGCTTAGTTGCATTTATATTTTAACATATATAGGCGAGTAAATACTTGTGCTTGCACTATACATTGAATGTAGTTTAATCTAATCCTACTTCCATCTCCCTGGAGTGAGGGGACACCAGTTATATATATAATTCATAACATTTGTACAACTGGCTAACGGAAGAGGCCGTATAATGATAAATAGAAAATGACATTCACCTGTAAGTTACCTGTAAAAATAATCGGCGCAAATGAAAAAAAATCAGCGCAATTGAAAAAAATCAATCAGCGCAAATGAAAGAAAAAATCGGCGCAAATGCAAACGCCGGACTATATATATATATTTGAAGAGCAAAACACTCTGAACGTTTGCGCCCATGCATATTTCTGTATTTATAACGGGTTTCAAATAGTAGACAAAACTAAGTAAATAGTTTATTACAAATTGGAAAAAACATTGATATCAGGCTTACTAAAATAATAATAATGAACATCAGACGGGGGTTCCCAGTGGCGGATCCAGAAATTTTCATAAGTGGGGGCCACTGACTGACCTAAGAGGGGGCCCGCTCCAGTCACGCTTCATTGATTCCCTATATAAGCAACCAATTTTTTTCCCAAAAAAGGGGGGCGGACCCCCTGCCCCCCTAAATCCACCTCTGGTTCCGTCTATAAAAGACTCATCAGTATCGCTCTAATCATAGAAGGTTTTAAGCCAAATGAAATACAAAGTAAGCCAACAATACGGACGTCCCAAAAATCCCCTATCTAATTAAGATTAAATCCTTGAATTGCTCTTGTCCCTGATGCGCGACATATCAGAACAAGAGCAGTTCAAGGATTTAATCTTAATTAGATTGAAAAATCCCCAAAAGGTTTTGCCAAATGGAGCTAAGGTAGAAGAGGGGCGAACGATACCCTCGGGGACGATTTGACGGTCTCCCCGAGGGTATCACCACCCCAGTAGTCAACGCTTCGGTGTTGACATGAATATCAATAATGTGATCATTGTTATAAATTTCCTATTACAAAACTTTGAATTTTTCGAAAAACTAAGGATTTACTTATCCCAGGCATAGATTACCTTAGCCGTATTTGGCACAACTTTTTGGAATTTTGGATCCTCAATGCTCTTCAACTTTGTACTTTTTAAGCTTTATAAATATTTTAATATGAGCGTCACTGATGAGACAGAGTCTTATGTAGACGAAACGCGCGTCTGGCGTACTAAATTATAATCCTGGTACCTTTGATAATTAACTATCATAGACTAAGCAACATGAAGCCCAGCAAAAACGGGGTTGATCTCAGGTTCTCCGGAAGGGTACGCAGATCCTGCTTCACATATGACACCCGTCGTGTTGCTTGGGTAGCAATACACAGTTAGGAAAAAAACTTTAAAATTGACACATATGGAAATCTCTTCAGTGGAAGTAACATTGCAAAATTAATATGGTGACTATATTTCGTGGAGTGACTGATGAAAGTTTGAGCATGAAGTATTTAATGCAAGTCTGCCGCCGGTCATCGTTTGTTCCTATAAACATTGCCATACGACGAGTTGAGAACAGAAGTTCAAAATTAGCCATCCTATTTGACCTTTTGACTTCCATCATGTAGCATTGGTTTTTACGCAAACTACGTTTAAAAGATCAGGTTTATAACTGCAGAGACATGTTATTCATCTATGATTTTAGTAAATATGTCATCTCACATATTTGTACAAGATTTTTTGAAAATTGATAAGTTGTTGTTAAATGAATTTCCGTTTTATCTATATAAAACAATCAAAATGTCACCGAAAGATCGAGTCGTCGCAGAATGCAAGACATATCTACAATCTTGCGGCGGCATCAACAATTTGTGTAATATAGGGCATGCTTTTGTGCAAAGCTTAATATTCCGAACGGTGGAAGACCCGGAATTTCATACCTTGTATACTGAGATACCTTTTATGTAATGACATGTCTGTCTGTCATATGTCTATTGTCCTTGACATCGTTTTCATGGTTTACTGCTTAAAAAATTAAGAGTTGTTTTTGTCATATGAAAACCTCTTTTTATGAGTAATAGGATAACTTAATTTATCTGGAAGAAAGTAGAATAACATAACTACCGAACTCAAGGAAAATTGAAAACCGAAAGACCTTAAAGTTAAACAAATTGAAAATTAAAAGCTTAAAACACCAAACGAATGGAAAAACAATTGATATATATATGGGTTATTTGCAAGGTCTACATGCCCCAGCCCTGTCAACAACATTTCATGGATCAGTGATCAAGGTTATGTTTTCGTGGTCAAGTATCTCATATACTATAAGAAATAGAACTATATTTGGTGTATGGAAGAACTGTAAAGTGTAAATGTCCGACTGACAGGTTTCATCTGACAATTTATCTTATTGTCGTGGTTTATTGGACACTGTTTAGTTTATGGTTTGTTCTATATCTTAGAAAAACCAATAGGGTCACTATATGTTTGAATGATTGTAAGGTGTTCATGTCCGATTGGTATGTTTTATCTGACCTTGACCTTATTTTCATGACTGATTTAACAAGGTTGAATTTTTGTGCCTTTGTCTTAATTTTATATCAGAAACTTTAATCAATATGGCCGAGACATTTGATGTATGGAATGATTAAAAAGTGTTCTTGTCCGACTGATAGAAGGCATATGATCTTGACCTCATTTGTTACATATATGGTTCATTGGTTAATGCTGTGTTTTCATGGTTTTGTCAGTTTAACAAATTTTGAGTAACTGATGAATTGTATTTGATGACCGTGTATGACATGATTTTAATGAGTGTAGGTCTGTCTGATAGGGTTCACTTGACCTTGACCTCATTTACATGGTTCATTGGTTAATGTCAAGTCAAGCATTTTGGGTTTGATCTGTTGCTCCAGTATTATAAGCTACATGAACACTACATTTAGAAAATGAATTGATTGTATGATACGTGTACATGTTTGTAGGGCATCGTTCACCTGACCTTGTTCTCAATAACATTGGTCATTGACAATGTTAACTGTATTTGATACTTGTAGTAAACCCTTCATATTCGACATAAATCAACCATGAGTTTAATTGACAGGCGAGACATTTCAGAGAGTGCAACCTCGTTTATGTATTAATCTATTACGATGTTCATAGAAAAAAATAAGGTTTTAGGAAATTAAAAACCACTGCAATCTTGTGCTCATTTTGACACATCCCTCCCTTATGTAGCTACATACGGTAAATGGTTAATACATATATTTACAAGTCCAAATTTTAACATTGTCTTGTCCTGGGGCCCCAACTTTCTCAAAATCTGGTTTCAGTGCAATGGTTTTTGATCCCTTACAAACTCAAAACATCAAGGACCAAGAATAAGTTCAAATCAGTAAAAATAAAAGACAAAAAGGAGGAACCCATTAAAACACATTTTATAAAGTTTTGGATAAGCATGCCTTGTAAAAGATAAGTAAAGAGAAGATGAACTTATGATTTGCCAAAAGTGATTTCAATTGTAACTATGTAGAACCTATGCCACCCAATCAACAGGAGATGATCTTTGTAGGGTCTTAAAAAACTAATATCTAGTAACATTTTTCAATACCTAAACTTTGTTGTGACAGAGTTTTGCGACTTGAAAAAATGTCGAGTACCAACATGTAGGAAAAACACATTGGCTCTTAACGCTCACCTCACTAAAAAAGACTTTAACACAAGGAAATATCAAGATGGGACAGAGGTTAACATCTTGAAGTAATTTTTTAGACTTTGATCTGGACTCGCTGCTCAACAGTAGTAGTTCAAATGGAGATGAGGATTCGGCAGTACTAAATCGATCATGAATTCTATTTCCTAAGCTTTTTTCAAAAAGGAGGAAATGATGACTAAACACCAGCTTCTCATGCTTGTTTTTTATATGTTTTCTGTCCAGAATTAAGCTGGATTTAAATATAGATTGTTTTAGTACAAGTGCTGTTGGGGGTTACTTCTATAAAAGAATTCTATGAGTTTTTTCCTTTACTTTACTATATTTTAGTTTTTTAAATGCGTTTCCTATTCTGTCAAATAATGGATATATTGATGGCTGCATCCTGCTACAAATATTAAACAAATATGAGACCCATATGTATAATTACAGTACACTGAGCTGGATTGTTAATTTCCTTTACCACAAGGTAACAGTCCACAGGAAAACACTATACTTCCATATTTAAATTTCGGACCCAAGCACACCAGACATTTTATGGACCTAAGAAAGACCTGTGGTTGCTTTAATCAGCTTCATTTATTTGGTTCAGACAATTCATACCACATCTCCCCTTACTTTATACAGTAATTTTACCTCTTGATGTCTTTTGTTTTGTTTGTGTTGTTGGGTGTACATGTATATCCCATTTTCTTTCTTATGTAATTCAAGTAAAATTTTTACCATACCATTTGAAGCAAAAGCTTGAACTCCTTGTAGCGTACATTTCTAGATGAGGAACCATCAATAAAACAAACTTATTTACAACTAGACATTTTTATTGACCACCTGACCTTAGAAAATGTGTCAATTTACAAGCATAGTTTGTTGAACTTTGTTCCTATGTTGTACTGTTACACGTCAACTGGTTAGGGGAAAAATTTGGCTTGCTAGTACAAGTGAAAGATGTTTATAAAATTACTTTCATTTATATAAGGCCTACAATAAAATATTGCTTGTTTCCTCAATCCCAACCGCCCCTGCAAAAACAGTTCTACTCATAAAATTTTATTGTCAAAACTAAGTAGAAAATTATTTTATTCATTTCTCATATTCAGGCTTGCTGCATCGTTTGATATTATTTAAGCTTTTTTGAAAAAAATAAAATTATTACCCTACCTACCTATATAGCTACCCACACCTTGCTTGGCAGGGTTGGGATTGGGGAAACCAACAAAATATTAATTTAGGACTAATTTAAAACTTTTTGACATTCCACTTTTGCAATGAAATTAACAAAAGTTATAACTTGCTTGTTTTTACAGTATGCCGGTCCAATAATAACACTTTTCATCTCATCAAGTTCACACATCCAAAGAAAATCTGTGAACAGGCAGGCGTCTATACTTAGCAATACATTTGTAGCATGTACATTTCATAATATGTTCACCAAACTTTTGAAAATGTTTTGATTTAAAGTCTGAATGATTTTCCCTGCCTTTAATTCCTGAGGTGCATTCCTCTCCTTTATTCCCGTGGATTTTTTTGCTGTTCTGATTGTTCATGATCAAGTAAAGGATTAAACTTAAAATATGAAGATCCCGTTACAAAATACATATATGTTGCTTTTGTGCTGTTTTATTTAAATGATAAATATTTTTTCAACATTACCCTATTAATTGAAGAACTAGATGTCTTTCCTTAAATTTAACAACATCTACTGGTACTTACTTATTTGAAAAAAAAACCAAGATCCCAAAATAGTGTTTTTGAAAGAGAAAATCAATATGGACAGCATGTAATGATTTTAAGTGCGATATTCAATATAAAAAATATGAAAAGTAATAGATTGATATAAATATTTATTTTTTCTTTCTTCCTTTTCCTCCCCCTTTCTTTCTATCTTGAGCTTTCTGTCTTTTATTATCTGATTTCATTCTTGGATCTACCACTTTATATGGGCCTTTATGACCAGATGGACGAGCTGCTCGTTTACCCATTCCTTTTTTAGCCACTACATATTTAATTTCTTTCTTTTTGGTTGATAATAAGCCTGCTTTCTTGTAGATTCTGCAACAAAAATAATGAATGTTACATGTATGTGGCAGCTATTAAGTCAGTATGTTGGGGGGGGGGGGGGTTTTGTTGTAGATCAGTGGTTTCCTCTTAAAACTGATGTTTTCTCCGGTTTTAGTTTGGAACCAAGACTTGTTAATTAAGCAATGGCATAGTAATTTTAACTCTCTATATCATCTTTATGCATACAACCTTGATTTTTAAGTCATCTCTAAAAGAGAGCACTCACAACCATTTTTTACATCATTATACAACCTTGTGCCTAATGTGTGAAGATAGAAGTGCTAACATTACATCAGTTACACTTTAAGACAAATTATCACTTGGGTATATCTAATATGTGAATCTATACTGCATCTTGTTTGTCTTAAAAAGACACTCACCAAGTTACAAGATGTTTATGCAAAATCTTAACTATAAAATACTACACATGTTTTCTAAAATATATAAATAAAAGTAATAAAAACTGCAAATATTTCTCTTCTCAACTCATTGCAATTACAATCTTTTATAAATAACATTCTTAATACATGTACCGATAATCAATTTTGTCACATTAACCAATTTAGGAATCTGATATGAATATTTGGAATAGGATTAGGTCATTTATTAATTATAGAATATCAATATCTTAGGCAATAATCCAATGAAGATTGTCAATTAGCTTAGGTTTAAAGTCCAAAGTTGCCATAGCCTTCGTCAATAATGGCTCTTAGATGATCAATAATTGGATAATTTAGTAATGTAAAAATGAAGAGAGTTATTAAGTTATGAAGTGTGATGCACTAAAATGGCCATTCATTTTCTGTTAAATATGAGAACGAATTTGTTTTATCATTGATCCTACAATACTTGAGAACCTTTTATAGTTTGATGTATCAACAATTGTCTATTGTTATGATGTCTGGCTGTCTTTTTTTAAATGTCTTGTATCATTAGGTTACTGTTGCACAGTACTAGTGCATTGTGCTTAATTGTCAAACTTTTAACACAATGTTTCAAAAGATACTTTATTTTGCATGCAGTAAACACTAATTTTAAACTATGCTTTTCTTAACTTTTTGTTGACATTCATACTCATATTAAACTATACTTATAGTTTTTCATAAGTTACGTTGAACATTTATTTATCGCTCATTGATTTATTTTTTTATCAACAGGAATGTTTAAAAAATGTATATTTATTTGTCATGTTTATAAATCTTGTCAAAAATCAATATTTTTTCATATTTTTCTTTTCTTTTATTACTACAGATAAAATCCAACAATATCGAATATAAAAGTCAAAAACAGGTAGTTTTAGTCCATTTAGGAAAAACTAAACTAATCATGGATTTCTACAAACATGAGTCATGACAAAGTTTGTGATATTTCCAACATTTCAAAAACTAGCACTCTGTGAGAAATGCATGGCAATACATAGCCCCTTACAAGTTAAAAAATCATTGTATTGAAACAAAACTTGTACTTGATCTATAACTTGTCATAGTGTATAAAGCTATATAACAAATATCAAGTCAATATCTTAACGTATGAGGAAAAAAAGTGTTGAAAACTGATTATCTAAATGAATTTTTTAAGTCCAAGGACCATAACTCTGTTCATAATCATTAGACCAGAACAAAATTCGTACTTGATCTGTAACATGTCATGATAAAACTTTATACCAATTTTCAAATCAATATCTTCAAGCATGACGAAAAAAAGTGTGGAAACTGATTATTTGAGTGAATTTTCTATGTCCAAGGACCATAACTCTGCACAAAATCATCTGACCAGAACAAAATTCAAACTTGATCTGTAACTTGTAATTATATAACTATATATACCAAATCTTCAAGCATGACGAAAAAAAGTGCTGAAATCTGATTATTATAGTGGATTTTTTAAATCCAAGGACCATAACTCTGCACAAAATCATCAGACCAGAACAAAATTCAAACCTGAATTGTAACTTGTCATGATAAAACTAGATACCAATTATTAAATCAATATCTTTAAGTATTATTTTAGTGAATTGTCTAACTCAAAGGCCCATTACTCTGTACAAAATCGTCAGACTGGAACAAAATTCGAACTTGATCTGTAACTTGTCATGATAAGTAATACACAAAATATTAAATCAATATCTTCAAGCATGAAGAAAGAAAGTGTGGAAAACTGATTTACTGGACTGACAGATGGACAGACAGACAGATGGACAGAGTGCAAATCTAAAGTCCCCTTTGACTTATAAAACATTGATCAGAAAGTTCACTTTTACAATATATTTCAAAAACATTTTTTTTTAATACAGCATGCATAAGTTTTAAAACCAATGTGATATATGTAAATAATGCATTGACCCATGAAAATGAGGTAAAGGTCTGGAATTCTATGTCAAACAGAAATGTTCAACATACAAAGTTCTATAGATCCTATATAGTCCACCTATTATTTTTTTAAATAGACTGACAACCTTGAAAACTTACTTTATCCTTTGTACTGATATGTACATAGTCAACCTATTATACAAAGACGAAACTTACACCAAAATAAATAAATTGTGTAATTCCGGATTCCCAACCCTAACTCTGTAAAATGTGTAAAATCAATCCAGCTTTTGTTGTAAAAAAAGCTCTTGCGAATGTTGTACAGAATTGTGCTTAGGATGCACTATCATTTTCTATGTTCAGTGGACGTGAAATTGTGGTCAAAACTCTAATTTGGCATTAAAATTAAAAAGATCATATCATAGGGAACGCATGTACTAAGTTTCAAGTTGATTGGACCTCAACTTCTTCAAAAACTACCATGACCAAAAACTTTAACCTGAAGTGGGACAGATGTACGTATAGGACGAACAGACGCACACACCGAAAAACATGATGCCCTTCTACTATCGTAGGTGGGGCTTAAACTAAAATATAGTTTGTTTGCCCTTTACCGACCGACCCTATAAATTCAATTTGACTGAAAATCTTTTATTTGTATTTACCAGCAATATTTTATTTTATTTTATTTTTTTCGTTCCTACCGAAAATCTTTTTTTTGTATTTCCCGCTTAAAACTTTTTTATTGGAATCCTCAGGTTTTATCTTCCCCACATAAGATTTACTCCGTTTGGTATCACGTGAGCATTTGACAAGAACACTTGCATTAAGAGATTTAAAGCATTTGTTTGAAATCGATGTTGAAAGTTTTGAAATCATGATATGATGATTGGTTGCCCTGTGTCTTTATCATTTGAAGAGCAGGGTTTCAATAAAAAAAAGTTTGTCCAATACAAAATTATTAACGTGTGTACAAAATATTTTATAAACAGACGTTGTATCCTATGTAGGGGTGGCCTTTGGTGATCCGTATATCAGGATGATTATGTTAAGGATGCCTTCGACCAGCTTTGACATAATATTTATATCTGACATGAACCAAAGGCCTGTAAAGTGGAGAATAATTGGCAGTAAATTCGCCAAGTTTTTCCATACATGTAAAATATGTGACAATTGTGTTAAAGTCTTGTCATTGCTTGTAGCATTTTCATTGGAAACACCGGCACACACGTAAGTTTAAAAACTCTAGGGTTGCAAGCACAGGCACTTGTCTCAGAATTTTTTTCTGAGACAAGTGCCTGAAGTTGTAAGTAAAATAAGACAAATGGTTAGTTTTAGCTCTTCAAACTGGTTGATGATGGTGGGAATTGCACTGCCAGGCAGTGGCATTATATACTAGTCAAATATTCTTTTTATTTCACAGATATCATGGATATCATGATATCTCTGGTATTTTATCAAATTGTTGAAATATTGGAATAAAACATGCTATAGATTGCACATTGTACAGCTGTTTTACAAACCATGCTTGGTAGATATATAATATTAATACACCTTTAGGTAGAGGTAAGCATACAAGGTACGTAGTTATAGATTATCGGTGATCATCTCAACGAGATTGCTTTTCTCGCTTGAGCCGGGATGGCAAAACCGAGAAAGGCAATCGAGTTGAGATGAACAATGATAATCTTTTTATCGCTATTTTACCTATGACGACGTTGTCAATTTCATGTCAATTTCGATAGCAACGCCACGTGCATGCTTAGTTTCTAGCGATAAATTTCCATCTCAAGCGAGTAGAATGATATGAAAATTATCACAAAAAAGATCAAAGGAAAAAAAGCACAAAATAGCGATAATACAGAATATTAGTGTAAGTTAAAACTCTTGAAAGTTCCAGGCATATAAACGTTGAAAATATGCCACATAGCCCTTTATTTTTGATATTTGAAAACAAAATAGTAGTGCATATGAATTAACTTCACATTCTACATTATACCGATAGTCCCAGAAACTTAATAGTAAAAGCATATTTAAACAAAAGCAATACAGACAAAAATGATATCATGCAGATTTTGTATCTATAAAATAAAATATTATACCTACCTGCCCACCCATGACAAAAAATGTACAGAGCAAAGTTATTTTTTGGGAAAGAAAAATAAAATATTTTACCTACCTACCTACCCTGTTTCAAAAAATAGGGTGGGAAAAGGGCAAACAAACAATATTTTAATTTAGGCCTGGGGCATAAAAAGAAGCTGTCCTCAGGAAGTAGACATTATAATGAATTTTCCCATGGTCGGTTGTTGTCGCTTTGACACATTCCCTATTTCCTTTCTTAATTTTATTTCCCAGGCACCATATCAACTTTTATCCTTAGATATTTACTCCAGCTGTTCCCTTAACAATTTATACAAGAAAAGGAAAAAAAAACAAGTGAAACTGCGAGCTACTGCTCACTGATGATACCCCCGCCGCAAGTGGATAATATTAATAGTGTAAAAATATGCAAGTGTTCGGTAAACAGGAAGTTGTCGAGTGATGAATCTGAAAATGCATCACACGGTATAGCTGACTTATATAAATCCTGAAACCAAATTTCACAACCTTGTATTGTAGTTCCTGAGAAAAATGTGACGAAAATTTTCAACTTGGCTATCATGTGTAAAATCAGACAAGTGTTCGGTAAACAGGAAGTTGTCAAGTGATGAATCTGAAAACGCATCACACGGTATGGCTGACATATATAAATGTTGATACCAAATTACAGAAAGGGTGGATGTGTAGTTCCTGAGAAAAATGTGACAAAAGTTTCATGGGACGGACTGACTGACGGACGGACTGATGGACGGAGGGACTGACAGACAGAGGTAAAACAGTATACCCCCCCCTTTTTTAAAGCGGGGGTATAATTATGTCATATTTATATCTGTAATTTATTTGATTAGTAAATTTAGACAAATCTTCTCAAATCCAGAGCAAAAAACACATCTATTTTTTGTATTAAATAAAGAGGATGCAGGTGCAGAGCGTTACCCCTCAAAATCAACCTCAGCTTAACATTGGTAGACCGGCTGGAATAATCCTCAATGTTGCACAACCATTTGAGAGAAAAAATAAATTTGTTGAATAAAATGTTTTACATACCTACCAGTACCCTACCTAATTTTTTCAAGAGGCGAAATAGGAAACACACAATTTATTTATTTTGGCCTTACACAGCCAGGATAGAACATCACATTCATGGATATATGTCTATTATTTTATCAAAAAAGGCTTGACACAATTTTATGCAACTTAATATCAAAACTTATTAGTGCACCATACTCCACAATACTCCTGCTTACCATTCGTTATTATTTAGTACTTAAAAATGTCGTTGTTTTTGCAAACAACTCTGTACAATTTTTAAACTGTGCAAGATACGGTTTCAGTTTTCCCCATACCTCATCAAATTTTTCCTGCTTTACAGCCTTGTAGAAATGTAATTCTAGTAACATTAAATAAATTATACAAAAATGAATACTGCATAATGCATGCTATCTTTTATATTTTAAAAGATAGGAGACATTTCTTGTATTTTATCCTTCTGTTTTATTATAAGCCATGGCAGTCATGTTTGTTTGTTAGAAGCAGTAAAAATTTACAAACTTTACAAACGACGCTCTTATGATCATTCAGGCCAGTTTTGGTTCAAATTGGCCTGGTGGTTTCAGAGAAGATTTGTGATTAAGTTTTTACCACAACATACACCAAGTAGTGACATGTGAGCTAAAACCTTGAGTTGACATGTACTGATAAACGGCAGTAACAGCTTGAGGTCTTGCCAATATATAATAAACTTACTGTTTAATCTGCTGCATTTTGTCCCTCTCATTGATATCTACTGTGTCAGAGACTGCTTCAGCTCTCTTCCTGGCTCTGTCTAGCCGTTTACCTTCCTACAATCAACAATAAAAAGGATTTCACATTTAGAATTGAAATTTCTGATTGATTGATTTTAATGCCATTTTCAGCCCTATTGGATTTCCTATTGGCTATATCATGGAGGTCAGTTTTTAATGGTGGAAGAAGTCAGAGTGCCCATAGAGAATCATGATCTTTGGCAGAAAAACTGACAATACTAACATGACTAAGTCAATTAAGATTGGAGTTTGAAATTACAATGTCTTATATATAGAGGTTCGGTTTAACAATAGTCTAGTTTAAAGTAAGATTATAACAAGCCAATTTAAGGTCCACTATGTTTAAGTTTCCTTAAATAAGAAAGGGTCCAAAGATATGAAGGTTTAAGGTTGTGGAACTTTTATAACATTAAACTATTATAGGTCAAATATATTGAAAGTATTTGTACTATTTCTGAAATGTATTTAGCCCTTTATATTTTTGATAGAATTTTTTCTTTTCTGTCAAACAGACTTTCATAAATTAACCTACAAAGCAATCAATAATATAACCTAGTCCCACCAAAAAATATTTTCAAATTTTGTAGAATTTCCAGTTATGTAAAGTTCAACATAAAATTTTCCTTCCCAATAAATTCAAAACCACAATTAAATAATTTAAACAAGAGTGCACACACTGAAATGTCTCGACTTCTTTACTAATCATTGATATTATGTTGATAGTTCTAAATATAAAGCTTTACTACAACAATCACATCACCTTAACATGATCCAAGAAAATGAGGTCAAGGTCATATAAACCAAACAAGAAATACATGTACACCTTGCAATCATTCACTAAATATAGTTGACCTATTGCTTATAATTTTTAAGAAACAGACTTAACCGAGGAAATCGTTGACCAATGAACCATAAAAATGAGGTCAAGGTCAAATGAACCATGCCAAGCAGACATGTTCAACTTACAATCCTTTCATACCACAAATATAGTGGACCTATTGCTTATAGTTAGAAGAACAGATCAAAACACAAAAACTTAACACTGAGCAATGAACCATGAAAATGAGGTCAATGTCAGATGACACCTGCTAACTAGACATGTACACCTTACAATCATTCCATACACTAAATATAGTAAACCTATTGCATACAGTATAAGAAAAACAGACCAAAACACAAAAACTTAACTATAACCACTGAACCATGAAAATGAGGTCAACCTTTTAAAATATAAAGCTTTTGGAGGTGGAGGATCACTATCCCTATGTCAAGCTTTCTGCGACAAAAGTCACAGGCTCGACAAAAATGATAGTCAAAGCTTATACTCACCCTTTGTTTTTTCCTAGCCTTGGCTTCTGCCACTTTCTTGATAGGACGGGCATCTATATCTTTCATCTTCATTTTATACTCCTGAACTTCATCCTAAAATCATACACGTTTACATGTAGTTATATTATACCCCTGAACGTTATTCTTCAATCATAAACATTTGCATGTAGTTATATTATACCCCTGGACTTCATCCTTCAATCATACATTTACATGCAAATAGTATATCATTTTATATTCCTGAACTTTATCCTTCATAGCCTGGTGACCAGTCAAAATTTTCAAAATTAAATTGCCATGACTACTTCACGGCTACATCATATATCATTCAATTCCTAAAAGTGTGTACTTAAACAATAATTCGGTCGTCAAATGAAAATATGGTGCAGTTTTTCAGAAATCAAGATATTGTATATATGAAATGTAAGCACTGACTGAAATGTGGGTTATAGAGTGACAGGACATCTTCACATATCTAAACAAGGCAAAATGGTTTTCTATAAGTTTTTGACAAGGTTCTGTATTTCCAATTGGAATTAGGACTGTAAACACCATTTTGTTATGTTGACTTATGCATCATCCATATCAATTGTTGTAATAAACAATTTCCAGACTTCCCGTAGGTATATCATCCATCCAATAAACCGAAGTCACAATCATTAATTTTGAGTTAATTTCATCTTTACACCTATTAACTGTGTCCTAATACCGCGATTTACTGTAAGAAGTAAATAAACAAGTGGTCAGCTTTTGAGAAAATAACACTAATTAAAAAGTGAAATTAAACTCTTTTAAAAATCGACATTTTCCTCACTACACTATCAATCTTCAGTGATATTGTTTGCCTTAATTACTGGAGAATAAAGGCTGTTTCCCCTGGAGAAGAATCCCAATTTGAAAAAGAAATGGCTAAAAATTATTCCCAAAAAGACAACTTTTTTCCCAAACAGTGCAGTCTCAGTCATACATTTAGTAATTGTGCATGAATACAAACTGAAAAACACTCATTTAAACATTTTTCATGCCTAAAATGACTATATGTGCAGGTTTGAGGGTCTATTTATGTATCATCACTGACAATAAGGGGTCTTATTTCAAATAAGGGTTTACCTCTTGAAAGGGGGTCTGCAAATTCAAGTTCCAGTCAAATTCATGGTATATTATAAATTTCCCAAATTGATAAAAATGATGCATATTTTCCCAATAAAAAAGGGTAGAGGTAGTTTAGAAAAAAGCCAACAATATCACCGATCTTACACATTTACACGCAGTTACTATGTTATTTTATATTCCTGAACTTCATCCATCAATCAAACTAAATAACATGTTATTCTATCAGTTAAGATGAAACTGAATGTTAAATTACCGATAAACTATCTGACAGATCTTCAATACATATATCATGTATATGTAGTGTTATCAACACCTATCAAAGTATTCCCTCACACTGTAGTGTAGACATTCAGACGTACTTCCCTTATTTGTATAAAGTCCTGTTACTTTACGTTGTTCTCCCGTCGGGACACTTCTGTTGTCCCAACCCAGGTCAGGTCTGCCCTAAGTATAAATACAGCCAGAGCGTGTGTCCCCAGTGGCCTAGATACTGATGTCAGTAACTGACGACAACAAATAACTGACAACTGTATTATTCACAACAACTTAGCTTTTCACTTTGGCAAGAATTCTAGAACATCTACCACTTGGGGAAATAATGTTTATGCAACAATTAATGAAATACTTTTAAGGTTAATAAATCATCTGAAGTTATAATATTTTAATATCAAATATCAAACTAGGAAAAACACAAGGGGAGTACTAGTCACAAGGGTCAATGTTCAACACAAAACATATTCCCATTACAACATGTACAATATGGTAGCAACCAGTTGTCTAAAACTAGCATTGAGATGTGAGACATTGCACTTTGTTGAAGGCCTCATTGTGACTATGACATTAAAACATTCAATAAAAGTGTTGTTCCTGTGCTTTTTTAAGTGTCTGTAAGTGTTTTGTGACATTAATTCTTTTCCATTACAATGTCACAAAAGGATCACACTAATCGAATACCACTGAAAATACCAGCCTAACCAAATTGTTTTTTCTTCTTCAAAAATGAAACTTTCACAAAACTAAAATTGCTAGAACATACATATGGACCGAGAGAAGGAACGCATGGAATAACTTACCTTTGTGACAGGTAAATCCCTTCTTGTATGCTTTGATTCATCTGACACAAACCATTCTGGAAGGCCTTCATCATCATACATGAACCTGAAATATATATAAAATTGAGAATGGAAATGGGGAATGATATATACCTATATAGCAGTGGTTCACATAAATTGTTTCAGAAATATGTAGAGAGTTAACATCTATTTAGAACTCTTCTATAAAAGCATGCAAAGCAAACCTTTGATCAACTTGCTTGCTATGTTACCTGGATGTTTGCAAACAATAGGTAGGCGGAGTTTAGTCTCTTTTATATATATTGTATACAATGTTTATTGTCCAATCAAATTCCAGTATAAAGTAAACAGACTGAAACAGACTACCTATCTGTTGTTTACAAACATAGCAAGCAAGTTGATCAAAGGTTTGCTTTGCATGCTTTTATAGAAGAGCTGTAAAGCCGGTTGTGAACTTGCAATGTTTGTCAATAGATGTAAAGAATCCAACAATCAACAAAAACAAAAAAGGTCAAATGTATCAAAAATTGTAAAACGCTGAATTTTAAGTGGTTAACAATCAACCAAAAATACAGTTACAATATATCATAGTTTTTGAAAAACTGTCTCAATACAGTGTCTCCCAATATACATTCCACCACTTTTCCATCACTGTGAACATTCGTTTAACAGCAGCAAGTAATGGATAATATCAATAAAGCATTGAGAATAAATTGCTTCGCTGAGCGCAGCCTGATACGACCGCAGATGTTGAACCCTAAACAGTTGGGGCAAATTTGGACACAATATTCAAGCTTGACACTGTCTGAATTTGGATTGTGATCAAATTTTTGACATTGAGTATAGGTTGCTGACACAAATAAATGTCAAGATCTTACAAATCTATTGCGCAATACTGTGCAATTAAAGATTCTTCTGGAAAATTTTTTTTTTTTTTTTTTTAACCCTTTCAAAAAATTAGAACCCCTCAAACTTTTGAATCCCCCCTTGGAGCAATTACCCCCACACTGAATCCTAACCTTTCCTTTGTAGTATGGAAACTTGTAGTACAATTTCAGAGAGATCCATACTCTTAAACACAAGTTATTGTCTCGAAACTAGAAAAATGCTTGTTTTTGACCCTTTTTAGGCCCCTAATTCCTGCATGAATTGGGCAATTACCCCCAAACTCAATCCCAGCCTTCCTTTTGTGCTATGGAACCTTGTGGTACAATGCAATAGAGAGATCAATAAACAAACACACAAGTTATTGTTCAGAAACTACAAAAATGCTTGTTTTTGGCCCCTTTTTGGTCCTTAATTCCTAAACTGTGGGCACCATAACCCCCAAAATGAATCCAAACCTTCTACTTGTGGTATTAAACATTGTGGTACAATTTCAGAGCAATTGCAATACTTATACACAAGTTATCAACCTGAAAGTGAAAAATAAAATTGAGAAAGGAAATGGGGAATGTGTCAAAGCTACAACCCGACCATAGAGCAGACAACAGCCGAAGGCCACCAATGGGTCTTCAATGTAGCGAGAAACTCCCGCACCCGTAGGTGTCCTTCAGCTGGCCCCTTAAAAAATATGTATACTAGTAGTGATAATAGACGTCATACTCAACTCAAAATTATACACAACTAAAATTAAAAATGCTTGTTTTGGCCCCTTATTCCTAAACGGTTGGGACCATCATCTCCAAAATCAATCCCAACCTTCCTTTTGTAGTATTGAACCTTCTTCTTAAATTTCATAGAGATCCATTGACTTAAACAAAAGTTATTGTCCGGAAACCAAATGTGTCTTCGGACGAGGCAGCCAACGCCGACATCATACCATTATCCGGTCGTATAAAAATTGGATATGGGGGAAAAAACCCAACAAAATAATTTTCTTAGGGAAGATTTCCTACTTTCACAAGGCTTAAAAAGATTGTCTTTGTGTCCTACCTATGATATCCATCATCAACTATATCACGTTTTCTCTTTCTTGATGTTACCATGGCAGCTCCAATAGCTAATCCTACTGCATTCAACTTTGGAATATTGGCTGCTACAATGAAGAATTTTGAATTAGTTGCCTCATATTTAAAAATAATTTCAAAATGAATTTTACAGAACAAATTTTCTTTCTGCTTATTGAATATTCACTATTTCATATTAAAGTACTGACTTAAAAGCATATACGTATGAATCTATGTTCCCTATTCAACCGAAACATAAAATTCCCACTTAGATGCAAAACCTCAATTTGTCAGTGAAAAAGGTTTAAACATTTAATGTTCACTTTGTGGCTATTGAAAAAAGAAATAATAAGAAAATATAAAGATTATGCCCTCTACAATTGTAAAATAACAATTGTTTTGACAAGGTGACTTCCATTACTGTACAATGCGGAAAAATACACATTTTTTTTACATCAACATAACTCTAAATCTCTAGAACATCATTAAGTTGGGAAAAAACAGAGCTTACTTTCACTGTGCTAAGGTTAAGTTATAAAATTATGATTAAATTCATGATAAATCAGACTATCATTTAAAATATAAAAGGGTGAACAGATTTTAAATACAAACAAATAATGCAAAATTGCTACAGAAATCCTACTATACAGAGGAAATACAATACATAATTTCTTACCTGAACCAACTGGCACTGTTTCAAAACCATCCTTTTTTGTCTGTGCTTTTTCTTTTTTTCTACTTTCCTTTTCCTTTCTATAAAGTTCTGAAGTATCATAATCACTGTCACTAGCATTGTCATCACTACTACTTTCACTTTCAGTATCACTGTCATCTGACAAACCACTATCATCTGAATCAACCAACTGTTTTTTAGTTTCTGAATCACTTGGAGGTTTGCCATTAGTCAATGTTTCACTGGATTTTTTGTTGTCAGTTGCAGCTAATTTTACACTTGGTTTTTGATCAAGAATTTTCCCACCCTTTTTAACATATTCATTAGCCATTGTTTTTAATTCAATGTCTTCATGATCATCATCAACTAGATCAGCAAAAACATCCTACAAATCAAACCAAAAATATCAATTAGCTATTTATAAAACTTATTTTTATTGCTTGTGTACATCAAAAGGAAAATGACATTCCATTATTGGCTGAATGTCAACTGTTTAAAAAGTTGTTAACCAATCGCAAAATAAATGAGCTACATTTAAAAATATTACAGAGAATGCTTTAGATTCCGGAATGAAAAATGAACTAATGCATTTTTATAGAATCTCAAGAATTCAATTTATACATGTACAGTAAAATGAAGTTAAGGTACTTTGAAGGAAAATGAGCTAACAAGCTACAAGCTAACAACAACATAATTCCTTTGCAACAGCAACTCTAATATCTCATATGCATGCGATCCAAAAATGTCTAAACCAAAAGAAAACTCTATAAATATAAAGGATAAAAGAAACATTTAAGCAGGACTTTATCAGGCTTTTTTTAATGTAAGGTAATAAATTAACAATCTAAGGATCTTTTCTATAAAGTGTGATTTTAAGCTCAAATTGAAGACAAAAGGATATAACTTCATTTGCTTATTTTCACTCCATCTATTTGGGATATTCTCTCATGAACATTTAGCCCAACAAACTTTCTGTCTTAAAGGTTAGCTTCTATTTTCTGTTAAATCAAACGATCTTTGTATATTTCTCTTGGTAAGCATCAAATAACTTTTTTGGTTTGACCAGAAGAATAAATAATTCAAAATCTTAGGTATTCAAGTTACTTATACTAACCATTCAAGCCCCAAGATTTTCCATTCTCTCTACCTTATAAAGCAAATTGGAAATCTCTCTTATAAAACAATATTAAAAATATTGTACTTCAAATGAGCCACATACCTTACTGAACCAACTATTTAATTTTTTCTCTGTCCTTTGATCTCTATCTTCCATTTTGACCAGTAATGGATTCTCATCATTATCCTCTGCTTCAAGATCACTACAATGACAGTCAGCATTAGATAAATATGTTTACCAGGTGTATAATGCAGAAAGAAAAAGTACAATGAATGTTTAAGTCTTTTTACAGAAACCTTTATAAGAAATTCCTTTTTTTTCATTATTTTTACAGGAAATTTTTTACTCAATAATATTACATTACATATACATAAATAAAAGCTGCAGAAAATAACCAATTCATGGCCTCCATACTGTGGATTCATTTACTTTTTTTGTGGGTACTAATTTTCATGCATTAAGGTTGTTTATGGATATTCAATTTTGGGGTTAAGAGGAAGTCTGCATACAAGTCGACAAGAAATATGTCATTCGTTTCACCTTTATAAATGAAATCCACGAAAAAATTGGTAGCCAAAGAATAATAATGAAACCACAGTAACTCTTGCAAATATAAATTTTGTAAACATACCCTTCAATTTCCTCATCATCCCCATCATCCATGTCCTCAAAGTCTGGCTCCTCCTCTCCCTCCTCTCCTGACGAGTATAGATCAGAATCTAGGTGCTCTTTGTCTTCTCGGTCAAATGTCAGCTTTTTCTGTTGAGCATTAAGATCGTCTTCTTCTACATCTTGTTCAGCGGCATACTCATCAGCAATCATTGTATCACCTTCCTCAACATTATCCAGTTGCTAAAATTAGAATGGGTCTGTATGTGAGAAAATATCTTATTTCAGAGATATGTGTCTTAAAATTCAATTTCTTACCTTTTTCTTGATAAACCAGAATGTGTCCATAGATTTGGATGCCATACTCACACTATCATTTTTGTAAGTTCAGTTGACTGTGAAATTAGGGTAAAAACTCTAATTTGGAATAAAAATTAGAAAGATCATATCATAGGGAATATGGGTACTAAGTTTTAAGTTGATTGGACATCAACTTCATCCAAAACTACATTGACCTAAATCTTGAACCTGAAAGGGGGATAGACAGACTAATGAATTGATGGACCGGCACAATGATGCACAGACTGAAAAACATAATGCCCCTAGGTTTGGCATAAAAATTGCTTATTCAGATTTTGATAAATTATTCAAATAATAAGACTAGCTAACATTTTTTTTTATCAATAGATCAATGTTCATAATAATTAATCCATAGAACTACAACTAATACTCCATTTGCAATACCCTTTTTTTTTCTTTTTTTACCATTTTTGGTTTTGTTAGAAAATCATTTAGAAAGTCAAATTTAGATTCATCAAAATTATTTACACTGATAAAAACCCAACATGAAAAAAAAAAATCTTTTATGACGGGTCATGATTGAAAAAAATATGTTTCTTAAAACCTAGAGTGACATGGTTTTCCAAAGTAACATGGTTTTTAGTTGGAGGGGAAAACGGAAATATTGATATGACAGAGGCTTATACTTTTATATGCAAATTTCTTGTAATATCCAATAATTTCATTGGACATGTGGCATTTATTAATTCTCACTAACCTTTCATAAGCTCTGTCTACCCAAAGCAACATCATTAAATATTAGCAAAGGGTGTTAATGTCTAATATTAACACCCGTCTGAGCCTGAAGTTTGCCAATACGGAAAAATTAACACCTGCTACAGTCAAGGTTCTTAATTTATGACTGTATTTTTTAACCATTGTCCTTTTTATAACATTGTGGAAAAAAAAGCTTACTGCCCTTGAACGAAGGTCCTGATTAACATATTAACAAACTATCACTAGCGACTTTGTCTTCAGTGATAATCCCCCCCCCCCCCCTCCCCCTCGTGTGTTACTCACACACCTTCATCCATCGGCAGTATGTTCATACTATATATGGTACATCAGAAATAGGTTATAAATATTTTTCCAAATAAACATACTGTTTTATTCTTGATTTTCTGTAAGCTGAACATTCCAATATCATCAACAAAGTCATGTCTATCGCCAGGTATTATCATCTTCATGTCAATCTTTCTTCGTAATTTGGCTTTCTCCCTTCTAATCTTTTTTATTTTCCTGCAATGAAAATAAATATGCATAGATTTATTACAATTCAAAAGTTTTATTCACTGTAATAGTGCATATTCTGCAATTATCAATCCTTCCACAATATTGAAAGCCATTTTAAGTCAGAGGGTGTTGAGTTCTTTGAGCAAGCTTTAAACAAGTCATGACACCTTGATTTATTAGAATATCTGTTCTACAGAGAGATGCCACCAGCCATATTCCTATGCATTCTGTAAATGTCTTACACAGAATAAATGAATAATGTGTCCATCAGACACCGATGAACCCCTTGAATATATTTTTAATAAGGGACATTTCCACAGACCTCTAAAAGTAATGGCAAACAAATTCCAACTTGGTCTGTGTTTCATGGAAGTAAGTATTGTATACAAGTTGCATAATATTTTGTTGATGTAAACTAGAGCTGGAGAATGCAAAGCAAAAAATATTTGATTATATATTTATCAGTTCCGTAACACGACTTCTCAAAGATTAAAGTCTGACCTTTTTAAAGCTTTTTTCTCCTCTTCCTCAGCCACTGCTATTTTCTTCAACAACTCTGCCTCATCTTCCTCTGAATCTTCTGCCTTTTCTTCTATCACTTCTTCTTCTTTCCTGATATATAATTGAAAATAATTATTGTATAAACAAGAATGTGTCCCAAGTACATGGATGCCCCATCTACACTATCATTTTCTATGTTCAGTGGACCGTGAAATGGGGTAAAAACTCTTATTTGGCATTGAAATTAGAAAGATTGTATCATATGAAACTTGAGTATTAAGTTTCAAGTTGATTGGATTTCAACTTCATCAACAACTACATTGACCAAAAACTTTACCCTTAAGTGACACAGATTGACAAACAAATGATCGTACAGACCAGAACTATCATATAGTGCAATATTGCTATGGAATTTTGTAAATTATTTTTCCAGTAAAGAAAGCAGGCTCCAAATGTGCCAGGAGCAGCTGTATTTCCAACTGTGTAATCTTTATGAGAACTTTAAACTGTGGCATTTGTTCCATCACTTACTGAGATATTAGATGGCATAAATCAAGTTTAAGCCCACTATATAATTCTGTATCTGAACAGAACCAATTAGGAAAATCATCAGTGGTTGTTGCTATAACATTGTGTACCTTGTCTATGTCTATCTAGAATTTTGTGCTTAGGTCACACAATTATTTTACTAAATATAGCACTTAATCAGCTTTCAAAATAAGCGTAACAAGAATGTATCCCCAGTACATGAATGCCCCACTAGCACTATCATTTTCTATGTTCAATGGACCGTGATATTGGGGTAAAAACTCTAATTTGGCATTAAAATTAGAAAGATCATATCATAGGGAACATGGGTACTAAGTTTGAAGTCGATGAGAATAGAGAATATCATATGGCTTTTTCAATATCACATCCGTATCAACCCGAGACACCATATAATCCCAAGAGCTCTGCTCGAGGGATTATATTGGTTGAGGGTTGATACTGTGTGTGATATTGATAAAGCCATATCATATACACTTTATTATATACATATACCTCAAGTAGATGTTTTTTATGTGACATGACGTCATACAGATAAGGAGGTTTGAAATGACGTCATACAGATTATAGGTTTGACATGACGTCATACAGATTAAGGATTTGATAAAGCCTTTGCAACAGTGACTGCAATCGATGACGTGACGTCAAACAGATTAAAAGTGTGATAAAGCTTTTGCAACCGTGCTGATATCGATATCATCACGGGTGGCTGATACAGCACGCTTGCCATTGATTGTATTACACATACAATTTATCTGTATTTACTACTAAGTATATAATAAAATAATTTATTTATTAATATACAAACTACTTACACAGGTTCGTCTACTTTATCCTCTATGTTGAAATCCTTTTTCAGTCTTTTCCTCCAGTTAATTATACTCCTACAAAAGACCATACATATTTTTACCTTTAGTCATCCCATCCAACTATTTGTAAAAATTTAAATAATGACTATGATATAAAAATATAAATTTTCACACTTTAAATTTTTTTTGTCATATTCTGACAACTTCCTATTAAGGCTTTAGGTCTAATCCCACATGTCAAATATTAATTAATGACAAGGAACTATATTTTTCTAGTGTTTTCACTTTGTTTCGATGCAAGGCGATACAACATGTCTCAACAACATCTTCTTGTATTGTTGTTTATAATGTTAGTATTGTGTAAAATTACTGAATTTCTATCATATATGAAATTATCAGTTTTTATTTGACTGGGAAATAACTGTTTTTCACTGAGGTCAATATAAACAATTACCGTAATTCTTTCTTGCCCAAGACTTTGATATCTCCTAAACAGTGTTTCACCTCTTCTGTGGATGCAGGATGGGTTGCTATTCTATCTTCATCAAGAATGACCTATATATAAAAAAAATCAGTAAATCTTAAAATCACTAAAACATGTCATTTGTTTGAAGAAAACAAACAGATGGGTTGCTATTCTATCTTCATCAAGAATGACCTAATATAAAAAAATCAGTAAATCTTAAAATCACTAAAACATGTCATTTGTTTGAAGAGAACAAACAGATGGGTTGCTATTCTATCTTCATCAAGAATGACCTAATATAAATCAAAGAGCAGAATGCTCTGAAGGATACGATTGCCATATAGTTTTCATTGACACATGTTTAGCAGTTCTGCCAACTTTTCATTAAGCAAATTCGTGAGATTTGGCCAAAATAGAAAAGATCAAAGAGGAAAAAATTGATCCAAGGATACTGCTGCAAAAAAGCATGAACATGCGTGAGTCTCACGCATTTTTGGCAGCCCTGGCCTTGATAGTCCAAATAATTATGACGTCTTGAAAGGCTCTATATTTATTTTTTTTGGCGCCTTACTTCGACGTCGATAGTATTATTTTCAAAAGTAATTCAACTGCACATGTAAAGGTAATATAAATCTGAATAGTCACTCAACTTTAAAAATAGCTAATCCCGGATACAAGTGTACGAGCAATGTACTTATTGTGTTTTATTTGTGTGCTATCAATTCCAAGTTTACTTTCCACAGCAGTCACTGAGAGAGAGGGAAGGTATTTCACTTCATAGTTCGAGATTACTTTGATGTCCGACGGCTGATTTGCCAGACAAGCTGGGACCGTGGGGGACTTTTATGCTAGTATACTTAAATTACAAACTTAAATAGTCCCAGTCCCATATATTATATCAAGTATTCTAACATGACGTCCTTCAAACGCTTTGAGTACACACTCGTGGTAAAATATGAATATATTGCCAGTGCTGTTCCGATTGTACTCCCACGTCATATGCTTTTTTATGAATGAGATACCCGACGTCATAGAACAATGACGTTAGAATGTAAGCATTTTACGGGAAAATCCACGCTTGTGAATCCGAAAATCATCACAAGGAAACATACACAAATGATGCTAAAATGCGGCAAAAGCCCTTTATTGTACATCATATAAGACATATAAATAAATTATCATTCAAATTCATCCAAAACTGTCTAAATACATTATTTTAAATAGTTTAAGCATGTCACTAATGCAGTTTGCTCCGTTCTTTTACGCTAGTTTATTAGTGCGTTTATTTATGGGAACGGCAAATATTTGCCTACACCTAGAGCGCTTCGATCCAAAAGAATTGCCGTATGTGTCCTATCAGAATCGAAATAATTCATGGGGGCTTGAATATATCTAGATTTTACCACGGGTTGTCCCTTTATGCCGATATTTTACCCCTCGCTATCGCTCAGGGGTAAAATATTTGTCATAAAGGGCCAACCCATGGTAAAATCACGATATATTCAAGCCCCCATGAATTATTTCTTAATTATTGGATGCCGATTTGACTAGATGCCGATTTAACCAGGTGCCGATTTGACTTTTTCTATGGGTGCCGATTTGACTTGTACCCAGTAATATTGGGACTATTCACTTCGTATCTTATCACTGTTAATTCTAGGAGGAACCCCATTTCCCAGTCCCATATATGTCATATATTATATCAAATATTATTGGATGCCGAATTGACTTTTAAATAGGTGACGATTTGACTAGATGCCGATTTAACCAGGTGCCGATTTGACTTTTTCTATGGGTGCCGATTTGACTTGTACCCAGTAATCTCGGACTATTCACTTCGTATCTTATTACCGTTAATTCTAGGAGGAACCCCATTTCTAACTCTTTAATTATTAATTTCCTTTGGGTCAGTGGGCATGAATCCTTCCGTACACACTCCTCTGTTTAAATTGAGATCGTTCTTAATATAATACGACGTTTATCGTTAATTTTTTCTTGACGGGAAATACTTCTGAAAGGGAGACAACTCGAAACGATAACATGGAAGACTCCATTTTGGCTAAAGGGGTGTTATAGGTAAAACTTCATTGATTTTAATTTAAATGATGCATATGATTTTAAATTATGCAACAACAATATTAAACCCTCAATAGCAGGCAGACATAGAAAGAATCCAATGAGTTTCAAATTAATTAATAAGCGGGGAATCCGGAACAACCACTCAATCTGATACCCCTTGAAATCAAGAAAACTATACGCATGCGCATTAATACATAAACAAACCCGCGACTTGCGATTTGGAACAAGAACGTTTATTTAATTTATGATATGATGAATGAGTCTCAATTTCTTTATGATAGTACAGTATCAGTTTCATAACTGTAAAATATAGAAAACTCCACTTCAGTTCTTATATGACAGAAATAGAATTATCGGAATTCAAAGAGCTCTCGCATTTTCAAAACTGGGGAATTCCCTCTGACGTGTTTCTAAATTTATAACCAGATGCTCCGCAGGGCGTAGCTTTATACGACCGCAGAGGTTGAACCCTGAACGGTTGGGGCAAGTATGGACACAACATTCAAGCTGGATTCAGCTCTAAATTTGGATTGTGATTAAATAGTTGACACAGCATAGGTTTCCGACACAGAATGAATGTGTTCTAATGAACTTAAAATTTTTGTTTTCTCTTAGAGCAATTCACTATGCTGTTGAATATTAATCCTCTCAAAAAAATGTTTGAAGAAATTTTCTTTTTTATTTATGAAATTTCAAATGAGAAAAATTGAACCCAATTTTTTTAATCACATCCCCCTTTCCCTTATTCCAAAACTAATCTCAATTAAAATTTCTAATGGAGTTTGCAACAATAACTACTCATTTAAATACATCATAAAATATTAAGATGTAAAAAAACTGCTTGTTATCACTGAATGGTAAAGATTATTTAAATTTATCAGTTGGTAGTTAAAAGTGAATATACATTGTATATTGTATATAACAAAGATTTAAGTTGATTCTGGACAAAGAAAGATAACTCCAATTAAAAAAAAATCTTGCTATTGCACAATATTTTGCAATTAGATATTTCTTGCTTACTATTCTGGACAAAGAAAGATAACTCTAATAAAAAAAAATTTGATATTTCACAATATTGTGCAATTAGATATTTCTTGCCATTGCGCAATACTGTGCAATTGAAAAGACTTGCTATTGCACAATACTTAATATAATAATTTTAGATCCTGATTTGGACAAACTTGAAAACTGGGCCCATAATAAAAAATCTAAGTACATTTTTGGATTCAGCATATCAAAGAACCCCAAGATTTCAATTTTTGTTAAAATCAGACTAAGTTTAATTTTGGACCCTTTGGACTTTAGTGTAGAACAATTTGAAAACAGGACCAAAAATGAAGAATCTACATACACAGTTAGATTTGGTATATCAAAGAACCCCATTTATTCAATTTTTGATGAAATCAAACAAAGTTTAATTTTGGACCCCGATTTGGACCAACTAGAAAACTGGGCCAATAATCAAGAATCTAAGTACATTTTTAGATTCAGCATATCAAAGAACCTAACTGATTCATTTTTTGTCAAAATCAAACTAAGTTTAATTTTGGACCCTTTGGACCTTAATGTAGACCAATTTGAAAACGGGACCAAAAGTTAAGAATCTACATACACAGTCATGACAGTTAGATTCCGCATATCAAAGAACCCCAATTATTCAATTTTGATGAAATCAAACAAAGTTTAATTTTGGACCCTTTGGGCCCCTTATTCTGTTGGGACCAAAACTCCCAAAATCAATACCAACCTTCCTTTTATGGTCATAAACCTTGTGTTTAAATTTCATAGATTTCTATTTACTTATACTAACGTTATGGTTGGTAAACCAAGAAAAATGCTTATTTGGGTCCCTTTTTGGCCCCTAATTCCTAAACTGTTGGGACCTAAACTCCCAAAATCAATACCAACCTTCCTTTTGTAGTCATTAACATTGTGTTTAAATTTCATTGATTTCTATTTACTTAAACTAAAGTTATTGTGCGAAAACCAAGAATAATGCTTATTTGGGCCCTTTTTTGGCCCCTAATTTCTAAACTGTTGAAACCAAAACTCCCAAAATCAATCCCAACCGTTCTTTTGTGGTCATAAACCTTGTGTCAAAATTTCATAGATTTCTATTAACTTAAACTAAAGTTATAGTGCGAAAACCAAGAAAATGCTTATTTGGGCCCTTTTTGGCCCCTAATTCCTAAAATGTTAGGACCAAAACTCCCAAAATCAATACCAACCTTTCTTTTGTGGTCATAAACCTTGTGTTAAAATTTCATAGATTTCCATTCACTTTTACTAAAGTTAGAGTGCGAAAACTAAAAGTATTCGGACGACGACGACGACGCCAACGTGATAGCAATATGCGACGAAAATTTTTTCAAATTTTGCGGTCGTATAAAAACACTAAATATAAATACTGCTTAATTCTGATTTTCCGTGTTGTTAAAAACACGCATATAAGTCAAGGGAAAAATCAAACATGAAGATTATGAGAAGAACATTACAGGAAAGTTGTTTATGTTCAATCCTTTTGTTTGTTTTTACCTTTTAAATCCAAGACAATCATAAGAATCTGAGATGTTGCTGAATGTTTAGAATAAAACGGTTGACGTGAGGGAATGAGCCCTGAGTCAACGGTAAAAGTCTACAGATTGCTTAAAAGCAATCGTATCCCAAAAAATCAGTAAATCTTAAAATCACTAAAACATGTCATTTGTTTGAAGAGATCAAACAGTCTCAATATGCATTTTTGATATGCTTCTTCCTTAAAAAATATTTGAAAATATTAAATTTGAGTTATTTACAACATTGAGAACAGTATAGTTACACTTCAACCTATACATTAACAGAAAGGACATGTACAATAAATGCTTTTAATAATTCACTGGACGTTAAGAAAACAACAATTAAGCAAATAATTGCATTGCTCCTTTCTCAACCAGATATAATTCTGGGAAACCTTTGTTTTATAATTCAAGCACTTATTAATCACATGAAGATAACCAAGAACAAACACATGGCCAAATTGTTTTCAATGATAACTACATCATAATGATCTGAGATATGTATCTGAATATAAAGTATATGCAAATGTATTATTAATAAAGAGCTGCTGAACCAACGCCTTTGTGGTGAAGTGAAGGTAGAGTTACTTAAGTGGATAGCCGATGGTATGCAGGGATGTCAATAAAAAATAAATAAAATACTACAACAACACTTAAGTGAACTGCAAGTTTTATTGTGTCGACTAGTTTCGCCGATCTTTATCATTTGTCCTGAAGACGCCGAACTAGTCGACACATTAAAAGTTGCAGTTCACTTAAGTGTTGTTGTCAATCCAGCGGTATTTTATATGTATTATTAGTTCACATTTCCAGCAGAATATTGCAGATAAAACACTATAAATTAAGGCCAGATAATCTTTATCAAGTTTTTGTTAAAGCCAATTGTATGACAAACCTGATTAGCAGCAGCCAACAGTTCTAAATAATTTTCGCTCTGTATAAATTCTGAAGCATTTAATGTGTGGAAGAGTGTGTAGTCTCCTTCAGCATAACCATCTCTTTGTCTGAAATATAGAATTCATATAAACATATAAACCAAATGATTAAATAGAAGCAAGATCTACCAAGAAATATTTTATGAGGGTGGTAAAAGGGGGGTGCTTGCATGAAAAAAAACGTGAAATAAGACATGATTTCACGTTGAACGTGAAATAATTTCTGTAATGAACGTTGCACGAAAAATAAATACTTTTATATATATTAACTCTTTGTTTTACTTGATATTTCCAATTTAGGATACACATTTATGATAAAATTGGTTTAAGGCTTTTAAAAAAGTATTTCTTGACGATCCATGCCAAGTGTTTGAATTTTATTTGAAAAATACCGAGCACGCAAAATAAGACTTTGAAAATCACGATGCACGTAAAATTAAATAAGCAGAACACGTTGAATGTGGCACCCGTCTTGCACGACTGAACGTCAAATAAAAAAGTAAAAACATGTTGAATGTGAAATAAAAAACGGCGATCACGTTGCCTGAAAATAACCCTTTACCACCCTCTTTTATTAAAGCCTTGATTTGCAAAAGATTTACTAAAATTTTGTCATTGTCTGTGTGCACTGATAAAAATTGTTTTATAGTCAAATTCTTCATGTGTTGGAATCATGAAAATTTCATTTAACATCTACATCTTTTCAGTGATTACATCATCATCAGCAATTATGGCTGTGGTGACTTCAATACATAAATAAGGTTTTGCAAAAAGAGCTTTATTGAAAATAAGAAATTGGTATTTACAAAATTATCCTTAGAAAATATATGAACAAACCTTTTCTTTTTTTCAGGATGGATCAAACTTATTGTTTGTTTAGGTTCCATTTCCAACTCCTGGAAAACATACTTAGGGTCCACAAATTTTGGGTCTATTTTATCTGGTGCTAAGAATTTCTCACAGACCACAAATATTTCAGCTGATTCATTACGTGATGCCTGTGGCTTGGTAGCATGTACACGTTTAAATAACTGTTGCATAACCCAGAGAAGTGCATTGTAATCTTTGGACCTGAACACTTTGGTTACAAACCATCCACCTGGTTTTAAAAACTCTGTTGCTAGTTTTAATGCTTGGAGGGCAAGCTGAACTGAAAATATACAAAACAGGAAAATTCATTGCAATTGTATGCTGCTATTTTTTTCTTTTCTTTTCTAAATCAAAGAAGCATCCAAATAACATGACATAAGAATCAAGAATCAAAAGTGCATATTTGCATGGAAATATTTTATTCTTTAAGCAAAAATAGGAAATATTTGAAACAAACAATGAATTTGTAATTTCTAAGTTACATGTAGGTTCCATCAGATGATCTTTAATAGTCGTTACATCCTACTTTTGAATATCATACCTCAATAATTTAATTTTGAATGTAACGTGTCTTCTGATTGGCTGACATTGTTATATTTATTGGCTCATGGCATAATTTTGTCATGTGACTGTGACGTCATCAACAATTTTTTCATGGTTTACCCTGGTTTAAAATGAAATTTAGAATAAAATGATTAGAAATGAATGTAATTATGGTAATATTTTTTCTGTCTATTAGAAATAACAAAAAAAATGAGGTGCACACTTTAAAATAACCGGCTACGCCAGTTATACAGTGTGCACCACATTTTTTTATGTTATTTCTTCATAGAGAAAAAATATTACAGCCATTTCTTAATTGAACAAATGCTGGAAAGTAACATAAATAATTAGTTTGATTTGATCAAAACCAGACCATTTTTTTTAAAAGCATCATGTAGCAAAGAGTGTTACTTAAACACTATCAAACTTTCTTGGAACTTTTTCAAGCATAATGTTTTACTAATATAATAATATAATACCTTGTGTGAAAGCATCATGCAGCCAATTTTTACCAACATTAGGTGCTCCATCATTGAGAACTACATCAGCCTTCCATGTATGTAATTCCTTCCTCAATGTCTAAAAAATTAACAAAAAATATGTCACTGATATAATTAGAAGATTGTACATTTAAATGATGAGAAATAATAATCTGAATCAGCTGGAAAAAATACTCTTTTAAGAGCTTACAGACTAAAATATTATAACTTGGTAGGAAGTGCAAAACTCAATGAGATTCGTTGAAAGTTTCATTGAAATCCATTCAGTGGTCTGGATAAGTTCCTGAAACAAAATGGCTTGAGTACATTGTAACATTTTGTATGGCAAATACATATATACATGTTCATTGTTGTGGTTTTTTTTCAACAGAAAAGCCTCCCAGAAAACAATGGATTCTAAAATATTGCACACTGGCATTACATCAGAATCTAACAAACTTTCATTACATCTGTCAATGGTTTAAGAAGAGTATACTTTTCAATTATTACTTTTAATCTTTTTATGATCTTGATAATATGCAAAACTGTACAATAATGTTTTTAATATACATGGCAGTCATGGTGATAAAATTACTGTAAACCAACTAAATTTCGCAAGCGATTTATTTTTCGCGACTTTCGAGAGTAGAACAATAACGTGAATTTAAATCGTCGCGAATATATGTAAAACTTGCATCTTTCCTTATCTAACTACATCAACACATGATCAAGATAGGTAGAAAATCGCGAAATGGAATCGAAAGGGCTAAACGCGAAATAAAGTATCCGCGAAAAATAAGTTGGTTTACAGTATGTGGTATTGTTTGTTATAGCTAAAAATATGTATCTTAGCTACAGTTCTTTTCATGCTTATGTCTTAATCATTATAGGTTTTAAACAAATAAGTAACACTCGTGTTGCCAATTCCAGCCATTGACCCTGTAATTAGAGATCCCTTTTTTTAGTTGTCTCCCTTAGCAGGGACATACATTTTTTTGACAAAAGAGAGCTAGCAGAAAAAGCAAATTTATCTGTGCTAAAGGCGTGTAACATTTAAGGTTTTCAAATCTTTTAATTACATTTTACTTGTTGTCCATCTAAATACTTTTTATACATACCGTATTTATTCTATTTAAAGCCCCCTTCTAATTAAGGCCCCCCTACCGAAAATCGTGCATTCAGAACTTTTGACTTCTAATAAACGCCCCCATTTTGTAGTTAAAAAAATAAAATTGAAACTTAACCATTACAATATTGCAAAGACATCAACCCGGTCACTCAGAAACATGAAACGAAAAATCAATAATGCCCATGTTTTAATCCGATAATCCAACACAGTGTGTACAAGTTCCAAAAATAGATCTGTCAGTTACACAGTACGCTGCTGAAATTATGTTTCACTGATGTGCACGCTTGTTCATTCGACAATTTTAACAAATTATTTGATGAGGTCACATTAAGGATAAACGCTATTTATAGATTATGGAGACAATAAGAAACACATGTATGTTACTATCGTCTGTTTCAACAAAATTCAGGTAAAGGTCAATGAAGTAAGGTACGAAATTCGTTTCTCTAATTGACGCCCCCCTTTCGGAAATTGTCTTCGCCCCTGGGGTGTTTATTAGAATAAATACGGTATACCAGAAGTTATTTTTAATTAAAATTTGTTAAAACGTAGATATATCACTTTCAACTTATCGTGCTTTGTGTGGGCAAAAGCCAATTCTGCCCAGTATAGAATCAGTTGACAACGGGACTATTGGTTAAACATATAAAAAGGCAAATTTTAGAAACTGAATTTGTTGGTCAATTCATATAATTATGTTCATACTTGGTTTTACACAATACTTGTTGATGATTGGTAGCATTAGGCTACTGGTAGAAAAAATAGAAGTTATAGAACGTATTTGTTCTTTGTTTTGATGATAAATTAGGCCGTAAGTTTTCTTGTTTGAATTGTTTACATTTGTCATTTCATGGCCTTTTTATTGTAGCTGACTATGCTGTATGGTTTTGCTCATTGTTGCAGGCTGTACGAAAACCTGTAGTTGTTTATTTTTGTGTCATTTGTTCTGTTGTGGAGAGTTTTCTCATTGTCAATTATATCATGTATCTTTTTAGTCTTATTTACTTGTAGAAATAATAAATTAAAACCATTAAAAATGTCAACATTTAGTTGGATGGACAAGCATTTGACAGAGGATATTATTTTCTAACAATAAATAGCTGTATCTTTTCTTACTAACCTGTCTACATTTCTCTGTGGTGATGTCTTCCTGAAATGTTGTGACATTGGGTATAGGTCTTATAGAAACCAAATCTACACCTGGTGACAAAAAATAAATTCATTTCAGATATTTTTATGTACATAAATATTATTTGATTATATTAGACACACAGTAGAAATTTTGGTTAGTAAGCCTGCAACCAAAGTTTCCAATACATGACGGTTCTCTGTTTCTGAGTTTGACAAAGAAGGAACATTTTATACTTGTGAAGTTTCATGTTCCCCAACAAAAGTCATAATGACATACAATGTACATGTACTGTGTGCTATTTTTTTCTGATAGTTTATATCATTTCTTTTCACAAGACATTTTTTGTTCTGTTAATTTTGTAACTTCAATTTTGATGTTTATTATCTCTGTGTTTGATCTTTAAAAATATAATCAAGTTCCTTTTAAGTTTTTGTTCCAATGGAAAATATACTACTGAGTACTACTTACAATTGAAACTTATCTTGTAAAGGAAATTCTATTTCATGATAATTAAGTACATGTATACTTATTCAGCAGTTATATAATCTGAAAGCTTTTCTCATGATTATCTAACAAAAGTGTGTTATTATACATGTTTATCTAACAAAAGTGTGTTATTATACATGTTTATCTCACAAAAGTGTGTTATTATACATGTTTATCTCACAAAAGTGTGTTATTATACATGTTTATCTACATGTTTGCAGCAAATTTGGTATGAACATTTCTTACGGATGTGACAGCAAACGTTTAATGTATATAAACCTACCAAGAATAAGACTGGATACTGGAGTATTCTCAGAACAGACTTGTAACCACCCTCCAGGAGCAGCACATAGATCAATCACTACTCTGGACTTCTGTAAAAACTCATATTTTCTGTTCAGCTGGATAAGTTTGAAAGCTGATCTAGCTCTGTAGCCTAAAGTAAATACAAAACTAAATTTCACAATTTGTAATACAATGCCATGGATTCGGGACTGGCCGTTTTATCCTTGATGGACATGTACAGGTACAACAGAACACGCCTAACATCAGTCTGTTCAGTCAGGGATATAACTTTATGGGTTTTTAGAGAAAATATCTTGCATGTTTTATTACAGATACATTGACTTTCAGGAGTTGTTATTCTTAATTCCTTAAATTTTCTAAATTTGTAGAAGATTTGTTCTAACATACATTTGTTATTTGTTAAATAAATCATAATAATTTTTAAATTTTTGTAGGCACTTGGGAATTCTTGAAACTGTGCAGAAACTAAATACACAACCTTGATAACTTATTTTCAAATTTAATGAATATATTAAATATTAGTCTCATTCTCTGTCTAGTGGACTTATAACATTCTTTTAAGAATCCAGTCCTTAGCAAGGAAAAAGAAGAACATTAACAATATTTTTCATCAATTATGGTAAATCCAATAAACAGCTGTGCCATGAGCGCATGATACGCCCGACGTCTTGTGTGGAAGTTTTATGCAATAATCATAAATAGTTTCTGAGAAAGTTTTAAGCAATTACCATTTATTGCTTTTTGAGACACGGCGGGACATGTGAAACCCCCCCCCCCCTGTTTTTTTTTTTGCAAATATCACTAAAATAAAATTTTGAATCAAACCAAAAAGTATACAGATCTTTAGATTAATATAACAAAGAAGTGTGTACAGTTTCAAGCAATAATCATAATCGTTTGAGATACGACGCGATATGTAAAAAAAAAACTCCCCTTTTTTTACAAAATACTCAATAACTCAAAAATAAAATTTTGAGTCACCACCAAAAAGTATACAGATCTTTAGATTAATATAAAAAAGAAGTGTGTAAAGTTTTAAGCAATAATCAAAAAAAAATTTTTGAGATACAGCACGACATGTAAAAAACCCCTCCCCCTTTTTTACAAAATACTCAATAACTCAAAAATGAAATTTTGAATCATCACCAAAAAGTTTACAGATATTAAAATTAATATAACTAAGAAGTGTGTAAAGTTTAAAGCAATAATCATAAATCGTTTTTGAGATACGGCGTGACATGTAAAAAACCCTCCCCCTTTTTTACAAATACTCAATAACTCAAAAATGAAATTTTGAATCATCACCAAAAAGTATACAGATATTAAAATTAATATAACTAAGAAGTGCAGTGTTCCAGCTAGGCCGTTTTCAGAGGGCGCGGCGCCCGCCCTTTTCCGAGTGGCGCCCTGTGCCCTTTTTACAGTTTCCAGGGCGCCCTGCCTTTTTTGAAGATCGATTGCATATTAATTTGCGTATTGATATGATACGCTAATTACTAAATTTTACCTGGGGAAAAGAATATGACTTTGTTTACCACCCCAAGCTAATCAATGGTTACAACTGGTGTCATAATCTGTTGTTATACTAGGTAATCCGTTTATCGGATGGGTCATTAATGATCATCAACATTAATTCGTTCAAATAGAATTGGTCAGTCGGCAATTATCTTTGAAGAAATGTGCATACAACAACTTGGGCACAATTTGCGATGTTTACCGTAGTTTCATGGAAGAAACGTAATGACAGAAAGTTGGAAAACCATTATAAACTCGTTGAAGACATTGTTTTACTTATTTTCTGTAAAATAAACAGAAAATTCAGACGTATTTGTCATTGACTGCCTTCATTTTTGATACGAAAATAACAAAATCGGCACCCATATTGTGATCATATTTACATCATATTTACGTACTGTTTATAATCCTCCAAAGAAGGAGCACACCCGAATAAAGAAAGATAACTCAATCTGATTTTTTTCCTAGCATTGAGTAACCCAATTACATATTCTAAAATGTGTCTCCATACTTCTTGCTTAAGAATATATATGTTTAGGTATTTATTTTGAGTTATGGGAAAAGTTAAAGAGGGTCTTAGTAGCAGTGTTGGTAGGGTGCCTTGGTCATCTTTTTCTGTATTCTTTATTTTTGATACTATTTTTCACTGTTGCTTTATATCCTAAAATTGTGAATTTACTGAGCACAGCTGTTTTGTGCTGTATTGCCATCAAGCACAGCAGGGTAGAAAGGTGAAACTGGTAAAATGTGGTAGACCATAGAAACAGTATGAAACAGATCTCCTTTCAAAACATACTGCATATAAAGTTCAACTGTGCCAAGCAATGATAAAAAAACTTGTGTGACAAGCTGCTTGACAAGTTTTTCAGCCTTAAAAGTAGAAAGATAGAGTTCTATATGGGCTAAAGATGTTGTTCTTGTATAACCTGTGATTCAACGAATAAACACAAATGTTTGATTAACATCTTTTATTAAAATATGCCCTTTTTATATTATCATATCGCGCGTTAAATGCCCTTTTTCAGGATTGGCACCCTGCCCTTTTGAAAACCTAGCTGGAACACTGAAGTGTGTAAAGTTTTAAGCAATAATCAATAATCTTTTTTGAGATACGGTGCGACATGTGAAAACCCCCCCCCCCCCTGTTTTAGTTACAAAGTGCTGTAGCTCAAAAAGTTAAAATGTAATTTTCACCAAAAAGTATACAGATCATTTGACCATCATAAAAAACAACTATATTAAGTTTCATGAAATTTAGATAAGTCGTTCTCAAATTACGATGCAACATGTTTACGCCGAACAGACAGACGGACATTTGTATACCATAATATGTCCCGTCAAAATTTTGACGGGCGTATAAAAATTGAGGGTAAGATTTGGAGATAAGATTGGGGAACAAATGTCAATCTGAGTCTTAAATAAAAATTAATACAGTCAGATATACTGTTTTCAGATTAAAACCAACTATGTGACCTATAGCTGTTAATTTCTGTGTCATCTTGCCTCTTGCGGAGAGTTATCTCATTGGCAATCATACCACATCTTCTTATATATTGAAGACAGTATTGTTTATACTACAGTCATGACAGTTTAAAGATTCAGGCAGCCTCCAATACCGAATAGGTGTCTCTATTTCATGTTGAATAAAAGCCAGAATTAGTATCTTCGATGTAATGTAAAAAAAAAGTATATAGAGAGATGCAGTTGATTTTGAATCACAATAATTTAAAGACACCCACACACACCTCTTATATAATATTGTTCAACGGGAGTATGCAAAATGACTATAGTAAAAGTCAGTCAGGTTACCAGAAATAATAGTATTTTGAAATCAAAGAAGAAACCCATAAAAATATCATCAAAACGAGTGCAACCTGCATTATTGGATTTTTTTAGAACCAGATCTTGAATAATGCTTTGTTGATTGGAATCTGTATCTGTATCTACATGTATATCTGTATGGGTACGTTGTAGCTACCAATTCTGGCTTTTATACAACGGGAGTGAAGGCGCCGTCGATTTATTGACGTTTCGCGAGAGCAGATTTAAAGCTCTCTACACTAGTTGTGCGAACAATAGTGTCTTCTAGATGGTTCAAATTTACTATTGTGGACACAAAGAATGAATTTGAATGTTGCGGAATGTCAAAACACCTGGTATTGTTCCTCACTTGTTTTTCAACAATGTTTGTGGCTTGATAGTTGTCAAACTTTTTAGCTGTGATGTTTCGTCTTGGTCTTGCTGATTTGAGGAAGTCATCTAGATCAATAGCAGGTACCAGCTCCTCAACCACCTTGTACATAAATATAAGCTTTTGGCTCGTGCGTCTCAATTGTAGTACCTGTAGTTCTAATTTTGTAAGCATGTTTGTTATGCAGCCATCTTCTCTAGTTCTGTAATCGCCTGTTATAAAGCGTGCTGCTTGTCTTTGTATTCTTTCTAGCTTGTTTGAATCTGCAATACTGTAGGGGTCCTATACTGTTGCTGCATATTCCATTGTAGAATGGAAAGTGAATCAATGGGCAGACACAATAAAACTACACGACCTCTCTAAATTCTCATTGCCTAACTCTACCAAAGCGAAAAATCCAAAAATAATGTGCCAAATACGGCTATGGTAATCAATGCCTGGGATAAGAAAGAATATAATCGATGAACAGAGATCGAGGAAACGTCAATTGATTACTTATTATGAATATTTATAGTGAAAACTATATTTGAAAAATGATGATTACCTGTTTCCTTAGCTAGTTTGTAAAATTTATCTTTTCTGGATTTTCCTGTTTTACTTTTCTTGCCCATATTAAATGATATTTGATGAACTGAATCTGTTTACATTGAAAAACGTGGTTTCCGATTTTTGTGTGTACTACGTCATTTCCTGTAAATAAATAAATGTTTCTAAATACAAAACTGAATGACGGAACAGACAACGATTTTTTCGGAAAATAAGTTAGGTAAACTAAATACTTTGGATTCGCCGCATACGGACATAAGACCGAGCATAAGACAAACATGGGGTCAAATATGTCAAACAGATCTGATCACCTTTTTATACAAAGCCTTGCATATACTTTAAAATATATTGTATATATGTATTTTCTTTTAGAGACATGTCCTTGTTGTCTCTTTGGCACATTCCCCATTTCCATTCCCAATTTTATTATATATAAACTCACGACTTGTTGTATATACACTGCCAGAATATATTATGATGGAGGATAACTTTAAATTTTTCGAAAAACTAAGGATTTTCTTATCCCAGGCATTGATTACCATAGCCGTATTTGGCACATTATTTTTGAATTTTTGGATCCTCAATGCTCAAGTTCAACTTTGTACTTGTTTGGCTTTAATAACTATTTTGAAATGAGCGTCTGGCGTACTAAATTATAATCCTGGTACCTTTGATAACTTTTTAGTCATTTTTTTTTATTTTAAATTAGTATTTTACTTGCATGCAAACGGCAATTTTCAATGTTTCATTGGATAACTTTACGAAGGTTTCCTGAAGCTACGTGAAATCTTATCCTGCAAAAGAAACATGTCTGGGAACACATTTTGTATCATATATATAGCAGAAACTTCAATTTGCGGACGGAGTCTATTACCGGCCGACAGAATCATAGAGCCTGTAAGAGCTATCTATATATCTGACTATCACGTAAATCTCCAGACAGTATATATCCTGCATAAACAATTACAAAATAAAGACAAACTTTTAGAAATGATATATATGTTATTTATAGTTATTTAAGTTTTTTTTTTAATCTCTACACTGAGTGCGGTATATATACTCACACCTGCAAGCGCTTTTATGTGAACCAACCGGCTGAGGTTTGACAGCTATCATTCAACTTTTAACGAAGCGTTAAATACAAGCGGTTTCCAGTTTCCAGTTTAATGCTAGCTGTCCAATCTCAGGTCGGTACACAAAGAAGTGCATGCAGAGGTGGATACCAGTTTCTGTGTACAAAAGTGACAAACAAATTAAAAGGACAACAATAAAAGTTACCGTGAAAAAGCGAAAGTATGGAAATTGTAAGATTGTTCAACCAGTTGCAATAAGAGTAAATTCTCTGTGAGTGTAGTTAATTATTTTGGTGCCTTTAAACAAGCTACTTATATTCATATGTAATCTTTATCGAATTCTAGACCTTGACAGTTTCTCTGATGAGTCTTATGTAGACATGGTAGACGAAACGCGCTTCTGGCGTACTGAATTATAATTCTGGTACTATTTACACCATTGGTATATCACCAGCCCTGTAGTCAGCACTTCGGTGTTGATATGAATATCAATTATGTCTTATGTGGTCATTTTTATATTTCTGTTTACAAAACTTTGAATTTTTCGAAAAACTAAGGATTTTCTTATTCCAGGCATATATTACCTTAGCAGTATTGGCACAACTTTTTGGAATTTTGGATCCTCAATGCTCTTCAACTTTGTATTTGTTTGGCTTTATAACTATTTTTATATGAGCGTCACTGATGAGTCTTATGTAGACGAAACGCGCGGCTGGCGTACTAAATTATAATCCTGGTACTTTTGATAACCATCTCCACATGAAACAAAATTGTTTAACTGAATTTAGATTGACGGATTTTATGCAAAGGTTTTCCCTACAGCTAGCTATAACGCTCGGTTGACAAATATACGATAATGCATACCCATGAGCATAGAGCATGGCATGGCTTTTTTTTTCTCTTAAAAACAAATCTCTTCATTTACAAAATGTAAGTACTGATCGAGAAAGACTGAATCTGTATTGATATTTAAAAACGGTTAACCTATTCTTGAAGATCAAAACATATGCTTTTTGGGAGGCGTTTTAACAGTAGTTGATATTGAATAATCATGTACATACAAAAAAAAATGCCGAATTTTGTTTACTTATTAAATGATAGTACTACAATTATTTCCAAAGCGCAAATTTTACAATTTTCAATTTTAATCTCCGAGGAATTAATCAGAAAATTAATCATGTCACAGTAATCATAATAATATTTGATAGATGGAGTTTGATATTTGTAGTAAAAAAACAAGCTTCGTGTACATGAAAAAAAAGAAGAAAATTAATTCCAAATACGATTTTAGACATTTAAAATCTAAATAAGTTTCAAGTATTATGTCGCGTCACTGCTCGATAATACTAAGGTGCGCGCATGTTTTCAAGGAACTATTTTTCTATCTTCTAATCTCTGCATACCACCTGTGATGGTTACAATTAAGTATTTTTGCAAGAATCAAAACCATTGTTCCATAATGTCAAAGACCGAAACGGACACAGGTTTGTGATGGTTAAAACTCCTTTAATAATATCAGAGAATTGAAGTATTTTATATATATGTATATATGTATTTATAGAATGCAAAGTCTAATTTTACTTCCGTATACTTGCAGTTTTACAGGAAATGTACCCCTGTTTCTCTTGCTGTAGAAAAGGGCTGCTCCAGGGATGAAAATGATGATCTTTAAAGAGGTTCTGGATGAATGACTCTCTTTTCCGTATTATATTATATCTGACATTTAAGGCATTGTCTCTCAATTTTGCCCATTATATAACATGATAAAACCGTGGCCGTCTTATTAATATTTGTATTTCTTTTTTTGGTCTTTTCTGCATTTCTTGGTCCGTTTCTCTATATCCATATAGTCTTTGCTCATTATTGTCTGCTTTTAAAACCTTATCCGTTCCCACTTGGAAGAGTCAAACGAGACAAAAAGGCAAATACATTCGTATTGATCAACTGGGACATGTCTATAATTTTCTTGAAAAGGGTCATCGATCCATCACTCAAACAATTACATATTGCATAATTATTGGACTATATTGTAAATTGAATTAATAACAAATAACTGCTTCGTTGTTTACAAGAACACACTGTTAAAATCAGTGTTGTTGATTTTTGATGGGTTTTCAATGAAAGTTTAGTATTCCATTTTTTTAACTCGCTAACTTGTCATGTAGTTTGTTCAAATCAATGATTGTATGTGGGAAAAAATTGTACACATTCCTAGTTTGCTGAAATCGTCTGCAGCTTGCACAAACTGTTTGGCCTTGACATTATCGAAGTTAACCAAGTTAAAAAGAACACCCGTAAAGCAATATTTCATATGTATACAAATTGTTATTGATACTTGAGTTGTCCATTATCAACGTCGAAATCAACATCAACATCCAATTTTTGCCAAAATGTTATACACAACGTATTTCTTCTCAATTTGTGTCTCTTTTATATATATGTATAATACATATATCATGTATATTATAACAGTATTATGAGAAAAAAGGAAAATAACAAAAATACCAAACTCTGAGGAAAATTCAAAAAGGAAAGTTCCCAATCAAATGGCAAAATCAAATGTTAAAGCACATCAAACGAATTGAATATGCTGAACATGTCGAACTAATGTGACATTTTATTTTCAAAGCCATTTTGTTTTTCAACTACTACGTTGGATATTGCTCCGTTTGTATTCTTTTTTTAATTGGATTGTCATTCAATTTTTAATTATTATTTTTTTTTAAAGATGTTTCCCACATGGCATCAGCAGATCAACATGTCTGTGAACCATGTTCAAGAGGTGAAACTGTCTCATCTGGTTACAGCTGGTGTTCTGACTGTGAGGAAATATTATGTAATGTTTGTGACAAATCTCACAGAGTAAACAAACTGACTCTGTCGCATAATCTGACCGAGATACGCGATTTACCGTTTATTCCGAAAGAAACTGTTATCAACTTCCGTTTTTGTGGCAATCACCCAGAAAATATCTTGGACTTTTATTGTTCTTTTCATGATGTCGTTTGCTGTCATACATGCATAATAGAAGGTCTGGTGATATCAAATCGTCAGCTTTAGTGGAAGACGTATCGAAAGCAGTGTCATCCTTACTGAAAACATTTAAGTCAGTTATAGAAAATCGCAATAGCAATAAAGAATCAGTGTTTTTGCAAGAACCAATAATTAAAACATCAATTGCAAAGTTAAAACAAGATTTACTTCAACACGTTGAATCGCTTGAAAAATCTCTCCTCTCTGAATTGTCAAAACTGAAATCTGAAACTGTATCTCAACTTGATACTGATATTACAGAAACAAAATCAATGAGAGAATGTTGGCAGAAAATTAAACAAGAACTTGATTTCAACATCGAACATAGCTCTAATAACCAATTATTTCGTTTGGTCCAAATGCTTAAAAATTTGATATCAGATGAGGAAATAAAACTTCAAGACAATTTAACAAGGACAATGAACTTTGATCTGGAATACTTTGTTAAAGGAGACTTATGCAACATAATTTCATCGCATTGCAAAGTCAACATAAAAAATCAGCATTGCGGCATAAGCCACACATCTCAATTAAATACAAAAGCACAGTTTGTACGATCTGTTTTGTCTTTCACACCAACTAATTCAATTGACTTGTCGTTGCATGGAACATGCTCAATATCTGGTATAGAAATAATAGCTGATAGATTATTGTTATGCCATTTTAATGCAGGCAAGATATTAGTGTACAAAAATGACGATGAATTTATTATGGAAAAATGCACTGAAATCAAGCCATATCAGATGTCAAAGATGCCAAACGAATCACATGTTGCAGTGACGACACAAAATTATTCAACTATTTTGATAATCGACAGTGAAAGTTTAAATAGCATTCGCACGATAAATACAGAAAAATCATACGCTTCTGTGAAAACACTCGATCATGCATTAATTGTAGGTGGAGACAATGTTTTAAACATTATATCGTTAGATGGGAGTGTAAACCGCTCTTTTATTGTTCCTCATTCGGAGGATACCGGTAGTGTAATTCGCTATATACGGAAAAGACAAGACGATACACTTTTGTTCACAAATTCACATAATTTATATTGTATCCGGCTAATAGATGGCTCGCCCGTTTTTTAGTACTCTTCAACAACTGAGGCACGTGGCATAGCTGAAGATCAGTATGGAAATATATACGTCGCAGACAAAAGACAGAACAATATACATAGGCTTGCTCCTGATGGATCTTTCATTGATATTATACTTACGGAAGATGACGGCATCGTTATACCGATTGATTTGCATTTTAGTAGCGATTACAGTAAATTGTATGTAGGAATGGTTCAAAATAAAAGGTTGGCAGTTTTTAGATGCAAATAAACCGTGGAATATAGTTCGATTTGTCAGTTAACTTTTACTAGTACATTTTTTGAGCATTTGAAGTCATTTTCGGAATAAGATTTTAGGGCGGCATGATTTAATATCAGCAGGCTAAATACTTTTTATTCGCTTCAGGTACATGTAAACGTCAAGCATTATTTTAAAGGTAACATATTGTTGACATAATTATTTTGTTAAGAGGTTTAGCTAGCTACAAAGATTAAACCACCATTTTCTTCGGAAATTGTCTGTATCAAGGCAGATGTAATTCGTTCCGTTGATTGATTAAATCAAACGGTTGATTTTGTCAGATTTTATAGTCGTCCCCCTTTTTACTTTTTTGTACTTATGTTATTGTAATCTATCACACCATTCATTTGAAATGTAAGTTGTTTTTCTTAAACTTATTTTAATGTTGGTTCATTAATGTACCTTTTGTTTGTCATTTGGTCTTGATTGAAATCGAGAAAGGATATGCGCATGTGTGAAACAAAATGTCGTGTTTTTTTTCTCTCCTACAAAGAATAACTTACTAGTGGAATATGAAGTGTTTTCAAGTGAACTTATAGTGATAGAATATGACATTTTACAAAAGGAACATTAGTTATTCTTTATGAATTCAAAAAAAAGGAGAAAAGAAGGTTAGAAAAAGGAAAAAATCAAGTACACAGAATGTGAGTGGTGAGAAACCAAACAAAAAGGCAGTGACTAATACTCAAAAGTCCTCGTCAAACGTAAACAAAACTAAGAGAAATGTAAACAAAAACAAAACAAATCAAGACTCGACCAATACTGTAAATATGGCAACTTTTAATATTCCCGTCTACGATACCACAGTTACTCAAAATAGACAATTTCAACCTTACTCAATGACGCAACCAGTCCAGAATCCAAATTTTACACAACAGTCTCCAAATTCCCCGGCCGTTGGTTTTTACACCAGTACTCCACAGAATATAAACTCTGTTATGCAGCCAATGGTGAATCCTTATTTAGACACAAATTGTAATAACATTAACGGTACCAATTTTCCTGCACCAGATGCGCATTTCGACAATACATGTCTCTTCAGTGATGCTCGTGACCTAAATATTTGAAAAACCAAAGCTTATATAAAAGATGAAGAGCTATAATCCAAAAGGTCCAAAAAGTGTAGCCAAATCCGTGAAAGGAATCAGAGCTTTGCATGAGGGAGATACATTCCTTAATTTATAATAATTTCTAACATTTTGTAACAGTAAATTTTAATAACACAAAAAAATCCGTATTTTCATGCCAGTACCGAAGTACTGGCTACTGGGCTGGAGATACCCTCGGGGACTAACAGTCCACCAGCAGAGGCATCGACCCAGTGGTATTAATAACATTAACGGTACCAATTTTCCTGCACCAGATGCGCATTTCGACAATACACTAGACGATCTTACTCAAAAGGTTAATATGATATTTGACAAAATGTCAACACTTGATGAACTTTCAAACAAGATTTCTATATTTGACAGAGCAGTCCAAAATTTATTTAAAACTGTAGAAAAAGTGTCCAAAAGAGTTGATGATGTTGAGCAGGGTATGAATTTCATAAATGAAAAATTTGAAGATGCAAAAAAGGATGTGTCAGATGTCAAAGGTGTATGTGCGGGAATTCGAGAAGATGCTGATTCTGCGAACGATGCTATATTTCGCTTACAAAAAGATCTCGATGAACTGTATACAAGACACATTGACTTACAGACGAGATCAACGCGAGAAAATTAAATTTTTACCGGAATACCGATGCATGATAAGTTTGAAGAGTCAGAGACCACTGAAAAAAATCTCGAGAAATTTATGACTGAACAATTAAAATTATGTCAAATAGCTGAATACGACCGCGCCCACCGTTTTGGTAAGGAATATGTCGAACGGTACCCCGATGGATCAGTGAAATTCATGACAAAGCCAATAGTTTGCAGATTCCGAAATTTTAAAGAAAGAGAATTCGTAAGAAAAGCAGCAAGGGAATTGAGGGACACTCACTTCGGTATCAGTGAGCAATTTCCTCAAGAAGTTAACGATAAGCGCAAAGAAATTTGGCCACACTTTCAAGAAGCCCGTAGACAACGGAAAAAGGCATTTTTCAAACGGGACCGCCTATTCATCGACGGAGTTGAATATTGCCCATCCAAGAAAGATGAAGAGAAGAGAGATGATGATGTACCTCGACGACAGTACAACAAACAAGGAGCCCGACCAAAAAAGTTAAACGACCCCGGACGACGACAAAGGCGCAGTTTACCGCATTAGGATAACCGTGGAGGAATAGAACACGAAACCGTTATGTCAGACGAATTATTTGACAATTGTGACTTTCAATCAAATTGTAATAGTTTTTCTGTAGATAAACCCTCTAGCGATTGTATTAAACTATTATCCTTAAATGTTTGTGGTATAAAAATTCGATTACTATACCGTGAATTTAAATCACTGCTGAACACCTATGATATTGTCTGTTTTACAGAAACTAAATTAGATGATGTGATGTTATAAACTGTGACGAATTTATTTTTAGTTTTAAAAATAGTCATAAAATTACAAGCCATAGGTCTGGTGGTATTGCTCTATGCTACCGGAAGTGCTTGGATAAATGTGTTAAAACTTTTGATACCGAATGTAAATTTGTGTATTGGTTTTCTGTTGACAAAAGAGTTTTTGATCTTGATGAAAATATTGTATTTGACATTGTTTACATACCACCTGTTAATACAAATTACACATCAGAAGAAGCTTTTAACGAGATTGATGTTGAATTTCAAAGATTTTCTCAAAATAGTAAATATATTGTACTACTTGGTGACTTCAATAGTCGCACTGCTAATTTGTCCGATTTTTATGATGAAAATTCTGATGATGAGTTTATTGTTCAACATTTTACTGATCAATTTGATTATACTGATGTACATATACTAGATAATTTGAAAATACCTAGAGAAAGAAACTCTCCAGATAATGTAGTTAATGGCTTTGGTAGAAAATTGTTAGACTTTTGTAAATCTAACAAAGTTTTTATACTGAATAGAAGAGTAGGTCAAGATGTTAATGCAAAACCTACAAGTAGAAACAATAGTGTTATTGATTATATTGTATGTACCTCACATTTTTTACAATTTGTAAGTAATTTTGAAATTGGTGAGTTTTCCAAACTTTTTTCTGATGTGCACTCGCCCTTATCATTACATATAGATTGTCAATCATTGATTAAAAATAATGAAATTGAAAACCATTCTGTGTACAGCAAAAGATGATTGGAAAATGGAAAATGGAAAAAATTAATGAATATAGAAAAAATATTGATACCGATAAAGTTGATTGTGTTATAAGCAAGCTGAATACTTATAATGATAAAGAAAATATCTCAAAAAATGATATGAATAATTTGGTACATGAAGTTTCTGATATATTGATTGATTCTGCAAAACTTACTTTTGGTACAAATGTTTATGCTAAAACTATGTTGAGTAATTCTAAGAAACAAAACAATAAACAATGGTATGATAAAGATTGTAACAAAGCAAAGAAAGAATTAAGAAAATCACAAAGACTTTATAAAAAGTATGGGTCAAATATTTTTAAAGAAAGATTACGACAGAGTGAGATATATTATAAGAAAGTGATGGATGGAAATATTAAGAAATTAAATGCAGATATGAGTGACAACATGAAAAAATTAAAAAATAAAAATCCAAAAGAATTTTGGAAATTATTTAATAAGGGACGTCAAAGGGAAAAAAGCAAAATATCTATTGGAACATTATTTGATTTTTTTAAAGATTTGAATAAGAACAAGTTTGAAGATGAATTTATTATTGAAAACGATGTGAGATCATCTCGTGACGATGACACACTTAATTGTGTAATTACACGAGAAGAAATTTTAAAAGCTGTTAAAAAGGCGAAGAATAATAAATCGTCTGGGGCAGATCAAATCATTAATGAATACATTGCTTCATCTCTAGACAGTATGATTGATATATACAAACAATTGTTTAATCTTATTTTTGATACGGGTATATTGCCGGAAGCCTGGCTTATTGGTAATGTGATACCAATATTTAAGAACAAGGGGTGTAAATAAGATCCAAAAAATTATAGACCGATAACTTTATTATCGTGCTTGGGGAAAATATTTACATCTATTCTTAACGACAGTTGGGGGTTTTCGTTGATGAATTGAATATATTGAATGAAAATCAAGCCGGCTTCCGACATGGGTACTCTACAACAGATCATATGTTTTCTTTATATATGCACTTTTTGAACTTCTCAGTGTTAAAAAGAAAAAGCTTTTTTGCGCTTTTGTAGATTTTGAAAAGGCGTTTGATTTTGTACACCGAAATTCTTTATTATATAAACTCCTATTGAATAATGTAAAAGGAAAGTTTCTTAGAGTTGTTAAAAATATGTATGACGATGTTAAATCACTTATTGTACATAATAATAATTTATCTGACATGTTTGCTAGTGAAATTGGTGTTAGACAAGGGGAAAATCTTTCTCCTCTGTTATTTTCTCTAAATTTGAACGATTTACAGCAGTATTTAGAAAATGTTAACATAACTGGTGTACAATCTTTAACATTAGATATGGAAAATGAACTTAATATATACCTAAAACAGTTTGTATTATTATATGCTGATGATACTATTTTACTTGCTGAATCAAGTTCAGATTTACAGTTACTTTTAAATAATTTTTCACAGTATTGTAATAATTGGAAATTAAGAATCAATGTTAGCAAAACCAGTGATGGTTTTTACAAGAGGAAGAATATCCAATAATTTGAAATTTTGTATTGAAAAAGAAGAAATAGAGATAGTTAAACATTATAAATACCTTGGTGTTATTTTTTCTAGAAATGCATATTTTTTCGAAACTAGAAAATATTTACGAGACCAAGCAACTAAGGCTATGTATAGTGTTATCAAGAAGAGCAGATTGAATCACTTATCGATTGAATGCCAGCTAGAAATGTTTGATAAAGCTGTTGTACCCATTCTTCTATACGGGGCTGAAATTTGGGGATACGAAAATTTTGATATACTTGAGCGAGTTCATTTGAAATTCTGTAAGCACATTTTAAAACTTAAAAACTCGACTCCAAATTTTATGATTTATAGAGAACTTGGGAGATACCCCATTTCTTTATATGCAAAATTACGAATGATCAATTTTTGGTGTCGCCTTCTTGATAATACAAATGAAAATAAATTATCCTGTATACTATATAAATTACTATACATTAATTATAACAATTATGGTATTGGAAATAAATGGATTTTATGTATTAAGAAAATTTTTGATGAATGTGGCATGTCAAATGTATGGCATTGCCAAGATTATTTTAACAAAAAATGGATAAAATTAAGTATTGAGCAAAAGCTTAAAGACCAATTTCGACAAGAGTGGTGTGCAGATTTACAACAATCTTCAAAAGGTTTATGTTATATAATTTTCAAGACTGAATTTAAATTTGAAAAGTATTTGTCGACTTTGCCTTTTACTTTTTTATATACTTTGTGTAAATTTAGATGCGGAAATCATCGTTTGCCAGTGGAGACAGGAAGGTGGCAAACTATTCCGAGTTCGGAAAGGTTTTGTAATCTCTGTAGCTCTAAAGATATTGGCGATGAATTTCGCTACATTATGTCATGCAATTGTTTTAACATAGAAAGAGAAAAATATTTACCACACTATTGTAACAAAAGTGCAAACATTATTAAATTTAAAAATGTATTCTCATCTGAAAATGTTGTAGAACTAGAAAAATTGGGTAGATTTATACGATATATATCATTGAAAGTCTGTCCTCCTGGTTAGAGGAACTGTAATATTATTATAATGTTATTTATTTTCACACATGCGAAACAAAGATATGTATTATATATGAACTGTTATTATCTCTGTAGCTATGTACTAGTTTATGAGAATAAAATCATTCATTCATTCAAATTTGGTGTGTGAAAAACTAGTTTAATTCCTACACATTTAAACATCTGTTCCAAGTTGGAAAGCTTGTTCATGGATTGTTGTTATTTCTTAATGTTTTTTTTTAGTATTTTGAGAATTTCAATTTTGGTGTTGATGACAAATCTTACACAGTTTCTGTTTGATTATTATTAGTCCTATAACTATGACTTCGGGGCATTATTTACTTTATCTATTTCTGATAAATTGTTTTTACTTTCATATGCAAAAAAAAAAAAAAAAAAAAAAAATTAAAATATGAGTATAAAAGCATTAAAAATTGAATAAGAATGCGAAGTCATATCTTTTAGGACTAGATTATTCTAAACGTTTCTAAAATTCAGGACGATATAGAACGTAATACATTGTACATAATTCTGCATATCTGAAACGAATATAAGTATTATGTTGACCTTTAGGTTGTTTCGTTTGTTTGCCGACTCTTTGATGCAAACGTCGCACCATCTTTTTTGGAATGTTGAACATATTATCAATTTTAAAGCTTTTCTCTATCGAAGATCATAGATTAAACTGGATTTAATATAATATACGTTTTTGTTGTATTTTCTTAAGAATACAAAAGACGTTTAAAAAAAGGTGAGTGTTTGAGGCTTAGAAAGTGGGTAGCGGCGAGGATTAACGTTTTTTTTCTTTCTGACATTGTTTTATACTCCAGCTAAAATGACTTCACTTATAATTACTAAAATATTCGTACCGTGGTGTAGTGGTTAGTACATCGGACTACTAACACAAAGGTTCCTGGTTCGATCCCCGTTCTATATTTTCGGCTCTCCCTCGACACCATTTGTGGGTATGGTCTTGGGAAGCGATGATAGTCCGTCGTAAGGGGGCGATAAATGGCTGACCCGTGTTAAGAGAGAGTCATATCTCTGGCACGTAAAAGACACCCTTGTATTTTTCGAAGAAGAGTAGACCAATGCTTTTACAAGGCAGCACTGGCACCCGCAAACTTTAAGTGGAAAGGGATTAATATAAGTTGCAATAACTGGTTTCCCAATCCACTATAAATAAACATGTTTAAACTTCTCTATTAACATGAACATGAAATGATGAAACTTATTTGCCATATGTAAATGCGCCCCAGATTGTAAAGCAATGACGTAATATGAAATTGACATTAAATGAAATGTCACTTTGGTACTATACTTGTTAAATAAATACAACGAGACGTTTTCCAGCTACAGTATAAAAGAAAGTCAAGAGTTCAATAATGGCTTTAATGGCCTTTCCTAATAGAAATTTGAATAGTGATGGCTATTTTAAACTTGGAGACCGAGGAATAAATGAGTACTGACAGCGTATGATGGATTCATGTTAGTTAGAAGTATTGTTAAGAAACCAAAGCAGGTATTCCAGTCCCTGGATGATTTTTTTTATTCTAAATTAGATCCCCTTCTTTATATTTACTGTAAAGATAAATTACAAAACATTTACGACTTATATTCTATGACCTAACTATAATAGTTCACGATATATAATACGAGGATTAAGAGTATAAGTCGTAAGTAAGCAGTCGGTTTGCATAGAGCTGTCTAGATGAACCAATTAACAATTTCGCTAACGTAAAATTCTGTCTAGTTATACATGTTATATAAACTTATTGTTTACATTTTTGTTGGGACGAAATTTTTCAAATTCTGTGTATTACTTATACTTTAAACCAGTTTTTTTATTTCTTTTTTTCATTTTAAGAACCTCATTGTTCTCTTTCAATATGATAATTGACATTTCGAAATATTGTTTATATTCATCGTACCCCATCAAAACCCTTCATATACAAAATGTATTTACTGAGGAAAATTGAATATGTAAGATCTATACATGCTAAATACAACGAACTAACCATGCACTGTTTAATCATCTACATACTAGGACATGCTTTATTTTTTGGAGAAAAAAAATAAGAGGGGGTGCGGTCTTTTTATTTTCGGACATCAGTTTATGTTGCATAAATCACAAATTCTGTTACCGAAGTTTTTTCTAATTTTGTAACTAAATTTAAGAAATGTCTTAAACATTGTTAAATATCTTTAAGAATTCTACATTCTGTAACTGTTTTAAATGCCGAATTTTGTTTAAATGATAGCAGCATATTTTTTTAAAACGAAAAACTTCTAAACTTTCGATTTTATACTACAATTGTATTTGGTTTAGCATTAACAATTTTCAGTATATTTTTTGTGGTCAATTAACCAGGCATATTTGGAAAATATCTGCTAAATTATATCCTATTAAGGCGGAAAAGCTTACACTATCTGTTATCTATTTAGAATAAGTAAATGGGCATCGATCTGTCTTTTTATATCGAAATAATACTGTATTTATGTTATAAATATCAACTGAAGTCGATTTAAAGATCGACAGGCAAATTAAATAACAAGGTTACTGTTACGTCACTGCTTCACCTTTGATTATTGATAAAAAGGTGCTTGCATGCTTGCAAGGAACTATCTTTCTAACTTCCTACCTCTTATTTTTAACAAAATATTGCAAGAATCAAACTATTTATTTCAGACTGTCATGGGAATCTGACACAGGTGTGTTATTAGTGTAACAGATGTAATAATGTAGAAAACAAAATAGTAGGCATGTAAACAAAGTCAAATGTATTATTTTACTTCCGCTTGCACGTAATCCACCCCTATTTTTAATATCGAAGTGACACCACTCAATCTGGTTTGTTTGGAAAATGTTATCGACCCTTCACTTAATTATATACGTATTTATATTGATACATTTATATGTAGTAAATTAAATGAATAAAAAAATAGCTATAGTTCATATTTTACAATGAGGTTATAAATAATCTGCTAAAATCAATGAGGGACTGTATGGGGTTCATTCATTTCTTAATTCTTATATGTTTGTCTTTATCCTTATTTATTTTTCCCATTACTTGAAATTTCAGATCCCCATTCACGCTATTATTCTCTATTCTTTTGATTCTTTTCATTTTGTTTTCTCGTAGCTTGTTTCTGTCCTTTTTCTCTAATATTTTTATTTTTGTTTTGACAATTTATTCAGCACTTTTTGCCCATTATTCTCTGTTAATTAGTTGAACATTCTACTTTAGAGAAGATCTCAACATTATTCCAAAGTATCACAATGGATAAAGATTACACCAACTCGACATACTTAATTTATAACATATTCAGCTTAAAACAATTAAAGTCGAAAGAAATAGTAGAAGAAAAAACACTAACCGTTATTCGTTTACATTGATATACATGGTAGCTTTATTGATAATCTCATTTTTGCAATAACTGACTGTGTTGGCCGCACTGATTGGTGAGAGAAATGTAATTCAGATGTCATTTTGAATAACATTGATCTGGGTGATGGAGGAGAAAAGCTCTCTCGCTTCTGGAGTAAATACTAAATTTAAATCCTGGTATCTATGATGAATTTCTTTAGTAAGATCAGAGATTGACAATACATTGATGAACAGGGTCTTAGTTTTATTTTAATTACAGCACATGGACTTTGTTTTGTAGGTAAAGGAAGTATCTTTTGTTAGCTTGCTGGCTAGCAAAGCCGTGTAATCATTTGTAGGCAAAGTTATATCCTGCTCTAGGCCCAAGTCCTGTTTTTCATATATCGGATTGTAATTTAAATTCAAGTTATAACTCTTATTATTTTTTCAGTATTTCTGCAGATGGCATCAGACGACCAACTTTTCTGTGACCCATGTTCGAGAGGTGATACTGTGTCATCAGGATACAGCCGATGTTCTGACTGTGAAGAAATATTATGTGCCCCGTGCGACAAAGCTCACAGAATAAGTAAACTGACAATGTCACACTACATTTCTAACATACAAGACCTATCACATATTCCTAAAGAACCAAACATTCAATTACGTTTCTGTGATAATCATCCGGAAAAAAACATTGACTTTTATTGTGTATTTCATGATGCCGTTTGCTGCCAGACATGCATTCTTGAAAGTCATCGGGCATGTGAGCAGATATCATTAATTGATGACGTGTGTGATGGAATTAAATCGTCGGCTTTAGTTGAAGATGTATCGAAAGCAGTGTCTTCTTTATTGAGAACGTATGATTCCGTAATAGAAAATCGTAAAATTAATAAAGAAATAATATACTCGCAAGAAACAATAATTAAAGAATCAATTGTCAAGTTAAAACAATGTTTACTGGAACATGTTGATACACTTGAACAATCTCTTCTCGCTGATTTGACGAAACTAAAAGAGGAAACCGTAAAACAACTTGATGCTGAGATAACCGAGTCCAAATTGATGAGCGAAAATTGGCAAAAAACGAAGCTAGAATTTGATTTCAATGTAAAGCACGGTTCGAATAGTCAGTTGTTTCGTCTAGTGGAAAAATTGAAAAATCAAATATCAGATGAAGAGAGGAAACTGCAAGACAAGCTTGCAAACACTGTAAATGTCGATGTCAAATACGTTGTCCGAGAAGACTCGTCCAACATTATTTCGGCTCTTGCTGCCATTAGTTTAGAAAACCAGTCTTGTAGCATCGAACATGTGTCTCAAATGCAAAAAAATGCCCAGTTTGTACCATCCATGTTATCACTCACACTAGATACCAGCATTGATTTATCATCGCATGGAATCACCGCAATATCCGGAATAGAAGTGATGAGTGATAATAAACTTCTTTTGTGCAGCTATTTTGCAAACGAAATACTTCAGTACAAAAACGATGGTACATTTATAAAGAAAAAGGACTTAAGTGACAAACCATATCAAATAACAAATATGCCTAATTTTGCACAAGCCGCAGTAACGATGCCATTCAAGAATGCTATTTTGATAATTGATGCTGCAAGTTTATTATCTATTCGAGAAATAGATACTGAGAAAAGATATTATGCTATACAGACGTTCAATAACACTTTTATTGTCGGCGGAGATCATGTTTTGGACATAATTACAATGGACGGTAAACTTAATCGAACGATTGAAGTACCCGAACATGGCCAGATTCGTTGCATAGTAAAAAGACGAGACGACACGTTGCTTTACACGAACTCTTGGAAGCTACATTGCATTCGGGTATTTGATGATACAAGAGCGATGGAATACAACGCGACAAATGAAGCACGTGGAATAGCTGAAGATAAATATGGATGTATATATGTTGCCGACAAGCTAAGTAAGAAAATACATCGGCTTGCGCAAGATGGTTCATTCATAGACTTTGTTGTAAACTATAATGAAGAAGGTATTGATTCTCCGCTTGCTCTGCGATTTAGTCCAGATTATAGTAAATTGTATGTTGGATTGAACGAAAATAAGATGCTATTAGTGTACAAGTGCAAATAAAGAAATAGTGTAATATCTGATTAAAATAATTTAGTCAGCTAAATATTGTACAAATAATAGGTACCCAAATATTTTGTTGTTGCTTTATTTGTACATGAATATATCAACTATGTCAATTTCATTGAAAAATGATAAGCAATAATTTGGATTGAAACAACTAATGCTCAAGTACCTGGTGTAAATGGCAGTCTAAACAGTATGTGTTCATTATCGGAAATATAAAACGTATTTATATTTGCTATGAAACAGGAGAAAAACCCGATGAACCTCGCTTTCATGCTTTTTCCAAAGTGCATACAAATGGATTTTATATTTCCTACAATGTACATATACAGTAAGACTATATATTCATCCTATTTCGACTCTTTAAAATTCTATACCACTACAGCTGATATTTAGCATGACATACTACAAGCAACACTCCGTTTTAATTTCATGCATTTTCTTTAAGAGGAATTACCAAGTAGTCGTGATATTTATTTCAAAAAATGATTTACTGCTGTGCAATGGTGCTAAGATATAAGGGACGACATAAAAAATCAATGAAGGATAAAAAAAATTAATTCAAAGACTTTGGAAGGGGGGGGGTCAAAATTGCTGCAAGTTTTGATTAACTGACATCGATTTTATATATATCCTTATTGGTCAATCAATTTTTTCCAAATTAAGTTAAGAAAGGGAGGGGGGTAAGGGGGTCAGTGAAAAAACTATATGAATTAAGTTTTTTTTTTTATTTTATCCTACATTGAACTTTTGATGTCGTCCCTAAGTAATTATTTCATTTTAACATCATTAAGGAAATGGCAACGAAGATTCTATAAAATGCATTGGTAACACGCTATATCTAGGAATTATCACCGAATACGAATTGTAATTGTTTTTTTTTTACCTACCAGTACCTGTATGCTGTAAATCATGTACTGCTCATCGTTTCTGAACACCAAAGCTGTCGGGTTTTTCGGTTTCTGTTAAGAGTGTTATTAACGGTTTTTGATCTTAATTCATTTTATTCTGCCATTAATTTGTCTGTCATTCTCAACTTGTAATTTGTATAGCTCATTGATATCTTTTTTTCCATACCATAAAGTGACAAAACTCTAATAAACATTGCTGGGATGCTACTTGTGGGTTCCGAAAATGGTTTAAGCTCGCAACTAATCCCAATGCACATATCTAGTTTAGATAACAAAAGGCAAAAACTACCGAATGCAACAGGTGGTAGTTCATTTCCTGACAATACCATGATTTTTGTAAACTTATGAGCCCAACATTGATTACTTCAACAAAAAATATTCTATCAGCTTAATTTTGTTTTGCTATTTTGTTAATTACATACCACCATTAGTACATATAGTTTCGAAGAGAGCTATATTTGTGTATGAAGGTTGTGTGTACAATTCTCTGAAAGTTTTGTAATGCTTTGAAATGATGCTATTTTATAATTATCTATTTGTTGCAGTCCACTATGAATACGCTATTTGTGCAAATTTTAATTGTAAAAATTACATGGCAATGAACTACGGCCAAAATCATGATGTTTTAAAATAATATTGTACTTGACCTCATTTTCATGGTTTTTGTAAGGCGAATTTCACTTATTACAAGTAATAGGATAACTATAATGGGTATTGTGTTTCTTGCAACGTCTAGATTTCCGCCAGACAAATAAAATTGAGAATGGAAATGGGGAATGTGTCAAAGAGACAACAACCCGACCAAATAAAAAACAACAGCAGAGGGTCACCAACAGGTCTTCAATGTAGCGAGAAATTCCCGCACCCGGAGGCGTCCTTCAGTTCACCTAACCTCGACATCATTTCATGGATAAGTGATCAAGGTTAACGTTGCGTAATTATACCCGTTCTCGAATACGATATGTGGTGTATGAAATGATTGTAAGGAGAGCATGTCAGTCTGGTAGGTTTTATCGGACCTTATCTTCATTTACATGGTTCTTTGGGCAATGTTATTTTCTTTCCCGTTTTGGTGTGTTTTTTAAGTACTATAAGCAATAGGTTAAGTTTATTTGGTGTATGGCATGATTGTATGGTGAACATGTCTATTTAGCAGGTATCAGCATATCTTGAACTCATTTTCATGGTTTACTGGTCAATGTTAAGTTTCAGTGTTTTGGTCTGTTTTTCAAATACTTATAGCGAGAGGTTAACTTTTGGTCTTTTTTCAAATACCATAAGCAGTAATTCAAAAGTTTTAGGTATAGTTAATTTGATGTATGGAATGATTGTAAGGTGTACATGTCTGTCTGGTAGATATAATCCTACTATGACTTCATTTTCAGTGTTTATTGGTAAATGTTACGTCTTTGTATTTTGGTCTGTTTTTACATTGTCATAAACATTCGGTCAATTATATTTGTGTATGGAATTATTGTAAGGTGGACCTGTCTATGGGAATATCTGACAGTGTCTTCATCTTCATGGACATTTGAAATTGTTAAGACTATGGCATACCTTGAATTCGAAAATTAGAAAGTGTCATAAAACTACCAAAAAAACACCCTTCATATGTCCATAAAACATTAGTTTTTTTATATATCATTAGATGTCAGTTTTAATGTTTTAGAATTTGACTTACATATTGGCATTAGGACTGCAACATATTACAACATATATTCAATTAAGAAAGAATTCAAACAGCAAATATACGGAGAATAGGCAAAAGGAAAATCACAAAAATACTGAACTATGAGAAAATTCTATATGGAAGACTAATAAAACGACAAAATCATAAGCCCAAACACATCGAAAGAATGGATAACAACTGTCATATTCCTGACTTCGTACAGATATTTTCTTATGTAGAAAATAGTGGATTAAACCTGGTTTTATAGCTAGATTAACCACTCACTTGCATCAAATTCCATTATATTGACAACGATGTGTGAACAAAACGAACAGTCATAATAGGTAAAAATGACTTAATATTCAAAGGTGGTCGAGTCGTACAGTCATCTCACTAATATTTAACCAAGTCTCATAGTCAAGATGCTAAATTATCAATAGCTTTTTTGAACTGTAATGGTTGGTATGTTACGAAAGAAACCGATGATATACATGATATAGTAGAACATTAAGGGAAAATATTCTAACATTACTGAACTTTGACAGAGTTGGTATTAGTGAAAGTCATTTACGAGACAAACAGACAATTGATTTAAATGTTAATAAAAGGATAAGGAACAACAGAAAATGTATTTCAACAAATGCATTGCGTAGAAGTGGAGGGGTTGGTTTTCTCATCAAGAATAGCGTGTTAAATAGTTTTGATGTTAACATTCTCGACAGAAACCGAGATGATATTTTATGGATTTATCTTCAATGTAAATATGATCGTGATGTTGCATTTTACTTTTGTGTGTGTTATCTACAACCCGAATGTTCATTTAGGGGTAACACATCACAATAATTTTATGACGCTTTGTTATCGCAGATATATAGCTACAGCTCTGGTGTTCCGATCTTCACTTGCGGTGGTTTAACGGTTTTTGGGATTACAGCAAGACTTTGATGATATTCTAGACATTGCATTACATAGACAACATATTGATGAAACTAAAAATGCCATTGGAGACTATCTACTCGATTGTTTAAGAGACGCCAAGTGTTGTATATAAAATGGTAGAGAACAGACGAACAAAGACAACGTCTCATATGTATCGCACTAAGGGAGGTCTGTAGTGGACCAGATGATACTTAGTGAATATTGGAAGCTGGGCCAAATCTTTATTAAAGGTACCAGGATTATAATTTAATATGCCAGACCCACGTTTCGTCTTCAAAAGATTCATCAGTGACGTTCAGATCAAAATACTTATAAAGCCAAACAAGTACAAAGTTGAAGACTTTTTTAAGATATATTTTTAAAAGTTTGCATAATGAGCATGTAAACAAAGGTGTGGCAAAACAAAATCCCTAAGGTGATCTTATGAGTAATGAATTCGTATGATTGATTCATGCTTTAGTGTTTTTTTGAGAAACTAATACAGCTATTCCAATAATATCAGACCCGACACCATTCTTCTTAAATAGGTGACATTCTGTGTGTAAACTGCAAAGATACATTCCAAATGTACCTACTAAACTTCTGTGACCTAGCATACTACAATATGACACAAGATACGTAGAATATCTGTTGCAGTAGCGAAAATGCAGTAGATTTGCATAAAATATATGCAGATTAACCCGAATAATTTCACCAATGCAGCGTTCTTTTTTTAAATTTTCAATTACTAACTTACTTTATATACTTATTAAACTTTCCATATTCTGTACATTACTTATATTCTGATATTTTAAAACCAATTTTGTATTTTTTTTTCATTTTAAGAACCTCAATATTCTCTATTAGTTAATTAAATTCATTATGATTATTTTCTTTTAGTTATTTGTACAAATTATTTTCTATATTTATTAATCCCCGTCAAAACCCTTCATATACAAAATGTAAGTAATGAGAAAATCTGATTATGTTATGATATACTAATGATTACTAATAATTGTGTTTTCCCGCGTTTCGTTTAGTATAGCGGGAAAATATTGTATTGACGGGTACGGGTCGTATGAATATATAATAGGGTCACACGTAGTTCCAATGGGAACAAACTGTGCCCCTCTACTCGCCGACTTGTTTCTTTATTATTATGAGGCTGACTTCATGCAGGAACTTCTTAGGAAGAAAGACAAGAAGTTAGCAATATCCTTTAACTCTACTTTCCGCTATATAGATGATGTTCTTTCACTAAACAATTCAAAATTTGGTGACTATGTGGAACGCATCTATCCAATCGAACTAGAGATAAAGGATACTACAGATACAATTAAGTCGGCTTCATATCTTGACTTACATCTAGAAATTGACAATGAGGGTCGGTTGAAAACAAAACTTTACGACAAAAGAGATGATTTCAGCTTTCCAATTGTGAACTTTCCATTTCTAAGTAGCAACATTCCAGCAGCACCTGCATACGGGGTATGTATCTCCCAATTGATACGATATTCCCGTGCTTGCATTTCCTATCATGATTTTCTTGATAGAGGTTTGCTGCTCACAAGGAAGCTATTAAACCAAGAGTTCCAAATAGTGAAGTTGAAATTATCCCTTCATAAATTTTACGGACGCCATCACGAGTTGGTTGACCGTTACGGAATAACCGTTTCACAAATGATATCGGATATGTTCCTTACGTCGTAACTACAATCCCCTTCCCTGTCATGAATATGACCTACCGAATTAGACTATTTACCGGATTTGTAATCACATAAGCAACACGACGGGTGCCACATGTGGAGCAGGATCTGCTTACCCTTCCGGAGCACCTGAGATCACCCCTAGTTTTTGGTGGGGTTCGTGTTGTTTATTCTTTAGTTTTCTATGTTGTGTCGTGTGTACTATTGTTTTTCTGTTTGTCTTTTTCATTTTTAGCCATGGAGTTGTCAGTTTGTTTTAGATTTATGAGTTTGACTGTCCCTTTGGTATCTTTCGTCCCTCTTTTAGTGACCAATGGGTATACTTTCTGGTAGTAAAGCATAGGGTCACTTTCTAGCTGTCGTGCAACGAGTGAACACTCAACTTAAGATGGACGCCGAAATTCGATCCGAAATACAAAATGAAGTTCAAGCTGCATTGCAAACCACCCAGACAACAATTTTGGATAGCATGACCACCCTTCTAGATAACCGCCTAGAATGTTTCAACAAAAATTTCCAGTCTACTCAAAAGGCGTTAGCGGAATCCCAATTGGCAAAGCTAGACGAGACGTTGTCCGATAATTACAAGTTCAAGAAAAGGGGGAACGAGGAACAACACAAACATAACAGTAAAGTTTTGGTGAAGTTGAAGGAAGCTAACAGTGAATTAAATCAGGACCAACTCACAAAGGACAATATCGAGTCGGCTAAGGACAAGATAACAGAAGGTATGAGTTTAATTAGACAGACAGAAGTTAATAAAGCTAGCTGACTCATCAGAAGCAGGTTGGAGAGTTGTTGCAGAATATACCGCTAATCCGTTAGCTGAAAATTCAGAGGACGAGAAACGAATGCACAAAGCCCAAACAAGAGCGGAGGCGAAAATCAAGAAGGAAAAGTTAAAAAGGAAACCAGCTTCTAGTTCACCAGCTCCGTACACTATTCCCACAAGAACATCCCATATCGACAAACCAGGGAAATGTTTCAACTGCAACAAGACGGGTCACTGGAGAAGAGAATGTCCAGAGGTGACGAGAAATGCAAGTCAGAGTCTGAGTCGACCAAGTGATAAGATAAGTACTGTTTTTCTGTTTGATATTAATGACAGTAATAGTAGATATAAATACAACAAAAATGCTTTGAGACAACCCCTTTGTTATGAAATGAACAACCAAAACAATGAAATTGACATCTCAAATGTAAACATTACATCGCCGGCAGGTAGATTGAGAACTCACATTACAAAATGGTTATCAATAGGCACAAATGTATATATTTTAGATGTTATAAAAAACGGATATAAAATACCGTTCATGGTAATACCAGGAAAGGTTGAGCTTGAAAACAATAGGTCAGCGAAGGATAATCCTCAATTTGTTTTAGGGGAAATAAACAAGTTATTACAGAAAAAATGCATAAGCGAGGTTTATTATATTCCACATGTCGTTAATCCTTTAACAGTGGCAGGAAATAAAAAAGATAAACTTCGATTAGTTCTTGATGCAAGACACATTAATCCGCATCTTTTCAAATTTCGTTATAAATATGAAGATGCTAGCACAGCTCGACAAATCTTTAATAAAGGTGACTTCTGTTTTTCATATGATTTGAAAAGTGCCTATCATCACGTGAAAATTTGTTTTTCAGATAGAACATATTTAGGTTTTAAGTGGGAAAATAAGTACTACGTGTTTAATGTATTACCTTTTGGTCTGTCAACAAGTGGGTTCATTTTTTCCAAAATCATGAGAGAACTTGTTAAGTATTGGAGAAACGACGGTTTTAAAATAGTAATGTATCTAGATGATGGTCTAGGTGGAGGTAAAACCTATTCTGAATGTTGGAAAGCAAGTAAAAAGATCAAGTCTGATCTTGAAAGTTTTGGTTTTGTCATAGCACACGAAAAATGTATTTGGGAACCGGCACAAAAATTTACGTGGCTCGGTTTTGATTGGAATTTGATTGATGGTTTAATAAAATTAAGTGGAAAAAGAGTCGTAAAATTGAAGGACTGCTTAAACAGTTTGTTTTTGCAAATAGGATGCAATATGAACGTTTTGGTGAAAGTTCGATTTTTAGCTTCTATAGTAGGTCAGATTATTTCTGCACAAGCAGTTATTGGGGATGAAGTTCGTTTGAGAACTCGGTTTTCTTATGAATCATATTAGCAAACGCCAGTTGGAATTCTTTGGTGGTATTGAATAGGGAGGCAATTGCCGAGTTTGAGTTTTGGTTAAAAAATATAGACAAGCTCAATGAAAAGGGTTCTGGACTAAGTCAGTTGACGAAAGTTACATCTGAAAATGTTTTGTGATGCCTCGGATGTAGGCTATGGTGGTCATTTGACCTTTGATTCGACAGACGAATCAGATGAACCAAATATGTTTGGTAGTTGGTCCATTTCTGAAACGAAACAGAGTTCAACTTGGAGAGAGTTAGAGGCGGATAGAGGGGAAATCTGTTAAAATATACACAGATAACAAAAATGTATCACACATCCTTAAAGTAGGAAGTAAAAAACCCTATTTACAAGAAAAAGCTATGTCTGTACATGATACATGTAGTAAATATTCAATTGACATGTCATGTGACTGGATTCCTAGAGAATCGAATACTAAAGCTGATAGATTAAGTAGACAGTCAGATTGTGATGACTGGGGTATCCAGTCATGGGTTTTTGAATATTTAAATGATCTATGGGGTATTTTCACATGTGACCGTTTTGCATGCGATTACAACACAAAATGCAAAATGTTCAATTCTAAGTTTTACTGTAAAGGTACATCAGGCGTAGATGCCTTTAAACAGAACTGTACAAATGAAAACAATTGGTTAGTTCCTCCCCTTCACTAATTACAAAGGTTATTAAAAAATTGACAGAAGAACGTTGTGAAGGTACTTTAGTTGTACCGGAGTGGAGGTCAGCACCGTACTGGTGTATGTTAACACACGACGCAAAATTTCAAAATTTTGTTGTTGATTACAAATATTTACATGGATATAATTTGATTAAGAAAGGAAGAGGCCAACATGGTTTATTTGGCAAACAATCAAATAAAATTAGACTTGTTGCTTTGAGAATAAAATTTGATTTGTTATTTTTATATTTACAATAGGTTTAAAGATTAATGAGCATGTAGAGGCAGCTGTTTTGGAGAGTGGAGTTACACCAGACAGTCCTTTATACCAGCTATACCCTAAGATGTGCAAGTTACTGCTAGGAAGCAGAAGTGACAATACTATTAAATCTTATTTTTACGCATTTAGACGTTGGGAACAGTATATAACTAAGCTAGGTTTTGCTGCTTTGCCAGCCCAACCTATTCATATCGCACTTTATTTTACTCATTTGCTTGATCAAGGTTCGACTTTTCACCCTATTGACAATGCTAAGTACGGAATTAAATGGGCACACGAGATCAATGGTTTGACTGATCCTACAGAAAACTCATTTGTTTCATCCATACACGAAGCTGCAAAACCTACGGCTTACAAAACAGTTACTAAAAAAGAACCGGTTACTACTGATATGTTGATACAACTGTGTGAAAAATATTCAGATTCAGAAGATTTGTTGATTGTAAGGGATTTAACTATGACTTTATTAGGGTTTGCAGGTTTTCTAAGATATGACGAATTAAGCTCTTTACTTTTTAGCAATGTTAAAGTTAAAGATGATTTTCTAGTTTTGTATTTAAACAAAAGCAAGACTGACCAGTATAGGCAAGGAAATGAAGTGTTGATTTCCAAAGGTTTTTCAGTGGCATGTCCTTTTAATATGTATTTGAAATATGTTCGGTTAGCAGGTTTTGTTGAGGGGTCAGATATGTTTTTGTTCAGACCTGTATTTAGATCATGGAATACTTGTAAATTAATTTACAAAAATAAAAAGCTTAGTTACACGTCAGCTAGAGAGAACATTATTTCTAGACTTAAATCAGTCTCTGGTAATTTAAATTTAGGTTTACATTCTCTTCGTTCTGGTGGGGCAACCACAGCGGCAAATCATGTTGCTAACGATAGTAGATGTTTGAAAAGACACGGGAGATGGAAAACTGAGAAAAGTAAAAAGATAGTTATATTGTGGACTCCATTGAAAAAAGGCTAAAAGTGTCACAAACTCTGGGACTGTAACGTTACTTTTTTCCTGATCCCCCGTTCTTTGTGTTTTTCTATCGAGCATGACGGGCTGTCGGCAAACTAAGATTATGTTTGCGTTGTTTATATTTGCCACGAGTATGTAGTTAATACTTGTGTTTTCCCGCGTTTCGTTTAGTATAGCGGGAAAATATTGTATTGACGGGTACGGGTCGTATGAATATATAATAGGGTCACACGTAGTGACCAATGGGTATACTTTCTGGTAGTAAAGCATAGGGTCACTTTCTAGCTGTCGTGCAACGAGTGAACACTCAACTTTAATTTTTGATGTACATGTATATACGTTGATTTTTTTCTGCATTCAATTTGCCAGTACACACATGTTTGAGGTGTAGGTCAGAGCACCTGGCCCTGGAGACGGGATTGCGCACTTGGCATCCACTGACACAGGTTTCTAGAGAATTTTGGTCGATTATATCGTTTTATCTCTAGTTGTTCCTGGCCGGCCTTGACCGTCTATGAAGGGGTACATTTAGTCGGAAGTTTGGTTTTGGTGTATTTAGGATAATACGTACATTTAACCTATAATGGTTTACTTTTTTAAATTGTTATTTGGATGGAGAGTTGTCTCATTGGCACTCACACCACATCTGCCTTTATCTATTTGAATTGTATGATGTTTGAATATGCATTGTACTTGTATTAATGATGATAATAATATTTGTAAATATTTATAATACAATCTAGCGTCCATCGAGCATGACGGGCTGTCGGCAAACTAAGATTATGTTTGCGTTGTTTATATTTGCCACGAGTATGTAGTTAATACGTACCCGTCCATGCACTGATTTTAGACCTTAGTACATGTTTTCTAGGGCGTTATTGACGCCACATTGTATAAGGTTTTCTAAATGCCGTTTAAATGATTGCAGTAGTATTTAATCAAAACGAAATATTTCTCAACTTTCGATTTCGAGGTATTTGTTATTAAAACATTTAAAGAACTGCCCATTTCAGTAAGGTATTTGTGGTCAAATAACTAGGCATATTAAAAAAAAAACACATCTTAAATTAACTTCCTACAAACGCACAATAAGAATTAGTAACTGCATGTATCTTTTTATATATTGGAACATATACTGTCTTCATAATAGATACGTTTAATAATATTCAAAAGTCAATTTAATGATATGAAAATTAGATAAAAAGGTAACTGTAACGTCACAGTGTGTAAATTAAGTTCACCTTTGATTATTGATCAAACGGTGCGCGCATGCTTACAAGGAACTATTTCTATGGAACAAAATATTACCAGAATCAAGCAACACTTTCTCAATTTTATTCATGTTCCAGACTGTTGTAAGTAGCTGACACAGGTGTGTTATTATTGTAACACATGGAATAATGTAAAATACAAGTGGTATGTAAAACAAATAGAATCTATTTTACTTCCGCTTGCACGTCATCTCTACTTTACAATGCTACCCGTATTTTGAATTTTCTTGGACCCCCATACGTTTGATATATATAAATTTCATCATATTTACTTGAAAATGTTATCGACCCTTGGCCTAATCATATAAGTGTATTATAATATGGCTACATTTCTTAAATTAGATCAGTAAAAATTTACATAATTTACAAAGAGTTTAAAAAATAACTTCTAAAATTAATCAGTGTCCGGATGGAGGTAATTTATTTTTCAAATATTTGTTCTTAATCTTCATATACAAGATGATTTTGATAAGGCAGCAACCATTTGATTTTCGGGGGGGGGGGGGGGGGGGCTATTGTTTTTTATTCTGAACAAACAAACATTTTTTTTTCTCTCAGAATCAAAAACAAAATTATTTTTTTCTCCAAAAACTGGAAACAAACTTTTTTTTTCAAAAAAAAAACATAGCCCCCCCCCCCCCCCGAGCAAGAGCCTGAATGAATGGCATCTTGTTACTGAAACTGTGTGATGCACCTGATCACACGAACTCACTATTGCTCTGAATAGCAATGAAAACTCTGAATACTGGGGAAAACTCATGAGACTCTGGAACTAGCGATGAATAAACCAATGATTCAGCATGGAATACTAATACTTTTATTACAGATGGACTGTGTTGAGTGTAAAGTCCTGAGTCCGAATCTTGCTTATCAAAATTATAAGCAAGTATTTATACACATATGAATTGACAAGTATAGACATAACAACTAACAATTAATTTGAGTGATATTGTTCACTGGCAAAGATTAAACTATTTTAAGAACTTGAAGAATGAATATTAAATGATAATCTGATTATGACATTTAGAACATACATTATGAATAAGGTAAAAAAGGTCACTAATCAGCTAACAGATTAAAACATGTCACTTAATGTTCAAACTGAGAATTAAATGCATATCAAAGAATGTTGATTTTAAGTCCTGGATGCGAAATGTATATGGAAACGAAAATATAAAATAAAATGAATTATAAAATACAGAGAATTAAAGTCTGAAATATCAAAATTGAGAATTTTATATTAAAGTCAAAAATAATAAACGAAGCTGCTTTTTCCACTGTCACACTTGCTTTATCTATAATCGCATTTAGCAAATAACTGTCTGTGATGGCCGTTCTTAATTGTTGTTGGAGAAATATAGATTCCTACACTACAACAAGTGTATTACGATATTTCTCCACTCGAGACAGTTAAATTTTATTATTTAAAGCGCGAGGCTTGCCGAGCTCTTTTAAATAACTAAAATTTAACTGTCAAGAGTGGAGAAATATCGTAATACACGAGTTATAGTGTCGGAATCTGTTTCTCTAATGATTTTTCTTCTTCTTTTTCAAAGATTTTCAGAAACAATAGGAAAATTCAGAAGAAAACAAAACATTTAGACGTCATAATCAAATTTCGACTAATCATTTGCCGAGAACAGAATTTTCACTAGTGAGCAGAAATTTTTTTTTCACACCGGTCAGGAAATGTGAAAATAGCACAAAATTAGAGAAAAGTTTTTTTTTAAATTACCTAGATTACAGCACATGGACTTGATTGTTTAGGTATAATCTTTTGTTAGCTTGCTTGCTAGCTGAGCCGTGAAATCATTATTAAACGAGGTTCTACCTCCTCTCGGCTTTAGTTTTTTTTTTTATCAGATTGTCATTTAACCTCAAGTTAAAGTAATTCTTATTATTTTTTCAGTATTGCTGTAGATGGCATCAGACGACCAACTTTTCTGCGACCAATGTTCGAGAGATGATACTGTATCATCAGGTTACAGCCGATGCTCTGATTGTGAGGAAATATTATGTGCTCCGTGCGACAAAGTCCACAGAATAAGTAAACTGACACTGTCACACTACATTACTAACATACAAGAACTATCATGTATTCCAAAAGAAACAAATATCCAATTACGTTTCTGTGACAATCATCCGGAAAAAAAATGCGACTTTTATTGCGTATTTCATGATACCGTTTGCTGCCAGACATGCATTCTCGAAAGTCATCGGACATGTGAACATATATCATTAATTGATGACGTGTCTGATGGAATTAAATCGTCCGCTTTAGTTGAAGATGTATCTAAAGCAGTGTCTTCTTTATTGAGAACGTTTGATGTCGTAATAGAAAATCGCAAAACTAATAAAGTATCAATATATTCGCAAGAAACAACGATTAAAGCATCAATTGTTAATCTAAAACAATGTTTACTGCAACATGTTGAAACACTTGAAAAATCTCTACTCTCTGATTTAGCGAAATTAAAGGACGAAACTGTTTCAAAGCTTGATGCCGAGATAAGCGAGTCCAAATCTTTGAGCGAAAATTGGCAAAAAACAAAACTGGAATATGATTTCAATATAAAGCACGGTTCGAATAGCCAGTTGTTCCGTCTGGTTGAAAAATTAAAAAATCAAATATCAGAAGAAGATTCGAAACTGCAAGTGAAGCTTGCAAAAACATTGAATGCTGAACTGAAATACGATGTCAAAGCAGAATCGTACAATCATATTTCTGCTATTGCTTCAGTAAATTTAGAAACACAATCATGCAGCATCAAACATGTATCTCAGTTGCAAAAGAAGGCGCAGTTTGTACCAAACTTGTTATCGTTAAAACTAGATAAGCCCATTAACTTAGCATCACATGATATTACCTCAATATCTGGAATTGAAGTTACCAGTGATAATAAATTAATTTTATGCAGCTACTTTGCAAAGAAAATTCTTCTGTATAATGTTGAAGGGAAATTTATAAGGCAAAAGGACTTAGACAATCGACCATATCAAATAAATATTCTACCGAATAAAACACAAGCCGCTGTAACGATGCCATTGAAATGCAGCATTTTGATACTTAATACTGTCGATTTAACATCTGTCCGAGAAATAAATACTAGTAAACATTACTATGCTATTCAAACATTCAATAATGCTTTCATTGTTGGTGGGGATCTTGTTCTTGACATAATAACGATGGATGGCAAAATTAGTCGTTCGATATGTGTTCCTGAACATAGCCTTATTCGTTGTATTGTTAAGAGACGAGATGACACACTTCTTTATACGAACTCATTGAAATTATATTGCATTTGGTTATTTGATGGCACAAGCGTGTTTGAATACACAGCAACACAAGAAGCACGTGGCATAGTTGAAGATAGATATGGGTGTATATATGTTGCTGACAAAACAAGTAGTACAATTCACCGGCTTGCACCAGATGGTTCATTCATTGACTCTATTCAAAATGAGGCCAACTGTTCCACGCTTGCCTTGCGATTTAGTCCAGATTTAAGTAAGTTGTATGTTGGATTGGACGAAAATAAGATGTTGCTGGTTTACAAGTGCAAATAGTTTATAAGGATATGGAGATACTTTTCCTACTCAGAAATATTCTAAGTAGGATAACCTGTGACCTTTTATTTTCTGTAATAATCTTAACATTTCAGAAAAGATCTTTAACTAATTTCGTTTAATCTATTTGCAACTTTTGCAAATTGTTTTAATGCGTTACAGGTGTTTGATTGCATTTGGATATGCATATATATTAGTTATTATTATATACAATAAACTATTGTATTAGTTATTGTTGTCAGTTGACACAAAATTATTACATATGATACCACTATTCGTGTGCATGGTGTATCCGATGAATCCAAAAACACGTGTCGTGGGCACGATTTTCGATTTGTCCATAAATAGCAATCATACACAAGAATACACATAATAAAGTAAAGCACCAGTTTTTGGGGGTGTTCGTGTTGCTAGTTCTTTAGTTTTCTATGTTGTGTGTTGTGTACTATTAATTGTCTGTTTGTCTTTTTCTTTGTTAGCCATGGCGTTGTCAGTTTATTTTCGCTCTGTGAGTTTGACTGTCCCTCTGATATGTTTCGACCTCTTTGATTTAACTATATATGTAGGACTCTAAAGTGCGATGGTACTCTAAAGTGCGATGGTCACGCTAAAGTGCGATGGTCTACGCTAAAGTACGATTGTGTATCACGCTAAAGTGCGATGGTTGTTTGTTTGCTTGAGTACGATTAAATATCACGCTGAAGTGTAATGGATCAAAAGGGTAATTTTAAAGGGCTTAAAACTTTAAGCAACACGGATGTTAATAAATAATCTTTTTGCAAAAGCTAGTATGCTTAGGTTTTATAACATATGTGATAGACTTTATAATTACCGGTAGGCTTAAGTGATTGTTTCTAAATTAAGAAGAAATTCGGGCGTATAAAATATTGGATAATTGATGAAGCTTGCCGCTCACACAGTCTATCACTAATGTGCATATCTCCCTTAACGTCGTCATTGTAAATTACAAATACAAATCCTTTATAATGATTGTGAAACATTTATTTGTTTAAAACATTCTTAATTTAAATGAGAGAAATGCAATGTTCTCCGAGCTTTCTTCTTTTTTCACAACGAATACAAATACAGATTGTATTTTCCTACAATGTACAAACTATTTTTTTAGCAGCAATTTATGATTGACGCATGAAAACATGTACTTTTATTTTACCGACTTTAATTTTCAATAAAGTCGACAATATGTTAACGTGGACCGGAAAGTAAACTGCTACATGATCAATTATTTCAATGTATCCGTTAGCTTCTAATAGAAACAGGATAAAGGATACTTATGCGTATACTTTTGTATCTGTATAGTAAGATAGTCGACTGTATGACACAAGTCCTTCTTTCAGCACCCCCCCCCCAAAAAAAAAAAACCATTTGCCTCAGCCGACAAAGAACGGTTATGTTTAGAATGAGTAAGTCATGGACATTTGGTTTAAAGTTGTTAACCAAATATTCTACATTTATCTTTCGGCATGTTCATTTTTTGTTTGTATAAAAGACTGTTCACGTCATAATCCATAGTACGTTTATTACGTCTATACTTTCGCGGACCATCGCACTTAAGCGTGTGTAGGCATCGCACTTTAGCGTAGACCATCGCACTTTAGCGTAACCATCGTACTTTAGCATCCCCATCGCAATTTCAATTTAATTTTATACAATTTCAATTGTTTTTACTTAATTATTCAAATATTGTTCTCATATATTTCCTTTAAGTAGGGATAAACTTAATTCCATCTTACTATCTATAGTTCACATAGATCCTCTAGCGTCCACGCCATCGTCCACCAATGTGTTTTTTAAATACAAAGGAAAAACAAATAATAAAATCAGATAGTATCGATACAAAAAAGAAAAGAAAAAAAAAAAAAAAAACCGACAAAAGAAACAACATACCAACAAATCATAGAAACCACTATGCTTAAAAATAAATTTTTGTCCATATTAAACGCTACACCAAAAACCAGGACACAAATACAAAAAACGGGTATGAAATCAAGTGCTCTTGAAGACTAAATAATAACTGGCACACTATATATATAGTGGCACCTATAACTTAACTCATACCACTAGGCAAAATTGTTTTACAGCTTGATGCTTGATGCTGAGATAAGCAAGTCAAAATCAATGATTGCCTCAGTAAATATAGTGATTGTATTCTGTTTCTTCCAAATACAGACTATGAACAATGATAAAGATATCATTTTCCAAATGGAAAATTTAAAAACTGCTATGAAATAAAACAAAATCTTTTTTTTAGATGTATTTTTTTCAATTAAGACACATATTTGATAAATAAAAATAATACAAGAGGAAACATTCCACTATGTGAGAGGTTCTTTCTTTTGGTATTGCTTGGTATGCATTACACGCAGTATACTAACGAATTGGTAAATATGGGACTACTGTACGTAAATATTATCGTCAACGCAAAACTGGAGTGCGTTATATATTTAAGGGAAACAATCAATGTAATATATATATATATTTAAGGGAAACAATCAATATAAAAAAAAGAACATGTGGTATGCAAAGGAGACAACTCTCCACAAGAACCAAACATGTCTATATCACAACCAATCTCAAAAGAGAAATACTCGCGTAAAGAGGAATATTACCTTTATGTTTATAGTGATACCACTTTTGTCTATAATAAGTTATTGTCCGCTAGGTGTTAATTTAAACATATTTATTTATAGTGGATTGGGAAACAAGTTTGCAACTTATATTAATCCCTTTCCACTTTGCGGGTGCGAGTGCTGCCTTGTAGCGGCATTAGCCTGCGCTTTTTCGAAATCTACAAGGGTGTCTTTAACGTGCAAGAGATATGGCTCTCTCTTAACACGGGTCAGCCATTTATCGTCCCCGTCCGACGGACTATCATCGTTTCCTCAAGACCATACTCGCCAATGGTGTCAAGGGAGAGCCGAAAATTCAGTCCCTGAAATTTTCATCCCAGACGGGAATCGAACCAGGAACCTTTGTGTTAGTAGTCCGAGGTGTTTTAGCTGTCATGGAAGGAATTATTCCAGATTTTAGGACGAATTTATAATAACTCAAACAGAGTTTCATATTGTTTTATGGTTTCATCGAACATTTATAATTAATAGCTTCATCAATCCCTTTATTTATGCTTTCTTAAATACAGAGTTTAATGAAGCTTTCAAATGCCTTTTCAAGAAATAACCACTTTATTGATATGGACAATCCCCAAAAAGATAATGACTTACTACCTTAATATTGTACAAGACCGAGGTATCTTTTTTTCTGTAATTGTTATCCAACGTCTAATACTAAATAGCATGACTGTCGTATAGTCAACACAAATTATTCAACTAATGAAAAATCGACAAAATCCATATAAAGAAGATACAATTCGAAGTACAAACAAAAATTAAGGAAACGGCATGAACTCCAAAAAGAGCGAGACCGGATGCATCAACACATAAAGTCTCCAATTATTCATGCATTACAAGCAAGAAAATTGTCTTAAAAGTATTTTGTCTCGTTGATAGATTTGAAAGACGAACAAATATCTCGTTAGATGCATATAAAGATTAATTTCTATTCCTGAAACGCGTTTTTTTTTGTGTTGTAGCTTGCGCATAACGATATAATTTCGTTACCCTCTTTAGTTGTTTGGTTTATTTATATATGTTGTGTACAAGTTGTAGTGTTGTACAAATTATAATTTCTACAAGGTTTTGTGTACAAGTTATCAGTGTTTTATGAACTGCTTAACACAAATGGTTCTACAAGCACACAGTCTTTTGTTTCACATATTTATGTCATATTTTCACTACTACATAAAACAGTCTAATACTGAACATTGATACACAAAACATTATAATACCACAAAAAGACTTTTTATGGATATTAATATGGGATAAGAAAAAAAATTTAGAATTTAAACCATTCGGGTATCCTCACTTCCAGTTTGAGGACAAGGAAAATAGTACTAAATGTTAGGTTCAAGAATATAAATTTGAATTTAAAACATTAAACTGGTATATTTTAGAAGATCAACCTGTATCACCTGGTGCAAGAAGGTATTTGTCAAAAACTTATTACCTGTACAAAAACCCTGTAAAAATTATAATTTGTACAAACTTACATCTTGTACACAACATATACAAAATAACAGAAAGGAACTAAAAAAGGAAATTACAAATTCTATTATTTTCACTGTTCTACTACAAGTAAACTCATAATTGATACCAGGATTATTTGTGTTTATGTAAATAAAATACGAATTTGAAGAGCATTAACATGTTAAAGGGGCACTAGCTGTCAAATTCATGTTCACCGATTAAATCAAAATCTCATATACTATTTACAACAATGTAAAACATTCATCCAAACTATTAAAAGTTTAAAATGAATGATATACAGGGCACGAGCATGAAAATACGTAGCTTCGTTTTGTGTATATTTAGTCCAGACGCCATCTAATTAATTATCGAGTTGACCCCTTAAGTCATGCGATGGCCATATACATGGTATAAGCGATGTAAACATAAACATAGGTATAAATAGATTGAGCAAACTCGTGCTGTTGGATTATTATCGGTCTATTTAATTTCATTTTATAGATGAAAAATAAATGTTTGTGATCGTTTTTACCTATATAAGAATGAATTTTTGTAGATCGAATCAGTCCATCAAATGATTTACCTTTGTTTCACTTTCAATGTTGACATTCATTTCCTTTAAATAACTTTACACATACAATTCACTAGTCTCGATCATCCAGCCGCTTTATTTTTCAAAGTAGAGCGTCTGGATGAGAAGTGATATAAAAATGGTAATTTATAACATTCGGAATAGTATCGGCTTTTTTAACTTGTTGTTAGAGATAATGTCCAAGACGAATAACCAAGAAGTTGGTTATTGACTTCGGAAGAATGACATTGGGATAATATTATTGCAAAGCCCGAGTGTACCGATAGTTGTTGAATGCTATTTATATATTTTTGTGACGACATACAATTCATGGAAAACACCATACAGCATGGCTTACATGGGGATGGACGCGAAGGAAAAACCAGCACATCCAACCTTGGTAAGATTTTATAACAACACACACTGTAACATAAATTGCAATGCAACCTGATACACCGAGTAGTTATATTCTTTCATGCATGTCCGTGCAACGAAAACGAGTTTATAATTATACAATAAATGTCAATTGTTATGTTGACTGGGACCACTCGAACAGTCATATACGTGGCAATAAAACTTTGAATTGAAAAAATTGAATTGTTATAAATACATTTTGGGTTGATGTGTAGTCTCGTTCACTTTATAAATACTTGATGGAAAACTGCTATGACGCCGAAATATCACCTTCGTCCAAGATAAGTTTGTTGTATCTATCTAAATAAGGGGATTTGCATCTTGATATGTGTAAAAAAAAAAGGGGGGGGGGAGATGAGAGATACACAATGATGTACACATTCAAAGAAAAACAAAGTGCATCTAGAAGATGCCATTTTTTACATAGTACACTAAACGGTAAAAATTAATTATACATTCGATTTTCTGCAAAACAAAAGACAGTTAAACAATATATTCAGCATCAATGAACAGAGGTATCAATGAGGCAGCAACCAGTGAACCCAATGACATAAATTACGAAAGTAGACATCATCATGATTAAGAGTTTATCATGTAGACTAAAACAAAAATTGAAGATAAAATTGCCAAAAGCTCAACATTACACAAATAAGGAGATGCTGTATGAATACCAATGAGAACTATCCACTCAAGTTCAAATGAATTGAATGTGAGCAATTATAGGCAACTGTATGGCCTTCAACAATGAGAAAAATCCATGCATGGTTTGGATAAAGAATACAAACAGGGAATGTGTCAAAGAGACACTGGGAAACCCAACCAAAGAGCAGTAAACAGCCCAATGTCATCAATGGGTCGGGTATTCAACGCAGCGAAATAATCTTGCACCCTGGAGCTGAATTCAGCTTTCCCCAGGACAATAATTTATACAATATACTTCTATGATGGGTTTTTTAAACAATTTGTTTTTCATATATATGCTATGATTGTGACTAAAAAATGATATGATTTTTATATTTACTTTCTTTTGTAGACAAACAAACCAATGATGATTTATGGACACAGATTTTATGTGTAAAATGTGAAGAATTAAAAAAAATGTAATACTCAGGATTTTCATTGTATCATAAACATAAACAAGATTGAAACTGAAAGATTTTTTTTTTATTACTGCATCAATCAGTATAAATAGATCACAGTACCAACAATGTTGGGTATACATTATTTTCGGCGTCTTGCATTTGCGCCGATCTGCATTTCATTTGCGCCGATTTTTTCTTTCATTTGCGCCGATTTTTGTTTTCATTTGCGCCGATTTTTTTTACAGGTAAATTACAGGTTAATTACAGGTGGATAGACATAAGAATATGTGGTATGAGTGCAAATGAGACAACTCTCCATCCAAGATTTTTTTTCAAGATTTTATTCAGTCATGTTACTTTTCATTTAGAATGAAATTCAAAACAGTGTGGCTGTGGCCATTGATTGACACATTAAATTCATCCATTGACTGGGACAATTTAGGTGAACGTTTGTATGTAACGACCACTGCTCACTATGTACTTTTAAAGACACTTAAACTATGGGGTCACCAAAGGTTCTCAACACTTAATAAAGTAATTCGAAAAATTAATCAGAAATAACACGATGTTTTATTTTATATCAATTATATAAATCAAAACATAAAGGTTATTCCTGATTAATTTTTCGAATTATTTTACAATTAAAGGCGTTAAGAAACCTTTGGTTGCCTCACAGTTTAAATGTCTATCGTAGGTACGTCGTGAACAGTGGTCGTTACAGATAAACGTTCACGTAAATTGTCCCAGTCAATGGATGAATTTAGCCACACTGTTTTGAATTTCATTCTAACATTATAGAACTCTTCCGTTAGCCAGTTGTACAATATATTCACATACTTTAAAATCAGAACGTAAAATCCTTAGATAAAAACAATCTGGTTTATACTAAAATGACGAATTGAAAATCTATTTACAGCATTCAAATCCATAAAAACGGAATACATTAAAACCATAAATCTGTTGTTGCTGGGTATTTATAGGCGACACATCTAATATATTCCTTTCTTGTGATTTCGACTCTTCTATATTTGTCTGGCTTACGTAATTATGTGTATAGCCGTCGACGTCGATGGTTAAAGAATTGACTCCTCGGCTCGTTGAATGTGCAATATGTCCATCGTGTTACAGCAAAGTTCAGAACAATATGAATCAAAATTAACTAAAACCTATGTTTATAACCAGAGTTTACCAATATACAACAGTACCTTAACTGTATAGTACATGTACAAGTATTAACTTACCTGTAAATCCAATTAGGGGCAACTATAAAATCGGCGCAAATGAAAAAATGAAATTGGCGCAAATGAAAGAATGAAAATTTAAAAAATCGGCGCAAATGTCATTTCATTATTTTGACAGCCGCCACAAAGCGAAAAAAATACACAGACGTTTATTGATTAAATGTAACAAATATCAAGAAACTCTGTTGTCAGATATGTTAGGGAAATTAGATTTGTATTAACAAATTAAAAATCATTTGAACAATTAAACAGTTAGTGTTTACGGTTGAATTGTATCTCATTTTCATGTCGGGCCCTTTTATAGTTGACTATAGGGTAGGGAGTTTTCTTAATATTGAAGGCCATGCAGTGATCACATTTGCGTATATCCATGTTATTTGAACTCTGCTGGGTTGTTGCCTCGTGAGCAATCATACCAATTTCCTTATTTTTATATAAATGGTTCACAGCAGAAGTTATTGTTCTTGTGAAGCTGTCCTTTATTGTATGCTTTATTATTTACTATACTTTACTTTACTTTTCTACATTGGCTAGTGGTATATGGGGAGGGTTGAGATCTCACAAACATGTTTAACCCCGCCGCATTTTTGCGCCTGTCCCAAGTCAGGAGCCTCTGGCCTTTGTTAGTCTTGTATTATTAGCTCACCTGGCCCGAAGGGCCAAGTGAGCTTTTCTCATCACTTGGCGTCCGGCGTCCGGCGTCCGTCGTCGTCCGTCGTCCGTCGTCGTCCGTCGTCGTTAACTTTTACAAAAATCTTCTCCTCTGAAACTACTGGGCCAAATCAAACCAAACTTGGCCACAATCATCATTGGGGTATCTAGTTTAAAAAATGTGTGGCGTGACCCGGTCAACCGACCAAGATGGCCGCCACGGCTAAAAATAGAACATAGGGGTAAAATGCAGTTTTTGGCTTATAACTCAAAAACCAAAGCATTTAGAGCAAATCTGACATGGGGTAAAAATGTTTATCAGGTCAAGATCTATCTTTTCTGAAATTTTCAGATGAATCGGTCAATCGGTTGTTGGGTTGCTGCCCCTGAATTGGTAATTTTGAGGAAATTTTGCTGTTTTTGGTTATTATCTTGAATATTATTATAGATAGAGATAAACTGTAAACAGCAATAATGTTCAGCAAAGTAAGATCTACAAATAAGTCAACATGACCAAAATGGTCAGTTGACCCGTTTAGGAGTTATTGCCCTTTATAGTCAATTTTTAACCATTTTTCGTTAATTAAAGTAATCTTTTACAAAAATCTTCTCCTCTGAAACTACTGGGCCAAATTAATCCGAACTTGGCCACAATCATCTTTGGGGTATCTAGTTTAAAAAATGTGTGGCGTGACCTGGTCAACCAACCAAGATGGCCGCCACGGCTAAAAATAGAACAAAGGGGTAAAATGCAGTTTTTGGCTTATAACTCAAAAACCAAAGCATTTTGAGGAAATCTGACGTGGGATAAAAATGTTTATCAGGTCAAGATCTATCTGCCCTGAAATTTTCAGATGAATCGGTCAATCGGTTGTTGGGTTGCTGCCCCTGAATTGGTAATTTTGAGGAAATTTTGCTGTTTTTGGTTATTATCTTGAATATTATTATAGATAGAGATAAACTGTAAACAGCAATAATGTTTAGCAAAGTAAGATCTACAAATAAGTCAACATGACCAAAATGGTCAGTTGACCCGTTTAGGAGTTATTGCCCTTTATAGTCAATTTTTAACCATTTTTCGTAAATTAAAGTAATCTTTTACAAAAATCTTCTCCTCTGAAACTACTGGGCCAAATTAATCCAAACTTGGCCACAATCATTTTTGGGGTATCTAGTTTAAAAAATGTGTGGCGTGACCTGGTCAACCAACCAAGATGGCCGCCACCGCTAAAAATAGAACATAGGGGTAAAATGCAGTTTTTGGCTTATAACTCAAAAACCAAAGCATTTAGAGCAAATCTGACACGCGGTAAAAATGTTTATCAGGTAAAGATCTATCTCCCCTGAAATTTTCAGATGAATCGGTCAATCGGTTGTTGGGTTGCTGCCCCTGAATTGGTAATTTTGAGGAAATTTTGCTGTTTTTGGTTATTATCTTGAATATTATTATAGATAGCGATAAACTGTAAACAGCAATAATGTTCAGCAAAGTAAGATCTACAAATAAGTCAACATGACCTAAATGGTCAATTGACCCCTTAAGGAGTTATTGCCCTTTATAGTCAATTTTTAACAATTTTCATTAATTTGGTAAATTTATGTAAATTTTTACCAAATATAGTTCTCTGTTACTAATGGGCAAAGTTCATTATAGATATAATTGTAAGAAGCAAAATCGTTCAGTAAAGTAAGAACTTCAAACACATCACCATCACCAAAATACAATTTTGTCAAGAATCCATTTGTGTCCTTTGTTTAATATGCACATAGACCAAGGTGAGCGACACAGGCTCTTTAGAGCCTCTAGTTTTAATTTTAGTTTCTTGTGTACAATTTGGAAATTAGTATGGCGTTCATTATCACTGGACTAGTATATATTTGTTTAGGGGCCAGCTGAAGGACGCCTCCGGGTGCGGGAATTTCTCGCTAAATTGAAGACCTGTTGGTGACCCTCTGCTGTTGTTTTTTATTTGGTCGGGTTGTTGTCTCTTTGACACATTCCCCATTTCCATTCTCAATTTTATTATATATGATGGAAATTATAAGAGTTGGAGAAGTAGAATACACTTTTGATCATGAGTTATTATCTTTTTTTACAAGTTACTATGCAGTATGGGATAAATCCCATTCCATCTTTTCCATATGAATGATTCAAACATGCATTCAAAGAGTATTGGGTTTCATGACTGACTGGTTAAGTTCTGTATTTCTCCATGGACACGGGCTACACTGGCAAAGTGGTTTTGTGTGAAGGTTGGGTTCTAAATATTTTCTTCCCAAAAGGATTAGGCAATTATTGGTGTAACAGCTAAGAAACATTCAGAACCCCATCCCTGAACTTGTTTGTCATATTGGAGTCTTCATTAAACAGTCTTTAGAACTGAGGGAGTCAGACCCGTGTCAGGCAAGGTTATGATGGTGTTTTTTACATACATTTATAATTGAACTCTAATGTTCTATTATTCCATATATTGTATTGTATTATTTTGTATTACATTGTATTTCATTGTATTGCATTGTATAGTATAAAATTATTGTTTCATTGTATTGCTTGACCCTCATGGGTGTAATTTTGCAATAAAGATTTATTTATTTATTAATACTATTCTGTCGTTTGCAGTTTTAAGATCAGTTAATTTTGTAAATGGAAATTGAGTTGGCTCATTGTGTGATCTCGCTGATATACTTGTTAAGGAAGTTTTTCTACATATGCAATCTTAGTATTTGTATGAGATGTTTTTCTTTACATAAACGTCACTTGATGTGTGCTTTTATGTAAGGTAAGTGCGTCAGATATATATATTAAAAAAGGAACTAAGAATAATGAGACAAAACAAGGAAAAATGGATACAAAAATAAAGAATAGAGATTAACGGTGACACAATATACTGATGGTTGGTTGCTTAACGTCCAGTGACAAATATTTCATGCATGTTTAGGACGATGTGATGCAATACAAAGAATAGAGAATAGAAGCTGGAGAATGGTGGTATTTTATAGTATGAAGATAAGAGAAAAAGTGGACAGGTGTGCAATAATATAAGAATAGTTTGATCTTGGGTTACTTTTTTATATCGTCTTGTGGTAAATAATAGTAATATTCAGGACGAAAAAAAATTAACAATAATTATTAAAAGAAGGTCCTAATTTATAGTCCGCTCAGGATACAGGTTGGAGAAATTACGACTCACTAAAATATAAGGGTATTTTGTATTGAGGCAGAAATATAGATTTAAGTATAACGGTCCACATAGGGACTCATTTTTAAGCATGCAGAGACCTTGGTATCCTCTATACACGAACATTGGCGGATCCAGAACTTGTTATTAGGGAGGGGATCTACACTCACTCATGCTATACAGTGTTTCCATATATAATCAACCACATTTTTCCTACGAAACAAATGGGGGGAGGGGGGTTCCGCCTATGACGAGTGCTATAATATTTACACAGAGCCGTAACTAGGCCTCAGAATAAAACGAGGCAGGCGTTTGGGTGCCGCCGTCTGCGGTACCCAGGTAATTGGGAAACCAGGGGTGACACAACCGGCCAAAAACTAGAAAAGTACAGTTAATGATCAATAAAAAATTAGATAAAATCATGACCAAAAAAAAGAGTAAAACTTACATAAAGTACTTTTAATCAACGAAAAAAAAAATCCGAAATCTGAACATAAAGTACGGCCAATTAAAGCTTAATTTTGACTCTAGATCTTTATTACATGTTTATAAATCATTCAGTTTCAGACAAGAATTAACTCGAGAACATGAATACGTGTGAAATGTTTTTTTAAGCAGTTCTATTTATTTGACTTCACGTAAATTTGCATTACAATTTTCCATCAGCAAGTTGGCCAACATAGATCAACATAGAGTAAGCTACAAGAATGTCATATATACATGTACATTAACTTCTACACTGTTTACTATTGTTTAAAAAAAAATATATTGGGGATAACGGAAGTGCTATTTATATTATGTTCTATATTTAATTATTTGTTACGCCCCCTATAAATATTTGACCAGTCCGGTTAATCACCCCAGACGCTATATTTAAATATGCGTCTGGGTAATCGAGACTAACAATTCACGTGCTATCCTAGTCTCGATAACCCAGACGCATATATATATAGCGTCTGGGGTGATTAACCGGACTGGTCAGATATTTATAGGGGCGTAACAAATAATTAAATATAGAACATATCTATAAATAGCACTTCCGTTATCTCCATTATATTTAAAAAAAAAAAAAATAACAACAGTAAAGATCAGTAAACAGTGTAACGTTACATGTATATCTATTAAAACTGACATTCTTGTGATCCTGTTGCCCAACTTGCAGATGGGCAATCTTAAAAGAACGATAAAAAATGCTGTAATTAGCGGCGATCTTTTTTTCTGAATTTTTGTCACATGTAAAAAAAAATTAAAGACATGATTTTTTTTCGTGGGAAAAATTTGGTTGATTATATCATATAAGGAAACACTGTAGGATGACTGTATAGTGCCCTCCTTATAACAAGTTCTGGATCCGCCACTGGTCGTGTATAGAGGATACCACGCTCTCTGTGCGCTAAGAGAGGGATCTGTAGGTGGACCGTTGTACATAATCCAATATACCTTAATTTTCTGGCGAGTTATAATTTCTCGAACATGTATCCCCAACAGGCTATAATTTAGGACCTCATCTTTATAATTATTGTTATTTTTTTTTCGTCCTGAACATTACCATTATTTACCACAAGACGATAACCAAGCAACCCAACTTGAAGATCTATTTTTATATTTTAACACACCACGTTTAATATTCTCTTATCTTCATACTATAAACTATCATTTTTCTCTATTTTCATATTATAGCACACCACTATATATATTCTCTATTCTTTATATTGTATCACATCGTCCTGAACATGCATGAAATATTTGCCACTTGACGTTAAGCAACCAACAGTCGGTATATTGTAGCCACGTTAGTCTGTATTCCTTAATTTTAATTTTTATCCATTTTTCTTAGTTTTGTCTCATTCTTATTTCTGTAAATTCTTGTTATAATTTATGCTTTCCATTTTATAATAATCTTTCAAATATCTGACGCACTGACCTTACTCGAAAAGCACACATCAAGTTACGTTTATGGAAAGAAAAACAACTCTAAGATTACAATGTAAAATTTAAAAACCCTGTTTAACAACTTATCACTGGCAGATCAGTGAGATCACACAATGAGTCAACTCAATTTTTATTTACAAAATTAACTGATCTTAAAATTGCTAACGACAGAATAGTCTGAATGTTTCACCAATAATCTATATCGCCTAATCCTTTTGGGAAGAAAACATTTGGGGACCTACCTTCACACAATACCACTTTGCCAGTCTCCGTGTCTATGAAGAAATACAGAAGTTAACCAGTCATTCATGAAACCCAATACTCTTTGAATGCATGTTTGAATCAATCACATTGAAAAGGTGGAATGGGATTTATCCCATATATACTGCATGATAACTTATACAAAAAATAACTGAAAAGTGTATTCTCCTACTACAAACTATTATAATATCCATCATGACTTTTGTATAAAAGGGCAGCTTCTCAAAAACAACAACTTCGAATTCTCCTGTACATGTGAACCTTTATATAAAATAAGGAGATTGCTAATGAGGCAACAACCCAGCAGAGTTCAAATGACATGGATATTCGCAAATAGAATCACTGCTCGGCCTCCAATATTAAGAAAACTCCATACCATATAGTTAACTGAGAAGGGCCAGACATGTAAATGAGATACAACGCAAACATGAAAACTGTTAAATTGTTTATATGATTTTTAATTTGTTAATACAAATCTTTAAAATTCTCCGACATATCTGACAACAATGTGTTTCTTGATGTTTGTTTCATTTACTTAATATATGTCTGTGTACCTTTTTTCGCTTTGTGGTTGCTGTCAAAATAATGTTAACCCAACATTTTTGATACTGTGATTTATTTATAATGATTGCTGCTGCAGTAATTAAAAAAAAAATCTTTGAATCTTTTTTCTTATAAAATTGAAGCTGTTTATGATACAATGAAAATTCGAATATTTATATAGTTTTTTTTAATTCTTCACATTTTACACATAACAACTGTGTCCCGAAATCATCATTGGTTTGTCTACAAAATAAAGTAAATGTTAAAATCATATTAATTTTTGGTCACCAGCATAGCATATATGAAAAACAAAATGTTTGGAAAAAAACATAAATCATATAGAAATATACATTTAGAAATGTCTTGGTGCAAGCTCAATTCCGCTACGGGATGCGAGATTATCTCGCTGTGGTGATGACACGACCCATTGGTGGCATTGGGTTGTTTCCTGCTCTCTTGTCGGGTTAATGTCTCTTTGACACATTCCCTGTCTGTATTCTCTATCAAAATTATGCATGAATTTTTATCATTGTTAAAGGCCATACATGCAGTTGCCTATACTTGCTCTCATCCACCTCCTTTGAACTTGGGGTGGATAGTTGTCTCATTGGTATTCATACCGCATGTTCTTGCTTGTATAATGTTGACCTTTTGGTACTTTTATTCTCAATTTTTGTTTAAGTCAACAAGATGTCCTCTTAATCATGTTGATGTCTACTTTTGGTAATGTATGTCATTGGGTTCACCGGTTGCTGCCTCATTGACACCTCCTTTCATTGATGCTGCATCTACTGTTTTACTGTCTTGTTTTACATCAAAAACAAATTTACAGTGTATTCCTCATGCCATGGTTTTGTTTCAAGGTTTAGATAGCCAATTGGTATATATTCACTGACAACATTTGTATTCTTTTAAGGACTTTTTTTAGTGTGAAAAAAATGCCTCTTAAAAGTGCAAAAAAGTATTTTTCGTTTTTAAGTTGACCAGTCCAGACTTTGTTTACTAACAGTATATTTAAATTACTTTTCATAACAACGTGTCGCACTTCTTAAATGTTTGTATAAGCTATAAAATGCATTTGTTTAAAAAAAAAATCGAGCATAAATCATTTTGACCGTTTGGTGTATGTGCAAAATCAGTGGCATCTTCTAGATATACTTTGTTTGTTTTTCGTCTGCTTATGTTTTTGAATTGCGTTCCCTCCTTCAAATGTGTACAACATTGCGCATCTCTCCTTCCCCCCCCTTTTTTTTTACACATATCAAAATGCAAACTCCTTTATACACTACATATAAATACAACAAACTTATCTTGGATGAAGTTCATATTTCGGCGTCATATTACTTTTCCATCAAGTATTTTTAAAGTTAACAACCCCAAAATGTATTTATAGCGTACACACGACTGTTCGAGTGGTCCCAGTCAATACAAAAATTGCCATTTATTGTATGATTATTAACTTGCTTACGTAGCACGGACATGCATGAAAGAATATATAACTACTCGTTGTTTCAGTTTGCATTAAAATTTATGTAACAGTTTGTGGTGTTATATCATCTTACCAAGGTTTGATGTGCTGTTATTTTCCTTCGCGGTCATGGAAGCCATGCTGTCTGGTGTTTTCCACGACTTGTATGTCGTCACAAACAAAATATAAATAGCTTTAAACAACAATCGGTACACTCGGGCTTTTCAATAGTATTATCGTAATATAATTTCTTCCGAAGTCAATAACCAACTTCTTGGTTATTCGTCTTGGACATTATCTTTAAAAACTAGCTAAAAAAGCCGATACTATTCCGAATGTCATAAATTACCATTTTTATATCACTTGTCATCCAGACGCTCTACTTTGAAAAATAAAGCGGCTGGATGATCGAGACTAGTGCTATCCATCTCAAGCTAAGGGGTAGTCTCGATCATCCAGCCGCTTTATTTTTTAAATATGCGTCTGGGTTATCGAGACTAGCTAAGGGGTTAATTTGAAGTTCGCATGGATACGGGTTCAATGAGGTCGAATTATTCACTTGCAAGTGAATAATTCAAAATCAATGTTTTTTAGCTTATTTTGACAAAATTGAACCATACTGTATAAAGCTAATTTAAATTATTTCACTATTTGCATTTCATTATTGATTGAGCAAATAAAAAAATGATAATAGATATGTTTATATCTCGTAACTAGTGCCCCTTTAAGGATATTCGAAATGTTCTACCCAAAAAACTTTTATTAATTCATTGGGTAGAAAAGATGGACCAATCCCGATAACGACGAAAAAGGGAAGCTGTCTGATATCTATTTATAAAAGTATATTCGCATTTTACTCATAAACTTACTTTCCTTCACATTTTCATTCTGTTTTGAACTTCTAATAATATTAATTTATCGTAAAGAACATAATACTTTTCTGGAAATTAATGCGCATTTCTTGACAACAGAAACGCTTAAAGTTAAACGATATAAAAGCAAATGATGTATATAAATAACGATAATTTCAAAAAGCTATAAATGTATAACCAAAAGGAACGTAAATGTTTTATAAAAGGTCGTTAATGTTCCGGATACCACAACAATGTTCTTTTGTACATTTTATACCATAATTATAAGAATACAAGACATACATATTTGTTTTATCTGTATCAGTGATATTGTTGTAGCAAATCGATAGTCTACGAATTATGGAAGGAATAAACACAGCAAATGTATTTGATGCATGTTTACAAGATTTAATACATCCAAATTACAGTATTTTACATCTGGTTGCATATTTTTTTCACTGCAGTAAAAAAATTCTGAGTCATAAACATATATCTTGATTGATTCAAAGCACCATTATTTTTTTATTTTGGTGTTTCTGAAGAATAATTTAGAAACTTGAGGCTACATGATTACAAGAGCACGTACATAGGGAAAAAGGGTGAAAATTCCCGCTTTACGGAAAGATTGGTCGATATGAACCAAATTAGTAATAGTAAAAGTTCAATGTTAAGGTTCATGTGGACCATATGGCTAAAATGGCCGTATTTTCACCTCAAAATTTACTCTGAGTACAGACAAATCTGCGCATCTGTAACAAATTTCAGGCATAGCATGCCCTAGATAAATAAATTTCAAATATGTTTTATGTTTTAGAAAAATAAAAACTTACCAGGATTTTGCCGTGCACTTTTTTTCATTCCTCCAGAAGGTGCCAAAATAAACTAAGTTGGGAAACAGGTTTGAGAACTTCCCTACAGGTAATAATTGAAGTGAGCTGTATTGCTTGACATGGACATGAGATGGACAATAGATACCTGACAATAATTGGTTATTTAAACTGTGTACCTGAGTGGACCATATCAAGATAAACTCAACTGTTTGTTAATTTTATCATCTTCTGCAGGGACGAACAAAAGTGTACGGCAAAATCCAGTTAAGTAATGAATTTTCTAAATCATACATTGAATTTGAATTCAATTTATCTAGGGCATGCTATGCCTTAAAACTTTTCCAGATGCACAGGTTTGCCTGTACTCAGAGTAAATTTTGAGGTGAAAATACGGCCATTTTAGCCATAGGGTCCACATGAACCATGATAAGTTAATATTGATATTAAAAGGCCTCCGAACAAAAAGAGGTCTTTTAATGTCAATATTAACTTAATCATTGAACTTTTACTGACTTACAAACCGTCAAAAATATATGAAAAGTACATAAAAAGCACTTGCAGAAACCTAATTCCCCTGAACTGGACGAGTCTAAATATGTTTAACTTAAATGATAGTTAAACAGTACTCAGACTGGTATATATACAATTAACAGTTACCAAATTGAAATGAAAACGGACCAATTTAATGGCATTATTTATTTATGATAAAAAAAATTAGCATCTAAATAAAACCGGTTCATTCCCTCTATTCCCACTTTTATAAATCTGGTAAGAAAACGTAAAATTTCATGTGGGAATAGAAGGAAAACTTGTGCAAACAAAGGATTATACTGTACAAACATTTTTTAATCAACTGTTAATTGACCAGTGTTTTTTTTTTTTATTAGAACAGGTAATAAGTTATTTTTGCATCTGTATGAATTCTGTTTTTTTTTTAAACAAAATAAATAATGAAGTAAAGTTAACAGTTTTCACCCATTATTTTATATCTTTGATTATTGGTCCAAGTAATTATGTTTTAAAGTATACTTTTATTCCACATCTTAAGCCAACAGGAATCACCAAAAGCATTAAATTATCGTTAATTCAAAGTTATTTTGGAGTTTGAGAAATATTTATTTTGGATGAATGGCAGATCCTTATTTCTTAAATTTGGAACTTTGAACATGAAATCTCCAATAGAAACTGGAAGATGGCAAAACATAGAAAGAGAAAACAGAAAATGTGTATTGTGTTAATATTCAGATGCCATTGGTGATGAATACCATTACATTTTTAATTGTTCAGCTTTCGATAATTGTAGAAAACAATGTATTGCATTTTACAATAGAAATAGAACAAACACATTGAAGTTTTATGACTTAATGAATTCCCCAAAATGTACAGAACTGAACGAACTTTGTAAACTTATAAAGGAGATCAATAACAAATTGAACTTTTCTGGGTGAACAATTGTGAATGCCTCTATCTACTTTCGTACATTATATATTTATGTAATTGTATTGAAATATGTAAAATTATCTCTATACCTTTCTGTTATTTGGTTTGTGAGAATAAATATTTATACATATATAAGATTATACTTGGTTATAATATTATTTATATCATGAAATTCTAATTAACCCTGATTGTTATAAAAACAAATTATTTATCAAAACATCTATTGTTATTTGCAAGTGGGAATAGAAGGAATAGTATTTTTAAAAAGTGGGAATAGGAGGAAGACACCATAAAACCAAATGATAGTTTTACAAAATTAGGGGGTAAATTTATATTTTTTAGCCAACTTTTCAAAATAACTATTTCTTATTTAATAAATTAGCAATCAAAACCCCCGTACAGACCTCATTTATAACTGACCAATGAATATTATGCCCAACAACTTCATGCTATATATACTTGATGTTTTTGATCTGTCAGTAATCATGAAATAGAATCGTAAAGATTTAATGAGATTGGTAAAGATCAGACCTTAGAAAACAGGAAGTAAACTCTTCCAACAATTAGCTTTTTAAACAGCTGGTTTAAGAACTTTTAATCGGACAGTCCTAGATGCATAAGGTCCTTCACAATATTCATCCGGCAAATGTTCCTTTTGTTTCTGATTTGGTAATTTTTCTACATTAAAATACATGCGAATGCAAAATAATTAGTGTTGTCTATTCAGTCCAATCAATTAATAGATCTTGCTTTATTTGTGTTTTTTTAAATAAGAAGTATGCATGCAAACTTCAATGAATAAAACCGTATTGAACTAGGTTTCACTGTCCCGATCAAAACGTGTTGGGTGATATATATATATATTCGCAAGTTCAATATATTATATGAAAACAAACACTTTAATTTAGTCGTCCGTTATTCCCTTTTCGTGTCTAAATGAAGCAAAAACACCTGAAAAAAACTTTTATCTTTCTTAGTTTTATCTTTGCCTGACAAAAAAAAATCATATCGTATTTAAACATTAGATAAGATTAATAGTAAAACAATATCTAAAACTATTGAAAAAGCAGTCAGTTATGTGATAAACTGAAGAGACCCCCCCCCCCCAAAAAAAAAAAAGAAAAGAAAAGAAAACAACATGAAAATTTAAATGAAAATTGTAAATTATAGCATTTTACAAGATCTTGTCTTTGTGTGCCAAGTACTAGTACTGTAGCAGAGATATTAATCAAATTGATTGATTGTTGTTTGCTTTAAGTCCAGTAGCAAATATTTCCTGCCTGTTAATGACTATAACACATAAATGTTAAATACAATAGGTAGGTCGTAAAATAGGTGCAAGAGTTTTTAATTTGATTCATAAAATCTACCCTGAAGTCGATCATCCATGTTTCCGTGTAGTTTACAATATCATTTCACGCATCCAATTTAGGTTAGATACTTTTAGCTCGCTTTAGTAACTGCGAGAATTCTGTGAAACTGTATTGTGTATTGTACTTTAGTTTTTGGTATGATATTCTGTACTACCGATCACTTCTGCTCTCCTGGTTGGTCTCGTGTGGGGGCGTTCGCCTCGAGAGCGGGATGTCATTAAATTTGTTCGAATCCCGAACGGGTCAAACAAAGACGTTAATTAAATTGGTATTCTATTTCAACGCTTAACACGTGGCATCATAAAGTAAGAGCACAGGCGTCGGAAATGTGTCCTGGTCGGGTGACTTTTCTTCCTGCGAACTAATATCTTGTGAACTTACACGATAAAAAAAAAGACTCAGCTTGTTAGTCTAGTAAAAAACGGTGTTAATGCTCTTATATTATTTCACGTAATCGTCCTGAATATTAATTTTTTTCGCCGCTGGTCGTCATCCATTATAATTATTTAGATTACCGTTTTATTATACAGTGAGGTGCTGGGATTATTATCTTTCATGGTAAATAATTATAGTAAATCAAATGTGCCTTTTCGGATATATAATATTTGACGGAAAATATTGAATTAACTCTGTATAACTATTATTTAGTCATGGGTCGGTTTTGAGCTTATTATTCTGTACACGGAATGTTCTATAAAAAAAGACCGAATGTTGACTCTAAATATTTTTATGTATCTGTGTCTTTGGGTTGCTGTCGCATTAATGTATACCTTTATCTCCTTTTATTCAAAACCAATATTTGCTTGGGTATAGAAATATTTACATCTCTAGACCTCTCCCGTTCCACAGTATACCCTTGATAAATGGATGCGTTCGTTTGGCTTATTGGTTATATAAATACGCAGCTTTGTCCGATCAAAATATAATAGGAATGTATATCAGATGCCTGGTGCAGTGAGAATTCCAAGCTATCTTAACCTTAAAAAAACATTAGAGGAAAAGATGATTTACACACGAGTTGAATGATTGAAATGTGTAAACAACAAGAAAAGTCAGCTTAATCTTTTTAAATAATTTTATACTGCACTCGTTCTATTTGAGCAGTCAAAATGCGTTGACTGTAAATTTCTATGTCATATACAGTCACTGACCCGATATCACTTTTCCTCATGAATATTTAAATAGAAATTGCCGGAATTATTCATACGACCTCTTCAACCTGTTCTTGTTTCAAATGCATACAACGATGCGTGGACTGACGACTCAACATTGTTTCTTTTGCAATTATTGGAAAAACATATTTAATTTGTTAATATTTAAGTCCATACTCAAACGATTTCGTTCACCATCGAGTGTTGGTTTCAACAGGTAAATGTAAATTTCATTGTGTTGTATATTTTTCCCCGAGCATGATGTGAGGCCTTTTTAAACGGTATTTCCCCCAATATTTAAATCACATAAATAACCTTATCGCATTAAACAACAATTTAAAATGATTTTTTATAGATTGCAGTATAAAGACAATAATAGTGCATTGACTTGACATATCAACGATATATAAGGATTCGGCCCGAAACGGGGAAATAGCTCGGCACATCCTCGCATTTCCCCGTTTCTAAGCCTCATCCTTATATCGTTGACATGTCAAGTCAATGCACTATTATTGTCTATATAAGTCGCATGGCTGATTTTAACAACATATTTGTGACTTTTGCTAGAACAATAGTAGATGAAAAAAAAATATAACAAAACCGATTAGCAAGACAATATTAAAAAAAATTAAACGCTCAAAATAAGTTGAATCTTTTTTATAAATTATTGTCAACCTTTTTTTTTTATCATTTTTCCCTTTTATGACAACTATTATACCAGTCTGAGATATAAATAAACTTCAAACAGCAAATGTTGTCACCTAGACGAGGGAGCCGTCATTGTATGCTTCAATATATGAGTTATTGCCACTCAATGAAGATTGTTTTTCTGATGTAGTCCCTCCCCTGTTAGTTTTGCTGGAAATTATACAATGTAACCCTGATGTGTACTACGACAACGTTTTTTTAATATTTAAAAAAAAAAAGATTAAATGCAAAGAGAAAAATGATGGAAGAAATGCTAAGATTTACGAATAAAAATTCAAATGTAAATAAAAATGAAATATATAAAAAATGGAAAACTGTTTGAGACTATAATCAACTTAGGACAAATTATTATAAATCACTTAATGAAGCTGATTAATTTATTGCTCCTTTGTGTCCAGTGGCAAATATGTCATGCATATTCACGACTAGATTCAAAGTGGATCAATTTGAAGCAAATGTTCACAAATTTAGAGTGGCACTTTTTACAATAAGGCAGAGCGTTCGCTAGAGGTAAAACGTATGCCGTAATAGAATAGATTTGAACAATAATGATCGAACTCGTAAGTTATAAAGCCCCCCTTCCTTTTTTTTCTCCACGATAGACGAATGTCATATACAAAACGTTATGAATTTACAAACAATAACGGCCACTATAAGTAAATGAGATATGGACTTTTTTATAAGTTAATTCCTATTGCAGCCAACATCTCCCGGTTCGGTACATCTTATTTATTTCCACAAAATACCGCCTGATTATTGATCGAAGATATTTAAGCAACCAAAAGCACTTTGAATCAAACAAATTCTTGAAATGGTAAATTAAGGTATTTTGCTGGGTGTTTTTCCCAATCCTATTTCGGGCCCCCTGATTTTAAGAGGGCGTATCTAATTAGTCATGCCCGATTAACTTTTTTTGAACTTAAAGACCTACATCGGGTAAATAAGTTCGAGGCACAATAAGTAGACAATAGAAATCCTTTGTGAAATAAGATCGTCCCAGGTATCTTAGAAAATAAATTTGCGTTGAATAACAATGAAAAATGCACGAGCAGGTTTGTAAAAACCATTAAAACCTCGTGTTGCTGATAGAACGCTTATATCGGATACTACTCTCATTCTGTAATGGCATGACCGATGATAGAGGGAGAAAAAAGGGGATTTGTAGTTTTATAAAATGTTATTGGTAATATAGTGTGATTAATTTAGTACAACATTATCATTTGTTATGTCACTGTGATGTTATACCAATATTCGACTATAAATAAAAATATGTGACAGAATATGTAAATTTAAAGGCCAATATGATAGTGTGTTTTTTTGTTTCAGTTTTACAATTTAAAGTGATAGACAATGTCCCTACTATGTATTTAAATTTTCTACATCTACGTTTCCCCTAATAATACTACTGATCAAGAACTAAAGGCATATTATAAGAAGCTTTAAAAGTGTCACCTCGAAGTAAACTGAAGTAGATTGTAGGTTGTCAGTGTCATTAATGACTTTCGCTCGGCTGCAAAAAATAGTTATGTGTGCTTAAGCATGTTTATAAATCACTTGCATTTGGATTGGCATTTATTATTTTAAACTTAAGTTCTATATCCTTGTTTCTGATCATTTCCTGTAAAACTTTGCGACATAAAAAAGATAAGAGGAGTCTGACGGTCGAATAATATCTCATTTGTTGAATTGATCATAAAGTATAAACTGCCAAAGTTTTAGACATTTTAAAGTTTGAACTTCCTTATTACAACCCAATAGAAAATGACTGAGAATAAAAAACGAGTTAACTTGGTCAAAGTTCATTTATCGTGTAGTCAAAAGACTGCATCCTAAATATAGTGGAAAATGTCTGAAACTTGTGTCCAAACCCCAATTGTTCGGAAGACCGTCTCAAGAGTTATACCTTGGACAGTATATGAAGTTAATATACTGTATATTATTTTAAAAGTAACAACTATAAATGTATCTCTGTATTAAAATATATAATGTCTACTAAATACAAAATAGATCAAAACAATTCAATTAAAAACGGACTTTGTTTCACTCTTGTCCAGTCTAATGCTTGGCTAGAAGTGACCAACAAGGAAAAATATATACATCATACGAAGTACTCGTATCAATAGTCTTCACTAGTACCTTTATTACTGTAATTTCCCACTGTACTTTCGAACCGAGGGAAATAATAATTATTATCATAAAGGAAGGTTAAAGTATAGTTATTGAACTATAGACTTACCAATACATTTCATAACATTCATTTTTTTTCTTCCTGTGAACACATTAATAAAACTATACTACTTATGCGGTCGAGTGAGAGAAAAACAGTGCACAAAAATGAATTTTACGGGCGGTTTAAATTCTTCTGTGGATTGGGAGTGGCCTTTCAATGAAACCATTACACCTCACATTGTAATGTCTTCTATCTATATGGTTATTGGTGTGATCGGAAATTCTATTGTCTTGGCCGTTTACAGATACCAGATGAAGAAAACGTCTAATGAAAGATATTTTATCCCAATTTTGGCTGTTTTGGATCTAATAGCATCAATTGTATGTTCATTAGCAACTATAATTTGGGATTTGATGCAGACTAACTTCGAAAATGTAATTTTGTGTAAATGCATATACCTTTTTACTCCATTTATCGGTTCAATGTCCTTTTGTTTTTTGCTGTGTATCGCAGTGCAAAGATACTTGAAAATATGTAGGAACTATACATTAAGTTTACAGTTTCGAAGGATGATGATAATGTTTTCAATACTTTTCAGTATGGTTATTTGTTCACCTTTTGGTGTAAACTATGGAATAAACATATATAAAAAGAATGGTAACATAGAAGGCAAACGATGTGATCGCTTAAGAAATCGTGATTTTTACATATCAGGATTGTCATTTGCTATTGCTTTTGCAGTGTATGTATTTTTCGTCGTGCTTGCTCTTTTCATTCTTTATGGAATGGTAGGGTGGAAGGTTTTGAACCATATTAGAGTAAAGAAACCAACCCTTTCTTCTACATCTGCCAACAAAATGGAACAGCTTGAGAACGAAGACACTTGTAATACAATTATGGGAGAAACTACGTCGGATAATCAAATGATTTCTGATGTAAAGGATGGAAAACGCAAAAATAAAGACTCTTCTCGTAGAACTGTAGAGGATGAAAATCACAAAGAAAAAGAAATGATGGTACCAAGTGATATCACCAAGTCAATGTTATCCATAAAGGAAAATCATTGTGTCTTGGAATGCAAAGGATACGAAGCATCTGCAGATACTGTTTGTCCTCCATCAAACCCATTCGCCACAGCTCGGCCGATTCCGTACTCTCAACCCATTCGTCACAACTCGAATGAAAGTAGAGTTGTGGAGTCACCCGAGGATTGCCGATTGCCATCATACCCTTCCAATGAGGACAATCATCTTTCGAAAACACCAGTAGCTTGCTATGAACAATGTAACCAGAGAACCAAGCGCGTTAAACTGAATTTCTCCCTTATGTTTATAGCAATCACTCTTGTAGCCATAATATGTTATTGTCCAATAGGAGCAGTTGTTCTGTTGGAAGGAATATTTCCAGATTTTTGGGAAAATTTTACTTCAACAGAAAGTCATGTTATTTTATGGTTTTATCGAACATTTATTATAAACAGTATCATAAATCCTTTCCTTTATGCTTGTTTGGATACAGAGTTTTATAACGGCTGCAAACGTCTTTTTAGAAAATTAACAATACATTAATATCTTGGAATTTGATGTTAAATCCACAAAATGATTATAGTGAGAACCTTAACAGGTTTGAAGACACAGTTATCGTTCTTGGGTTTTAAAACACTTTCCCAATTTATTTCTTGATATTTTATGAATGTAATGTAAAGGGGATGAAATTACATGTTTAAAAACAAATGGGAGCTAAATCGTTATGTTAAGTAGTGATTTGGTCCAGTCAAAAACGGTCAGAAATTAGTATATCTGAAGCTGTCAAACTGAGTTTAAGACCTCTTTAACATATAATTGTTCATATTTACAGTTAGAGCTGCTAGACTTTTTTTGTTATCTTGATATTGTTTGTCCCCATAGAAGTTAGTAAACTACACGGGAAAATGTTTTTAAGATATAGCAGGTGGAATTTTTTTTTATTTGAATTTATTGTCTAAATGAAATGCACTACGCAATAACTGTGTTCTCGTGCCAACATTTGCAAGGTCGAAGTTATATGAAGCCTTCAAACATATTCTAAAATGGATGAATAATAAATTGAAATTGAGATATAGGATGTGAATGCATTAATACATCATGATTTAATTTCTTAACATGACCGAGTGATTTAATCTGGTTACTTACCGTGTAATAATATAGTAAATACCTATACCATTGATACGTTGCTTCATGTTTTTGTGTGTCGTTTGGTTTCTGTTTTCTTTGATATAAAATAAATCATATACTAGTACTCTTAAAATCATTTCGTGGTCATTAGGGTAATAAAATTAGCGATGTTTCACAACAACATCAAGCGGAGGAAAATTCTCAATTATTTAAAAATTCTATTTCAAACTATTATGATCTCTTAAAATCTATGACATCACAGTACAAAATGTGTGGTGTTGGTTGAATACACTTAATATGGACCGGTTAATGTTCAATAGAAAAAAGTAGTAACTTAGGTATAATATCAAGGTATATGTGTATATGTAGAGACTTACAATATACAGGTAAAATTGAGAATGGAAATGTGGAATGTGCCAAAGAGACAACAACCCGACCATAAAGCGGACAACAGCAGAAGGTCACCAACAGGTCTTCAATGCAACGAGAAATTCTCAATGTAAAATACTTTTTTGTCATAGAAATGAAAACAATGTGGTTATTATTTGTATAGCACTTCCCTAAGTTCTTTTAGACATAGCACATACGACATAAATTTTAAGAACGACTGCAACATTCTAGAAGACTGTTTTTGTGAATTGGTCGTTGATAGAAATTAAACAAATATGAATCATGTTGCGGTCTCGTATGTTTATATTGTTATTGGGTGATTGGACATGTTTTGTTCTTGCAGGTGTATTGACTACAGTTTGACTGCTGTATCCCTATTTTAGACATTTTAATCGTTTATGTCTGTTTGGATTGTGCACATATCGCTGTCAATATAATGGAATGTTATACGACTGTCATACAAGTGAGGATTTAGCTAGTTATAAAACCAGGTTGTCGTTTGTTTATGTGTTGCGTATTTGTTTTTCGTTCATTTTTTTTTATATAAATAAGGCCGTTAGTTTTCTCGTTTGAATTGTTTTACGTCGTTTGTTTATGTGTTGCATATTTGTTTTTCGTTCATTTTTTTTATATGAATAAGGCCGTTAGTTTTCTCGTTTGAATTGTTTTACATTGTCTTATCGGGGCTTTTTATAGCTGACTATGCGGTACGGGCTTTGCTCATTGTTGAAGACCGTACGGTGACCTATAGTTGTTAATGTCTGTGTCATTTTGGTCTCTTCTGGACAGTTGTCTCATTGGCAATCATACCACATCTTTTTTTTTTTTATATTAATCCATCATTTTCTACATAATATGACAATTGTTGTCAATTCGTTTGATGTGTTCCAACTTTTGATTTTGCCATTTGATTTGGGACTTCCCGTTTTGAATTTTCCTCGGAATTCAGTATTTTTGTGAATATACTTTTGATACTAGATGGAAACAACCTCAGATGAAAAAATATATTATCCCAATTTCAATTGTTTTAAACATTATGCCATCCGTTTTATGTTCGGCAGCTACTTATTTATTTGGGATTTAATACAAACAAATTTCGAAAATGTTTTCCTTTGTAATTGTACATTCATCTTTCCTCCTTATGGATCGCATCAATGTCATTGTTACTGTGTATCACAGGACAGAGATACTTCGAAGCAGTTACAATGCATTTTTACAGTTGAAAGAAACGACTGATTATGAAAGCTTTGTTGATTTTTTTTTAGTATTATTTTTTATTTACTGTTTGAGTTATACAATGTTTAAACGAACACAAGAAGAAAAGCAAGATACTAAGCAAGAAAAAGTCTCGCGGAGCAATACCTGCTTACCCTTCCGGCGCACCTACACCCCCTCCGCGGATTTTTGTGCGGTTCGTGTTGCTCAATCTAGTGGAAGTTTTTTTCAGCCATGCCATTAGATAATATATATTGGTTGGGAACCAGGAAAATGATTTTTGAATCTTTAACATGCAAATTGTCTGTGAAAGGATAATGGAATGAAACAACAAACACATGACTTTTATACTCAACAAATACACACTATCCTTTGCTTTAAAATCTGTTTTCCTCATAAGTAAAATTGAGAATGGAAATGGGGAATGTGTCAAAGAGACAACAACCCGACCATAGAAAAAAAAACAACAGCAGAAGTTCACCAACAGGTCTTCAATGTAGCGAAAAATTCCCGCACCTGGAGGCGTCCTTCAGCTGGCCCCTTAACAAATATATAATAGTTCAGTGATAGTGAACGCCATACTAATTTCCAAATTGTACACAAGAAGCATTTAATAAGACATTTTGATGGATTTTTGTTATTGGTATCTGAAACAAAGTATAAGTTGACCAACGTGAATCCCAACTAAATTTGGAAGGTAAAATCAGACGCATTGCACAAAAACTCTAAGACATGAACATTTCAGTATGACTTACGATTAATTTTTATCGTATGACTTTTGAAAAGAGCGCAAGGTGCTTCGAAAGAATACGTAAAGTTTTTGATTCAATAGTATTAAATAGCCGTTATGTTGTGTCCTTATAATATGATCCTATTTTAAAAAGTCTGTGATAAGGCTTCCTATCATGAGTTATCTCTTGTCGAACTTTAGGAACAATTCTGGAAATGCTCAAATAGAAGATAAGATATCCCTTCAACAATTTTCACTATGATATGACATTAAAAAATTACGAAGAAGCCTTCACGGTGTTTTTGTTAACTCTATTGATTACGTTTTTATATACTCTGCATGTTATACCTCAATTGTAGAAGCTTAATGCTACAAAAATATCGGTAGAAAACAGATTTCATTGAAAAGTCCTAGTTCGTCTAGACCCAGACCTTTCAACTCTGAGTCAAGTATTTCGATATAAATATAAGTCGGGATTATTAGTTACATAGTGTGCTAGTGACCTAATACGGTATATATGGGGTCAGTAAATTCCATATGGGGTGAGAGCGAAGCTCGAATCCCCATATGGAATTTACTGACCCCATATATACCGTATTACGTCACTAGCACACTATGTAACGAATTTATCTTACCGACTATCTTAACGTGTGAAATTAAGACTAGTGATTCTCAAAATGAGCAAGTCTTCAATACTGTTAGCACTAAGAAAATACTTCCATTGATCCTACAAAAACAGATGGCAACAATAACGACTTGTAAGGTTTAAATGTGTTTTATGAATTTGTTTCAATCTTAATCATCAATTTCTTCGTCTGTTGGAACTTTTAAGATTTTTTCTCAGTACCGTTTTGTTTTTTATAAAGGGACATAACACCATTACTAACCGTGTATGAAATAAGCCCCTCCCCCTTCTTACCTAATAAGGAATATAAAGGGACGTAACTCCACTACTAACCGTGTATGAGATAAGCCCCGCCTCCCTACTAACCTAATATCAAATATACACGGTTTGCACGCGGACGCTTTTAACCAATCATATTCCTGGAAATGTATAGGAGGTAAGATAAACTAGATTTATCTGAGACTGATCGATCTTTAGGAAAATATTTTTGCAAATTGCTGCAAAAGTATGACCGGATTGTTGTATTTTTCTATAGCATGTTATACTATTGGTGAATACAAGACCATTTATGCTGAAATAATAAAATACTAATTAAGGACTATTTAAATAAATAATGTTCTTAAGATTGACGAATTCTAAAACAAGGTCTGCTCAACGATTCTTCTTTTTTTCTTTTTATCTATATCTGCATACCCCTACAAAATAAAACATTGTTTTTATATCAGGCAATTTAATATAACATTGTTCACAAATACGCCAATGAGCTTGTTTTAACTGAATATTATAATAATCTGAGTGAAAATTATTTTTTTTCATTTCTATAAATATTAAGTAATGAACACCTCCATGTATGCAAAGACATAAACACATATATAGCTTTCTTGTTGTCACAATCTTAGTATTATAGTGTTTGTATAGTTTCGTTGGTAAGCATCACCTGTGGCAACTTATTGCAATATCGAGATATAATGGTTGGAAATTGATCGCATGAAGACTATTGCTCGCACTTTCACATAATTTGTGAAAGGAAATATTGCCTTGAATTGCAACTAGAGGCCCCATAGAGCCTGTCTTGCTCACATGACTCTAATTGGGTTTTTGAAATCATTTAAAAAAAGATAAAAATCAAAACAGATCTAGATACTTGATTATTGATTGAGGCTAAAGGTTTAATATTGCATTCCATTCTGTGGTTCTCTAAAAGAAGACATTTGAATGTTTTTTCTCGTAGGGTCCTATGTTAAACTCAGTCCCCCGCTGGCAGCCATCTTGGATTATGGATTGGCTACAAAGTAACAACACTTTTTCAGCATGACATAAGGAACATTCAATCTATGTTTGTTTTCATTCCATTCACTGGTTCTCTAAAAGAAGACTTTTGTATGCATTTCCCATAGAGTCCTATGTTAAAATAAGTCCCCAACTGGCATCCATCTTGGAAGATGGATCGGCTACAAAGTAAAAACACTTGGTCAGCATTTGATAAGGAACATTCTTGCTATGTTTCATTTCATTCCATTCAGTGGTTCTCTAAAAGAAGAAATTTGTATGTATTTTCTATAGGGTCCTATGTTAAACTAAGTCCCCCAACAGTGGCCATCTTGGATTTTGGATCGGCGACAAAGTAACAACACTTGGTCAGCACCTCATAAGGAACATGCATGCTATGTTTGGTTACATTAAATTCAGTGGTTCTCTAAAAGAAGACATTTGTATGTATTTCCCATAGGGTCCTATGTTGAACTAAGTCCCCTGCTGGCGGCCATCTTGGATGATGGAACGGCGACAAAGTAACAACACTTGGTCAACACCTCATAAGGAACACTCATGCTATGTTTGGTTTCATTCCATTCAGTGGTTCTCTAAAACAAGTCATTTGAATGCATTTCTCATAGGGTCCTATGTTAAATTAAGTCCCCCGCTAGCGGCCATCTTGGATGATGGATCGGCTACAAAGTAACAAACTTGGTCAGTACCTCATAAGGAACATTTATGCCATGTTTGGTTCCATTCCATTCAGTGATTCTCTAGAAGAAGTTCAAAATGTAAAAAGTTAACGACGACAACGGACGACGACGACGGACGACGGACGCCAAGTGATGAGAATATATCATTTGGCCCTTCGGTCCAGGTGAGCTAAAAAAGCAAAGTCATAAAATCAAAATTGCTTACCTTTTTCACCAAACGGTGGTTCAATTATTCCTGTTCCAACACAATCAAATGGTTTGCTACATGGACACCAACCAAGGAATACAACTTCATTAGCATTTTGATTACTCACTGCACATTCTACAAAATATAACGTCCTTAAATACAAAAACGGAGATTTATGTTGAAAAGTGTTCTACTTTAAGTCCTGTTTTTTTTTAATTTTTTTTATACATGAAGTAAATACACGTATCAATTCTAAAAATAATCTAAAGGGTATATATATGTTAAAGATAACAAAAGTTCAGTTGCAAGTTATTTAGGTTTCTCAAATTTAGATGTTGTTGGCTGTACAATTGGCTCAATAGCTCCTCAGGTGCCCGCCTTTTGTTTTATCGCCATCTGTATAACTAGTGAATACTCATTTATTTAAGTGATTTAATCAGGTTTCCAACGTAGGCGAAGCTAAGTTGTTTTTATTGGAATTGGCTTAGAACTAGCTCAGTAACCGTGGATACTTTCTGATTTGTTCTTTGTGTTGTTTGTCTTTATGTATTTTGTTATGTCTTTCTTCTTGCCAATCTGATAAATTAATATACAAATAAGATGTGTTATAATTACAATTGAGGCAAATCACTGCCAGAGACCAAATGACGAAGAAGTTCAAAAACAACTTTAGGTCACCTCCCGTACTTCAAAAATTATCAAAACTCATACCGCATGGTAAGCTACACACAGCAGTGTACGACCGCAAGGTAGATACAATTGTCATAGCTGCTCTTTTTTCCCTTATATTTATCCAGGACGAAATAGGAAGGAAATTTGCATAAATTGATTTAAAACATGCACTGTGATTAAACAACACATATAATTTTACATCGTTATTATACAAAAGAACTCAATAAAAGCTGTCTATGTACCTGATTTCCGTTGCCCATATGGTTTACAAATTCCAGCATAATCCGTGGATCTTTTTTTCCGTCCTCTAACTTGGTCGTTAGCACAACATTGATTATAGCCGCAATCCTTTGAGCTATTGCATTCTTTAGGCTGAAAAATGTATTTTTCAGTAAGGCATACAACAAAATTCGAACGCTAGATATATCATTTATACCAATAATCATTCAATAAATTGTCATTTGATCAGAATCAAAAAATCATTTAAGTATTTGTTTTACAATGAAATGCATGACAACATTAAAAGACATCATAAATGTCGGATATCACTATTATATAGAAAACCAGTTGCGAATGTATTGATAGTATCTTTCTGTGTTCTTCCCAATTAGTTTGTATAATGTTTGGTGAGAAAATCTAAAGTCTTTTATTTAGTCAAATAAGTTCTAATAGCTCTTGATATATTCTCTGTACGCGCTTGTATTGGATGCTTCTCTTATTAAGTTTACCAGCAATGTTTGTTGGGTTGCTGCCTCGTTAACGTAAAGCCCTCATCTCTTTTTTTCATATTCCTGTTGTATTTTAACATGAAATTTGGAATCTAAAATTTTAAATTCTACTATACTTTTAAATATTTGGATAACTAATTCTAGTATAAGAATTAAACACGATATGTGTTTATTTCGGTAGCAGTTAAAATTGTCTGTTTTCTTTAGGGCAACCTCATCTATCGATATTGGAAAATAGAAAATATTTTGTTCTTAAATGCAATAACATAATTTCAAATTAGTATAACATTTACCTTCTTTGGTCTTAAAGCTTCGCCTGAAAAAAATGTCATAAATGTGAACTGTTTAAATAATTCTTTAGAAGTTAATCAGCAACGCATGAAACTCGATTATATGCACGTATAACATGACAAAACAAAACAAAACAAATTAAAAAAAAAAACAGAAAAAAGGAAGATTTACACAAACACATACAAATAACATCAGAAGAGACATTCTATAGATACATAATTTAAAAAAAAAAAACACGAAAAAAAGTGGAAACCAAAGTTGCTTTAGAGTTGATGCGAATCTGCGAATCTGACAACAAAATAGCAAAAAAAAAAAAACAAACAAAAAAACCCACCTCAGAATAAACAGAAAGTCGACAAAAAACAACAACAAATTAACACTACATGAAATACCGAAAACTGCAGACTAAGTAACACGTACTATGTACCGATTATCAGATTGTCTGCATAAAATATTGTAGAATATCAGCTGCGAGTCAGAAATAGATACCTTTTTGTCGTGTAACTAAGACTTGTCTGGATATCATGAATACCGCGGAAAAAGCAAATTACAATTTTAAAACTTGAAAATTTGAAACTTGAAAACTAATAATCGTTTTCTGTTTTGTCTGGCAATATAATATTTCTTCACACTAGAGAATCAGGATGCAGTATTATAGTTCCGACCGCTACGTCTCCTTTAAAAAAGGCGACCATTCACCGTCAGAAAATGGGAAAATTTGGGTTATTTGATAGTGTAAAAGAAAACGTATGTTATATAAATGTACACAAAGCACGAACTAGAGCGAAGAGCACAGTAATATATATATAGTGTACATGGTAACACTAAAAAACGGATATCTATTGGTCATAGTATAATTTTTTCAATGCGATCTGAAAGACAAAAAACTGTACTTTTGTTTTTCTTTTAGCCTACACATGAATGTGATCAAAATTGCTAGCTTTACATTTTAATAAACTAAGCCGACGATCCGTTGAGTTCCTTAGTTTAAAAGATAAATAAATTTGGTAAATATTAAACTTTTTTTTTAATCACTTTATAGATAAAAATAAATTAAAAATATTTGCCAATATATCATATTTGTGACTTTTTAAAAATTCATGTCTAATAAAAATAGATATTAATTTAAATGTAAGACATGATTTTAAGGAATACATGTATACAGACAAATAAATTCATTTTTCAAAAAAAAATTTCATTAAATTTCAAGCTTACTTTTCCCTATAACTTCGAAAAGGGTAATTGTCACACAAAAACAAAGCACCAGTAGTCCAATACGAGCTTTCATCTTGACAAACAAGTTTACAATATCAGTAACGCAATTCTTGAGCTTTCTATTTATAATCATATTTATTCATGCCATTCTACATGAAAGATGTTGTGTTAGGACGTGCAAGTTTATTTCGCACTTGTATGACAGTCGCTAAATACACACCAACGATACTATTTCAAGAGATGTTCATTGGACTTTTTTTTTGTAAAAGTGTAAAGATATCTACACATACCCTATAGGAGTACTATAGTAGGATTGGTTAGCTAAGCATACAACAGATAACCACGACATCATAGTCATAATCTTACGATATTAATTCATAGATTACCTCATACTTTTGCATTAGAAATTATTCAAATACGAACGAAAAACAAAGTTGATGTATGGCACAATGCTGAATTTGACTGAATTTTTACTGAAATTATTTACTGGTTTTTTTTGTTGTATTTTCAAGTAACCGTTACCCTAGTGGCGTTTTTAAGCGAACTAAACTGTAATTATAATTCGTTGATTTATATTAGTAAGTTCTACATTATTTTTTTGAAGCGTTCATGAATAGATATTTTTTATAGGCTGGGTCTTAATCCCTTTTTTATGATGTTGTTTTGTAATTTTATTGTAGATCTGATATTTTGTTGAACGGGTCTTTTTAAATGTCTTGATCTGAAATACCGGATTGGTACAGTTGGATAATTATTTATTTTAGATAACCTTCTATCATCATGATCATAGCCTCAGAGTACATATAGTTTTCTTTGATAAGGGTTTTCATTAACGACAACTCATGGGTTCTTTGACATCACTTTATTACTGTGACACATACAAGTTAACGTAGGAAAGTAAAACTGCAATAACAATAGCATTTACTTTAAATATAACATTTACCAATATCATAGTCTCCAGAAAAGTCTATTAGTAGAACAACACAAATACTGGCGTGAATAACAATGTAACAAGATCGTATGTTTTTTTTCCTTTTCATAACTTTCAACAAACTTGCATTTTATTCCTACCTCCGATCTCTGTCAGATTGATTGATCAAATTTTTTTTCATTTGCGCCCAACTTCAGACTGCTAATTACTGCATGCATGATGCTAATATTGACCAAAATATTTGCTTCTAATAAAGGCATTCAGTGTCTATCTTTCCATTTCAGAAAGGGTGTGAAAATTTAGCAAATGGGAGCCAATTATGCCATGTAAACCACTGATGTAAACTGTAAATTAAGTACGCTCATGACGCTGAGAATTATGCATATTTTTGTCATTGTCGATTTTTTTAGAAGGGTGTGTGCAGGAGCATTATCGAATATAGTAAATTTTGATTGGTGTTGGTATATTTTATTTTGGTTTTGGATGGAAATTTAAGTCATGGTTATTTATGTTTTTTGCAACTTCTTAAAATATCCCCATGGGAACAATGATTCTAGTCATGATTGCTGCCATCTAAATTCGACACAAACTCTTCCCTATGTTTAATGGTATGCCATTCTGTTTTGTTGAACTTGTTCTCGTCCTGATTATAATGCATGACACGTTTGTAACTAGATGTCAAGCAATCAATCAATTGACCAATCAATCAATCATGCAAATACATGTATTTATAGTTACAAAGGGGAATTCAAAGCCTATTGTTTGGTTTGGTGTTGCTTACCCTTCTGGAGCACCTGAAGTCGCGCAAGTATTGCTTTATATGAGTGTTTTATACGCTATATATTTAAGACCTGAATCTGGCGTCGATATACAGACTTAAAACCAAGAAGATTGCGGGAAACAATTATTGTTTTACAGACATTGGCTAGTATTAGTAACTTTTTATCAGATTCTCCAGCTCTTTGGGATGTATCCAATCCAACATGTTATTGACTGCGAGTCCGCTTCCCCCACCTTTTTATTACGTTTGGATTTGTTCATATCAATGTGCCTAAAAATCCTCTGGAAAACCTTTTACAACCTTTTTGTTAGTTTTCATAATTTTTGATGCACAATACAAAACAATAGAAAAGCAAAGACATATACCAAGTATGTATATTTTTTTAACAATACGAGTTGTCCACTTTCGAAATGGTAATTGGGTAATAAGTGGACACCTCGGTTAATTGTTATCGTCCTTTTCAAGAAACGAAAACAAATTTATTTCTAGTAGACCATTTAATGCGATACATTTTATAATAATGCATTTGTTGTGGCTATTGAAAGTTACAACGAAGCTTACATGGGGTAGGTGTGCACTGTTCTGCTTGCAACACGGCAATGCCATTGCACTATCAAAAGTATCCTTGAAAGTCCCATTTTAAGGCATATTTGACGTTTTGAGAATCTCAAGTATGCATTCACGAACGTTTGTCGCCAAACGAGCCCACCTTTCTGCGTGTTATGTCATTAAAACAAACGTAGGATTCATTAGAAATACTAATACTAATTATCTCTCACTTCCATTATCGCAACCAGCATAACAATAATATGCATGAAAATCAACTTCTACGGTGCATTGGCCTTCATACTGTCAACTTGTCTTTGTCTTTGTCCGTTGTTTTGATCATTTACGTGTCAGACGGGAGACAAATCGCATTAAGACAGCCACCGGAAATAACTAACGCGGTGGTCACATACCCAACATGTCCACTTTAATACCCCACTATCCCCTTTATAGAAATAAAAGATTGTTATATCTAATTGACCAAATTAATAACTTTTGTGTACAAATTTCTAACTCATATTTACGGTTTTGTAACTAGCATTTACAATAAAAATCACGACAATTCTAACTAATATCTATCTATTAATTCCATCATGTGATTCTTATTTTAAACGTCTATTCAATCCACATTTGCGATTAATACTGGTATTTACGACTTTTAAGTGTAGAATTTTTATGTAAATTTTTTTTTTATTGTAAAACAGCCAACATAACTTCTATTTAAAACTTCATAAGGGGACGACCATTTGATATTCTAGGGGGGTCAACTATATTTATGATATTCGAAAACATCCAATTTTTAAATGATTTGTTTATTATAAATAATACATGTATAGTCACGTCATTATGTACCATTTAATCAGAGTTAATCATCATCCTCTGCAGAAATTAATCTTTTATATTCCCAACTGTATATACATGTATTGCATACATACATAGTATTAAAGTTTTGTAATAACTAGCTTCTTTTAAAGGTATTGGCCAAGATATTTTACCGAGCGTTTGGTTTTGAAATTTCCTACATGAGGCATTTGTCTCAATGTAGTTACGGCCCTGTTAAAATAAAAGTGAGGTAAGGTTTTCTGAGACAATATACCTCAAGTTAAATGAAACCAATTTTCAGACATTTCAAGTATATTTAAAAAATATTTGTACTTTTATTGTTAAAAAATTGGGAAGTGTTTCCCGATTTTTGTTGGGGGAAAAAGATGAATTTATGAAGAATCTGGTGCCATCTCATACTTTCGATTAGACCTGCTGAGTTATTTATTTTCAATTCATTGCAAGTCAGGTAATTTATTTTCAAACTACCACAGAACAAACCATTTATTTTGCGCTGATGTAACTCACATTTACGGTTATAACCAGCAATTCTCAGAGAAAAATCGTGATGACAATTCCAATAAATTAAGATTTATTTTGACCATGTTATTATTCGTATTTACGAATATTTATTCCACATTAGCGATTTTCCTACATGCATTCTTACCGACAATAACATTTCTGTTCATTAGAAACTCATATTTGTGATCTTATGAAAACTATGAACGACAGATTAATTAGACAAAACTAAAACTTGAAACTTTGAAAATTCATACTTGACCAGCCATTCACATTAAAAAAGTCTACATAGCAATTTATTTCCAGTAATACAGTATAAAAAGACATTCTATAAAATTGGCCTTTTTAATACATTGGTGTCGGCGTTTTTTTTTATGGCTAAGGATAATAAACTCTGCTTAATTTTAAAAGTACATGTAGTTAATGGATAGTACCACGGTAAAAATTGCCGAATTTCTGGAGTCTTAATGCCATGGCCAAAAACATTTGTGCGAAACACTGCAAAATGCCGCGATGGGCAATGGCGAGGTACTCACTTTCAATGCCATTGTCACGGCAGATCTTTATGGCAAGGGAAATATAAACTCTGCATTTATGAATAACTATTGGATAGTATAAGTATTACAGTGGGATAGCTACAAATTCTGGGAAAGGCATTCTTAATAAAAGTCCAAAATATTTCGTCCGAAACATTGAAAAATGCCATATTTAAAAAAAAATTAAAAAATGGGCATTTTGGGTACCCACTTTACAACACATTGTCTCGGAAATTTTGTTGGCTAGGGACTACAGACGCTGCTTTAAAAGCAGCTTTTGTAAGATAGTGCTACATATATATATATACATATATATATATACCGTGAGTGTGACCATGACAAACAACACACATGTACAGCTCAACAGTGAAGCTCCAGATCGATCTTGTTCAGTAACCTTGTCATCTCAAGAACCAAGTAACTCAAACATTTCTACACTTATGCTTAACATACAGGCAAAGAAATCATTAATAAAATATGACAAACTAGTACTTATGTACTTATGTAGTCTGCTACTTACCAATTCATATGCCCCTGAACCAAACCCAGGGCCACGTACACCAAAATATCCTTACGGAACATGCACTCGTGCAGTCACATGGAAAATCTGCTGTGACAGCTGCGGACAGTGGTATCACATCAACTGCCAACAAATTAATCGCTCCATGTATGAAATATTAGGAAACAGTAACATCTCATGGGAATGCATCAACTGTGGCATGCCAATTTTTTCCACAACCTTTTTCAACACCACAATTGAGACATCAAACAGTTATTCAGATTTAGACACAAGTAATGAGCCAAATGGTGTGGATAACATCGGGCCACCAAATTTTACATCTTCACCCTTACCAAAAAACAGGGGAAATACAGAAATAACAAAAACAAACCGAATCCATGTAAAACACCACTTAGAACACCGTTACCATCAATTTTCAGTCTATGAAAAACAAAAAACCTGAAATAGAACAAATAATTATATCTTGTGAACCAGACATAATTTATGGCACAGAAACCTGGCTCTCAAATACTATATCACCATACGAGTACATATCACCATCAAAGTACACCGTATACAACAAAAATAGAAAAGACGGATATGGAGGAGTACTACTAGCAGTATCAAATAAATACGTATCATCACAAGTAAATGAATTTGACACGGATTGTGAAATAATTTGGGCAAAAATAACATCACCAAATAGTAAAACTCTATACTTAGGTGCCTACTATAGACCACCTACAGACAAAGGGGAATCATTAAAAAACATGGGTATCTCTTTTAATACTGCATGCAAGAAAACAAATGCAAACATCTGGCTGAGTGGTGACTTCAATCTAGGCCACATAAACTGGGAAAAACACTTGGTATTACCAAACAAACCTGATCCAGCACTACACCAACAACTGCTTAATATTCTGGATGATAATAACCTAGCACAAGTAATTGACAAAAACACCAGAAATGACAGAACTTTAGATCTAATGTGCATGACAAACCCATCATTTATCAACAGAGTTGAGACCCTCCCACCAATAGGAGGAAGCGACCATGATATTGTCTTTTGTGAAATCAACTTTGTTATACCAACACTAAAACAACAACCACATAAAGCACTAATATACAAAAAAGCAAACTGGGAGAACATAAAGAAAGACCTCATCCTTATATATGATTATTCAAAAGCAAACAAGACAAATATGACTATCGATGATCTATGGACCACCTTTGAAACCAAAACAACAGAGACCATCAACAAAAATATACCAACAAAAGTAATTGGAAAACAAGAACTATCTTTAAAAAAGATATCCGACGTATTTAAATTTGAGTATATGTTTAAAACTATCATTTCGATTTACCATTTAAATAACGTTTTCTCTGTTTGTGTTCAGTATTCTCTGTCCTCGTATCTTTTTGTTTACATTCACCTAAACCCCGCTGAAATCTCACATGCGTCGGTGCGTTCTAAAAGTCATGTACGTTCGTACAACAAAGTTTACATTGAAAATTATATAATTGTCCCGAATAAACAGCTGTTATGGATGCAAAGAGCTATTGGAGAAACAATTATTTTAATAAAAAAATACAAATCTTTGTAAGATCTAGTTCAAATATTTATAGTTTTTCACTTGCTTTCCATCACGATATAATTAACGAGACGTTTTTTTCAAACACAACCAAATCATCCACCATGACAGCATTTTGTCATATCACAGAAAGGATTTTCGAGCATGCGTATTCTGTTGCCATAGTTAAGCGTCCTTAAGTTCAAAGGGCACAAACCGAAACTATACCGACTACGTCGAAAAAATCAAAATAACCATGGGTAAATAGAGACCTGAAAAGACTCGTAAGAAAGAAAAACAAACTCTATAAAAAGAAAAGTCATGACTCAAATTACAAAAATAAATACAAAGAGATAAAGACCAAACTTTAGATGAGATGAGATGAGAATAGCATACGTACTGGTCATACATCGAAAATATGATCTTTGACATCGATATAAAAGAACCAGACCAGCATTGCTTCAACAAACAACCAAAAAACCGTACTCCTATATAAAAAGCCAAAGAAAAGAAAACACCGGCATTGCATCTTTAAGAAGCGAAGGCACCCTCCATACAAACCCCTCTGAAAAAGCAAACATATCAAAGCAGCAATTTCAATCTGCTTTCACATCAGAAACTAACACAGAAATACCAACGAAAGAAGCTAGTACATATCCTAAAATGGAACTAATTAACATCAGTCGGGAAAGTGTATACAAACTCATAAAAAAACATAAACACCAATAAAGTACAGGACCAGATACTATCGCTGGCAAAATACTGAAGGAAAACAACGAAATAACTTCAGACATACTTACAATCATTTTCGACAAATCTCTTGAGACAGGCAAAGTACCATCAGACTGGAACCATGCAAACGTTACACCAGTATTTAAAAAAGGAGACAAACATCATCCTGGTAATTATAGACCAATCTCACCGTTACCTGCATCTCATGTAAATTACTTGAACATATACTAGGTAGCAGTATGACGAAACACCTTGAAGCAAATAACATACTATATGAACTACAACACGGATTTAGAGCAAAAAGATCATGCGAATCTCAAGTAATATCTCTTATACACCAACTAGCTCAAAACAACGATAAAATTATACAAACTGACTTAGTCATGGATTTTGCCAAAGCATTCGACAAAGTGCCACACAAACGCTTACTTTTCAAATTAAAACACTACGGCATCTCCGATCAGGCAATAAACTGGATTCAATCATTTTATCTAACAGAACTCAAACAGTCCTTCTCGAAAACACGACATCTGAAAAAATTCCATTAACATCAGGCGTTCCTCGGGGCACTGTACTAGGACCAATACTCTTTCTTATCTACATTAATGATTCATCTGACTACCTTAAACACAGCCGAATAAGACTCTTTGCAGACGACAGCATTATCTCCCGGCCTATTACCTGCCAAAACAATTGTCTTAAGCTTCAAGAAGACATAGAAGCAGCTATAAAATGAGAACAAGACTGGCTCATGCACAACATGCACGGTCATATCCTAGAACAAGTACAATCAGCTAAATATCTAGGCATTACAATCTCTTCAGATCTCAAATGGAACAAACATATACAACAATCGGCAGCAAAAGCAAATCAATCTATATCATTCGTCAGACGCAATCTAAAAATTAGTTCAAAATTAGTGAAGGAAAGAGCATATCAAACAATAGTAAGACCAAAACTCGAATACTGCTGTACAGTTTGGGACCCACACACATTAGAAAATATATACAGACTGGAACAAGTGCGAAGAAGAGCTGCTGTATCTGATATGCTTCAAAATCTGAAATGGCAAACCCTCGAACGAAGGCTTAAAACCAGATTACAAATGTTCCACAAAGTAATAAATAACGAAATTGCAATACCATCGCAAGATATTCTCATAAAAAGCCAGTCCAAACAAGATCTACTCATCAATTAACATTCAGACAGCTCCAATGCAATAAAGACAGTTTTAAATTCTCATTCTTCAGCCAAACAATCAAAGACTGGAATAAATTACCACCTGAAATTTCAAACAAAACATCTACAAACAACTTTAAGGATGCACTTACCCATGAAGTACTAAAACCTTTTCTCACTTAAACTAAATGTACCTGTTATTTTTCTTAATTCAAAAAAAAAAATTCAAAAAAAATAAAATAAAAATGTAGAAATTAAAAGTTCAATAAAAATTGTAAAGAAAAATTGAAATTAATTTTAAAAAGCAACCTCAATCAGGCATGCGCCAGAATGTAATCTTCAAAATGTTGATGGTTTTCTGTAAGTAAAGAAGAAGAAGATATCTGGGCATTATAGAATATACTCTCTTGATTCATTTGCTTAATGCTATGCTCTAACTGTACTCTTGTTATGTCAATCCGATGCTTTATTTACAGAACTCTATTAATTAAAGGTAAACCAAGTTGCAATTGCACAGAGCACATATAAGACTGAAATGCTGACAATTTACTTTATACAAAACATAAAAGTTGAATGGCATCAGTCAGCTTGGTAGAGCAAAGGAAAAAGGTACACACAATGTGGAACATCAAATGAGATTAACGAGGCGCGTGTCCCTTGATTCATTGCTACAATAACATCCAATTAACACCTTCAACTTTGTACACGCGTCAGACTATACAATTACATGCGCCAGAATATACAATCATTGTAAATAGTGAACACCTATTGAAAACTCAAGATTGTCATTGATTTCATTTAATCTTCAATCAATATGCATAAACATGACAAATATCGTTAAATGATGCAATACACAAAATAAAATGATGAAAAATATTCACATTTTAATTTTGTTTCCACTTGTTTGATTTTAGTTCTTTGTATTTCACAATTTGTGTTTGTATTTTCTGGACAATGATGCACAAATAATGCATTTTGCAAGTTTATTATATATTGTACAAAGAGAGTTTTAAAAAACAAATCATATAAGATAAAAATATTATTGTTCTAAAACACAAGTAAAAGTAATATCATAATATGGCATGATAAACGTAATATTTTCAGATAGAAATACCAACAAAAATATAAAAAAATATATATATTTTGAAGGCATTTTTTTTTTGGCTTCAAGAAAACAGTATCATCAGACTCAGATTTAACACAGCTGTATTTGTTTAAAAAATTCGTTTTCATGAAGTGTTCTCCTTTTTGATACTAGTAATATAAACAAGTATTTGTTTGTCCAAATACATATTAGATGAATTTCTAAGATCGAAGAATATATTTCAAAAACGTGCACTTTTAGAAAGAGACCACAAAAACTTTTTTATTACATATATGCTATACATCTTGAGAGAAAATTATTATAATATCTGTTTAGATTAAATACCAACCGCTGTACAAAACGCATGAGAATTAAGAAAATATGATAATGCTATTAGATTTTTTTAATTATTTGTAAGTAATACTATATGCTTTATATAAGTATTTTTGTCAATACATGTATCAAATATTTACTTTATATTAAAAGCAAGTCCAGAGTGTCACATGTGTGATTTATGTCAATGGTTAATTGGTGTTTAATGCCACTTTCAGCATTATGTACAATTTCGTAGTAGTCGGTTTTTATTGGTTGAGTGAGAAAATAATGCGTGTAAAGAACCAAGATCCAAGATAGTAAAACTCACAAGCTAGCTAAGTCAATTAAGATTGTAGTCAAACTGAAAGTGTGTGCTTCGAAATTCACAACCTTTGTGTTGACAGGATAGTGATAGAGAAGTTATTTACTTTAGACCATTCAGCCACTGAAACCAATTTCAATAAAACAGTAACACAACAATGTGGCATGCAAAAACATAGTCTTTATCTACAGCACAAGTTAAATAAAAAAATGCTGAGTTTCCGTTTTCTGACTTTAGTTTGCCTCAAACAAATGTTATAAAACGAATAGGTACACAATGCTTATTTATACCACAACATACAGATCAGGTTTAAAATTGGGTGGCGTCACTTTTACCGTTCGTGACTTATGTTCCTTTATAAATGAAGCAATTACTTAAACTGTTAGTATTTTTCTTCCTCTTGTTTGCTTTAACTAAATGTTATGAAATTTATACACAATGCTTATAATTACAAAAGGCCCTTTAATCAAATTAATCCTGCATCTGTATGCGGAAGTTGACTGGTGCATATTGTTACAGGCAGGGTATTTGCGGCCCCAAAACACATTCTCAATTTAATTAAACCATGTTATTTACAAGAATAGCCTAGTATAGAAAAACCTCCTGTCTGAAAGCGCCTTCAAAATATTTTTTAAAAATCAACTTTGAATTAATTTGAACAATTAACTTAATTGAAGAAAGCGTGGGTGTTGTGTTTACAATGTATACTGATCCACAATTTGCAAAAAAAAATATTCTGAATGCTCAGATTTTTTTCTCTTTTTTGCCATTTCCATTACAATAAGGTAGTGTTATAAAATAAAAATAATCTGATTAATCGTGTCAAAAAACTAAATAAATGTGTTTGTGCTTTTCACATACAATATTTTTGACTAAGAAAGAATACCAAGAATTTATATGCCCCACTTACTACAGTAGAGGGGTATTATATTTTCTGGTCTGTCCGTTTGTTAGATTGTCCGTCTGTAAGATTGTCTGTCTGTCCTTTTTCAGTTTAAATTTTTTGGTCAAGGTAGTTTTTGATGAACTTGAAGTCTAATCAATTTGAAATATAGTTCACATGTTCCCTATGGTATGATCTTTCTAATTTTAATGCCAAATTAGATGTTTGACCCCAATTTCACGGTCCACTTAACATACATGTAGAAAATGATAGTGTGAGTGAGGCATCCATGTATTTATTGACACATTCTTGTTAGTTTTGTATTGTTTAGTTACTTCATTACTGATGTATTAATTTATATCATCATTTAACCCATCACTGATTATTATTTTTTTATATGGTTATTGCCCGTCCTTTTTGTGACCTGTTTGTGAGAACACACACAATCATGCACATAAAAAAAACTCATACATTTTTGAAAGTCATTTGATACATATGAATTATTTCAATTGAGTTATTTATTTATTTTGAAGTAGAATGGAGAATTATCCTTGCCTAGTTGACTATGCTCTACTGATATTATAGATATGCCAATGTCTAACTTCGAGATCTTGATTAGGTTGGGAAATGTATCAGGTAGGTGGTTATTCATACAGACATATCATGAAACAAATATGTTATAGAGACAACATTGAAATTAGTCATATGTTGTTTAGACAGCAACCAAACAGCATGATCATATAATCAAAACTTAAAACAATTTGATAATTAATATTTGAATAAATAACTTGAAATGGCCTTAACAATTACTTAGTAGGTATATTCATGTAGTATACGTTCATTATCACTGGACTAGTATATATTTGTTTAGGGGCCAGCTGAAGGACGCCTCCGGGTGCGGGAATTTCTCGCTACATTGAAGACCTGTTGGTGACCCTCTGCTGTTGTTTTTTATTTGGTCGGGTTGTTGTCTCTTTGACACATTCCCCATTTCCATTCTCAATTTTATGTTGTTGAATTATTCTGAAAGTATTTACTAGTTCATTTGGCTGGAAGAAACAACCAAACAGCACACACTAATTTCAACTATTTTATTTTATTTTTGGTATTTTGTGTTTTTTTCAGATGTAGAAGTAGAAGAACCAACAGTAAAAAAAGAATGAGAGTCATCATTTTAATAAACATTTAGCTTGAAATTGAAATAAATCTAATTTTTCCTTATTATGTATTTCAAATATGAGCATTGGGATAAACTTTAATGAGACAGCAAGCCAGGAGCACAATCCTAAATTTAGCTATTAGGAGGTCTACTAAAAATTCATGCACAAATGAAATTTGTGGTGTTTCAATATAAGTTAAATTGAAAGTTAGCAGAGGCGGATTTAGAGGGGGGCCCAGGGGGCCCGGGCCCCCCCTTTTTGGGAAAAAATTTGGTTGCTTATATTGGGAATCACTGAAGCGTGACTGGAGCGGGCCCCCTCTTAGGTCAGTCAGTGGGCCCCCACTTATGAAAATTTCTGGATCCGCCACTGGTTAGCAACTCTTTGGGGCTTTTGTACAACTCCGAAACAATCTAATAATTATCAACAGTGATTCAGTATATGTATTTGAAATTACTTAGGTATATTAAAAGGGCAATATGCCAATTATGTAGTCTTATTGCCATATGACGGAAAAGAGCAGATTCCTCCATGGAAGAAAACGCGCCAAAGGGGGAGATAATGCCCGTAAAAAAAATCTGCCGTACCAATGACAAGAAAAAATGTCATTTTTTAATAAGTATGCTTCAAATTGGTGTACACAAATCATCATCTTCTGTTAGATTAGCGAAAGCTGCAGAGTCACTAAATTATGGTTAAAAGGAAGTAAATATAGATCGCTGGCGCCACCTAGATTTTACATCCAAGATAATAGGTAGAGGTAAATTTATTTTCTGCTGCCTTGGTAATTAGAAATTAAAATTGAAATAGTGAGAAATGAGTGTTGGCCATTGGTGTAGAAATAGCGAGAAATTTAGAGAAAACTTTCTAAGACTAGAAATTCCTGATTATCAAAACACAAGCTGATATGAGTTGTCTCAAAGCTCACTTTCCTCATAAAATGGGACATGTTTGTGTGGCCCCCCAAAAAACTGTTGGTAGTGAGTCCAATGGTTTCACATACATTTCAGAGAGTATACATCTGTCAAAAGTGATGTGAGTGAGTAGTTTTTCACCTGGACAGACGTGTTTACATTATGTCCTGGAAACTCTCATAATGTCTGATGATGGCAGTGAAACACACCAACAACAGCCCGTATTATCTGGTGATATCTTTAACATTTTGCATTTGTTAGAACACCAAGCCGCCGACTGGGTTTTATCAGCTCGGAATGGACGTTACAAACTTATAGTAAAATGGACACCAGGAAAGATGGCGGAAAGAGAGAGGTCCACATTACCACCTAAAAAGAAGTCATCAAAGTCCCGTTCTGAAAGGAATAACCGCAGGCTGAGGGCATTTTTGGCAAAAAAGTCTGAGTCAACTGCAGAGATTGGAACTCCAGCTCAAATGTTAGAAAATGACTCCTCAAAATCTGATGAGCTAGGCAATACCGCTCAACCAATAGAGACAGATTCGGCAATGGACACACCGGCTGAGCCAATCTCGAAGAAAGATGAAGCTCCTCCACTACCAACAGCCACATCATCGCCTAAAGGTCCCGCTTCCTCTATTAATGCCGAGGGTACATCGACAATTGGTAGAGTAAGAAAGGAACGCCGCAAACACAAAAAGGGGGAGATAATAATAGAAAAAATCACTCTAGACCTTCCACAAAAGGCCTACCTACTTGAAGTGGAAGGAAAAACAACAATACTGATAGCAAATTGTGATACCTTAAAAGAACAAGGACTGATAGAGAAAGAAGTCAATGAGGCCTTTTATAAGGATGTCAAGAGAAGCCATGACCATTGGTTAGATATCAGGGATAAGAGGAACTTTCTCTACTCAGAACAGCGAGTGAAAGACATTGAAAAGCTAGCTGAACTGAATAATTTGTATTTGAAAATATTTAAATAAAGGGCGAGATAAGCCCAGGCCCTATTAAATTGTTATACATTTTTTTTTGTTAAGGGGGCAACAAATGCCTACCCCACCAAAAAAAAAAAGAAAAAAAAAAAAAAAAAAAAAAAAAAAATGGTTTCACACACGTCGCACTTTGTCTATGTTTGAGCACAATTTTTGTCTATATTGTTTATATTGTAGTGTATTGTATTTGATATTCGTATTTTAACATATATTTACTTAGGATTTACTTTAACAGGAGTCTTATACATTTAGATAAGATTAATAAATTAAATAGATATTTTGAAAGTCACCATTGCTTTTGCAATGGATGACAGTCAACATTTTTCAGGGACTGCATATGAGGTAGATCCCCTTGAAAAGTACATGGATACTTTACATGATACCCAAACTGATTCTTTTAGTGTTAGGTCAGGTACTGACCGTGAAGTCAGTACGTCTGAATACGAAGCAGCCCATGATTGGCATACCCAGCGTCACAAGAAAAGGAAGATTAATATCTCTCCTGGTCTTAAAACCTATAGTGAAAGTGTACAAAGCACTATTAAGAAAGCTCCTACTAGAAGGAGACTAGATGTGAAAAAAAATGTTAGCAAAGCGAAGAAGTTTTTCGCTGTTGTTACATGTGTTGAGACAGAAACCAAACTTGGTCTTAAAAACCCTATTTTGATACAAAAACTGTTTAATAAAACAGTTGGTATAATCAAAAATTTAAATAAAACTAAAACAGGCAATTTATTTGTAGAGTGTTTTGATGTTAACCAATTTAATGAGTTAAAAAAGCTCAACAAATTAGGTGAGTGGGATATCAGAGTTAACATTCCCAAAATTATGTCCACTTCTGTGGGGTGTATTTATAGAACCCCATCTGATATAAGTATTGATCAGACTAAAGAAGCCCTAGAGGCATACAATGTTATTAAGGTAGAAGAAATGTTCTTCTACGATAAAGTAAAGAAACAGAAGGTACGTTCTGCCACTTTAAAACTGTATTTTAATACTCCGGATTTACCGGAAAGAGTTAATCTAGGCTTTAGATCGTACAAGGTCAAAATATTTGTTAAAAAACCTATACAATGTTTTAAATGCCAAGGATATGGTCACATGCAGAACGAATGTTCTAGTAAACAAATATGTGTCCGTTGTGGTGGTGAACATACAACACCAAACTGTGATAAACCCCCCAAATGCATTAATTGTAAAGGGGAACACCCCGCCTCTAATAAAGACTGTCCCAAGAGGATAGAAAATATCAAAGTTATAACAAAGGTCGCTAAAGAGAAGTGCAGTTATAAGGAAGCACGGACAGAAGTAAAGCATGAAATTAAAAAACAAGATATAGTTCACCGTCCTAAAACAAAATCTCCCCTTCCCAAAGAACACAAAGAGATAGAAGATATATTAGTATTTATAGCCTTATTACTTAAGAAACTACCTGTTATTAAGGACGAAAATGCCCAATTTATTTATATTTCAGATTTAGTTAAAAAAGTTTTTGGGTTTGAAATACAACCACAAAATCTTACAAAAAGATTTACTGAACTTATATAAGTAAATATTTGCTTTACAGAGTAAATTGTACAGAATATCTCTTTTAACAATGTATATATTATATTTGTATTTAAACCTAATATTAGTCATGGCAGCACATTTTACAGTACTGCACTGGAATTGCCAGGGTCTTAAAGCCCATGCACCAGAATTTTTATGGCACTTAGGTACTGTTAAACATAGGCCTGACATTATTTGTTTACAAGAAACTTTTTGTTCAAATGAGTCCGATTTTATAGATATACAAGGATATATGTTAGCTGCCTTCTCCACGAGAGGTACAAAAAGAGGGGGGACGGCTATTTATTGTAAAAATGGTATTAACTTTACTAAGGTATCGTTAATCAGTAAATTAGAGATTTCAGCTATTAACATTATTTATAATAAGAAACGTTTATTGATTGTCAATATATACGATCCTCAATCTGATACAGTTCAGACAGATTATGATACTTTAATAAATCAATTTGATACTGAATTTATTTTATGTGGAGATTTTAATGCTCACCACAATTTATGGGGTAGTGAAAGAATAGACACAAGAGGTAGAGAATTGGCAAATTCCATTTTATATAATAATATTTGTTTATTAAATGAAGGATTAGGCAGCGCCTGAATCCTACTAACCTTAAAACTTCATGTATTGATTTAGCATTTTGTAGTTTGAATTTAGCTCACAGAATTCAGTGGTCAGTTGACCAAAATAGTACTTTTAATAGTGATCACTTTTCTATATCACTTAAAATAGATATCAAAGTTATCAATAGTGAAGAAAACAATAGTTTTAAATGGAATTTTAAGAAAGCTGATGGGAAGAATTTTTCCAAAGCTTGTGATGAGAGAATTTCAGATAATTATATTTCTGATAATATTGAAAATTCTAATACTAGATTAACTACTGAGCTTATTGATATTGCAACTCAGTTTATTCCCATTAAAAAATTTAGAAATAAAACGAAACCTTGTGTGCCATGGTGGTCTGACCAATGCACCAAAGCGATAAAGGAAAGAAATAAGGCTAGAAACAAAGCTAGACATACAGGAAAGGGGCATGACTTTATTATTTATAAGGAAAAAAACAAAATTAGTCAAAAAGTTTTACAGGATACACAAGATATATATTGGAAAAATTATTGTAACACATTGAATGACAATTCCAACATTTCAGATTTATGGTATAATATTAAAAAAATGCTTGGCAAAATAAGCAGCAAAAAAGAGATACCAGCTCTTAGAGCATGTGGTCACTTTTTAACTAATACTATTGATAAAGCAAACTATTTTGCTAAAAAATTTGTAGAAGTTAGTAGTTCTAACAACTATGATAATGAATTTAAAAAACATAAATCTACTGTTGAAGAGCAGGAAATTAACACGTTTCTTAAATATTATAAAGAAAATCAAGATTGTTTTAACGAAAAATTCACTTTACAGGAATTTAAAGATGCAATTTCAGATACAAACGATAGTTCACCTGGTAAAGATAAAACAAGTTATATTATGTTCAGACATTTGAGCGACAAAACTTTAAACATTTTCTTGCTATTTTTAAATAAAATATGGTTTTTACAGGAGATTCCTAAAGACTGGAAGCATTCTGTGGTCATCCCATGTTTAAAACAAGGAAAAGATTCAAGTGATCCTTTGTCTTATAGGCCTATAGCTTTGACCTCTAATTTTAATAAAATTATGGAAAAGATGGTAAATAACCGATTAAGATGGTTTTTAGAAAAAAATAATTTATATAATCCAAACCAAAGTGGATTTCGAAAAAATAAAAATACGTTGCAGCAATGCATTAGACTCGATAACGAAATACATAAAACTTTTGCTAAGAAATATATTACTGTTGGCGTTTTCATAGATTTTCAGAAGGCTTTTGATATGCTATGGAAACACGGATTATTAAAGAAAATGGTTAATTTTGGTATAAAGGAAATTTACTAGCTTATGTCAATAATTATTTAACATCAAGAACTCTACAAGTTAAAATAAATAATACTTTTTCAGAAACTTATTTTGTTGAAAATGGTACCCCACAAGGGAGTTGTATAAATCCCACTTTATTTAATATTATGGTTAATGATTTATCAACATGTTTACAAAACTGTGAGATTTCACAATTTGCAGATGACGGCGCTATATGGAAATCAGGTTCATGTATTAAGTTCTTACAGAAAAAAATCCAACTAGACTTGGATAATATTTGTAAATGGTGCTCTACATGGGGCTTTAAAATTTCGCCAAGTAAAACTGTTGCTATGATATTTACAAGAAGAAACAATATAAATATATCTTTAAAACTTGGTAATCACACATTAGAAATAGTTAAAGAAATTAAATTTTTAGGATTAATTTTTGACAGAAATTTAACTTGGCATAAACATATCCAAAATTTACAAACAAAATGTCTAAAAGTTATTACTTCCTTGTAACCTTATAGGGCCTATAGGTGTTTCCCGAACTCTAAAAATACACTGAAATATTCGCCTCAATTATCACTGGTTTACGGTACACTATACTATTGTTGTGCCGATATGGTACAAATAAGTAAAGTGTATGTGTAATAAACAGAATACCTTTAATATCTGTAAATCTCTGTATATCTGATGAATCAGTAGACAGCAATATAATAATACATGTGGTTAATACAGTAAACGGAAGTAGAAGGGAATCCTCGTGACGTCAGTCGTCCAGAGGTATTGTTAGGCATACTGTAAGATATGGACTGGTTCTTCTATGTATACACAAGCGGCACCACATTCGTCCCCTTCATGTAGAATCAGTCACATATTTAAACTATAAAATAAACCTAAAAAACAAGGTAAAACACTACCGAAAACATAAGTACGTTACCCTCTACATTTGCACCCCAAAGTGCAGGATGCCACTAGAAACATCCTTGAACATTCAAGCAGATTCACAAGTAGCAGAATATAAATACAATCAATTAACGTTTTTACAAATTGCAGTACCGTCCTGGTAAAAACAAATATATATTTACAAAGTCCATACAATAAATGTTCCTATATAAATAAACATGCAAACGGGGCCAAAGGCCCCAGATTGCATCTCTGAGTGACTGTTATGTCCCATAGGTACATGTGCCAGGAAAACTCAACCTCACAGCGTGACAGCAGTAATGTCATGCACAAATATATATGTATTCTATCAATATGCAGGGGTGTTTTCATTCCAACTTGGCTAATAACCAGTTTCTTGCTTAAGCCAAATATCACTGTAACAGTTTCATAGCCTATCTCTGCTGGCCTTAATGTATTGTTCATCAGTGTTATTGTCGATGCATTCTTCACAATTATACTTTCATTTGGATCTAACGATGTAACCCTTCCTGTCAAAACACGACTTCTAACAACATCAGACGAGGCCGTGGGCCTCTGTTCTGATATGTCATTTGTCATTTCATTTTGGCCATCAGAATTAAGGGTCGAGCGTTGACCTACCCACTCTTCCCGCTGATGTTTAAAGACTCAGCTGATGGATTAGGGCTATGCTTAACACTGCCATTGGATAACGGAGACTGTTGTCTGGAGTATCCTGAATTCTTATAGTTTGGTCCTGGTGATGGTGATCGTTGCTGTGAAGGACTATATGACCTTTGAATTTGTGGGGGTGTAATTGTTCGATATACATTGAACTTTGGGGATCTTCTAGACGCAGATTGATCTGAGGAAAGCATTACATCTGATAATTTAGACACAAGCTCTGTCAAGTTTTGTACTTCATCCTCCAATGGGCTGTGATCGACATGTACTATGTCAGTCACGTTATTGATACTGCTAGCAAATGAAACTTGTCGATGGGCAAAATTCGGACTTCTTGACCCATATATAGCTTTTTGGTTTGCAATAGACGTTTTCATATGTTTCAATGCCTTGTTGATAGACTCTGGATTTCCTTCTATTACGTGACGGGCAGATTCCTTATCTTTGCAACCTCTGAGAAATGCCTCTGTACCGATTTGATCAATACCCGAGTTGTCACATTTATTGTATCCGTCCATGGCTATAAAATGGACACGTTCGGCAAACTCTTCCAGGGTTTCACTGTCCTGTTGCCTTAAATACTGTAACTGACGTCTTGCTGAAACTGGTTCATCCTTTCGGCTAAAACGTTGCTTAAGGGCTTTTCGTAGCGCCTTGTAATCATCACTGATATTAACTTTGCGGGCATATTCTAATGCCACATCTGCTAAACAGTCTAACAGTCTGCAAACCTTCTTCCGATCCTCCCACTGTCTTCGGCCTGCAGTCCTTTCAAATTGATAAACAAATGCTTCCCAATTAAGGGATCCTCTTCCTGTAAAGACTTGCATCTTCGGAAGCTGAGGACTTCTGCTTCTGTCCCTAGCCCCAGAATTGTCATGCCATCTTGAGTACTCCCTATCAAGAGAGGAATCTGAGGAAGAGCTATGGCTTCGTTTCTGTTCCTTTTTAATGCGCGATCTTGGCCTTCTTTTATCAATTTGCTTTGGTGACTGGTCTGTAGTCATCACAGGGGTCATGAACGCGAATGGGGGTGGTTGTACTATTGATTCCATATTAGCGTACATTGCTGGTCTATTCAGCACCAAGGAAGCTGCATGTGACTCGCTACTTGCAGCTGGTTTTATGTGTAATGGTGTACTACTAACATGTGTACCTTGAGCTACATATGGTGTACCAACATAGGACGATGTTAAAGGAACCATTGCTGGAGTAGTATAATATGTGGGTCTATATTCTGTGTATGCTCCATCTGTGCCTTTGAATGGAGGCTGTGTTAGCATACCTGAGGTAGTCCCGTGCAGAGCCGAGGGCCCTGGCACGTTACCCTTGCTACTAGGTAGTGACAGCGAACCTTGCATGTGATAAGTTTCCTTCTCAGTACCAACACTTTCTAGCATGTCTTTGCCATGAGGCTGTGGAAACAACACTGTGTTGTGTAGTGCCGAGGGCCCTAACACATTACCTTTGGCACTTGAAAGTGGAAGTACACCTGCTTTGGATTCAGGTAGTGTAGTTGTATGGTCAATTGAACTGCTTGTTGAGAAGCCAAAAGCAGGAGGCTTATTTTGCATTAATTGTGTCCTGGCAATATATTGACTGGGTTCAACTTTTTGTTTCACTGGGGTATCCATAGGTGGGAGTTTGACTTCTTTGTTCCTCTTGGTAACCAAATCACTAACCACTGATGTCATCTCTTGAAATGATCCTGTTTGCTCAAAGGCACTCTTAAATTGGACTGTACTCGCCTCCTCCGATGGATCCATTTTGTCCAACTTTCTTGCTAAGGCATTAAACTTTTCAGATGTTAATTCTTCTAAATGCTTAGCGTTGTCATCTATCTTCCGGTCAATTCTATGTTCCGACTGTTGGACTTGCTGGGATATTGCTCCCATATTTTCTGAGCAAGTTTTCATTGCTTCCTTTTGTTCTGCTTTAAAATTCAACAAACCATTGAATATTTGGTTAATGCGTTCCTCGCTTTGTTTAACCCTGCTATCAATCTCAGCAGCTCTTTTTTCGTTTGCCTTTCTCTCTTCCTTAAATTCTTGGTAAAGCTGCTCTAATGGTATGTTGTTTTTGTGTTCAGTTAGAGTGTTGTCAGCTATTTGTTCTTTGTTTAATATCTCTACCTGTGTCAACTCATCAAGGTTTTCCTTCTGACGAAGTTCATTATCATCCCCAATTCCTGCCATTTTGTCCTTTAACTTGTTAATAGAATATCACAATTTATTCTCAAATTGCAATAAAATATTTCAAATTGAAATATTCTGCAACTCAAAACAATATGATATGCACTGAGTAATTACTCAAGGCAAATAAATCTCAAAATCACAACTTTTATATGCGATTCAAGACATAAACAATGCAGCTTTTTTATAAAAGCTACTACTTTTACAATTTCAAAAATGCAGGCAACAAAATAGGGCAGAACTGGAACAGAGACTCAGCTGACACACTGTACTTTATTATACGGTGTATAAGATTTTGTTCATAAATATTTATGAGTGTATACACCTTCTTTAATATAAAATATCAGTCTAAATTCAGTGTAAAATAATGTACGAAACTAAGTTACTGAAATCAAGACCGTTTCCGGTTTGCGTCTGCGCAATGTAGTAATGCAGACAAGTGACTTCCGTAAAGAAGGACCTAATGGCTATAACCGGAAGCTCCTAGTATTATTTGATGAAAAATATCAAATATGAAGATTTCATACGTGATAAACTGTAAAAATTTGATGCAATTTAATCTACAATCAATATGAAGTAAATTTATTGTAATGCTTACGTACTAAATTTACAAAAAAATGAAGCATCAAAAGTTTTCAAATCTGCAAAGGCGCCCTCGTGGAGTCCGCCTCACTTGCTAAAAATAATTCGTTCTTTATCCTGTCGACGACGCCAATGTTGTGCCGATATGGTACAAATAAGTAAAGTGTATGTGTAATAAACAGAATACCTTTAATATCTGTAAATCTCTGTATATCTGATGAATCAGTAGACAGCAATATAATAATACATGTGGTTAATACAGTAAACGGAAGTAGAAGGGAATCCTCGTGACGTCAGTCGTCCAGAGGTATTGTTAGGCATACTGTAAGATATGGACTGGTTCTTCTATGTATACACAAGCGGCACCACACTATGTATACCAGGTCACAACTAGACTTGGATAATATTTGTAAATGGTGCTCTACATGGGGCTTTAAAATTTCGCCAAGTAAAACTGTTGCTATGATATTTACAAGAAGAAACAATATAAATATATCTTTAAAACTTGGTAATCACACATTAGAAATAGTTAAAGAAATTAAATTTTTAGGATTAATTTTTGACAGAAATTTAACTTGGCATAAACATATCCAAAATTTACAAACAAAATGTCTAAAAGTTATTACTTCCTTGTAACCTTATAGGGCCTATAGGTGTTTCCCGAACTCTAAAAATACACTGAAATATTCGCCTCAATTATCACTGGTTTACGGTACACTATACATTGTATACCAGGTCACTCTTCATCTGAAGTGAATCTCAAGGAACAGTAGCAGATAAAGACGGTCTGGGAACTACGAAAAAGTATATACACAGAACATGGGTAAATAATTTACTCAATTCAATTATTACATGACAATCCACATAAAAAATGTGTTTAGGCTTACAACACACTTGAATAGATGTATCTACCAAGTAATCTGATCATTATTAATCCCCTTTGCGTTGGGATTTCGTGACACTGCATGACTGACTACATGTCCAGAGCGTATTTCAGATCAGGAGTAACCATTAGATTTATGGATTGTACCAAGGATTTGTACAGTATCTTTAAGATCTTACCATAGAAATCCTTGATTATACCTCAATTGCCGTTTAATACACCAAATGGTGGATATAGAGATAGACCAATTGACGGATGTTCTCTTGAGATAAAATTTTTAGATAAGTTTTAAGGAATTGAAGGGGTGGGGCAGGTGGGATAAATTTGGTTGGTTATATAGGGAATCACTGAAGCATGACGGAAGCAGCCCCCTCTTAGGCAGTCAGTGGGCCCCCACTTATGAAAATTTCTGGATCCGCCACTGCCTTCACTTACATATATACAAAATGTACCTGTTCATAGAAAAAAGATGTGGTACATGTATGATTGCCAATAAAACAACTCTTCACAAGAGACCAAAATGACACTCAAATTAATAACTATTGGTCACGTAAGGCCTTAAACAATGAGCAAATCTTATACTGTATAGTCAACTTTAAAAGGCCCCATATGACAAATGTAAATCAATTCAAACGAGAAAAATAACAGCCTAATTTATGTACCAAATAATGAATGAAAAATAAATATGTAACACAGCAACATATGACAACCACTGAATTAAAGGCTCCTGACATGGGACAAGCACATGTAGAATGTGGCAGGGTTACACATGTTAGCGTGGCAATCTACCCTTCTCTAACCTTGGACATGTTATACAGCCGTGTAACCCTACAACATAAGGCCATAATAAATAATAGGTTTGTTTGCCCAAACGCTACCTACCCAGAAAAAAGCTGCCTACTCAAATTCTTTTATTGTCCTGATTTGAAGAAGTTTTTTTTTAATCAAATAGGCAGGAAGACTAATAAACATCTGACACTTCAATTTCTTTTTTTTGAAAAAAGAAAAGAAAATGCCTACCTACCTACCCACTGTCTCAACCTTTGGGTAGGGTTTGGGCAAACCAAAATATTTTTAAGTGTGGCCTAACAAACTATAAAAATCAGTTGAAAAAGGCTGGGACCTTTACTTTATTTGGGGACATAACTAAGGCAGCAATACAGTTAGGAAAAAAACTAAAATTGACACTCATAATTTTAAACACCCTCTTTCCATTCCTTTCTAACAAATAAGACTTAACATTTGTGTTATGCATGTGTATATTTGTGGAAAGAGAATCTTCCATAGATTTGATTTCTAATAGTTATAATGGTGAAATATAATCTCTTTTTAGCTCACCTGGCCCAAAGGGCCAAGTGAGCTTTTATCATCACTTTGCGTCCTGCGTCCTGCGTCGTCGTCCGTCGTTGTCCGTCATCGTTAACTTTTACAAAAATCTTCTCCTCTAAAACTACTGGGCCAAATTTAACCAAACTTGGCCACAATCATCATTGGGGTATCTAGTTTAAAAATTGTGTCCAGTGACCCGGTCAACCAACCAAGATGGCCGCCATGGCTAAAAATAGAACATAGGGGTAAAATGCAGTTTTTGGCTTATAACTCAAAACCTAAGCATTTAGAGCAAATCTGACATGGGGTTAAATTGTTTATCATGTCAAGATCTATCTACCCTGAAAATTTCAGATGAATCAAACAACCGGTTGTTGGGTTGCTGCCCATGAATTGGTAATTTTAAGGAAATTTTGCTATTTTTGGTTATTATCTTGAATAATATTATAGATAGAGATAAACTGTAAACAGCAATAATGTTCAACAAAGTAAGATTTACAAATAAGTCAACATGACCAAAATGGTCAGTTGACCTCTTTAGGAGTTATTGCCCTTTATAGTCAATTTTTAACCATTTTTCGTAAATCTTAGTTATCTTTTACAAAAATCTTCTCCTCTGAAACTACTGGGCCAAATTAAACCAAACTTGGCCTCAATCATCATTGGGGTAATTAGTTAAAAAAATGGGTCCGTTGATCTGGTCAACCAACCAAGATGGCCGCTATGGCTAAAAATAGAACATTGGGGTAAAATGCAGTTTTTGGCTTATAACTCAAAAACCAAAGCATTCAGAGCAAATCTACATGGAGTTAAATTGTTTATCAGGTCAAGATCTATCTGCCCAGTCATTTTCAGATGAATTGGACACCCCGTTGTTGGGTTGCTGCCCCTGAATTCGTAATTTTAAGGAAATTTTGCTGTTTTTGGTTATTATCTTGAATAATATTATAGATAGAGATAAACAGTAAACAGCAATAATGTTAAGCAAAGTAAGATTTACAAATAAGTCAACACGACCAAAATGGTCAGTTGACCCCTTTAGGAGTTATTGCCCTTTATAGTCAATTTTTAACAATTTTTTCGTAAATCTTAGTAATCTTTTACAAAAATCTTCTCCTCTGAAACTAGGTGGCCAAATTTAACCAAACTTAGCCACAATCATCATTGGGGTATCTTGTTTAAAAATTGTGTCCGGTGACTCGGTCAACTATTCAAGATGGCCGCCATGGCTAAAAATAGAACATAGGGGTAAAATGCAGTTTTTGGCTTATAACTCAAAAACCAAAGCATCAAGAGCAAATCTGAAAAGGGTAGAATTGTTTATCAGGTCAAGTTCATCTGCCCTGAAAATTTCAGATGAATCGAAACAAACCGTTGTTGGGTTGCTGCCCCTGAATTGGTAATTTTAAAGAAATTTTGCTGTTTTTGGTTATTATCTTGAATAATATTATAGAAAGAGATAAACAGTAAACAACAATAATGTTCAGCAAAGTAAGATTTACAATTAAGTCAACACGACCGATATGGTCAGTTGACCCCTTTAGGAGTTACTGCCCTTTATAGTCAATTTTCAACATTTTTCATAAATTTTTGTAGATTTGTCGAAAATATTTTCCACTGTAATTACTGGGCCAAGTTCATTATATATAGAGATAATTGTAGCAACGAGAATTTTCAGTAAAGTAAGATCTACAAACACATCACCATCATCAAAACACAATTTTGTTATGAATTTATCTGTGTCCATTGTTTAATATGCACATAGACCAAGGTGAGCGACACAGGCTCTTGAGAGCCTCTAGTTTGGTTAATATCTTGAATATTATTATAGATAGAGATAAACTGTAAACAGCAATAATGTTTAGCTAAGTAAGATTTACAAATAAGTCAACATGACCAAAATGGTCAGTTGACCCCTTTAGGAGTTATTGCCATTTATAGTGAATTTTTAACCATTTTTCGTAAATCTTGGTAATCTTTTAGAAAAATCTTCTCCTCTGAAACTACTGGGACAAATTTAACCAAACTTGGCCACAATCATCATTGGGGTATTTAGTTTTAAAGATGTGTACGGTGACTCAGCCAACCAACCAAGATGGCTGCCATGGCTAAAAATAGAATGTAGTGTAGTTAATAATCATTCAAAAGAGTTCTCAAGTAGATACATGATTTATTTATCAACTTAAATCCAAACCATCATTCATGATTACAGGAGTCTATAAAGAAAAGGGAAAGAAACTATTACAATGTCTATTACTAATGACTAACTACCACAAAACCAAATAAACATAATATACTACATTCACCCCCTCTAAAAGTCAACACAATAGTTCAATTAAAATTTCAGTTAATCGTCAAATCCAAATCTAGATGGTTTCTTAACTTCACGTGTAGAACGTCTAATAACGGGAGATGTTTCCATAGTGTTGTCCGTGTTGTTGGTAGCTTCCTGTGTTGTATTTTCAACATCGGTTTCGGAAATGTCCATTATAGTTGTATGATCGTTCAAAACGGAATGATCAAGATTGTCATTGCTTATTGATTGTCCTCTTGGTGCTAGATGTCGGACTGATACAGTAGTTTCGCGTCCATCAGGCAATCTAACATGAGCATAAGTTGGATTAGCTTCCAAAAGATCTACTTCCTCGACGAGAGGATCATATTTAGTCGCACGCACATGCTTTTTCATTAAAATTGGTCCAGGATTGGCTAACCACGACGGAATAGATTGGCCAGATGATGATCTTCTTGTAAAGTTGAAAAACCTTTCATGTGGAGTACAGTTTATTGATGTACATAACAAACTTCGAACAGAATGCAGTGCATCTGGCAATACACTCTCCCACTGCGTCTCTTTAAGTCCCAAAGATTCTAATGCTAGTGTCACGGCTTTCCAGATGATACCGTTATAGCGTTCACATTGCCCATTGCTCTGTGGGCTGTATGGCGTTGTCCTGCTAGTAGCTACTCCATGCGATTGTAGAAAAGTTTTGAGTTCGGCACTCATGAAAGATTGACCACGGTCCGAGTGAATATAAGCAGGCATACCAAAAAGAGCAAATAACTGTCGTAAACACTGAATAACTGTTGCGCTTGTCATATCGGAACAAGGAAAGGCAAACGGGAATCTTGAGTATTCATCAACAACGGTAAGAATATACTTCTTTGTACTAACAGACGGCAGTGGTCCTTTAAAATCAATGCTTAAGCGTTCAAATGGTTGTGTAGCTTTCACAAGTGGTGATGCATTCGGTTTAGCATACTGAGGTTTTACTTTTGCACAAATCTCACACTGTTTGATTGTTCTCTTCACGTCATCAACTGAGAAAGGTAAGTTCTTTGAACGGACGAAGTGAAGAAGTCTATTGATGCCCGGATGGCAAAGTGCACTGTGTAGTTCAGAAAGAGAATCGGAGCTGATGGATGAGCAGTAAGCTCGAGAAAAACAATCGGCTGATGCATTGTCTTGTCCAGGACGATATTTTATATCATAGCTGTAACAGCTCAATTCAGTTCTCCATCGAATTATTTTGTCATTTTTCACTTTACCGTGCTTCTTTGAATCAAACATATAAGAAACTGCTTCCTGATCAGTGACAAGAGTGAAGTGTTTCCCACTAAGTAAGTGTCTCCATTTGCGAACCGCATCTATAATGGCACATGCTTCCTTTTCTACAGATGAGTGTCCTAATTCATGAGCATTTAAAGTTCTCGAAAAGAAAGCAACAGGCCTTCCACCCTGATTGAGACTTCCGGCTACTGCAGAATCTGATGCATCGGTTTCTACGACAAAAGGAATAGCTTCATCAATTGCACTTATGCTTGCGTTTTCAAGATCGGATTTCAAATCATCGAATGCTTTCACTGCAATAGAGTCTAACGGAAAAGAAGTAGCGTTAGCTAAAGGTTTGATTTTGTCTGAGAATCTTGGTATCCATTGACTATAATACGAAAACATTCCCATGGCTCTTTTCACTGATTTAGGACTGTGGGGAACAGGGAGTTCCCTTAGCGGCTTCATTCGATCAGGGTCAGGTCGTAAAACACCTTGACTGATGGTATATCCAAGTAGATCAACTGACTCGACAGAGTACACACATTTGTCCTCATTAAATGTTAGCTGATGTTTGTCGGCAACATCAAGAAATCTACGTAAGTTTTCGTCATGTTCGGTTTGGTCCATTCCGCCTATTGTGATATTATCAATATACACAAATACTGCTTCTAATTTGTTTTCGGCCACTAGACGGTCAATTACCCTTTGAAAACAAGCAACTCCGTTCGTAACGCCAAAGGGGACTCGCCGAAATTGATACAAACTGCCATTGGCTTCAAAAGCTGTATACTTCTTTTCATGTTCACGTAACGGAATTTGGTGATAGGCACTACGTAAATCAAGCGTACTGTATACCTTGTATTTGGCGATATCTGAGACCATTTGATTAATGTTAGGAAACGGATAAGCATCAAGTTCAGTAAATCTGTTTATAGTTTGAGAGTAATCGATTACTAATCTTTTCTTGTGCCTTTCATTTGAAGTTACTAAAACTTGAGCTCTCCATGGTGACATACTAGGCTCAATTATACCTTCGGAAAGTAATCTTGTTGTCTCCTTTTCTATGAATTCTCTATCGACTGCACTGTACTTCCTTGATTTTGTAGCAATAGGTCGGCATTCACTTGTCAAGGTGGCAAATAATTCTGGGGGATCAACACTTGAAGCAGCTAAACTACAAACTGTATTTGAATCATTAATTTCTACGGCCGGTCTGCTTCCACCGAAACTTATTTTTATACTGTCGTGTCTTTTCATGAAGTCCTGTCCCAAGATAATGTCACAACAGAGTTTATTGAGGACAGACAACTGCATATTCCGATAGAAATGTCCATCAATGTTTAAGTTTACTTTGCAAATTCCTACTATAGGACTACTGAGAGCACTGGATGCCATCGATACACTTCCGGTAGCGTCATTTATATTTACTGACATTAATTTTGCAAATTGTCTATCAATGAAACTTTCAGAACTACCCGTGTCTATCAAGGCTTTGCACGGACGTTCATTCACACGCACATTTATTACCGCTTTCTTTAAACATTGCGGAGATGCAGCAGTCACGGTTGCTAATATGGGAGTACAAGAGGCAGATGTCCCAGTACTTGTTGTATTAGATTTACACACTTTCGAAAAGTGTCCTTTCTTACTACAGTTATGACAAGAGGCATCCTTTGCCGGACAAAAACGTCTCGCGTGAGCATTATTCCCACAAAAGAAGCACTTTTGTTTACTTCCGGGTCGTTGTGCAGCAGCTGCTGTAATCTTGTCTTCTTCAGTAACGAATTGAAGTTTTGTTGTGCTATCTGGAACACTTTCATCTGATTTTTGTCCAATCGCGGCTGTCACAGAAAATGGCTGAACATACACTTCATTACTGCGTTGAGCTAGATCTAATGTTCGCGCCTGATCAAACATTGTCTTAAGGTCAAGAGTTTTATTTTCCAACAAACGTTGTCGAACAATTTGTGAGCAAAGTCCATTTATAAAGGCGTCCCTTGTGTATTCTTCCTTGTATTTATCGGCCGTCACTGGTTGAAAGTTACAATCCTTTGCCAATACTTTAAGCTCTTGTAGAAACTGGTCAAGTGTCTCACCTGTCTGTTGTCTGCGTGTTATCAACAAGTGCCTAGCCAGAACCTCGTTTTTTGGTCGAACATACACAGCTTCTAACAGTGATATAGCGGTATCGTAAGTTTCACATTCACCAATATACTCATATACACGCGGCGAAACAAAATTGATCAACATTATTAGTTTGTCTGGAGCTTCTTCTCCGGCAGAGGTTAAAAAGTTTGTAAAAGTTCGTTTCCAGTGAAACCATTCTTTTGCTGCTGTAGGTGAATCAGGATTGGCATCCAATCGTTCAGGTCTGAGGTATTTATGCATGATGATTTAAGTTGATAAAACTGTAGTGTAGTTAATAATCATTCAAAAGAGTTCTCAAGTAGATACATGATTTATTTATCAACTTAAATCCAAACCATCATTCATGATTACAGGAGTCTATAAAGAAAAGGGAAAGAAACTATTACAATGTCTATTACTAATGACTAACTACCACAAAACCAAATAAACATAATATACTACATAGAACATAGGGTAAAAATGCAGTTTTTGGCTTATAACTCAAAAACCAAAGCATTTATATATTTAGAGCAAATCTGACGGGAGATGATATTGTTTATCAGGTCTAACAATATCTGCCCTGGAATTTGCAGATTAATGGGATAACCGGTTGTTAGGTTGCTGCCCCTGAATTGGTAACTTTAAGGAAATTTTGCCGTTTTTTGTTATTATCTTGAATATTATTATAGATAGAGATAAACTGTAAACAGCAATAATGAACAGCAAAGTAAGACCTAAAAATAAGTCAAACATGACCAAAATGGTCAATTGACCTCCTAAGGAGTTATTGCCCTTTATAGTCAATTTTTAACAATTTTCATAAAATTTGTAAATTTTCATTATCATTTTCCACTGAAACTAACTGGGCCAAGTTCATTATAGATAGAGATAATTGTAAGCAGCAAGAATGTTTAGTAAAGTAAGATCTACAAACACATCACTATCACCAAAACACAATTTTGTCATGAATCCATCCATGTCCTTTGTTAAATATTCACATAGACCAAGGTGAGCGACACAGGCTCTTTAGAGCCTCTAGTTGGTGTAACCATGGCAACAATCTGCATTTATTTGATACAAAATATTGCAAAAAGGGGGGTGAACATGTCACAAATGTCTAAAAAATTTGGTTCAAAGGAAAATTTCAATCAATTAGAGTGATACCTTTCCTAAAATCATAGACATATATCTATCAAGAAGTAAAAAAAAAATCATATGCATTTCTGCTTGTTTTTCCATAAAATTGAACTATCTAAAAATGAATTTTATTGTACAAAAATTTTATATTTAAAAATTTCACCATTCACCATGCCCATAATGCGAAACTAAACTTCTAACTGTGTATTGCTACCCAAACTAGAACAAGTACAAAGATAGGGGGTACAAGTGAAATCAGCATCTATAGAATAATTAAAATTTGCACCTTAATTTAAGCCATTTCGGCATTTGATAATTCAACAGGCATCTAATATTACATGTACAGTATTATTACAGCTGGTACTTCTTACATGAACCAGTGTTCCAATACTAGTGCTTAAGTTATTTTAAAAGTACTTTTCTGTCTAAGAATCGGGCAATGTGTATAAGATGTGGCACAAAAAATTCCAGAGATTTAATTGCATTATCCAAGTTACCAACATGACCAAGTATTTATACCCCATAACCTCCAGAAAATACTGTCAAAGTGTTTGTAAAAATTGATTATCTTAAATATTATTGAAGATAAAGGTAAACTGTTAACAGCAATTATGTTCAGCAAAGTAAGATCTACAAAAAAGTTTTTATATGACCAAAATAGTCAATTGACCTTTTAAGGAGTTATTTGTCTTTAAAGACAATTTTTACACTTCGTTAAATCTAGTTATCTTGCCTTGCTTTTAAATTTAATAAATCCTACGTATATACTGCTTTGAAACAAACTGCTGAATTTTTTTGAGCTAAACTTTGGCTGAATATATAAGTTTCAGAGTATTTATAGTATAAATAGTGTATTTTATTTCCTTGCACATCAAGAAACATAGCCACTATGGCTATAATCAAGTTTTGAAACAAAGGGGTAAAATGCATCTTTTTGCTTTTGAAAAAAATATGGCAGATAGATACAAAGAACATTTTGATGGCATTTAAAGCCACTCGTTAATAAATATTGAAAGCAAAAATAATCATAGATGAATGATTTTCGAAAAGTTACAGGTGAGCAATTCAGGCTCTTTAGAGCCTCTTGTTTGTAGACAGTTTACATGTAGATAATATCTGGGATTAGGCATTAACAGGTTTGTGAAACTTACATGATATGTTGTTAAACTTTGACTAAAAATTCTTCAGGTCAAGAAAAAGCATCTTAGGAAAAGATATGATTAAATTTTTCCTACATAATTCTTCTGATAAATGGACTTATTTTTGGACATTACACTTTTACGCTGAGATCAGCAATCGCAGTCACACTCCTGGGTTTAGAGGAACTTTCTACCTTTTTGTCAGTCTTTTAAAGATAGGTTCTCTTGAAATCAGCTACAACAACATGATAGACAGCTGGGCTTACAAGTTATCAGACTTGTAGAACTTGGTCTCAGATTCCAGGTTTTGGAAACTGCCAGTTACAGTGGAATACTGATGTGTAAAATAAGGGATTATTGAAGACATAAACAGAAAGATATTTTTTGTCGCACTGTATCCCTATACAGTCAACCATTCTTAGGTGTAAGTTTGGTTTCAAAATGTGTGCCAGGTTATATCTGAATGGAGATGGCATGGGAAAAGGAACACACCTGTCCCTATTCTTTGAAGTGTTGAGAGGTGAATATGATGCATTGTTACCATGGCCCTTCCAACAAAGAGTCACCTTATTACTACTGGGTCAGGGCGCTGGAGCTCGTCATGTTTCTGATACCTTCAGACCAGATCCTACCAGTACCAGTTTCAAAAGACCTACATCAGATATGCATATATATAGCATCTGGTTGTCAATTTATATGTGACTCTCATGCTTTCTTAGAAACCAGAACATACCTGAAGGATGATACCATCTTGCAATGACACTTGTAGGATAAATCCTTAGTACATGTAGTAGCTGAAATATGAAAAATTAGATGGAACAAAAATATTTAAAGAAGTTTGGACTTCAACATGTACTATGTAAATTTAGCTGCAAGAATTACAGCAGATTCCAACGAGTATGAAGCTATAGGTAGATTCTTTGGTTAGAAAAGAAATCTTTTCCATACCATAATTCCATACCCTGCTAGCTACTTATTATTCACTAAAGAACCATTCACACAATTCAATAATTATAAAGTTTATGTATCTACCAGTTATACCCGTTATCATATGTGAAACAATTATTCATTTTGTTTAATTTACGTAAAAATAATTTTTCAAATATGCTTTTTGAAAGCTTTACAGGATATTTTCAGGATTTCCCAGGATTATCTTGAGATATCCTGGTTAAAAAAATTGTCAGGATTTATTTCTGCAAGGATAGAATAGAAAAAAATGTTCCTAAAAAGTTGATTCCAACTTGCAAGGAAATAATCTTTATTCTTTATTATACATTTCATATTTTATAATATTTAAGGAATGATCGACTGTAATATTTTTTCTGTCTATGAAGAAATAACATAAAAAATTTGGTGCACACTGAAAAACACGCGTAGCGGGTTATTTAACAGTGTGCACCACATTTTTTATGTAATTTCGAATAGACAGAAAAAATATTACAGTCATTTCTTATAATTTAATTTTAATGACGTATCGGTCACATGACTTAATTATGTCTATGGGCTGATAACAAAATAACGTCAGCCAATCAGAAGACGCGTTACATCCAAAATTAAATTATTGTGTAATGTTGCAGAAAGCTCAACATCAGTGATGATAAGCCGTTAAAAAACTTCTTAAAAGCTTAACTTTTGGGAAGGTAGAAGACCTGGATCCTTCATATTTTGTATTAGATGCTTAAGTTATGAAACTTCTGTCTGTTTGCATATGTCGATTGTCCTTGATCTAATTTTCATGGTTTAGTGACTACATGTACTTGAAAAAAAAATTGTGTTCGTTTTATTTAATATATATATGCTTATGTTTGCAGATCACCAGTATAACACAGAGAATGCCGGGCAGGAGAATGTTACTATAGAGGTTGTTAAAGAAGCAGAAGAGATTTTAGAAAATGGTATGAACCAAACACAATGAAAGTCCCAACTATGTACTGGCTTCCGAAGCTGCACAAAAAACCTTACAAATATAGATTTATTTCATCTTCCAGCCATTGTTCAACTACTAAATTGTCTGTTTTACTTACTAGTACACTTGGTACAATAAAAAACCTGATAATAAATTGTTCAAATAAGGCCTTTGAAAATAGTGGAATTAATTACTTTTGGAGTGTCAAAAACTCGTTGGAAGTACTTGATAAATTGCATGCATAAATTGGTGATTTTGAATCTGTTCAAAGTTTTGATTTTTCTACCCTATATACCACTTTGCCTCATATTCTTATTAAGAAAAAATTCACATCCCTAATTAACTGGGCATTTAAAAAGTCGGAATGCGAGTACATATGTTCAAACTCTTTTAGATCATTTTTTAGTAGCAATAAACAAAAGAACTATGTCAATTGGACATGCTTTGATACTATTTATGCACTTGAATTTTTACTTGATAACATTTTTGTTCGCTTTGGAGATTCCGTATATCGTCAAGTTATTGGAATTCCAATGGGGACTAACTGTGCACCACTTATTGCGGACCTGTTTTTGTATTGTTATGAGTTACAATTTATGACTAAAATTAGCAAAGACCCATCAAAACAACATTTGATACAAAAATTTAACAATACTTTTAGATATTTGGATGATATATTGGCTCTAAATAATGACGACTTCAGTATGTATACTAAAGAAATTTATCCTGTAGAACTTACTTTAAATAAAGCTAATGATAACAATGACCACTGCCCTTTCCTCGATCTTGATATCTATATCATAAACGGGAAGCTTAATACAAAAATTTATGATAAAAGAGATGATTTTTCATTTCCTATTGTTAATTATCCATTTTTAGATGGTGACGTTCCCTTGTCACCATCTTATGGTGTTTATATATCTCAACTTGTACGATTCGCTCGTGTATGTAACAATGTATTAGATTTTAGCGAGAGAAATTTATGTATTACTGAAAAATTATTACACCAGGGTTTTCGATATCACAAACTGGTCAAAACATTTACTAAATTTTATCACCGGTATAAGGAAATAATTCGTAAATATAACTCAACATGCAGACATCTTATACGTTCAGGTATTTCACATCCAAAATTTTATGGAAATATTCTTTATAAAGCACAAAAATGTCAGTATTCTCCTCAGAAACTAACAAAACCTTTAAATAGACTTATTAAAAGGGGATATAGTTACGATACTGTTGTCAGGTCATTAAAGATATCATATTTTGGCTTTAACATTGATTCACTGATAGGGTCTTTGCATCGGAACTAAACACATTTATTTCTAAAAAACAAGTTGTTGGCATGACACGGGTTATGTTCTTCTCATATATTTTATGATAGTATGATACTAAACCCCTAACGGGAGGGATTGTACCTGATATTCATATGATGAAGACATAATCTTTCAATCAGTTTTATTGAGGTCTGGAGCTGGCATGTCAGTTAACTGCTAGTAGTCTGTTGTTATTTATGTATTATTGTCATTTTATTTATTTTCTTTTGTTACATCTTTTGACATCAGACTCGGACTTCTCTTGAACTGAATTTTAATGTGCGTATTGTTATTCTTTTACTTTTTTACATTGGCTAGAGGTATAGGGGGAGGGTTGAGATCTCATAAACATGTTTAACCCCGCCGCAATTTTGCGCCTGTCCCAAGTCAGGAGCCTCTGGCCTTTGTTAGTCTTGTATGATTTTAAATTTTAGTTTCTTGTGTATAATTCGGAGTTTAGTATGACGTCCATTATCACTGTACTATTATGCATATTTTAGGGGCCAGCTGAAGGAACCTACGGGTGCGGGAATTCTCGCTACATTGAAGACCCATTGGTTGCCTTCGGCTGTTGTTTGCTCTATGGTCGGGTGGTTGTCGCTTTGACATATTCACCATTTCCTTTCTCAATTTTATGATAAAATTGTTAGGTTTTCCTATATAACTTGTTGTGATTTTTGTCTAATATCTCAAAAACTTGAAAAAGCTTAAATGGTCAGATCTATAAATAAGTAAAATTTTGCTGCCCCTGAATTGGTAATTTTTAGGACATTTTTGCCGTTTTTGGTTATCTTGAATATTATTATAGATAGAAATAAACTGTAAACAGCAAAAATATTCAGCAAAGTAAGATCTACAAATAAGTCACATGACCAAAATGGTCAGTTGACCCCTTAGGGAGTAAATGTCCTTTATAATCAATTTTTAACAATTTTTCATAAATTTTTGTAATCTTGTACAAAAATCTTTTCCACTGTAACTACTGGGACAAGTTCATTATAGATAGAGATAATTGTAAGCAGCAAGAATGTTCAGTAAAGTAAGATCTACAAACACATCACCATTACCAAAACACAATTTTGTCATGAATCCATTTGTGTCCTTTGTTTAATATGCACATAGACCAAGGTGAGCGTCACAGGCTGGTTAGAGCCTATAGTACTTATTTAACATTCTATTCTTATATTCTAACATAGTGTAGTGCAAGTGCATGGTGGGCATTTTTCTGTAATAATTCGTTTTTCTAATAGATTAGTTTTGAGTAGGCATTCATATTTTCCCACGTTTGTTACAAAATTTTCTTGGGATATTCTTCTGCATGCCTTAACACTAATTTTCTTGATTTGTTATGGATATATATATTTTTCACGACAAAACATTTTCATATCATTTATTTATGTACTTAAAAATTATTTTGATGAAAATTTATTGATAAAAATTAATATATAACAAGCCAGAAGGAATGTTATTTTTCACAAGATAATATCCGCGTAATTATAAGGTTATCAGTCTAAAATGAATGTCACGTGGGTATAAATGTCTGTGGCACCAATACCTTGCAATGCCCTCACGGTCATCCGCTGTAAAAATGGGTTTCCATGTACTCTTTCTTAAGATAGAAATTAAAAAAACAGTTTTTCTAATGCTTGAGATCACATTTTCCTTTTTTGGGATAAATTACGTTGCTGTGTATATTCTTAATGTAACATCATCTGGCAGCTATTTCTGCTGTACACCAAAAACCACTGACTATAAAAATTACTGATATTTAGTCTTCAATATTTTTTACCTCCAATTTTATGCCCCAACACTTTATTTCACATGCTTATATTTGCTTTTCAAATTCATGTAACTGATTTCATGACCTACATAATTTTTCTGCAAATATTTGAAGGTTTTCATAAGCAACATTTAGAAAACAGGGTGTTAAATTATCTGCCCTCGCTACAAAAAACATGTAAACTTGAAATGGCAAATGTTGAGTTTAAGAATGAAAAGAATTAAGCACATTTTTTATAGCAGTCTTTAATGGAATAATTCATGCACGCTATAGATTTATTTCAATGTTTTAGCCTTATCGAACAGGAAGTAAAAAAAGAACAGCTGTACACACGGCACACTCACACTCGCTTCAGTTTTTATACGACCCCAAAAATTTTTTGGGATCGTATAATGGTATGATGTCGTCGTCTGCGTCGTCGTCGTGTGAAGACACATTGGTTTCCGGATAATAACTTTAGTTTAAGTGAATAGATTTTCATGAAATTTTTTCAGAAGGTTCAATATCACAAAAGGAAGGTTGGGATTGATTTTGGGGATGATGGTCCCAACCGATTAGGAATTAGGGGCCCAAAAAGGGCCCAAAACAAGCATTTTTCTAGTTTCAGCAGCAGTGTAGAAGTATTTCAATTGCTCTGAAAATCATACTGCAATGTTTTAAAAACCACAAGTAGAAGGTTTGGATTCATTTTAGGGGTTATGGGGCCAAAGTTTAGGAATTAAGGACCAAAAAGGGGTCAAAACACACATTTTTCTAGTTTCAAGACAATAACTTATGTGTAATTGTATGGATCTCTCTGAAATTGTACCACAATGTACCATATAACAAAGGGGAGGTTGGGATTAAGTTTTGTATTAATTGCCCAAAATATGTTGGAATTAGGGGCCAAAAAAGGGCCAAAAAGAAGCATGTTTCTAGTTCCCAAACAATCATGACAATAACTTGTGTTTAAGTGTATGGATCTCTCTGAAATTGTACTACAAGGTTCAATCCTGCAATGGAAAGCATGGGATTGAGTTTAAGGGTTATTGCTCCAAGGGGGTTTCAAAAAGTTGGGGGGGGATTTTTTGTTTACCATTTTTTGAAGGGCTTCCTTTTTTTTTCAAAATTTTTCAAATTTCGAATTTTGAAATGTTTCAAGAAGAAATCTTCAATTGCACAGTATTGTGCAATAGATTTGTTAGATCTTTGACCACATGAATTTTGTGACAAAAACCTATATTATGTCAAAAATTTGATCACAATCCAAATTCAGACAGAATCAAGCTTGAATATTGTGACCAAATTTGCCCCAACTGTTCAGGGTTCAACCACTGGGGTCGTATAAAGCTGCGCCCTGCGGAGCACCTGGTTTAGTGAATGTTTTTGTCCTTTTAGAATAGAAATAATTCATGTTCCATGAATTATTTCCTAATTGTACTTATCATATTTAACAATATTGTGTAAAATTTGTGTCCATTTCTTGTTTTTTAATATAGTCAAACATGTTTTCAGAACACCAGCAAAACACAGAGAATGCTGGGCAGGAGAATGCTGCTACAGAGGTTGATGAAGAAGCAGAGGAGATTATTGAAAATGGTATGATGACATTATTTGTTTTTCCAATATGACTTGTTGTGATAGCTGTTTGTAAATGCCTCTGGTCATAAACAAACCAAAGCCTTTCTTTTAAGATATGTGTTTGGAAGTTTTATTAGCAACTATCACTATGAACGGATAAAAAGCTCAATAGGAAAATGGCAAGTTTATATTTTTAGTATTGTCAATTGAATGTAGTAAAATAGTTTATAATATGAATACTGGACATAAAAGGGAGATAATAAAATCAGAAGCCAAACATTCTGTTTTCCTTTATTATTGGTAAGTAATTGGAAAATATTTACAGTACCTTGATTGCTGCATTAATTTTACAATAGACACGTACACTTTTTAACTCTTGAAAAAGTGAGAAGTAAATTTTATTCCTCATTGAGGTTCGGATGCTGAAAAATCATTATTCAGTCAAATTACAATCTGCCATGTCTGGTACTATATGCATTTTACTATTGGAAAAGTACACAGGAAACTGTTTTAACTTATATCTGGCTAATGAAACTTGTAGTAAATGCATCTTTATGATATTATTTTATAATATTGCATATAAATTTATCCCAAAGATTTTAGATCTTAATATTTTTGTTTGCAAATTTTTGTTCTTATATATATCTCAGTGGACTTTGAACCCCATCTTTTCTGTGATAATTATACATAAATATACTGTCCCAAGTCAGGAGCCTCTGGCCTTTGTTAGTCTTGTATTATTTTAATTTTAGTTTCTTGTGTACAATTTGGAAATTAGTATTATGCGTTCATTATCACTGAACTAGTATATATTTGTTTAGGAGCCAGCTGAAGGACGCCTCCGGGTGCGGGAATTTCTCGCTACATTGAAGACCTGTTGGTGACCTTCTGCTGTTGTTTTTTTCTATGGTTGGGTTGTTGTCTCTTTGGCACATTCCCCATTTCCATTCTCAATTTTATCAAAGTAGAAAATGTATCTTTGACATCTGAGGGTGAACAATTGAATATTCTTTTTTTATATATAGAAATAACACCTTAGTATCTTACTAGAAGCAACGCACTTTAGAATAAACTGTGTTATTGGATAAACTAGTTTTTTTTTATAATTCAAATATTTTTGTAATAGGTTTCATATTGGTAAAGGTGGAAATTTGAATCCACAGGGATTATAAAAGTTACAAAATGTAGGTCATTCAGAAAACAAAATAAGTCTAAATAAGATATTCAGATTGTCTAGTGATAAATGTTTGGTCTTGAGCAATGTAAGAAAGTACTGATTCTAAAAATGTTATGAATATGTTCATACGAAAATAAGAAAAAAAATGAAAACAACACATTATATAATTTTATGCATCTGAAGCCTGGCCCATTAAGCTTTTTAAAACCAGTGGAATAATGAAATATACATTTACAATGTTTACGAAAAACATTTTATTAGCAAAAGTGTAAAACATATTATATTATATTAAAGGATCTAATGAAGGCTCCTCAGATTATGAAACAGATGATGAGCAGTCATTTTATGAGCAATTTAAAGGTGAGAATTTAACATTTTTTATAAAATAAATGTTGTTTAAATATATTTGCATCACAAAAACTGATCACTAGTATCAATAAATTATTCTTTTATGATGAAAAGTTTTGTTGTAAATGTTGAATGTGCTTAATACGTCTAATGATCTAAAATTCCTGACAGACAAACAGGCAATAGAGAAGTGCCATCAAAACATTTTAATTCTGATTAGTACTAATGGTGCTGTCCATTGTAACTAAAGCTGGCAGGTATGATGTAATAAACTAATTCTGATTGATTGTCTCTTTATTTATTAAAGTTCTACTGTACATGCTGTAAATAGTTCTCTGAATTTTTTGGTTATTTATAGAGATATTCTTTTCCTCCCCTTCCTATTAACAAGTAATTTGAGGCAAGTGTTACCTGTATAAGAGGACCAATTCTGTAAAATATAAAAATCAAAATATGTGATATGATTGCAAATGAAACAACTCTCCATCAGAGACCCAAATTGATATAGAAGTAAACAATTATAGGTCACTGTATTGCCTTCAGCAATGAGCAAAACCCAAACCACATATATAGTTTGCTATAAAAGGCCTCAAAATGACAAATGTAAAACAATTCAAACAAGAAAAATAACAGCCTGATTTATGATCAAAACAATAAAGGAAAAACAATTATGATATACAGCAACAAACAACAACTACTGAATTACAGTAAGAAATAAAGTCAATATGCAATATCTGTCATTATCTTTATAATTGAAGTATGTACCAAACAATAATCTGGTTTACAGAATTTCTTGCATAATTATACCCCCGCTTTAAAAAAGGGGGGGTATACTGTTTTACTTATGTCTGTCCGTCAGTCCGTCCGTCAGTCCGTCAGTCCGTCCGTCAGTCAGTCCGTCCCATGAAACTTTCGTCACATTTTTCTCAGGAACTACACATCCACCCTTTCTGTAATTTGGTATCAACATTTATATATGTTAGCCATACCGTGTGATGCGTTTTCAGATTCATCACTTGACAACTTCCTGTTTACCGAACACTTGTATGATTTTACACATGATAGCCAAGTTGAAAATTTTCGTCACATTTTTCTCAGCAACTACAATACAAGGATTTCTGAAATTTGGTTTCAGGATTTATATAAGTCAGCTATACCGTGTGATGCGTTTTCAGATTCATCACTCGACAACTTCCTGTTTACCGAACACTTGTATGATTTTACACATGATAGCCAAGTTGAAAATTTTCGTCACATTTTTCTCAGGAACTACAATACAAGGATTTCTGAAATTTGGTTTCAGGATTTATATAAGTCAGCTATACCGTGTGATGCGTTTTCAGATTCATCACTTGACAACTTCCTGTTTACCGAACACTTGCATATTTTTACACTATTAATATTATTCACTTGCGGCGGGGGTATCATCAGTGAGCAGTAGCTCGCAGTTTCACTTGTTTCTAATGAAAAGTAAGCAGTGACTAGTGACACCCCCTCAAGGTTGGCAAAATTATAGAATATATAAAATTGTTCTGATTAAACCGTGATGGAAATATTTCTTAAAATTTTCCATTCCATTAAAAACAAATTTGAGGATTATACATCATAAAAAACAATGAAAACGGTCTTGTATTTTTAGATTGGGATGCATTAACAGATGAATATCAAAGTGATACCAAACGGTTTTTGGATGAAAACTACACCGTGAAGGAACTGAAATCAACCTTTAAAAAATACCATGCTGCAAAAAAAGGTAATATGAATTGTAAAATTGTTACCTTGTTCTTGCATGTTAAGATATATAGACTTATAGTTATATAGTCAGTAGCATTATGCATGGGTAATTACACTTTTTGATGTTCTTATATTCTAACACTTATGCTGTTTATAACCTGACATAGACACATTTTTAGCTCACCTGGCCTGAAGGGCAAAGTAAGCAATATTCTCATTATTGCGTCCAGGGTCTGGCGTCGTCATCGTCCTCGTCTGTCGTTAGCTTTTACAAAAATTTTCTCCTATGAAACTACTGGGCCAAATTAAACCAAACTTGGCCACAATCATCATTGGGGTATCTAGTTTTACAAATGTGTGGCGTGACCCGGCCAACCAACCAATTTTAAGGAAATTATACTGTTCTTTTGGCTATTATCTTGATTATTATTATAGATAGAGATAAACTGTAAACAGCAATAATGTTCAGCAAAGTAAGATCTACAAATAAGTTGTAATGACTAAAATGGTCAGTTGACCCCTTAAGGAGTTATTGCCCTTTATAGTCATTTTTTACCAATTTTTCCTAATTTTTTCTAATCTTTTACAAAAATCTTCTCTAAAACTACTGGTCCAAATTTAACCATACTTGGCCATAATCATCATTGAGGTATCTAGTTTAAAAATGTGTGCGGTGACCCTGCCAACCAACCAAGATGGCTGCCATGGCTAAAAATAGAACATAGGGGTAAAATGTAGATTTTCCCTTATAACTCTGAAACCAAAGCATTAAGAGCAATTCAGACATGGGGATTAAATTGTTTTGCAAGTCAAGATCTATCTGCCCTGAAATTTTCAGATGAATCGGACAACTGGTTGTTGGGTTGCTGCCCTGAATTGGAAATTTTTAAGGAAATTTTGCTGTTTTTAGTTATTATCTTGAATATGATTATAGATAGATATAAACTGTAAACAGCAATAATGTTCAGCAAAGTAAGATCCACAAATAAGTCAACATGACTAAAAAGGTCAGTTATTGTCCTTTATAGTCAATTTTTAATAATTTTGTAAATTTTGTAAATTTTTGTATATTTTAACAAAATATTTTCCTCTGTAACTAATGGGCCAACTTCATTATAAATTGAGATAATTGTAAGAAGCAAGAATGTTCAGTAAAGTAATACCCCAGTCCCACTAGGCCACGATCGCACTACGATCTGTGAAAAAAATGCAAATTTTGATGATTGTAGTGCGATCGTGTAGATCGCAGTAAGGTCGTATCACGGTCGTGGTGAGGTCTTCAAGATCGTGAAGAGCGTGGCCAACTTTGAACATGTTCAAAACAATCGTGGTGCGGTCAAGGCGAAATCAGGTCGTAGTAGAAGCGTAGTGAGAGCGCACTTAGATCGTAGTAAGATCGCAAAGGTCGCTGTACAATCGTAGTGAGAGCGTAGCGAAAGCGTGATTCTATTCGGAGAGACTGTGCTACGATCGCAGAACGACGTTATCACGACCTCACTACGACCATCACGTTCTCACTGCGACCCAACTACGCTTCCACTACGACTATACCACGCTGTTCACGACCATAGTACGATTCTAGCACGCCCTTGCCGTCCTCATCACGCTCTTCTTACGACCTGACTACGTTCACACTACGACCATCATTCTCATTGTCGTTTTCACATAAAATTATAAAAAAGCTCCCTAGATTTTGTTTGTTTGAATGTAATTATCCATCTTCTCTAACGGTTCAACCATGCTTCTCGTTTTTATATAGATTAGACCGTTGGTTTTCCCGTTTAAATGGTTTAACACTAGTAATCTTTTGGGTCCTTTATAGCGTGCTGATTGATGTGAGCCAAGGCTCCGTGTTGAAGACCGTACCTTGGCCTATAATGGTTTACTTTTATAAATTGTTATTTGAATGGAGAGTTGTCTCATTGGCACTCATACCACATCTTCCTATATATATTGATACATCTATGTCATCTCTGCTATCTTTCACTAAAATATCGTCATTGAGCTTTATGGACCAGCAATAGGTTGTAATTTAGGTTGGATTGGTCGGTCCGACATCTTTGCTTGATCAGGATTCGTTACTTTGCTCCCTCTGCCTCTACATCAACTCCTACCACCATGCCCATGTATTCTGGTAGATTTTGGTGGAATGACTGTATAGTTTGCGAGAAATCTACGATTTAATCAGAAATAGAAGGAATTGAACTGTATTGATATGGAACACGATGATGACGTTATTGCTGAGAACGTAGTAAGATCGCGCTATGAACGTAGTATAATCGTGGTAAGAACGTGTTATAATCGCAGTAAGATCATGTTGCAATCGGATAACTCGTGGTAGGGTCGTAGTGAGAACGTGAAGAGCGTAAAAAGATCTTGATAAGCGTAGTGAGGTCGCAGAATAAGCGCGGTGAGAACGTGGTATAATCGTAGCGGGATCTTTGTAGAAGCGTAGAGAGGACGTAGTAGCATTGTGAAAGCAAAGAAAATTTACATTTTCATGCCGCTCATACCGCGACCTCACCACGATCTAAATTTATTTTAGATCACGGTGAGCGTGGTGCGATCGTGGTCTAGTGGGACTGGGGCTTAAGATCTACAAACACATCACCGTCACCAAAACACAATTTTGTCATGAATCCATCTGTGTCCTTTGTTTAATATGCACATAGACCAAGGTGAGCGACACAGGCTCTTAAGAGCCTCTAGTTTAAAAATGTTTTCAATAAATACCTAAAATTGAAATTATGCTAACATTAACTTTATTTTCCAAAGTTTAACATAAAACATATTTCACTTATTACTGACTAGATTCTGAATCCTATAAATATTTATATTAAGGCATTACATACAGTTAGGATGCCTTTACTCTTAATCTGCTTTAGGAGGTCTACTGATTGTTATTTGAGCCTTTTGAAAACATATTTTATTTTTTTGTTGAACTTTGGCTTGGAACATGATTTCAGTAACTATAAATGTCTTAATGTAAAGGGAAGGGAGTCTGATTCCAGATACCTCTCATTGTTTTGTCAGATTCCTTTATCCAGCTTATCACTTTTTATAATTACCCAATTCCTGCTTATTACTTTTGTCATTTAAGAAGTCTTCTTAGAAGTAGACATGTAGTTTACATTCATTGAAAAGCCCCCTGTTATGCTATTTGACACATAATTCTTTTAAACATTTGTAGGCGTTGAAAACCAAGCTAGATCGTGTACATCGGTCAGAGCTGGATATGATCCAATAACAGAAATGAAAATCACTGATTATAATATTTTCATGGTTCATAAATTTATATTAAGTCTTCTTGATAAAATTATTAATAAAAGAATATAGATATAAGAAGATGTGGTATGATTGCCAATTAGACAACTCTCCATCAAAGTCTCAATTTGTAAAAGTAAACCATTATAGGTGAAAGTACAGTCTTCAACAAGGAGCCTTGGCTCACACTGAACAGCAAGCTATAAAGGGCGCAAAAAATTTACTAGTGTAAAACCATTCAAATGGGAAAAGCAACAGTCCAATCTATGTAAATAAAAAACAAAAAACGAGAAACATTTATGAACCACATCAACAAAGGCCAACTGTGCAAACAAATGCAGCTGGTTTAAACGTTTTAATAGGTATATGTATGGTATTATCCTTTGTCACTAAAACACAAACAAATCTGCACAAAAAAAAAAAATAAAGATTTGTCATTATACAGTCTGCAACAATTTAGGAGGTCTTTTGTGTCACTGGAGAGAAAAATTGGATAAATTTTATGTACAAAGGCTGTCAAAATCTGCATAAACACCAATTTACAAAAGCAATAAAATATGACAAAGGAAAACTTTTGACAATTGCAAGTTTCCTGATTTTGGCCAATCATATGACCTAACTTCTCCAGACAAAACATGCAAGTGCAGAAGTATGTAAGCTTGACCTCCAACTTGATAAATTTCAGTATCATGCAGAGTCAGTCCTTAATATTGAAAGTATCATTTAGTAAAGCTGAAATAGATTCCTGATATAAACTTATTTAACAGGATAGAGTAATTTCACATTAGGGTTCAGACAAATCATATTTGGTACATTTTACCTCTGAATCTCACCCTAGAAAGTTTTAAATGATTAAATGATAATATTTTGCTATCTTGAAATGATAAATCCTACAACTTTTTAAAATGACTTGGAAATTGTGAATTTAAAAAAAAATCAGTCTGTTTAATGATAATATTGAGAACTTTTTAAAATGCCCAATATTAAAAATTCTAATGTCTATGAAAATGCAACACTAATAACACAAATAGTTGACTTAAATAAATGCTGTAAAAAAATGTCCATCTTTTATTTATATAGTAGAAAGTTTGAATCATGATCAGTAAAGCAGGCAACAGATACAGCTCTTAACTGAATAAATGATATGATAAATAACCAAAATTATTATATAGATGACAATGATTTATATGAATTTATCATTGTGATAAATTATGATACTCACATATGAAATAGTTGTTTTATTTTCAATCTTAAGACTATTAGTTGAAAAGTCATTTCAGAAATAATGCCATATAAATGAGTATTATATTTAAGTTGGTTTATCTACATGTTAACATTAGATTATGACTAAACACATTTTTTTTAAATCCAGGAAGACCAACGGCTGGAGAATTCAGGAAGTTTATACTCAGATCACCAGGTATGCCAAAGAAGAGAAAATCTTTAGGTAATTCCTAAAGTATTTTTTTTAAGATTTTATATTTGACTAGTTCATTTAGTTGTCTATGGTCACTATATATGTTGGGCAGGTTGGAAGAGAAAAATGGGTTCATGTTATTAGTTAAGTCTGCCCACAGCTTTAAACTTAGAGTCTTAAAATGTTTGCTTAGCATTTTTAGCTGGAAGGATTTTGCTGTACTTTATTTAGGGTTACACTTTTAAATTTATAAGTGTCCCATCTGTTGAGGGATTGATTTTTAATTGTGAAAATATTCGAATAAGCATGATGACCAAAGTATGTTATTGTAATTATTTTCCTTTCCAAAAATCTGATTGTCAAGATATCGCTTTTAAAAAAGTCAATAGGGATTTTAGTTATTTCAGTGACAAAAATGACTTCCCAATTAATAGGTATTAATTTTGTAAATGATTATCATGAGATGAATTATTGTCTCTTTTCTCTTGGAAACTTTTAAGTATGAAGGCTATATAAGGGCTTGAATTGGTCATTACAATTAAACAGTGTTATACCATATGTAAAAATCTATAATAAAATTCTTAACATGCAAATTTACCTAAACTAAACACTTTTGTTGCCGTTTGTTTTAACAATATTGGCAGCTTCAAAAGGATGATAAAATTCAAAAGATTTTAGTCAATTTAAAAATAAGAAGTTGTGGATAGGATGCCAATGAGTCAACTCTCCACAATAGACCAAATAACACGGAAATTTACAACTATAGGTCACCATATGACCTTCAACCCATACCACATAGTCAGCTATAAAAGGCCCAAATGATGAAAAATATGGAACAATTCAAAAGAGAAAGCCAATGGCCTAATGTACATGATGTATGTATTAACCAATGAATGAGAAACAAATATGACACAGCAACAAATGCCAACCACTGAATCATAGTCAGCTAACTTGAAACAGACACATCCAGAATGTGGCAGGGTTCAACATGATTGCAGGCACCAACCCTCCCCAAATCTAGAACAGTGGCGTAAAAAATAAAACACAAGAACAAACTTTTCAAAACAAATAAAAAACAAATAAAAGAAACAGCAATAAAAGAAATAACTCAATTACAGGCTTATGACTTAGGACAGGCACATACAGAATATGAAGGTGTTGTACTGGTTTGAAAGTGCAAACCCTCTCCTTAACCTTAGACAGTTGTGAAACAGTGCAACATAAGAAGGAATCAGTTGAAAAGGACTTAAATCATCAGAACAATACAAAGCAGAAAAACAACTAACAAAAACTCAGACAAGATTTGGCAGTGAATTCATATATTCCCATAAATGCTTGATTTATAAACACAGAAATTGTTTCATGTACTTTTTTGCAGTTGACATGACCAAAACAATTGAAGAGAAAGAGATTGAAACATCTGAGTTGAAAATTAAATTACATGATACAAAATGTGCCATGGTTAAGCAGGCTTCTGTTTTGCATAATTTTGATAGAGATTTATGTAAAAGTAATGAATGTATTGACAAAATAAAAGTCCAGTACGAGAAAGTACATGACAAAAATCAGGAATTACTTCAGGCAAACACTCACATGCTACAAATAAACAAGGCTCTTCAGAGAAATTGCAATTTTCTTCTTGCCGAAAAAAAAGAAAAGGATAAAACAATTTCTAATCAAGATAACTGTATTAAAAGCCTTACAACAAAGAACAATGATCAATATAACTGTATTAAAAGCCTTACAACAAAGAACAATGATCAAGATGACTGTATTAAAAGCCTTAAGATGGAGAGCACTAAATTACAGAAAAAGATTTCAAAGCAGGGAGAAGTTGTTTTTGATTTGATGAAAGAGAAGACAATATTAGAAGAAGAAAAAAAAGACATGAAAGTTAAATATACTGATTTGAAAAAAATGAATGTGAAGCAGAACATAGATCTTGAAGATATGGATATTAAACTAAAGAAACAAAAACTTGTTTGTGATGAGTTGAAATCTGAACTGTGCGACACCAATAGCAGGTTAGAAACAGTAGAGAAAGAATTGATTACAAAAAATTGTGAAATTAACAGATTTGAATTAAAGCAACATGAAGAAATGAAACAACTACAGACTCAAGTAGCTGAACTGAAAGAAATGTAAGTGCAATTTAGTTCTTATTATGTTAAAAGCAATCAACAACTCTGTAAGATTAGTGTAATACATTGTAAAAAGAATCATTAGCAAAATGTAATTTTATCATCAAGAATGAAGAAAAGTATGTATTTATATCATAATTTAAAAAAAAAAGGTGACGTTGATACACATCAGCAAGAAAACACAAAGCAAAACAGAACAAAGCAAAATACATCTAGAGATCATACTAAAGTCCCTGTGAATAGAGAAGAGTATAAACAATATGCTAAGCTTTAAACTACTAAGTGCAAAATATATAGACAGAGATATATACTTTATCCCTCACAAAGAAAATTATTATAATCAAGCCTAGTTCTACCACCATAACGACAAAAATAAAATAAAAACAAGTTTTTCTTACAAAAGTGTGTTTTTTTCAGCTTAAAACAGTAACTTAAATGTTGAGAAGAAGAAATTTCTCTTTGTAAATTAAAGTCCATGCAGTTACTACAAATTCCTCCTTAAAAATGTTTTATTTGAATTATTTCATTATGAAATATTGTATATGTTCTACAATGCCAAAATAATATGTTTTCTTTTAAGGTTAAACAATAGAAATGCAGTAGCAGAAAATCAATGGCCAGCCTGTACCATTCTGTAGATACTATATTTACAACAGCATGAAGATGTTGAGTATAAAGTGTACATATATTTATTAACTTATGATTTTATTTGTATAAAGAAAGATTGCATTAAATGCAATGGGAAGCTGATACCTCATTATACCCTAAGGGTTCAAATAACATTGTGTAATTAGGTGAACATTCTTAAGGCCATATCCATGTCAATGTCTATCAATTTTTTATGGTATACATACTCATTAAATTTAAGTCAGGAAATTATGTATTTATATGTTGAAATGAACAATAAACACATACTTGCAAGGGGTTGTGCATGGTGAATGAATCTATCTGTTATGAAATTGGTTAGTTTTTTTCTACATTTATGAAGAAATAAGTATAACTCCAATTCAATTATTACCCAAGTGTGTTCCCTTCACTTGACTTGTAGTCATAATTATGTATTTCAATATTATTTTTTTTAAATTCAATCTAAATTTTTAAATAGTGTCCATAAGAACTGTTTATAGATATATTTAAATCATGGATGTCCTTTTTTAATTGGAGCTGGCTGACAGTGCAAGTTTTATATTAATATTAAATTTTACAAATAATAGACTTTCTCAAGAGTTGAATTATTTTTTGACCAATGATGAAAAGGATTTATTCATATAAAAATACCCTGTGAAAGCATATTTCTGTTATAGTTTTAGATGACATTTTTAGCTTCAATGGCAGCTAAAAATATCTTTATTGAAGATCTTTTTCTCGGGAAATCATTTTAATTTACATATTTTTTGTGTTTTAAAAAAATTAATTGTAATAAATATTTTTAACAAAATATGATTTTATAAACTGAGCTTGTGAAAGAAATTCTTAACTTTGTAAATTTTTTTGAATATATTTTATAACTCAATTCACTAGAATCATATGAATTGTTTCATGTCATCCATGTCATAAAATTGTTCTCATTGATTCATTTTTTGGTAGAATAATCCCAAGATGAATATGGAATAATATAAACACATGTGTAAAATTCTAGAAAGCCTTTGGTTATGATATTTCATATTATATTTTATGATGCCTCCATACTAATATATGGCATCAAAATTTATTGATCTAATTAAATCCAGGTGAAACTTTTATCTGTAATTTTTTTTAACCATGTATAAAGTTTTGACCTTAAATGGCAGTTGATGATTTATTTATTTAAACGAAAATTCCTTTGAATTTACACATTTATGTTTTGCTTTATACTTTTTGTTTAAAAAATATATTTTTAACCAAAGACATATTTTTAGGCAGAGCTGGAGAATGAAATGCTAAACCTTGTCAACTAAATTGATTATCTGTTTTTCATTTATTTCTTAAAAAAGTCCATCTGTGTGTATATTTATAATGAATTTTTATGTGCATATTTGACTTTTAACTTAATTATCAGGATTGATTTGAATCTTTACCATTTTTGTTATTTTTCCATTGATCAAGTTTTGTTTTAATTTTTAATTTCATGAAATTTGCAACAACAAAAGAACACATTCTACTATAGGAGTAGGCCCAGTAAGACTCCTTTTTGGCTCCAAAATATAGCAGTTTTACAAACTAGTAAAAATGTAAACTTTTAGCTATTTATTTGAGAGTAGAATACTTCTGTTACATATATATGGGCAGTTTTTGACAATGCAATGCACATGTATCCTGTACTAGCATCATTAAGTCATGGTAAATTACTGATATCTTCACAATTTGAGCATTTGAGTTAATTTTTAGACTTTTTTTTTTTATCTTAAATGGAAGTTGCCGCATTTGTAGTCATTCTTGCTATTTAAATATAAGTTGTATTTGATGATAATACATAACATATATAAAGGTTGAGACTGAACAGGGATGTGGCCACTTTTATTTTTTAGAAAAACCATCTTAAAAGTGACATATTTTGGCATATTTGATAGATTTTCATATTTAAGCTTGAATTTAACCTCTTAAATGAATAAATAGGTCCAAATCTTTCATATAAACAAAATGAATTGACTCAAGTAGACACTAATGTGTTTATAAAGTATCCAAAATCTTTCATCAGATGAACCTGAAGTTTTAGGCCAAAATTGGCCCTATCTGGACCTACTCCTTTAAACATAAACTAATTAAAATTTTGGAAGTTTATATGCTGGAAAAAAAGGAGTGTACGTTTTGGATGGGTTAATCATAGTTTTAATAGCTGTAAAATTAAACATATTATTTTCTATAGTTGAAAAATTAAAACAAATTTTGTCAAGTATTGACTCGACACAAATTAATGCCATATTGGGAAATATATGAAAGAGTGAAGAAAGGTTAGAAATAGGTTGTATTGTAATACTAAGTTTTTGTTGTAGATATTTAATTTTGTTTCATGCGTTATTTATTCAGATCTGTAAAATCAGACAACCATTAGGTCTGGTGCTTATCTTTTATATGACTTGTATTTTTAGTACCTTTTGATCATAGCTGAAGTCTGATTTATTTGATCATTCTTAAAATTTTTGTTGTGAAAACAATCAAACAATGCTATAACCTTATTTCTACAGCAAAAACACTTAATTGCCAAAGTTTAACAAAATTCATTAGTTTCTTTTTGTTGTTAATACTTTTTAAGAAATTATTTATATTCAATTTAGTTAAGTCTATCCAAACTTAAAAGGTGATTTCCTTCTTGTGAAATATTGGTGTGATTGAAACTATTATGTGTTGCTTTCTTTAAAATTATTATATCAAACCTTTTGCTGTTAAATTATTACTTCAAAATAAATTTTTCACACTGTATTTATTTAAATACACGTAAATTTAATGAACTAAGTATTAAGTAACTAAAACAAAACGACAGGTATCTTTGACCATTTTTTTTGGTTTAAAATATGATTGTACAATGTCATTCTTTTTTCGAAATAACAACTGCTTATCATCAGATAAAACAGGATATTTATTGTTGATGAGGAAAGATTTAACCTTTCTCTGAAGGGAATTATCTTAAGAAAGAGATTTCCAAATTTATGCATACATGTATATATAAACCAATATTATTTTAATAGAAAGTGTAATATTGTTCTGATTTGTATATTTATTATTATTCATAAAATGCTGTTGTACATATTTGCTTTCTTAACAATGTATTTGAAAAACTAATTTGATTGTGACATTGCAGACATACATTAATTCTTTTTGTAAATAAGAATTTGGACCCATGTATGGTGTACACAATTTGAATCATGGTATCTAAAATAAGTATTTAATAGCAGTATGTTGTTATTAACATTTCTGCCATTTCAGGTTGAGCAGTCTAAAAAGGTTATGATTGATAATTTTGTAATTATTTAAAACTGACAGGTCTTATTATTTTAAGGACTCTTTTAGCCTCTGACTATGAATAAATAAGTACCATCTAATAGTCTGATGAAAATCAAACCTCTTGTGACATTTCAGAAAACGGGAGTGCTGAGAGGTTTGATTTAAAACAGATTGCCATCTATAAAATCAATGTTTTGCAAATATGTAGTTTATTTATAGATATGTTAACATGGTTAAGATAGTCTTGATGTAACTTTCCTTTTTATATTATGTTGCTTTGTAAACATTTTGCATTAAATCTTCTTTCTTTCTTTCATACATTTCTATATTCTATGACTTTTGTCACTTTGTTAGTTATATACCATTTAGAATGGTTCAAATAAAGTTTGTTAGCGATATTGAAATATATTTTCTTCACTTTTTGTTATTATTGCCCTGAGTGATAAAATTCAAACACAAAAATGCTGCTTGCAGTCTATTCACCAGAAATCATATTTAGATATTTATGATGATATGATCATGATGATAGAAAAAGATCGAATACGGTTTGTTCACATCCAGTGGCAATTTTCTTTTATTTTCAAGCCGTTAACAAATAAGTATTTAATACAGTCTAGGTTTTGCAAATTCTGTAGACTTAAATGAAGGGAACAATTTGACAGCAGCATGAAAAAAGTTGCACTCTACCTGCAGAATGCATTCGATTTTGTATACCTAATTTGGAAGTGGTTGCATATATGTATACATCCCACAAATTCAAAGGGAAACTCATTTTAGCTGCATGGAAGCTTCCTGCAAGTATGGTGAAGTCCTGGTGACCACATTTCTACACCACATTTAACCTTTGGAAAAATATGCATATTATTTAGTTATGTCAGAGGTAAACATGACATGATTCTTTCATTGATGAATTCACAATATTTGTTTATCAAGATCTTGAGTATTAACAAGTCGGAATACATCTGCATAGTAATTTCCGAAACTCAAAATGTAAACATTGTCCGTGAGAAATTGACCAACCGATACAATGAACCACACTGCATTGTAGGCTACTACGACTAAATTATCACATATGAACATGTGGAATTTGGTTGAAAGGTGTCTGTACATATTGTATGTCGGGTTTTCTTGTTTATTTTTTTCATTCATCTAAATTATAAATATAATGTTTATAACATAATCTTAAATTTACATGCTCAGATTTAAAAAAAAAAAAAGAAAAGGTCACAGCTTCATCTTTAACTTAGCTTGTGAAAGCAGGGGAATAACAGGCTTTCTATATTGTTTTGCACTGTTCCTCTGCATTCATTTCACTTGAAATTAATATGGGACTGTCCACTGTCCAGTAAAACTCTCAGCTCATTAAAACTATTTCAGTAGATTAAAGGAATGGGTTACATGATACTGATTGCACTTGGAATTTGGTATCACATATTCTTAATTCTTTCCATTAAAATCATGCTATTTCACTAAGGACAGAAAATAAACACAGAAATCCTACTTGAGAACGAGTATTATATGCTGCAAAGTACCATGGCTTTTAAGACGGGGGCACAACTAATATTCACATCCTATGTACGTTATATCGACTGCGAAACCTGTATATGTTTGAAGACTTTATGATTACCCTCTCTTTTGATTTTTGGTTTCGTTGCTGTCTCCTTGACATAAACACAACACCTCATTCAAATTCGGTTTATAGTAGTTTAAAACATGTCCAATGACATCATACTTGTCACTAGCTTTCCAAATCTTTGATATATGAAAGGTAAGGAGCCTCCTGGATTAAAACAAATATTAATTCAAGTACAACTGTTGGTGATATTTATTCCAAATGTATCAAAATTGAGATAATTAATGAAAAGACCCAATTGTTTTAACAAAGTACAATTTATTGATTTTAAATTTTGTGGCGTTTGGTTGATATCCCGTTAATGAATGTCTGAAAGCTTTGTTAATAGCTAATCTTCTAGTATTTCAAACACTATTTTCTTAGTACAGGTTTTTTTCTCTCCGATAATAAAAACATAACATTTATACTTTATATCATGGTCTGTAAATATAATCAAATCAGAAGAAAATAAAAACACGAATCATTTTCCCGGCATTTAGTGGAAAAATGCGTTACATATCACCATGAAACACGTAGTATCGGAAAGATATAAGCAAGTAGTAGTCCATCATGCATTGCAACTCATTACTTTGATTGACCAATGACCCAGCTAAAACATTGTGAGTATTATGTAAATAAACAATTATATTATCGGGAACAGTAATGCATACCCATATAGGGCAGTGTACGGGACCTGATTAAGCATTGTTACAGTGACCCTTGATTGCTTAACTATTTTCCTAAGAACATATATGAGATTATGTAGGCACGGCAATTAACATATTTCTGAGCCGGTATGTTATACAGCTGAAATGAAATTGAATGCTATCTCAATTATATAATCAAGACATTCCCTTTACGGATATTCTACAGTAATCAAAAACTTGCTTTCCATATATATCAATTCTGATTTGATATTTTACCTTGCGTCGTCTAGCGCAAATAGAAAATTTAATCCTGGTATCTATGATGAGTTAATTAATAACCACTGAGTCGATGCAACTGCTGGTTGAGTTTTTATCCCCGTGGGTATCACCAGGCTAGTAGTCAGCACCTCTATGTTGCACGAATAATTGTTTTGTATCTATCGTTTGATATGGCTTGTGTGTTTTTACCCTCTATTTAGAACGTTAACTGTTTTCAAAAGGAACTACATTTTAACTGGATCGTTTTGCGGGATTCGTTCGTTTAATCTTTTATATATATTCACTATATGTACAAAACATAAAAAAATGAGATATGATTGAAAATTCCACCAGAAAAGGGGAAAAAGTACTGATGCTATCGATTCTGACCTTACAAAAATATTGATGTTTTAGTAAAGTTTGTTCTCCTTTCGTGTCTCGTTCTAACCTCTATTTACGTCATGTTCATTTTAAATCGCTAAATAAAAATTTATTTCCCGATTAAATTTTATTTGTAAATGAAGAGTTAACTAAAATCTACCAATCTATCTGAACTATTGTCTTTGGGTTTTCCAATTTCAGTCTATCGGTGTTTCATTTTATATAATAATTTTTCATTTGTACTTTCCAAAACGAAGTTTTAAACTTTTCCTTACTTTCATACAATATGGAAAACTAGTGTCTTATATCCTTGATATATTCAAAACAAGTGGTTTTGACACGCAATCGATTTGAAGATATTTAGTCTACTTCTATTATTTCGAAATCTTTTAAAATTAGTAATATACGTACCATATTGTCAGTTATAAGCATTACATACATGACGAATGTGACCCAACTGAAACATGTCATTAAACTAAATTACAACGAATGATAGAGCGTTAAGTTTTGTATTTTGTTTTGTTAAGGAGGCTCGCGGGTATAAATTTTAGAAAAAAAACCATTTATTTTTCATTACAAATTTTATTTATTACCTTTGGTAGTTATCACTTTATCATATGGTACAAAGATAATTAAAAAACAAATCAATTCGAGTAGGCCTCAGATGAATTTTAAAATGTAGATATCATTGAAAACGCTCCAAATTATTTCCTTTTGAAAATGCCATTTTTTGGCATTAGAATTTAAATGTCCTTTTTTTTTCTAAGTAATCGGTGATCTATATTTTTTATCATTATTTTCAATTAAGTTGTACCAGTTGTACGTAAACTAAACTATCGTAAAATTTGATCGATTTCTGCAATTAAGTTCTTCTTTTTTTGTTTCGATATTACCTCTATCCTATTAGTTCAACAGAAAAAAGTTACCTTTACAAAAATGTATGCTTCTTTCGAAGGCAGATTGTGAGCGTAAATGAACGGTGACCCCATTATTTTATTTTATTTGTCTATCAAGTATTAGATAAAGTTCATTTATAGAAAAATATAGCAATGTCCTATATAAAATAAAATAATCGATTTAGACCCGCGACCTCCCTTAAACAACGGAAGAGTATTACCGAACTCAAAGTAAAATTATTACAAGAAAGACCATTAAAACTGATTAAATTAAGCGTAAAATTATATCAACCAACGGTACAAATGGGAAACAACCGTCATAGTTCTGACTTGATACAGACCTTTTTTGAAAAAAAAAATTGTGGGTTAATTCAGATTGAATAGCTATCTTAACTTCAACTTGTATGGCAGTTTATAGTTCTGTTAAATACAAGAACATTGGATGAACAACCAAAAAAAGACATCATAACTGGTTAATATTACAATAATTGGGTTCAGCAGCTATAAAATTTGAAAACATACGTCACATATATAGACTAACATAAAAAATAATCAAGTATACAAACAAGTCTAACCAAAATACAAACGAACATTTTGGAATTTTGGATCCTCAATGCTCTTCATCTTCGTACTTGTTTGGCTTGATAAATATTTTGATATGAGCGTCACTGATGAGTCTTATGTAGACGAAACGCGCGTCTGGCGTACTAAATTATAATCCTGGTACCTTTGATAACTATTATTAAAGTTTATTTTGAATGTAGGATTCATAGTTTGACTAGCTACTTCCTCTAACCCATTTCAAGCCATCGTTTATATAACAATTATACATAGTGTTTGCAAATGGTAAAAACAAATTTAGAAGGAACGTTCCTAAAAATACCAAGGTCACTTATTACATTTGATAACCAAACATGAGATTGACACTACGTGTTGATATTATTAACATACACATTGGCCGAGTTCACTTGAAACTCTAGAGTCCGCTTCAGAGTTTCAAGTGTATCACGTGAACGCACTCAAGTTGCTATTCGGAACAACTCTAAGTAACTCTAGGGTATAGCCTTGACTAAGCATAAGAAAATGAAAAAAAAATGATTGGTTTGACGTCATTCGAGGGTTTCTCGAGTTTAACCCTGGTTCAGTGAGGGTTGGAACCATGATAAGAGGGGTTAACTTGAGTGGTACGAGTAAACTCGGATTGGTGAAACCCGAGTAAATAAAGGTACCTCTAGAGTTTCAAGTGAACTCGACCTCAGTTACCACTTGCTAACGTGACCAAAGGAACGACAACAAAACAATATTTATCACATGGAATGAATTCTAAATATCAACATGATCAAAGGAGCATAAAAATTGTCTCTTAGAGCACATACCTTTTAAGTTGTACTAGAAAATAATTATTTACGAAATGTTAAATACTCATCCAGCGAGCGGACCAGAGCGAGTTTGGGTACATTCAGAAAGCTGAGAGGAATAATTCAGAAACAGAAATATTTATGGAAAATATATTTTATCGTTTATTGTTTATAAAATCCATACATTTATTTAGTTTCTCTTGTTTAAATGAAATATATCGATCTATTGTATAATTGAAAGGAAATTTTCTTCACATTTTCCCAAAGTTCACTGAGAGACCTGGAATAGTTGGTAAACGTTTTACAATCCACATGTCCCTACAAAATAAAAATACTTTCATTGAAATCTTCATAGGGATTATTTATTTATGTAAAGTGTTGCTTACATGTATGTTATAAGTTTTCAAAGGATCATTGATCTATTATCGTTATCCTTAGCTTCTTGATTTGAATAGAATAAACCTAAAAAGGTTTCATTTTAAATTTAATTTATCAAACACAACCTGTTCGCTTTGTGAATAAATGGATCTCCCATTTTTTAATTGACCTTTTATCTCGGTATTTTGGATAAGAAATATGTAAATTCAGAAGTTCACAAGACATGATTGAGCCAGATCTTAATCTTTGTTTTGAGATTTCGATTTAGTCATTTCGACTTCTTGCACGGAGGAAAATAATGTCAGTGCTTCCAAACTAAACCTATTTCATTTAGAATAACGACATGTTTAGATGTATCCCTTATCACTGTATTCATCCTTACACTGTTTACATCATACAATATCCATGGTTATTTCAAACATAATAATTGATCGAGGAAAACATCTAATTGAAAATGAAATGTGGGAAAAAGGGCGAAAGATACCAAAGGGACATTTAAACTCATTAGTCAAGAAATAAACTTACAACTAAATGACAAAAAAAAAAAAACCCAAACAAACAATGGTATACAAAACACAACACGAAAAACGAGACCAAGTAACACGAATCCTTTCAAAAGCCAGAGTGATATTAGGTGCTCTAGGAGAATAAGCAGGTCTGCTCAAAATCGCCAACTTTGATATATTTACTTCTCTTTATATCTCCGATATATTGTTATAATATGCTCGCCTCGGTGGGGTAGATGTCAAACGGACCCTAAAATTTAAGCAACACCAAAGACTCAAGTTGGTATTTAATGTGCCAGGTGTCAGTTTTTGTTTTTGTTACTAAGTCTTAATTTTTCTATAATTTAAAACAATTAGGAGGTTATGCTACGGGCAACATAATACCTACTCCTAATAAATTACACGGGAATGTATAGGCACAACATAGCACAAACTTTACAAATCAGTTGTTACAAGCAACGGAAGAATCTTAAGGACATGTTTCCAAGGATTGATTTATAACAAAACAATTAATAAGAGACTCAAAACATTACTGGCAAAACCTAACGACAACTACTTGTTCCTGACAGGCATATATTTGAACGTGGTGGGATTAACCATATATATGTGAGTTCAACCCTCCCCAATGTAGGAATTATGTTACAACACAGCAGGCTGTTCCTTGAAACTTTAAATTTAAGTTTTTATTCGACCCATTTTTGAATATGCCACAGAAATGTGGGATAATTGTGGATTAGGCTACTCACATCAATTTGAAAATTTGTAATAAAGGGCGTAAGAATAGTAACCGGTCTACCAATATTTACAAAAACTGAAACTTCATATTCTATGTTGGGGCTTGGAAGAAGGAGAAGAAAATTACAGATGTTTTATGACATGAACCAAAAGCATGCGCCAGAATACCTAAGTAATCTTATACCTCCATGTGTAAAAAGTACAACCAACTATCCGTTGCGAAATGGTCATGATATTGTTCCATTTTGTAGACTTTCCCTTACTACTGAATCGTTTATTCCATCTACGATACGTGAATAGAATAAACTTGATCCAAAAAATCGCAGTGTCGACTCTCTTTCAAAAATTAAGAAAATATTAAAAAAACGATAGTCTATTATTTTAAATTGAAACATTTTATTTGTACGGCCCAACGGAATTGAATATTATCATAACGCAATTACGATGTTCCGCTTCCTTCTTAAACAATGACCTATCTAGAGCTAATATTATAAATGATCCTTCTTGTCATTGTGAGTCAGATATTGAGGATGTCCACCATTACTTCTTATCGTACCGCGGTTAAAATATCACGTTGTGATTGGTTTAACGCCGTCACGTGGTGACCCCCCTTGAGACCGTATGGGGTTAGTAGATTTCATAGGGGGTTCATGACGCGTTAATGGTGACGTCATCTATCGATGTTGTTGTGTTTCATTGTTTATTTTTCAACATAACGCAGCAGAAAAAGTCCAGCGTTCGATAAATTCGTTATACGGTTAACTACTGACCCCCTACGGACCATAGAGGTTGAATAAAATCCAAAGGGATTCGGCCTCCGGCTTCACCCTCTATGAAAGAGCGCAATTTCTCACCTTTTTCGCCAAATGGAACTTCAATATTCCCGTTTTTATTACAATTCAATGGTTCAGTACATGGACACCAACCTGGAAACACGTTCTCATTTGCATTTTGATTTTTCACTGCACATTCTACAATTAAAAACATATTAAAATATTCAGGCTTATGTTGTTATGTAATTTCTTTCTGTTTACAAAGGAAAATTCATGCCGATTCTGTTAATAAATGTGTTCAATAAATTATACCTGTGTCTGAGTTTTGTGATTAAATCATAATTTTACACCAAATATGGAGTATATGTTCGCTATGAAATAAATCGACGATTATTACAGGTCGTATAAAAGTGAGTATCAAGGACTTTGAAACAAAGAAAAAAAACAGTATACACGTTTGCCTTTGTTTTAGTTTAGATAAAAAATCAGACGAAACCCTTATATTCGAAACTGGTTGATGTCTGTATGTGTGGATAATTCCAATGCATCAACACTAGCGTAGTTGTATGACACTTTCATCATATTTGTCAGACGTGTTACGATATAGGCTACATGATTTAAATCTTTCAGTGGCAAATTACTCAAGCAATTGGTGATTGAGTATTTACTTTTTGCATATGCAGGTAACTAATTTTCACTTTTGCTATTCTAAGTAGAATTATTGCTTATATGATATCCATTTTTGTCGAGCTTTAACGAGACATAGCGATCTTACATTCCGTCGGCGTCGTCGGCGGCTGCGTCCACAAATATTCACTCTGTGGTTATAGTTTTTTGAAATTTTAAAAACTTTCTTAAACTATCCTGTCTTTATTTTCGACTTGTTAGTTTGAATTTCTCTTTGGTATCCTTTGCGTCTCTTTTTGTTGATCCAAAATTGATTAGAAATGCATGGAATGCATACATTATTTGCTTGAATTAAAATCTTTTGTAAGAAAATTGCAAATTTTGTTCTTTAACACATTTATAAGTTTCCCTTGGACAAGATCAGCATCAGACGTACACTAATTTTCATGTGTTATCACTTGGTCATGTCATAACTGTACTGATTTTTGTTCTTACAATAATTATGTATGAACGTAACCAATACTGAATTTATTATTTATTATATTATTACTGAATAAATACTGAAATGACACAGAAATACAGTAAAAGAAATAGAACATTTATGTAAATGAATTTCTGGACAGCTCTCCCACAAGCAATCAATCCAAACTGTTAGAATATAAGGACATACACTATAAGCACGGGAACACACTATGTTTCTATCACACGGCACGAGAAACAAACTTTGCAGTTAATATAAAAGTGAAGATGTGGTATGAATGTCAATGAGACAACTCTTCGCAAGATTATTACTACTTGTCATCGTTTAAAAATGTATTCGTAAGAAACGCCATACCTGCACCAAATTGACCATATGGTAAACAAACTCCAGCAAAACTGACAGATCTTCTTTTTCGTCCTTTAAGATTTTTATTGGCACAACATTGGTTAAAGCCACATTCGTTTGAGCCATTACATCGTTGAGGCTAAAAAATAAATTATGCACTAAATTGCATTTGAAATTCTCAACCAAATACATGTAAAAAAATCACATGGAAATCAACAAGACCTCAATAGATATTTTTAAAGAACAAATAATCCAAGAGATCAAATATAAAGAAACATCAATAAAGTTAGAAACACAGCACACAATTATTTGAATTTACGTATGCGCACAAGTAAGTAGATTATCATTGATTTTCGGACACGACTTTGTTCATTTTTTGAAATATTTCAGTACCTTTCTTTTCGTTACATCGTCTTTCAATTTAGATTAAGTAGTACGTGAATGAAGAAATCCGTATATTGTTTGTACGTTTTGGTACACATCTTGATCACAAAATCCAGATTTGTCATGTTTAATTTTTTTCAGATACCAGATTAATTTTTTATGTTCATAATGAATTTGTCATTTTTTCTGGTGGTTTTATTGATACCACGTGATAATTATGGGAGAATAAATCAACCGAGTAGTTTAAAAAGGTATAATTTTGGTATAAACATTTTTGTTTAAATTATTACAGATAACTTTTTAGACTTAATGAATCAATGTAATGTCTTTTTACGTGTGGTTCTTCTTTGTAAAAAACCCAAAATGAAATCTATTTAAAATAAGTTTTACTTTACCATTACTTTGGTTGCCTCGCCTGTAAAAGTATTGCACATGGTTTAAACAGTAAAAAAAGAAGAGAACTTAGAGCAAGTAATTAATCTACATAAAAACATTGAAAGATTAGTTTAACAAGATAAAACAAATTACAATTTGAACCCCCCCAACAACAACAAACAAACATAAATATATTCACGACACATTATCTTTCATTAATTATAATTATATACATGTGAAGCGATTACGTTATACTAAAATACAGTTATGTGCGGCTCATTTTAACAGATAAACAATGAAAATAAAACACACAAATAAAAGATGAATCAATAAAACAAATCTGTATTTGCAATTAGCTTTTATTGTATACATAATTACTTAAATTGAACAGAAACTAGTATGAGCTCTATCGTCATATTACTATAAAACCTATATGTTTAATGTTTATCGGGTGTCTTCTGCAATTTTTGTTCAATATCGTTTCCATAAAAAAAAAGTTTGCAATCCAGCATTTACGATAAATCTCAAAACAGAACTTTACTTACTGTTTCCAATTACTTCGAAAAGGGTAATTATCACACAGCAACAAAACACAAGTAGTCCAATGCGAGCATTCATCTTGACAATCAAGTATACAAAACCAGTTATGCAATTCTTGAATCTTTTTCAATGTATTTATTAATGCCTGGATGTTGTTGCTAAACCAGGATGTAAATGTTTATTTGCTAATCCTTATATAATCAAATGAATGGAACAGCTGTCACTATAAAATTTTATTAGAATATTTATGGATAAATAAAGTTTTTTAATTTTTATTTTATTCTCAATGACATAAATGAATGTAAGTAAGGTAAGTATTTTGTTATGCGATTATGTAAAACGATATTGATTAGCAACTGCTTACGGCGTCAATTGTGCTGATCGATTCATTTTTTATTCATCTGAAAACCGTTAAAATGTTACTATCGCCTGAACCTTGACCATTCTATTTTTTTTATTATCTTTTTTCGATGTTTCCATAAATGAATGCATATTTCATAAAGAAAAACACTTTTTGTTTTACAATGCTTCATGTTTTAAAAAAAAAAATGATATGAGCATATGGTGACTATTTCACTTTGGTAGCCACAGTAGATACATAGCGTTACGCCTAGCTGTAAAAGGCAATTTGATAACAAGAGTGCCCATTACACTTCTTGCAAAATATCACAGTTAACAAAAAATTGAGTTGTATTTGAAAAACTATGAATAGTTTTCCTTCGACAGAATATACGAGTTGGAAAAGTATGAATATCTTTCATAACATTGCCTTTTTTCAAAAACGAATCAAAATGTTGCTAAACCACTGCTGAGACGTCAATACATCTATTCAGCTTAGTGTCTTGTTCTAGAATAACCGCTTCTGTAGTCTATCACTGAAACTAAGTTATCAAATACATTTTATAACATTACTGATTACAAATGTGTCGAGGTTTTTAAATTTGATAACAACATAGAGATGTCAGCATATTCATGAAACTGCCGGAGTATAAACGACGTTTTTATCCCGAATTGGAACCTCTAAAAACTCTTCATCACAACATTTGTTACTATGCGACGTAGTCAAATGCTATGCAGAACAATAAAGAATGTCAGACTTTCAAAGAGGGAAACAATGAAGTGCATCTGCCAAAACATAATTTAATACAAAATCACGCAATTGACACTTTAAATTCTTAAATTTAATGTTTTAAGTGTTGTTACAAATTATTTGATATGCAAAACAAACATTTTTTGTACAGCAAATTACAAATTCTTCACGCATGCGGAACACATCAGTTTAGGTTTTTCAATATATGTGTTACGACACATACGAACACAAAACATGACATCTAAAAACTTGATGAAAACATTTACGTAACAGAAAAACATTGATCAAATTGAGTGATGCAAAACAGTTAAAAAGGTATATTCTTTGTTAAATAAGAGAACACATGATTAATCTATTAGATTAAATCGGATCTATAATACCTTTCAGTTACTGCGACCGAGAGCACTTTTAGATGGGCACTTAGTGTTTTTGTATTTTTTTACAGTCCAAGTTTGATGGGTCAATCATTTTTCCCACTGATTTTACAGTTTTTGTTTAATCTACCGCTGTAAAAACAACTGCACCATATCTAGGGGATGGTTGTACGCTCACAACATGTTTATTCATGAAACATGAATTCGTTATCGTCGTTTCTCAAGTAAGTAGCCTGTAATTCAGTGGTTGTCGGTAATTACTTTCAGTAATTTTTGTGATTTCTTTACTGTTTAAAGCATATATCAGGTTTTCTCTTTTGTTGTTGTTGTTGTTGAAGCTGTTTTTGGTTTGTTCACATTTACTTATGCTGAACCTTTGTAGGATACTATACGGTATGACTTTGCTTGTTTTTGATTTCAATATATAAGTTCAGACTACTAGGTTGAGGCCTGTATTTAAATTTTGAAGATGTCTACAGCTTTGACACTTGTTATTTATACTTCCAAAATAACGAGTTGTATTGAACAGATACATACTTATGTTTTAAATTTGTTTTCGTTTACATATAAGAGGGGCGAAAGTTACCGGGGTGACATAAAGTTATCTAATGTTGTGCTTGTTTTTGGACTGTTTCATGCATCCGTTATGTTTACCTTCTTGAAAGGATATTTTGTGATGATGTAAGACATTTGCAAAAAAATAAGAAACAATAATGTGTCCATAGTACACGGATGCCCAATCCGCACTATCAATTTCTATGTTCAATGGACAGTGAAATTTTGGTAAAAACTCTAATTTCGCATTAAAATTAGAAAGATCATATCATGGGGAACATGTGTACTAAGTTACAAGTTGATTGGACTTGAACTTCATAAAAAGCTACCTCTACCAAAAACTTTAACCGGAAGCGAAACAGACGGACGGACAAACGAACGAACGGACGTACAGACAAACGGAGGCACAGATTAGAAAACTTAATGTCCATAAATAAGGCATAAAAAATGTTTAAATATTTAAAAAAAAAATGATACAAAGGTGATGACTAATTCGCATATCATTTTCTTACACACATGGAGATTTAATGTTTTGATGTGTTTGAGCTTTTGATTTTGCCATTTGATTACGGACTATCCGTTTTTAATTTAAGGGAGTTCGCTTCTCAGTTTCAAAGTAATTAACTTTTCAAAACACTAGTTTATATTGGTAGGGGATTAATAAAGGAATCCAAAGAGAAAACAAAATATATAGGTCACCGTGCTTGTTTTCGAAATATTAGCCATTGAAATTTTGGCGGGAAGCTATTTTCTCTTGACTTTTCATAGCTTTATCATTGACAAGTTTAAGTTCTCAAAAACTATTAAAAAGTAATTAAAATTGTATAAGACTTTTACAGATGGCTTATCATTATACATGTAAACAATTTACAAAAAGAAAAATGGGGGTTACCGGGCAATTTTTTTTCAAGGCATTCAAATGGATTAAACCAGAGGATTCCGAAAATCTGACAATATATCCAAAACATGACAATCCAGCTTCCTTAAGAATTATTGGTATTTTTGTAATTTTACCCTTTTTGAGGGTGGTAAATTAAAGTAATCTCTACCATGCACACACCCGATTAATATTTCTTCTTCATAAACACATGGGTCCAAATTTGAAGCAGTATTAGATGCTATAGAATGGAAAGAGTTTCTATAGAAAAGCCACAAACGTCTTTGGTTAGAATTGCCTTTTTCTAAAATAACAACGTATTTCTAGTCTTTGTCTCTTTCCTTTCCGAAACAACTAGAACAAAATCAGATAAATATGGGATCATTTGAATGCAAAGCTTAGTAAATTTGAAAACATTTTTTTAATCTCACACCGTCAAAAACGCAATCTTTTTTTTTGCAATTGTGACATCAAAGACTTCTAACCGAATTTGTTCTTACTATGAACAATACAACGGATGCCTTTTGTGAAGAAGGACAAGCTTAACATACGGGAGCACATGAGATAACTAAGTTGGGGTAGTGTTTCTAAGTCTATACTGTTCTATATGTAAGTAGTATAAGCAAAGGAAAATATGGTACAATTACATATAAAACAACTATCTACCAGAGTCAAAATGAGTATAACTAACTGTTGGTCGCTGTATGAATTTAAAAAACCCATAAAATACGTCCTTATAAAAAAAACTCTAGATACCACAATTTGAAACAATTTCACGCTTAAACCGTTGTAAAACACAAAGAGTTTGCACTTTTCCAAAAGGTGTACAAATCAATAAGGAATAGACATTTTGAGTTCCTTAGATAACCAAACTGATAACTTGGATACAAAATACAACGACAGTTCAATGTTCTCATGATTGAATGATCTCTAACTATTTTTTTTTGTCTTAAAAAACCCAACACTTTATGAATAATCATGCGTTCAATGCTCTTTTCTTGATTGATTTACCTTCACCAGGAACGTTCAAACCAGATTATGTTAAAACCAATGGTTATTTTTATACACACTCATTTCAAGTTGTACTAGAATATCATTGTTCAGGAAAGATTAAAAAGTTGTCGCATTTATATTCAACGATCGGGGCATCATGTTTGTTTAAATACAATTCATGCTATGCTATGGAGGCAAACATTGTCAACGCCAGGTCAAATATGATATTACGGGGTCACACATTATAACTTGCGACCTAAAACTCTATAATAATTTGATTTCAATTGACCTCGCTTACTCATACAAAAACTATTACGGTTGTATCTTCCTCGAGCTAGTTGATCATGAACAATTTTGCTGTTTTGTGAATAGATATGAGGATGTGGTATCGGTGCCAATGAGACAGCTCTCCATCCAGGTCAAAATTTGTTAAAGTAAACCATTATAGGTCAAAGTACAAATGTTCGTTTTAGTTGTGATGATTAATAAAATTGAGAATGGAAATGGGGAATGTGCCAAAGAGACAACAACCCGACCATAGAAAAAACATGTTTTATGCATATGGATACAACATCTGTAACACTTTTGGTTTTTATTCAAACTGATGATGATTATTCAAGAAAGACGTGTCTTTCGCATTATAACGTAGGTCGGTAAGGATACATTAGGAATCTTAGACTGCAACAACGCAAATTCCTTAAATGCCTCAAAATGCCATGTGGTATTTTGTCTATGGTACTAGACATGATAAAACGCTACTCATGTCAAGTATTGTTTTATTTGAAAAGATAAAGTCTGCACAATGTTTCGAAAAGTGCAAATAATCAAGGACTATTGGAAAACCATTGGTGGTATTACACAACGTACACGTGGGTTAGTATGTCGCCAGTGTGAATATTATCTGCAAGTACGGACAATTCAGATGTCATGAAGGTGGGATATAGGTACTTCCAAAAAGCCAAAAAGAATAATAAATATATAGATATATAAAGTCCAAAGATATATTTTTTCGTAAATAATAAATCCTACAAATATAACAATTTCAATGCATTTAAAGGAAATATATTGCATATTGGATATTTGTCAGAAGACGTTTTATTCCCTCACAATCTTCTTTGAGTCCTTCCACAACAATTCGTCTTATATTCCTTAGCCACATGTCCCTACAAAATAAAAATATTTTATAAACATATTGACAGACAGTAATAAAACGGTAAATAAAGATTCTACCACTGCATCGAGTGTGATACGATATTTATCCACTCGACACATTTAAATATTTGAATTTTAACTGTCGAGAGTGGATAAATATCGTAATACACGAGATTTGGTAGTGGAATCTGTTTCTCTAATGATTTTTAAACAATATGCAGACAAATTCAATACTTCTTTTCAAATGATCTGCAAAAGATGTGTTCTTTTTATGTGACGTCATCAGGCATGGTCGCCTTTTTTTGTGCCGTCACAATAGTGAATTAGGAGGAAAGCAAGAAAATTCGATGTCATAATCGAATTTTGACCAATGAGGAACTGATAACAAACGATCCACACGTTGATTTAATAAAAATAATCAACATGTCAGGAAAGGAATAAATCGTGAAAGAATTAGAGAAGTCATTTTATACTATCACAAATACAAAATGAATATAGATTTTAACGATCAAAAATAAAATCACAAATATACTGAACTTCGAGGAAAATTCAAAAAGATAATTTTCTAATCAAAATCAAATGGCAAAATCAAAGCTCAAATATATCAAACGAATGGATAACAACCATTTTAAACGATAACATATATTTGTTAAGGAAACAGTAACAGATAGCTCCTTGATTTGATAAAAATAAACACAAAATGGTATATTTTTTTGTCAGTATTAGTATTTCGTTGTTTTTCTATTTTAAAGAAGTGAATCGTCATGGTTATTTTTTACCATGTATTATCAACAACAATAAATTGATTGATAGTATAATACAAGTGTTATAATACTAAATAAAGGCAACAGTAGTATACCGCTGTTAAAACCACAAAAAAACATTGAATTTGATGAAAAGAAAATCTAAAAAGTATAAAAATAATGAGATGTGGTATAACTGCCAATGACACAATATATACTCTTAGTCCTAATAAGAAAGTAATCACAGTTACGAAAAGCAAGGCCAAAAACGAGAAATTAAACATAGTTCATGTTCTCTTAGACTTTTAAATCAATCAATACACATTCAACAGATTTCATGTTAAGACGTCAGAAAAAAGCATAACTACGTGCAAGGCAAAGAAAAAGAAAAACATACAAATAATAGTACAGAAAACACAACTTATAAATGAAGACTAAGCAACCAAAAAATGGGGGTGATCTCATGTGCCCCGGAAGGTTAGGCAGATCTTGCTCCACATGTGGCACCCAAAGTGTTGCTCATGTTAGTACAAGCTCGGTAATAAGTCTAATTCGGTGGGTCACATTCGAGAAAGGGAACGAGATTGAAGTAAAATTTGCGAAGGGATGAATTCAGCTATAACATTTGGAACTCTTGGTTTAATAGTTTCCTTCTGAGCATCAACCCTCTATCAAGAAAATCATGATAGGCAATACAGGAATATCGTATCAATTGGGAGATGTATACTCCGTATGCAGGCGATGCTGGAATGTTGATACACAGAAATGGAAAGTTTACAATTGGGAAGCTGAAATCTCTTTTAACGTACAGTTTTGTTTTCAAGCGACCCTTATTGTCAATTTCTAGATGTAAGTCAAGATATGAGGCAGACTAAACTGTTGTATCCTTTATCTCTAGTTCGATAAATTTCCGTAACTTTACAAACGCGTTATGAACCGTCTTATCTTATGACATCCATTATATAAGGAACAATTATATAGGTGACAATTTCCCTTATATACAAAATGTATCCATAATTGTCTTTTTTCAGGATGAATATGAAGAAAGCTTCTAATTACGAAATCTACTAATTACGATCTAATATCTCCCGCAACATTCACATTTCTCACCTTTTTCACCATACGGAACTTCAGTAAACCCTGATCCAATACAATTGAATGGATTTTTACATGGACACCAACCTCGAAACACATTAGCATTAGCATATTGATTTTCCACTACACATACTACAAAATACAACAAAATTAAACAAACCACAGAGGCTTTTGTCGCATGTGTTCCGTTTTTTTTTCTGATATAAAAAGAAAAGATATTTTGATTCTGAATATTCAAAGAGGATGATTTTTTTTACTTGGGATTAACATATATCTTTATAAAGGTATGTTTGTAATGAAAAATTGAAATAGAAGCGTATTACAGAATGATAGGTGAAATCAGAGCGATTAGTAAGGAATTTGAGAAAAGAAAGGTACAACACAAATGTCTCCTCTTTGACTTTATTTTATAATTTGTGAGAAACCCCTCATTTTCGCAGTAGAGTGACATCTTCATTTGTACATTACTGCAGTTTATCAGTACCAAGATAATTTGTTGACCCTGTACCATATTTGTCAAGCATGGTATGATACTTTTGCCACACGCAATTAAGTATTTTAATTACATTATTATTCATTCAATATGTGCTTGAATTTTTATAGATAATTTTTGTATACAGGCAAACTTTTCTTAGGATGGCTTTGGCATTTCTTTGTAAGACTCTGTTTAAAAAAATCATATCTTTGATTATCCAGAATTTTTGTTTAAAGTGTTACATTGTACACGATTTAAAACAAAACATCAGTGCGTGCATCGTGGGCAGCAAGGACAGTACATATGTTAAGATGTTACATAACTGGTACCCTTGCAGGTGCACTTATCGAAGGTGTCATTGTAAATTGTTTAAATAGAAAATAACTTGTAAATCAGTAAAGAAGATTTTTACTATATATATTAAAGTTGTTCTGTAGATACGAATGCATTGTTTAACTTGTTTGTTCGAACGTCTTCTTAATATCGTTACCAGTGTATTAAGATTCTTAGTGATGACTAAATTTCCACCAATCTTGTTACTCGATGTACATTTTTATCAAAAAATATCAATTGATTCGGAATAAAACGAATTGATGTGTTTATTTTCCTTTCTGTAGTTTTAACAATTTGAAGCAAAAATAAAAATAATATTATTTTATTGTTTTCCTTGGATAATATCAGCATCAGAAGTTAACTTATTTTATTGAATTATCACTTGGTCAAAACAACCGCACAATAGCATTTTTATGCTTCAAATTTAAAAACAAAAGCAACCATTGCGTTAAAAGCATCATGGAATTCATAAATTTGATAACTATTTAGAATCGTTATCTTAAAGTGTAAACGCAAGAATTGCTTTACCTGAACCAATTTGGCCATATGGTCTACAAACTCCGGCGAAACTAATAGATCTTTTTTTCCGTCCTTTAAGATTTTCGACGACACAACATTGGTTATAGCCACATTCCCTTGAACTATTACATGGTTGAAGCTGAAAAATTAATAACGTACTAAATTTTATTAATCTAAAAACTCAAATATTAAGTTATACGAAACGAGCAATAAAACAACGAATTATTACACGATTTCCGTATACGCACGAGTAAATTATCGATGTTTTCGGTCACGAGTTTGTTCGATATTTGAATTCTTTCAGAATTTTGCTTTTCTTTACAATGGCTTTTACTGTAAATGTCTATGTAACTAATCGATTCATCTCCTTCTATAAATAGAAATTCAGTTTGAGGTTTTATTAATACCACATGAAAATCGTGGGAACACGAATCAAACGTTTACGTTTACAAAAGATATACAATTTAAAGGCCCTTTTGTGAGAGCCAGTTTATCTGTTGTTTATGTTCGAGGGCAATTTATTTTTCAGACCTTAATTGCTCTTTTCGGAGCTCATAGGATCAATCCTTAGTTTTTGGGGATACGTGTTGCTCAGTCTTGAGTTTTCTATGCTGTGTTTGTGAACTGTCGTTTGTCTGCTTTTTGTATCGTTTTTAGCCATGACGTTGTCAGTTTATTTTCGATAGATGAGTTTGAATATCCTAGTGTCCCAATTGTATCTTTTGTCTCTTTTTTATCGATCGTTTATTTTTACGACTTGTTCTGTCTATTAAAAATAGCATGAAACCTATTTGAAATTAGCAGTACCTTATCCTTTTCTGCTGGTGCTACACCTGAAAAAATATATCATGAATCGAAAAATTGATATATTATAGTGTACAACTTTTAAATAAAAAAAGAACATTTTTGCATGATTAAAGATTTTACAACGGAAACATAACTCACGTTTATTCTCATACCACTTATCCCAGGAAAAGATTACCTTATCCTTTTGGTACAACTTTTTGGAATTTTGGGTACTCAATGCTCTTCAACTTGTTTGGCTTTATAACGGTTTTGATCCGAGCGTCACTGGTGAGTCTTATGTAGACGAAACGCGCGTATGGCGTATTAAATTATGATCCTGGTACCTTTGATAACTATTATGAAGGAATATGTTGGGAATTCAACTATTCATTTGTAGGATAAGCAAGTCCCGTGATAATTTTTATTTACATTTTTCTTGTGTTTTCTGAAAGCATAGAATTTCAGAATAACCTCCTCTCATAGTTTAGAATATGACCGTTCAGTATTTTTTTCAACCATTTAAAGTTTTTCACTCATAATCTATAGAAAAATCGAAATCATTTAGCACCTGTGCAATAAAAGTGTTAATTGAGCATTTTTTTTTATCATACTTAAAAAAAGTGTAATTCAAAGGACACCCCCCTTTACACACACCATTAATCGATTTTATTTAAACACCTGATCTAACATAAATACATGTCTTTCTACTGATGTCCTGAGTTGACAAACACTATGAAAATTATACCGTATACATCAAATAAAACCAATCGAAATACTGAATGCCAAGTATTAATAATCAGATGCGTTTCTTTATTGGCTATAAACCACGAAATTGAAAATTGATATCCATCAAAAGTACGGTATGTTGACCACAAATAAGATAAGTTTTGAATTTGAAAAAGATCCATGTGCTCTAGCAAACTTTTTATTTGCTTTGTTGGATATACTATTGGTTATGAGTTTATTAACAAAATAAGGAAACTTAGAGAAAGAAAGAAATGAAAAGTATCAGCACAACAATGTAAATTCTGCAAATGTGCGGGTGCAAATTGTTTTGTTCATCCCTCGTCGGGATTCGAACTCATGCTATTGGGATATCGCGACAACACCGCCTTCGCTGTGTTCATCGCTCTAGACCGCTCGGCCCCCTAGACTGAACTATTTATAATTCAGCTTTCGATGGCCTAGTGTTACCTTTCCTCGTCAGTAGAATCTACAGTTGTACCACAGTACATGATGCAATCAATTACAGATTAGTTAATAACTACCGTAAAGGATCGTAAGATGGAGTAACGGAAATAATTATTTTGATGTATGTATAAACAAGTGATAACTTTATATATATATCTTAATACGGAAGACTTACGAATTAAGTTTAAGGGGGAAAGTTTACTACTGAATCTCAATAAAATTATGTTAAAGGGATGGGCAATAAATGTCGCCGTTCATGCGATAAAATTTGGCGCCAAGTGTTAATTTGTCGATGCTGCTGTATTAAGAAATATATGAGGAAAACAATTCGTTGAATTCACATTGATAAGAAAAATAGTGTTAGAGAAATACATATGCCTATCACTTTTGAGGTCACAAGATGAATATATGTTAATACAAGATACTTTAAAAAATTAAAAACTCACCTTTTCCTTTTGCTTCAAAGAGGACAATTATCACACAGAAACAAACAAATAGCAGTTTGATGCGTTTTTCCATCTTGACTTATAATTAACAAGTATACAAAATCAGATATGTAATTCTTTGGTCTTTATATATATATTTATCAATACGTGAAAGACGTTGCTGAATCAAAGATGTACATGTTATTTGTTAATTATTATCAAATCAAAAGGAAAGGAACAGCTGTCAACAGGAAATGTTGTTAAACATTAATTTTATACATTTTTTTGATTTTTCAAAATATTTTTACTAAAATACCTGAAAGTACATGTCTTTCATTGTGCAATTAAGTAAAATTATATTGATCAGGAATTGCTACTCGAAAAAACCTGCAGTTTCTTTTGAAGTAAGAAAACACTTAACAAAATTATATAGTACTGTTGACTATTTCATGTCAACAATAAGACACTTCAACCTGTCTATTCTAAGGTACTTGACAATGTTATCTGTTTCTTTGCATGTTTTGACATATTCGTCAACAAAAATAAAAAAAAAAACTATCTACTTGCTTGAATTAAATTTAAATTGTTTTTGTTCTAGTAACAGCATCTTTATATTTGAAGTTTAAATCGTTATGCAGTTTTCTGCAATTAATTGACAAATCTCTTAAGCATTAATGTTGTAGATCCTTACGTTGTAAGTTCATTTCCACCAATCACTAAAATCATCATATTGACTGTATAGATCTAATTAAATGGAAGGGTACAGAATAAAATGGAAATTTAAACTTGCACACAATTGGGTCTAATTAATAAAGGAGCTATAATCAGAAAAAAGTCGCAACAATAAGTTGAGTATGATACACAATTGATGAGCGTTAGTACGTTAGGAAGATACACCTCGTCCTCCAAGCTAAAGGTATTGTTTTATTTAACTAACGTGTTTCTCTTCCATCTCAAACTCAAAACACATATTTAACTGTGATTTTATACATTTGCAGGAAGACTTGAAGAAAAGGACAGAAGTGTGAAATTCATTCAAATAATACTACCTAAAATATGTTTGACTTGGTTAGTATAAATGAAAAGTTATCGATTCAATTAATGTATTCAGGATCGAACATTTGCCAGCACTTCATTATTTATGCAGTCTTGATTGTTATGTGTTAATGGAGAATAAGAAGGACCATTATTCTCAACTAACCAGAAGTGATGGTTATACTGTGGATTCATTTATTTTCGTGCGTATCAATGGATTGCCGAAAACTTGCATGTTCGTAGATATTTGATTTCGTAGTTTTGCCAATCTCTGTATACAAAGCCTATCAAAAATATGTTATTCGTGGAACATTTGAATTTGTGGTTCAACTGTACAAACGAAACCCACGAAAATTGGTATCCAACGAATAAATAATTGAATCCACAGTAGCTTAATTACTATTATACCAGGTGATCTTGAAATGAAGAAATTAAAGTACAAAACAACATGTAAAAATTAAAACATGTTGATTGAAATGTAATTGATTTCTGATCGTTGTGTTTCTACCAAATGTTGTAACAAATTTATTCAAATATTTTTGTCGTGTTATAAATGATTTTTTTTGTGAACATATTAGCATAATGGGTTTTCTTAAAATTGTTGTGAATTGTCTTTCTAATGTATGAAACATTCACTAGCTTAAATACACAGGAGGCCGGGATTTAGTTGCCTTTTCAACGATAAAATATATTATCCAATATGCCATTCCATCTTTGGCAGTCAGAGTTTCCGATCATATTTGCCTGCTGACCAATTATATTCTAAATATTATACTTGTAATATCAAATGTCAAATATTCAGTTTTAACATGATAAATTGTTTCAAAAATTGCATTTATTTCCTCTTGGGAAAGATATGCAAATAATGTAGATATAGTCGATGTTGCATATTGATGACAATAAAGCTAAGGTATGAGATCACAAGTTGGAGTGGGTGGGATGGCAGGATTATGAGGCAGAGATTGGTATGCATAATGTTGTACCTTGTTGTTTTATGGTGAGCAACATGTTTTGTTTGAAAAGAATTTGGGATGTTGTATGAGCAAGCTTTACTTAAATAGGATTATTGAACGGCTGTTGAACCTTTCTTTCAATTTGTCTTAATTTGTACCTTTCTTTTATTGATATTTGGGTCTCTAAAAACACCGCAAGGACCTCCTTTGAAGGACCCCAAAGAAGTTTGATAAGAGCACAGAGGACCTGAAATTCCCTCTAAAGTATAAAAATATTATAATTTCTGAAGAAAGAATGTAAACAAAATAAATAATTACAATAAAAATTGCGATTTTTATAATGTTCAATTTGGTGTTATTACCAGTATCGGTTTGGAACCGACTTTATATCCGGGCTATGTAATAGCTCATGTCTGTGAATTATTTAAATAGTTTTAATATGATAGGAATGATAAAAACTTCAATTATTATTTTTAATATTTTTTACGATAAGAGACTTTACCAAAACTATAAACATTATGCAAGTATAAGTCAGCACAAAGGACCACAACGGAGTTTTATATGAAAGGGAACTGAAATTGTTAATAGAATGGGAGAAAGTGATTTTTTTACGAAAAAAAGGCAAACTTTTTTTTAAAAATAAATCTTTAAATTGGTATTATGTTGAGAATTTACGAACCGTGTTTTGTAATATTATTATACGGATATGCATAATATTACGTTTCTTTTCTATAAGATTTTATAAAGCTAAAGATATAAGTTATGTTGATCTGTTATACTCATTTGTATCGAACACACTTGACCATATTAGTTAGACCGTACGCGTACTGTTAAAATACTCATACGGTCTGGAACATATATAATAGTTCAAGAAAAATAAAAAAAATATTTATGTAGAAATAAGCGGTTTTTATTCAAAGAAAATGGTCAGAAAAAATGAATTTTGACTTTTTGTCTTATGACTTTCTGTCCAACATTCTAATAATATATCGGTTTCCTAAATATAGATCTCACAACCGTCGATCAAAGCCAACGTCTATTTATGTTCAAAAAAAATATATGGGAAAACCATTTTACTAAAAATTTTATAAGAATAAAAAATCATAGAGTTCTTCTGTTTCTATCTTATTTATTGTCCAAAATATATTTCTCTGTTTATTAATTTCAGGTTTTATTTATACATGTTTAAGTTCTCAGATGAAGATATGTGCAGACTTAAACTGTTTCTGTTGTATCCTTTATCATCTCAAGTTCGATTGGATATATGCGTTCAACATAGTCACCAAATTTTGAATTATTTAGTGAGAGAACATCATCTTCATAGCGGAAAGTTAAATTGAATGATTTCTTTCTTTCTTAGAAATTCATGTGAAAAGTCAGTCTCAAATGAATAGAGAAACAAGTTGGCAAGTAAAGGGGCACATTTTGTTCATATGGGAATGCCGATTGTTTGTTGAACAACCTGACTTTAAAAAACGTAACAAATATGCATATGTTCTCATTAAGGAAATCAAGCATCTTGATAATGCCAGTTTCATTTGGTGCAGAGTGTTCTTTTTTTACCAAGTATGATGTATTTCTCCAAAATACAAAATCCCTGTGTCTACATTGGTCAACTCCTTCACTTTGTCTTTTTGTTTGGAATGGGAAATATTTGTGTAAATTGTATTAATATTTTTTTTTTATACTATTGCAAGATGAAAGAGTTTTTGATCGTATGAACTCTAAAAGATATTTTGATTTTTTTAGTATCCACATCTGATGCACGCCACCTTCAGAACAGGTCGTTGGCTTGGCTTTGGCACCTTTGCAATTTAAATATCCAATACAGTGATGGCAGATCCAATATTTTTTTATATCGTTGGTTGAAATTATAAAAGAACATAAAGTAGACTTATATTTGTCAAGGATTTCCTGTTTAGTAAGTGTCGTGAGGGAATTGTTGAGTTTCAACTGAATTTTCAATACTTAATGCATTTCTTAAGGTGGTACCCAACACTTTTACTAAAATTAATTTGGCTCGTTTAATTTTCATAAAATTTTGTCAAAGTATTTACTTCGACCCTTTAAACAAAAATATAAAAATTTCAAAAATTTTGAACCAAGCGTTTTTTCAGAAAAATTACACTGGTCATACAGCAGTTTGACAAACACCAATTTAATAATTGAGAATCTTAATATTCCTTTTACAACACACGTAATTAAAACGTTTAGCCGACTTTACAGAGTTATCTCCCTGTAGTGTTAGGTACCACCTTAAGCAGTATATTTAATGTGATTTACACACAAAAAACCCCCGATGTTATGTGGGACTTTATTTGCGGGAACAAGCACATATTTGTTTTGAGATAGGACTAGTGTATTGCAAAATTTAAGTCTTTAAAGGTTGATTTAGCATATATATTAATATAGCCATTCAGTTTCTTAATTCTGATTTGTATCAACGACCTCACAGCCTTAATCCATTCGTAAAGAGTATCTACGTCTTCCTACTTGTGGTATCCATTGCCTGACATAATTTTCGACTGAACATATTGAAGTTGTGTTTCAATTGATATTTCGGGTCTTTCGATAACACATTTTGAAGAAAAGTGTTATTGTGTGTTAAGGTAATTGGTGATTACGTGACCATTCGAATTTAATATGAATGGAGTACCAGAACAGGTGCAACCAGGAGGTGTAAAGTTAGAGTCGTCAATACTAAGATCATGCAACAAGTATTTGTAAGTGATCGTTTTGTTGAAATTAATTTTTTGGTATCTTTTGTCTTTTTTTTTCTTTAAAATAGGTAACCGGTCCTGCTCGAAAAGAACATACAAGAAAGGAGTACATATTCTAAACAAAGTGTTTCTTACTCATAGCTGTATGATGTCAATGTGTGATTTATTTTGGTAGTTTTGGTATTAAATGAGGAACTTGGGATGACTGTAATACCCTTGTTGAAAGTTTCCTTTGAATAATAAAGAAGTATCAACAATTTCATTAGGAGGGCACAATTGTCCTGTTGTTTAGATCAGAAGTATCTGTTTTGTGCATTTAAACTTCAGGCAATCAATACGCTCTAAAAATCAATCAAATGTGTTGAATATTTGAGCACAACTCAGGATAAGGTACAGTTTTGATTTTGAATAACTACCATATTTTTTACTCCAGAAAAAATAGCCTTTACTGCTTGAAATTGAAGTATTGAAAAACGGAAGCAATGTGGTTATGAACTAGTGGTTTTCGGGAGGTATTTTTGAGTGAACTGATTTATTTTGAAGGATAATGCAAAAAAATGATCGAGATCGAGATCTTTGTTGAGAAAGGAAAGTTTATGAAAGGATCATGCGAACCAAATGTCTTTGACTTGCAATATCCGAAAGGACAGCTGTATGATGTAAATGGTATAAATTAAGAAATAATTCTTTCATGCCATGCTCTATGGTCATTTTAACATGGGTGGGCATTATATTTGTTTAAGAAATAATTCCTTCATGTCATGCTCTATGCTCATTTCAACATGGGTAGGCATTATATTTGTCGATATTTTACACTGAGCGTTAGCGAGGTGTAAAATGTCGTCAAATATAATGCCTACCCATGTTAAAATGAGCATAGAGCATGACATGAAGGAATTATTTCGATTCTAATAGGACAAATACAGTACTTTTATAGGTCGAAGCGTACGAAATTACCGTAAAAATGTTTGGCTGTTCCCGTTTCCTCCTGGTGGAGTCTGTGTATTGCATTTCATATTTGATAAGTTTAAAAGCTACGAGCAGGGTAAATGTATGTTGTTTCATAAAACAATATAGTGTATCTGATCCAATATTGACACCTTTGCAGCATGTAGGCATCAGACCACAATTATTCTTCCCATTAATTGCAATGCATTTCTTTGTAAAAGTCAAATTGAATAAAAAAAAATTCACTGCCTTATACATGAAATAAATTTAACTATTTGCAATCTTATATAAAAAGCTTGTCCCAGAAAAAACAATTATTGATTTTTCGGTTGAGAGCCCAATTAACGTGCCAATGGTAGAATTTAAATATTGAATACATGAAGTAGTCTAATTATTACTATTCTCCTTTCATTTTTGGCCTAAGCACTACTTTCATATCAACAATACCATCAAGATTTACTTATTTCAATATATATGCAACTGATAGGACTGCTTAACAGTAGACAGACTACTCAGAAAGAAATACTTTATATAATTAACAGAATTGTAGTCTGAAACCTATGTATAACATTTACGACATACGTAATATATGCAATTATCTGTTGTTAGTCGAAATCCAGTCTTCAAAAATGGCAAACTTTTGTTATATAACATGACATTAAGCATCTGTAATTAATAAGAATGAAATAATTGAATCAATTGTTTGAACAAGATGTTTCCGGAAGTCGTAAAATAAGTGGTAAACATTCAAAAGGGTCTTTGTATCTGTTCTTACGATGAATATAGATTACACTCAAAGTCTAGAAAAAAATCATGTCAAGCGACCGTAATAAAGTTACAGCTATCCTGTAACTACTAGATGAAATGTACGTGTTCTTCTTATGGTGGACATGAACATTTAAGGGTATGGTCTCATTCATTTGGTTCTGAAAACTTCTTCTGTAGTAAAATACAGAAAAACGCTTCAGTTGTGACGATTATTTCATTGAAATTGTTGCACTCGATAATATTCTTTAAATATTTTATTTGTTTCATTTTTGAGCCTTTGCAGACAATTTATATATAATATTTTAGTTGTTAGATTTTTTTTGTAAATCATTGTATCGAAAGACAAAGATGCATCTAATTAATTTGTAACTATATAGTAGTTAAACCTCATAGATAAAGGCAACAGTAGTATACCGCTGTTTCGAAATTCATAAATCGATTGAGAAAGAAACATTGAAAATATGCCGCACAGCCCTATATTTTAAATTAAAAAAAAAAATAATAGTGCATATGAACTTTCATTCTAGGATATCGTTTTTCAAAACTACATAGTAAAAATGTTTTTTTTAACGTAATAATATCTTTATTGCATATTTGCTTTAACAATTTACTAAGTTTACAGCTTGTAAGGATTTTCCTTATTTCATACAATTTGGTAAATATTCATTTTTTGTTTAAGTTTTCTACTGATCTATTGTATGTCGTCGTGTATATGTATTACACAAGTTAAATCATTCATTCATAGTAAAAATGGTACAGTTTTAACCGTAATAGAAGTTCCGATTGGAAAATGCATTGTAGATATTTTCAGAAATGCAATATTTACTATCGACGTCATTGCTATTGACTGTTATTGATGTCCTTCTAGTTTCTTATCATTGAGTACAAAAAAATGCATCAACATATTGCTGCAACATCAAAACACATATATTTTATTGTCAAAACAAGAGATTTTACAACGGACAATTATAAGACACTATATCAAAACATAAGAGGTCTTCTCCTATACAAAATGATTATTATATAAGACGATAATAATAATAACAATGATAATAATAAAAATCATAATAATAATATCTTTATTTAGAGAGAGTAAGTCATTTGGACTACACCAATTTCAGTAAAGCTCTCTAAATACAATAATAATTACATTAGAAAATAAACAGTTCAAATTCAATATGATTAATGACAAATAAAAATGCAATACAATTTTAAAAACACAATAAATAATTATTATATTGCATAACAGTACAAAAAGAATAATAATGTTAAAATATACATGTACATAAATTTGTAGTTATGTTTAAATTCTAATACTGTGTTGGATGTTTTTTGTATGTATATGTGATAATACACAAAAAAAAGTCAGTCAAATACTATCTATAGTTTTGTACTTTTTTATAACTTGTTTAAAAAAAACCGGATAGTTGTAGTTGAATTGTTGCTGCTGTCAAAACAATTTTAAATGCAGTTTAATTGACGACGTAAAAAAGAAAACTTCAATCCTCAGATCCCTAATTGACGCAATTTTGCATAAAAAAGAAATAATGAAGTAGAGCAAAAATTGATCGAGCTATAGCAATGTGTATTCACTGTATAAAGTAATCAAACCAGAGCTTGTTATAGAGCAAAATGGCAGTTCAATATAGCTTTAAAATAATAACGGTATTGAGTAGAAATGGTGTTCATTTTTTGCATAACTATAAAACTATTGCACTTATATTGCTGAATATCATATTTCGTAGACATGTATAGTATACTGTTCAGAAAACTTGAAATAATTATTTTATTCTTTGAAAATAATATGAAACAAAGTGAAAAAAATCTATCAGTTATTGATTTAACCATTTACCATCATATTTATCAATTTGTAGTTATGGTGTCAACAATTGTAAATTGAGATATATAGTTTGAAACGTTATTTCAAGGATTTTATGTTTGTGTTTTCATATTCATCTCTTTTCTTGCTATTGTAGAGGTCTGAAAATAAATATAAGAGAAATAAATTAGAATCAGGAAAACACGATATATTTCACGTTTTTCTTTTATCCACCCATGCGATTCGCACGCATACAATTTCCAAGCTTAATCTGCATCAATGGACAAATTCTGGCATATACTCAAGATTGAAAAATCCTCCACCCGTGATAAAACTATATATAACAGCCTTCCAGAAGCAGCACTTATATAGAGTAGTATTTTAATCATGTATTGTTTTTCATAATAAAACATGAAGGAAAGTACAGATATGTTTAGGAAAGACGGCATTTAAATTCATCGTTCCAGAGTATGAAGTTGTTTCTTTCAAAATCGTTTGAGCAGGGGTTGAGATATAAAAAAAAACATGATTAACCCTGCCGTACTTTTGCACCTGTCCCAAGTCAGAAGCCTCTGGCCTTTGTAAGTCTTGTATGATTTTTGATTTTAGTTTCTTGTGTATAATTTTGAGTTTAGTATGACGTCCATTATCACTGTACTAGTATACATATGTTGAGGGGCCAGCTGAATGACACCTACGGGTGAGGGAATTCTCGCTACATTGAAGACCCATTGGTGGCCTTCGGCTGTTGTTTGCTCTATGGTCGGGTTGTTGTCACTTGACACATTCCCCATTTCCTTTCTCAATTTTATAACTTCTTATAAGTTCAGGTATTTCACATCCAATCTTTTATGGTTATTTACTTTACAAAGGACAAAAATGTCAGTATTCACTTAAGAAGCTAACAAAACCTTAAAACAGCCTTCTGAAGAAGGGATATAGTTACGATACTGTTTTCAGGTCATTAAAGATTGCATATTTTGGCTTTAATATTGATTCACTTATAGGGTCTTTGCATCGGAATTAAACACATTTATTAAAAAACCAGTTGTTGACATGACACGGGTAATGTTCTTTTCATATATTTTTTGATGGTATAATACTAAACCCCTAACGGATGGGATTGTGCCTGATATTCATATGATGCAAACATAATCTTTCAATCAGTTTAGTTGAGGTATGGAGCTGGCATGTCAGTAACTGCTAGTAGTCTGTTGTTATTTATGTATTATTGCCATTTTGTTTATTATCTTTTGTTACCTCTTATATGACATCGGACTCCGACTTCTCTTGAACTGAATTTTAATATGCGTATTGTTACGCGTTTACTGTTCTACATTGGCTAGAGGTATAAGGGGGAGGGTTGAGATATATAAAAAAAAAACCATGATTAACCCTGCCGTACTTTAGCGTCTGTCTCAAGTCAAGAGCATCTGGCCTTCATAAGTCTTGTATGATTTTTAATTTTAGTTTCTTGTGTATTATGTGGAGTTTAGTATGAAGTCCATTATCACTGAACTAGTATATACATTTCTTTAGGGGCCAGCTGAAGGACGAGTTTGGATGCGGGAGTTTTTCGCTGCATTGAAGACCTATTGGTGACCTTCTGCTGTTCTATGGTCGGGTTGTTGTCTCTTTGGCACATTCCACATTTCCATTCTCAATTTATAAGACTTAAACACATTTTAAAAACCATATCAATTTCAACAAAAACTATGGGTTTATAAAAATAAAATCATGTGGTATGATTGCTAATGAGACAACTCCCCATCAATGGTGACAGCCCATCTTATTTTTGTTCTTTTGTGTGTTTGTGCTGTATTTCTGTCAGGTAGGGTTGTCATATAAGGGATATTTCTAAACATTTTTATATATGCGTAGTCATAAAATCAGGTTCAACCTACTGTTGTTATTTTTTTTTTTATTAAAATGTTTTGTACAAAGTCAGGAGTATGGCAGTTTTTCTCAAATAGTTTGTTCCTTTTTTTCTTTGTTTTCCTCTAAAAGTTAATGTTGTTCGTTCGGTTTTAGTTTTTAACGAGGTTTGTTTCCTCTCATTCAATTTATTTATAAATTTGAAACACCGGTATACTATTGTTGGCTTTATCTTTTTTGGTGTACATGTAATGTAATTATTCACAATTCTTCTTATTCAGAACGGGAGTTTCCGTTACTTTTTTCGTGTTACAAAACCTATCAACATACCATTGTCTTTAATATCTGTATTTTCATACTCTCTCCTAGAATTACCATATACATGTGTGGTGCTAAAAAGTGTAAGAAAAACACAATCATAATATTTCTGTAAGAGAGACATGCTGGTTCGATAATTTTGATTTTGAGTATAGTATAACAAACATATGTTTGAAGAAGTGAAGTCATGTTATGCCGATAAGGAAGTATGGAAGTCTTGTCTCTACGAATAACATTAGAGGGAAAACACATTAGAGGTTAGTTACTAGGTTGAAATCATCTATCCTATCGAACTTGAAAATAGGATACACATTTCTTGTAATAATATATACGCCTCTTTTTGTGATCCATTCAATTGACACACAGTTCGTGGTGTCCTGTGCAGTTGTTATTTATGGGAGATATCCGTTGTTATTCTGCGGTTTACATGTTGTAATGTGCTTTACATATTTATGTGTATGTCTCTGTGGTCTTGCGTTCGTTTGAACTGTGTATCTGTCACGTAGCTTTAGCAGTAGCTTTTAACATATCCATCAAAGTGGTTTGACTAGCCATAAAACCAGGTTCAATCCATTATTTCTCTTAAATTGTCTTGTATCAAATCAGGGATATGACAGTTGTTATAAAATAGTCCGTTTTACTGTATTTTGAAGTTCAGTGTTTCTGTTGTTCCATTGTTTTCCTCTTATAGTACAGTTGATGTGCTTCCCTCAATTTTACTTTGTTATCTCATAATCGATAACGAATTTGAACAGCGGTATACTACTACTGCCTTTATATACAAAAAAAAACAACATTCAATTCTTTCTCATATCTTGAATTACATCTAGAAATCGACAATGAGCATCGGTTTAGAAGAACTTGTACGACAACAAGGAGGATTACAGTTTACAAATGTGAAACTGCTTATTCAAAGTTTGTATCTCCAAGTTAAAAACGTTATGCCAGAACGTGAATTTCTTATCATGATTTCCTTTGTATTCGAGTAGTGCTTTATAGAAAAATATTAAACGAAGAGTTCCAGGTGGCAAAGCTCTAATCAACTTGTACGGACGTTGTCATATGTTGGTTGACTGTTATAGAATGTATGAAAAATATTCACTTAAAAAGTAATGACAGTATGCGATCACATACATATCCTACTTTACTGCAATGTGACCTACCGAATAAAACCTATTACCTAGTGTACACTAGCAAATACAAGGGGAACATTTGAACGGTATCTGCGTAATCTACATGAGCATTTGAGATCACCATTTTGTTTGATGGGGTTCGTTTTAATTTGCTTCTTTGTTGTGTTTTGTATATTGTTTTATATTATTTACCTATCTGCTTGGTCGCCTGAAATAAAAGAAATAACTCTAGGTCAACGCAATTTACATTTTCCCCACCTAAACCTTTACCTACAGGACTATGCCATAGACAATGAAGGATTAAGCTTGTTGTGTTTTTCTTAGGTAAACATCTCTCTAGTACGACAGTCGCATAAATCTCGTTTATATTGACAACAATGTAGGTAAAAATATCAAATGTTTTGGTACAGCAGTCAAGGTTGTATAATAACCGTAACCACAATATGATATTTAGAATAATCATTGTGTTAAAACGAAAAAGTTATTTGTAATTATGCGTAGAAAGAGGTTCCATGGACTCTCTATTCCATTCAAATCGAAGTACAAACTTAACTATACACCTGGAAAAAAGTATTGCAACACCAAATTTAAATTCAAATTAAAAAAATACTTTTTATTTTTTTATTAAATGATTTTTTGAAATAGAACTAGTTAAACATTATTTAAATATCACCTGAGTTTAATCAATAAATATCGACTTTTTCAGTTCTTATCTGCACATGCAGCTACTGTACTCGTAAACACTAAAACAGATGTTTTAATCCTCATTGTTTTCAACACTTAAAATAACCAAGTTTATAAATTTATGTTATTTACACCTTGTAATTGGTCATCCACAACTCATAACTGCAGCAAGATGGCAGATATCCAGGATGAGGGAAGCAGGTATGCCGCTGTGATAATTGCACGTATTGTTGGTCATCTCCATTCCACTATAAGTCGTTTTGAGAATAAAATCCAGGCAAGAAACGATGTTAAAGACCTTCCGAGGTCAAGAAGATCCCCTATAACATCTGCTAGGGAAAATTAAGCATAATGAAGGTTGGTCAGAAGGAAACCCATTGCAAAAAATACAATCCTAAAAAGTGAATAATGACCATACAGGAGCCTTTAAGCAAGAACTGTTCAAGATCGGCTCATCGCTACTGGTTATCGTGCGATAATACCATTTCGGGGACCTTTGCCTACGAACAGACACACAGATGCCCGTATCCAATATTGTGCAGAGCTCGCCAAAGTTGGAAATTAACGTCGTGGAGGAAGATCCATTGTACCAATGGAATTCGGTTTATCTTCCTTGGCCCTTTCGTAGCCCGAATTTGAACCATATCGAGCATATATGGGACACTGATGGGCGTAAAGTGCACGAAAGGACACCCCAGTTCAAACAGGTCATGAAATAAACAATACCTTGTGTCAAGAATGGTTGCTGCTAGCTTAGCAACAAATGAGTCGACTTATGGCAGGAATCAGAAGATATTAAGATGCGGTTATCCGTTTGAATGGAAGCTGCGCACAAAGTACTAATTATTTGGCGTATATCGACCAACCATGATGTGAACAATCATCTAAAGATTAATTTTGAAATGTCTGACATTGTAAAGTTCGACTACAGTAAAACTTGTAAAATGCATTTTTTTGTACAAAAAACACTTCATTTTGTTATAAAAATTTTGGTTCGATAAAACCTTTTTTTTTTCATACATTTTTTGTTCGTTTTAAAGCCAATGTTATCATTCACTACGTTTCGATATTATTTTACAAATATTTTATCATATTCCATCCAAAATAAGAGACTGATTTTTCAATTTTTAAAAAATCAAGGTGTTGCAATACTTTTTTCCATGTGTATATATTCGAGACAAATATTAATGTGCCTATATAGACAAAAGGAGGGTATGGCTTAGACAATGATAAGCCTGGTATATCTGAAGATTTCTTAGAACATCGATATTAATAAAACCAAAACCAGAAGCAAGAAATATACTTTTAATGTCAAAAATGTGTACATGTTGTTGACATGAAGTACATTCATTTGGTAGAATTACCATTCAGCAACGTAATTTTATTAACAAATCTTGTTCCCTTTATGTTACTTTTGAAAAGGCAGGTGTTAATTATAATTCAAAATTGTTTTTGTACGTTGTATGAATTATTATAAGATCATAAAAGTCATATGAAACGAGTAAAAGTGTGAATAATAATTTAAATGGGTTCTTGAACCAATGCATGCATATATATACCATAAACGTAGTCTTCTGTGCACGATTTTATCATTCTCGGTCAGTGTTAATGTAAAAATCTAGCAGCTAAGTAATGAACGTGTTTAGAAACAGAAGTTTACCTATTGTCACCATGGTAAAGAATCAACAAAGAAGCATGGATTTTGAGGTGAGGACGTGTATAATATGTAAAATAAATAAACTTATTGTAGTTACCAGGATTGAAATATTGTATTTGCGCCATACGCGCGATTCATCTTCAAAAGACTCATCAGTGATGCTCGAATAAAAAAGTTACAAAGCCCAAATAAAGTATGCGTATTACGATCACCAGATTTAGACGAGAACGGTCATGCTTAGGAAACTGCATACAGAAAACATAAATATTTCCGCGAATTATTTCCTGGAAAGCGTTTTCTTCAGACAAAAGTATACATATATAAGTTTGATAATAAAAACAAGGCATTTGGTTATAAAAAATTATGAATCAATTTTGATTTTAATAGTAATGAATTCGCTTCTTACGGGACTTTCAGTCAAAAAATAGATGACTGCAGACTATGTATTTTTTTCCCAATTGGAATACTTTAGGTTAAGTTATTTTTCATTCAGCACCTGAGATCTTTAAATTGAAAAAAAAAAACGTCGCAGGTTATTATTTTTGAGGATATTTCGAATAGACAGAAAACTATTAGTCACTCATTATGATTTAATTCAAAATATCGTTTTTTAATACGTAAATCCGTTGATTTCCTCTCGATCATATAATGTCGATGAGCTGACAGAAAATTAAACCAATAAAGACATGTTACATCGAAAATCAATGTATATTCAATATGGTTTGAAAAAATGGTGCGATTAATAGAATATATTAAGGTTTTATTCTACAAAGAAAATTGCAGAACTCAAATGCCTCGGTTCTGTACAGGTGTCAGAAATTGAACTAGCTGAACATAGCTCGAAGGAACCAGACGCTTCCAATTTCAAGTGTTGTTTTTTATATGTTGATTGTGTGTCATTTATATATATTGTGCATTATTATGACAATGTATCATCTAAAAAGATCTTATGTTTGGGAACTCACAGAAGGTTTAACAAACAACGGCTTGAGCCTGCTCATTTCTATTAATAAGTCCATTTTCTATATTAAACAAGTGTGTGTGTTGTGAAGTCTATATATTGTATTTTAAGATTGATTCTTTTGGAATCAAGAATAAGTATATTACCTTCAATCGTGCCTGGTTTCAAAATACATGTATCATAGTATTCTCTAAAAAAATAAAAGATGAAATTATGACAAATAAGCAGCAACAATTATCCACAAAATACTAAAACTCATTTATCCTAAATTGATATACTAGTCAAGATTGAAAGCTATGGAAATAAAAAAAACTCATTTCGAAGCGATACTGTTAACGTTGACCGGTTAAGTGTCTCCTGCTTTGCATGTTAAACCTTATATGCAAATCAACAATTAGACAAAACATCACGTACGGAATAGGCACAATTTTGTAGGTTTCCAGCTCAGACGATTTCTCCGGTATCTCAAAAGATATTCATGTCTTTCGTGAGTTAAAACATAGAAAATTCGATTCGATTAGTTGATTAGTTTCGTTTTATTACTATGGATACATTTGCTTCCTTTGGTATCAATTTTCGTGGATTGAGGAACACGGATATTTTCGTGGATATTAGATTTTTTTCTGTCTCTGCATTCAAGCCTATAGAAAGTATGTAATTCGTTAAATATTTGAATTTACATCTGTTCCGAAGAAACCCACGAAAATTGGTATCCAACGTGTAATAATTAATCCACAGTAACGTTTTTTTTTAAAGTTTTGATTTACGTCGATCTCCCTTTCACCACTGATAAAGGAAATGTTTCGTCCGAAGTACGCCTTTGTTGAAATTGAATTCGTTATACTTTTTCCATTATCTCAATTTGAAGTCATTCAACCGGTTCAATTTCAAAAACATTTCTAGAGATGATCGGTCTTAGTCACAATTTTAAGTTAAATGAATTACATGAGTGCCAGAAGTCGCGAACACAGACATGTAATATATATGCCACAATATTTAAAAAAGAAAATCATATTAATTGAATCTTAAATGCATGTTCTCACTTCCCAATCACGCTTTAAAAGGACGAATGTTTGTCAGGCAGCTATCACTTAGAGATGGGTTCAAAAGAAATCATGGTTCTCATTTAAAAGATATCCGTTTATATAATAGAATTGATTCCCAAGAAAATAAGGAAACTTTCTAGAACAAAAACATTACCAACACATTTTAAAACACTGCCGTTTGTATTGTCGAGGTTTTGTTTATCCTATTTGTATGTGTTTTATTATTTTGATGTATACATTCATTTGACTTAAGTATACTCCGGTGTAAAATACAATTCAAAATTTGAAATATTGCTTATTATATTTTGCATTTACCTATTTTTGTTTTTAATCAAAATTATTTTCTTTTTTAAGTTGCAAGTCCATACCTATATCGGATATCTATAAAATAACACTTACCTTTGTGTGCAGCCACTCTCTGTTTTGTCTAATTTTATAAAAATCGGAAAATAATAAAATTTACTCAAATGGGTATCTTGTCATAACACATGATGAGTATTTTATATCAAATGTGTACTAATATTGCAATAATCTTCATATTCAAGAAGTAGAATAGGAAATCATATTATAGAAAATTTAAAAACCGGTGCAGCTAATGATACCCCGGTTTTGTTTAGACCATATTACTCATTCATTAATTGTATAGGTAGTTCTCTCTATCGGAATAATGGTATTTATAGTCTCTCTTTTATTCTTCTAATTTTAATGGTGACTCAAATATCCTTGCTCTTAATGAATTAAAAATGTTTCAACAAACCTATATTTGAGATTTAAAAGCTAAAGAAGTAATTTTAATTTGGTTATTGTATTTCTGATAGCAATAATTAACATGAATATAACATTGCTGATTTAAATCCTTGATTGTTTGTTCGCCCTTATTTATAACAGGATAAGCGAATCTCGTAATATTAAAGAAAACGTGTTTTGCAATGAAGAAATTGAAAAAAGATACACTTTAAAAAAAGAGTTTCAAATAATCAAGTTGGTATCGACATTCAGTCATCAATATTCGATCAATATAATAAATATCAATCGCATGAACCAAAGCAGAGGCACTTTTAGTCCGTTGACAGAAAACGTGTTATATTTGCATCACTATTCATGCGAACCCAACACACACGTTGTTGGGAAACTAATTTGTCATACCACTTGAGACGGCGACCGTAAAGACATGCTTTTGATGTTTGCTTGACTTTTTGTAGCAATAATGCATTTCGTCAATTATTAGTTTAATCAATCCAGGTGGTAATATAAAACTAGTATGTGTACCTGTTCTTTGTACCATCAATTCTTCATATGTTTGTACTTCTCTCCAACTGTTATCTCTATAAAAAATAAGATTTGGTATGATATTGTCAATGAGACAACTCTTCAAAAAAGACTAAATGACACAGAACCTAAAGACTATAAGTCACCATACGGCCTTTACAAATGAGCATAGCCAAAACCGCATACTCAGCTATAGAAGATCCAAAAATTACAATTCAAATCAGAAAACTAATAGCCTAATCTATGTACACAATAATAAATAGAAAACAAACATTTAATTACACAGCAACAAACGAGAAACACTGAATTACAAGCTCGTTACTTAAAAAACAGTTATACATAATGGGTGGGGGAAACTTGTTTGAAGGCGCACACCCTCCCCTTAGCCATGACAGCAGTGAAACAGTACAACATTAAAACAACCTATAAAAGTAAGTTGCAAAAGGTTAAACTCATTAGAAGGATAACCACGGAAATACATCAAACAAAAACACGTGAACGGGAACTTAAACATCCACACAATATAAAGACCATAATTACAAGTATGAGAGTACTGACAGTTTCTGACAGTTAGTTCAGAGTCAATAACAACTAATAAAAAATCAGACATTTAAGGCTTAAAAACAATTAGTACACATCAAATATCTAATGAATTTAGTTTAAAGACATATACACGTAATGGACCAAGTACTTGTGCAATGTGATGATACAGGTATCGACAGATTGCAAAGCCATGCATGTACAGATATATATAAATATGTTATTCAGTTTGATTTTAATTTACTGATAACAAAATCAGTATTAATAGCAATACATTTGTTTTTAAAGATCTAATTACTGCGCTGAATTGACAATCTTTTAGAACTTCTCATTAAAAGAGAATGTGATATCCTATTTAAAATAAGTTTTCTACAGGTACATTTTTACGTCAAAACCAAATTCTTATATCTGTTGACGAATTTAGTAAGGTTTTAAGAAGTGTGTGTTAACGAAATCCTAGACTTGAAAGTTTACTAGTAATCTATATTGAAATCCAAATCGTTACAACATACACGAGCATAGCGAACATGGTGCCAAAGGAACATCGAGGTCCAAAAAAGTAAAATTAAAAATAGAATACTAATAATCTCTTGATTCTCCCTTGTAAAACTGAAATATGTAATAGGACAGGACAGTTGCTCCCTTAAAATCAGGAATATTTTGTGTAAAATTCACCTTTTACCGTGTAACAAAATGATTTCAGTCGTTGTTTGTATTCCTTTTTAAAAATATTTTGAAGACTAGTCATCCTACTCGTTTCTATCATGTGGAGCATGATCTACTTACCCTTCCGGAGCACCTGAGATCACCCCTAGTTTTTGGTGGGGATCGTGTTGTTTATTCTTTAGTTTTCTATGTTGTGTCATGTGTTCTATTGTTTGTATGTTTGTCTTCTTTCATTGTTAGTCAGACGTGGTCAGTTTGTTTTCGATTTATGAGTTTGATTTCCCCTCTGGTATCTTTCCCCCTCTTTACTATCAATAACACATTTATTTAATTTTAATTAGTCACTTACCTCGTTTTTTGATTTATATCGCCCTTTTTTTCAAAGAATTTGCAAATTGGGTCGTTAAGTTCATATTCATATTTACAGTGTAATATGTTATAAAAATTCTTAACGACTGATTGACAACCCATTATTTGTTGTTGTTAGTGTTTAATTAAAAAAATGAACATTACTATATATTTTTTTGTTAGATTTGATGGATTACCCAAAATATAAATTTGCCTTAGTATTTTTGTAAATTTTTATACTTATGCTACTTATATTTCAAAACAGCATGAATTCTAAAACGACTTCGTGTGTTAAATATCGCAAATTTTGCACGTGTTTGTACAATTTTCTATCTTGTCATAACTTTTATCATTTTACAAGCATTTTAAATAAATTATTCGTAGAACTAGAGTAAAAAATAAACTTACCTGCTTATTTCCGGTCCGTTTACATATTCTACAATCATTAACATTTGAACAAAAAAAGTCACTAAGCAATTCAAAATCAAGCTGTTACTTTTTTTTTTATTATTAGGGCATTATTTAAAACACCATTATATTCACATCTTCTCGATCTTGATCATCACCTTTATTTGTCGCTAAATACATTACAAAGACTACTGTGTTGCATTGTAATTTTCATTCTTAAGGACCACTAAGATTTCCTTGTTTATATACTGTTGGTAGCTTGTCCTTTTACTTTATGACGTGGTCACTGCTAGATCTTTCTTTTCATTTATTCAAATTGTGTTCTTGTAATCCCCTTATAAATTCAAATGTATCAAGACACAAGACGAATAATCCTACATTTTGTACTTGTGCCTTTCTTTAATTTGTTTTATTTTAGATATACGGTTTGTGAACTACCTATGTAATAAAAACTGCATATTCAACCGTAACTGTTTTTGATAAGTGAATTTCGATGGCGAAACGTGATGTCTATGATAATCTTTTTTTTGATGTAAAACATATTTTTCCGAAATTGTCTCATGCAATCATTATTGCACGTTCTTTTTAATCCAGATTTGATTTTGCTTAATTAATTACGATTATTGAATAGCGATAATCTGCTGTAGCATTTATTTATCTACACGAGGAGGGCATTGTGTAATGCAAATATTGCTTAAAAATATTGAAAGATAACTTCAGATAGTTTACCGGTTTTGTAGCTCAAATATGAAAAATAAGATGTTATAGTAATATTTTATCTTTTATATTTCTTTTTCTCCCAACAACTACATACCTTGGTCAGAAGCACCATTGTCCTGGCGGAGACTTACATACTCATGATCACGAATTCTAAATTTAAAACACTTTTGTTAATTAAAGAAGTGGATTGTTAAAGAACATTTTGATTTTAATTTCTTATTGGTATTTATTTTTTTGTTTAATCATTATACATTTGGCGAGCATCATTATATAAAGGTTATCATGAGCAGGTACACTTCAGACCATCCGTGTTGATGGGATAGTGTTGCTTAGTCTTAAGTGTTCAATGATATGTTATGTGTACAGCTGTTCTTCTTTTGTATTATGAATTGTCAATAGGTATAACACGGTGTGGTATGAGTGCCAATAAGACAACTCTCCATCCAAGTCACAATTTGTAAAAGTAAACCATAATAGGTCTTCAATTCCGATCTTTGACTCATACCGAACAGCAAGCTATTAAGGGCCCCAATATGAAAACCGGTTTATTTTCAAAATATGTGTTTGAATGTCCGAATTTTGTGTTTTGCCTTTCATTTAAAAAAAAGATATAAAAAAAATTGGTTTTATGATCTTTTTAACTTGCATAGTCTTATGTATTTCCATTTAAGAAGTTGTACTTTCGGCCGAGTTGGTACATTTATTATCATAAAGTTCACTCCTGAATTATGAAAAACTGCCCATTAAACCATAACCGTTTTTGATAACTGAAATTGATAGGAACCATCGAGTTCAAAATCAGGATCATAACCATGCTATGCATATGGTTATCATGCTACTCATATTGTCGATTACTTAATTTTAAAAGAAGTTTGCATTCGAAGATATTTCTTTTTGCAGTTTGTCTATCAAAAGTGAACACTACGGGGAAACGTTTGTCTCTTTGTGCAAATAGTTATCATGGGTACCAGGATTATAATTTAATACGCCAGACGAGCGTTTCGTCTACATAAGACTCATCAGTGACGCTTAAATCAAAATAGTTATAATACAGGACAATTCAATGCTGCAATAAATGAAAGAGAGTTGTATTTTCATTTTTTTTACATTTATACCTTTGAAGTGTATTTTTCTACATGCACACACAGTTTTCAAAAATAGTTATTTTGTAAAAATGATATATTTTAAACAAATATTAATTGTTAGACAAATTCTCATTTACCTTTCTGTTGTTGTCTCTTCAACCACATCTGTAAACATAATATGTCGATATTTTTGTTATATATATATTGATATTCAAATGACGTTTACGTTCGATGTACATCTATATGGTAAGTTTAACATGATATTTTTCACACCAGAGCCAATTTTTAAATGGCCTTTATATTAAATTTCAAAGTACTGCAGTCTTATTTCTGTTTTGTTTTACAAGTGAGAGTTTAGGTAGCTATAAAACGAGGTTTAATTAACCATACGACGTTCAACGTTAGGAATATGACAGTTGTTATCCATTCGTTTGATGTGTTTGAGCTTTTGATTTTGTCATTTGTTTACGGACTTTCCGTTTTCAATTTCCCCGGAGTATTTTGTAATTTTACCTGTTATGGTTTAATCAATAGTATTGCTAATCTCTGGTTGTCCTATTAATAGATATTATAATGAAATAAAAAGATTTATGTTTGTAGAATCAAGAACAAGTAGTAAATATCTAATCGACAAAAATGCGAATATAACTTACTTTGTACAGGTAACTCTAAGGAACCATTACTAGGATGATTTGAAGTATCGATATTGCTAGTTTTCCTGTTTAGAACAAAACGAAGTACTTTTACGCATCAATCAATCATTAAATAATTGTATGTAATGGAATAGAGACTTCTTCGACATGCTTGTAAAGAAAAAAAAACACTTAATTTTGTTTTGAGAAGTAGAAGACCTGGCCTTGCGGTCATAAAACTTTCGAGTCAGTTTTTTGTACTCGTACTCGAAAATCAACCAATCAAAATGCTGGATTTCATGTTTCGAGCATGATTTTTGTGCTCCGGGCACTGAGCAAAGTTTTATGACTTCAATCCCTAGATGCAGTTGTCTACATCAGAGAATGTCTGCATTAAGTCAGGAATATGACAGTTGTTATTTATTCGTTTGATGTGTTAATGCGTTTGTTTTTTCCATTTGATTAGAGACTCTCCGTTTTGAATTTCCTCGGAGTTTTTTTTGTTTTTTTGTTATTCTAAACTTGCATTATTTTTCGATAAGAACACGTGTAAATGAAATTATCGACTGACAAATTAATACTAAAATCGATGAACACGAAAAAAAAACAGTAAGTTAAACATATACACAACTTTCTTTTTTATTTTTTTTGTATTCGAGCCTTCCTGATGAAAGCAGTTCAGTGAGAAGCTTTAATTTAAAATGCATTTTCAAGACATTTTTTTTAATGAAACGAGCATATAAGCTGAAAACCAGACATGTCAAATGTTTTCAATAAACATATGCCTCTTAAATACTTACACGGTTTGTTTAGCATTTCTTCTGAAACCTAAAAAAATATCAAAATTTAAAAAACTGCAAATAAATATCTTTCTCCTCCTGTCAATCATTTGTAAAGAAAAGGTTTTGAGTCTTATTAATCGTTCGACAATTTTAACACAAACAAATTCTATTGACAAACTTACGGGAAACAGTGTACGAGTAAATTGTTGTAACCCATTAACTGGTCGAACCCAAACATACAAAATATGCTCAGTTAGAGTTATCATAAAAAAACCTTTTTTTTTATTATGGGAAGACAAATGATAAATACGATGTGTCTGGGTGTCAGAACACTTCAGAATTTTGTCTTGTTCTGACGATAGCACAATAATCATATGATCTGTATACTTTCAGTTTGTGTCCCATTTGCGATTTTGACATTTCGGCTCAGTGTAGACTTGCATGGCCCATGAATGCGTGTATAGCAGTAAAATTTTTGCAATTCTGTAAGACTTTGTTTTTTCAATACTTTGTTCCTCAATCGTGTCAATGCTCTTTAAAGTCTAACTGTTTGTGTCCTTTTAACGACATTGGTAGTTTATTTGTAGAAAAAACGCGAGTCAGGTGTATAAAATTGTAAGACCGGTATTTCGAATCAGTCTTTTGATATCTTCTGAAGATGAAATTTAAAACTCGAGAAGCTAATGATGCCTCTTATTCATTAGATATCATAGCACATCCGGTGAAGGTAAAGCAAGTCTCGCAAATTGATGTAATCATTTTTTTGTTCTAGAGTACATGCACATACGTGTACATAACGTTATTTTAACTGATAAATCTCATTTATTTTCTAAAACTATGGTTTCAATATTTCATTAGTCAGGCAAAATTGGTAATTAATTTACACAGAATACATGTCTATCTAAGATTTGCCATTATCACCAACTTAACTAAGTTACGACACATAATATTGTAATATGATCTGATAAACGTTTTCTAAATTATCCAATTATACTCACGGATTAAGAACGCCAAAGAGATTACTACACTTAGAATTACTCCTACAGTAAGCATGGCAATACCAGCATGCACTAAATCATTTATGGCGTTGGTCTTTACTTTAAATACTATAGTTCAAAATCAAAACATTTCATTTTTACAAATTCAAGTAACGAAAAAAGTGCATACATGCTTGTGTTTATGTTTCATACCATATAAGTATTTGAACCATATGCATATAATTGAACCATATAATCTCGTTTGGTTATTAATGAGTCAGTATGAGTACTAGCTATTTAATGCATTTTTAAATCAATGGAACCAACACATCTCGATCCACCTTCTCTCGTTATTCTAAAATTAAACGCTTAAGCGTGTAGCATTGGAATATTGTCAGAATCTCTCGACATCTATGTTTGTCCCTTCGCATTTGCTAGAGGTAATTCAAAGTTCGGGTGTCGAATGTGAAGTGGGATCTGCTTTCCCTTCTGTTTTTTGTGTATAGTATGTTGTTCAGTCTTTATGTTGTATTTCTTATTTTGTATACTAATTCTGTCTTTGTTCTTTTCATGTTTGCCATGATGTTGTCCGTTTATCTGCAACATACAAGTTTGAATGTTCCCTTTGTGTATATCTCCCGTTTTTATACTTTTGAATTTCGTCCGAAAGTAATACCACATGCGTTAAAGACATGAACCCTCCCCTGTATTTATTTAACTATTTGTGTATGACTAACACATGGTTACACATATTAGTCAAATTTGGTATCAAGTAAAGACTCTTAATTCACGAGGGGGCATCAGTAACCGAATGGTCAATGTTAACCAAATACTGTATTACTATCCTGTCAACACTGAGGATGTGAGTTCGAATCACGTGAACGCACGTGGTAGGTGCAATTGCATTCAATCTTAATGATTGTCAGTTTACTTTTAAAATGTTGGTTGTTCTCTCCGGGCATTGCCTATTATAAAACTTACAACAACTAGATAGCACTTTACAATCAATCTTAAAGTATGACTGCTTTAATTGTTATACATATCTGAACGTCAGATTGACCTTTTTTTATGTTCGTCGTTGTTAGTACCTTTACAATACATGATGATCGGATTGTATGAATATTAACGCATATGATCATATTTCAGAAATTATATATTAAGTTTTACTTGAAAATATTTGTAACCATGGCAAACATTACATATAATGAGGCGATATTTGATATGCATATACGACGTTAAAACGAAATATATATAAGATGGAAAAAAAATTCATAACCTTATTTGTTTATAATTATATAGTTTGGTTATCAGTGCATTTGTTATTGGTATAAAAACATATCTGATTGAAAAATGATGTTAAATAGAAGTGTAAAACATATTTTATAAGCTAACGAATGCATTTCCGTCGCGTATAGTTCGGATTTCGTATTAGGGTTTTGCTTTTGTTTTTGGCTCTTTTTTGGTGGGAATATTGTGATCTGATTTTTATTCTTAATCTTAGGTCTCAATCATAAGTCAAGGGAAATTTATTATCACAATGAACATCTGGTGCAGAAATAATTTCATCGTTAATTTTATAAAAAGCTTTATTTGGTTTCATGGTTGCTCCGTCATTGTCACTCCATGCCTTCACATCGGGTTAATGTTGCTCAAAATCCTCGGTGTAGTTGGCTGAATTGACGTCCGTTAGGCAGTTGAACTGTTTTCGATGAATGACATTAAATTATTATTTTACGAGAGATAAGATGTTTCAAAAGAAAACATTCTGTTCTTGTTAGAAGTCCGTTTGTATTATATCAATAGAAAGTTTAAATTTATTAGAATACCTTTCAACTTTTTATGTCATTCTTAAGATAGAATCATATATTACCACGGGTATGATCAAAAATTAACTCGAAGAAAAGCAGACAATACCATAGTGAATGAAAAATATAAATTAGTAGTATATTAAACTCTACAGATCATTTCTATTATTTTGTAATCAGTGCAATCGTTTCATTAAATGTGGTAGTGATCTTGTTGTCGGTATATGAAAACTATCAGGTAGTAAGTCAATCGTTGTAATTTTGCAGCAAATTGTCGCACACTTACATGCTAACATGCATTGTTCTTTAAACGAAAGAATTGAAAAGCTTTGTTGTCTAGCGAGTTTTGAGAGTGAACGGAGCTTAGACGAAATATTTTCCATGAAAATGACGAGAAAACATACGAAGAAGTTGTTTAACCTATTTTTTACCATTTTTTTCCAGCATATTTTTTTGACAAAATTTGATTCAAAGTTATACATAGAAAGCTTTACATCTTTAACAAACTATTTCAAATTCGTTGGTCCTTACATCGACAACTGTATCGGTACCTTCCTGATGGTAGCAATTAAACGTCACTGATCCTAAGACCAACAGTATTAACACATTAAAGACCAACTTACTTTCCAAGTCAGTTATGCACTCAGCCTTTTCTGATATAGAGATACCATTTGCATTCGATGCTAAAATGCGAACGCTGTAATTTGTTCTAGGCAATAATCCTTTAATGTCATATTTGATAGAAGTCGATTCCCCTAAATCCATTACTGGTCCCGATCTAGATTTGTTATTTGGCTGTGGTGATATCCAGTACTCAACAAAAAATGTTTGTTGCCGTCCTCCATTGAATTCAGACATCCATAAAACGTGTAGAGATTTCGTCTTACAAATAACATTAATATGTACAGGGGCTATAGGAATTCCTTTAGATTAAAAAATAATAAAAATCGTATCTTAAATATAAATTGAATATGAAATTCTTTCAAAGATGCATAAAATGTTGGTACACACAATTTTTTTTCTCAGTGCATAGTTTGATCTTATATACCATTCCTTAAATAAGGAATGCTGGCCGGATTCATAACATCAAATCTTGGACCTGTTTTCCGTGTGAAAATAATGACTGGTGAAAAATGTTTGAAAATTGATAAAGAAACACACCATCTGTCAATCCTAAACTATTAAACCTTTTCTGAAATTAGGAATGCTGCATTTACAAGATATAATATTTCAAATCTGGATCTTCTACCTGATGAAATTGAAGACATGGGAACACAAATCAGGACTTTTTACAAGTAACCCATGCCAAAATCTCCCGAACTTTACACGTGTTTCCCTTCAACGTTGAATTGATCAACCACAACATTTTTCTATATTATAGCAATATACTTACATACATACCTTATTAATAATCGTGCAAGACTTTATAGAAAAAAGTTATACTTTTACTAAGGATGTGTAATTAATAGGAGATGTAAGATTAGCAGATGAAACTGTCGACACATTTTGAGTTTATATGTTGCTGTATATTTTCTTTCCCACATTTGTCTCGCTGTAGGTAAACTATCATAGAGATTGTAATGTACTGGTTAAAAAAAAAGTTAAAGTCTCAACTATATGCAGTGTTACTATAATAAAAAGAGGACAGTATCGCACCATGCATTAGTTGATCGTGAAAGTGTCTGTTTTTCCCAACAAGTTACAGATTGGCTTTGTCGTCGACTTGGACTATGTTTTATATTTGTCTTATTGTCAACCATACCATATTTCCCCGTTTTCCTTATTTTATATGGACATAAACCTTCATAACAATAAGTTTTTATCATAGGTTTTCTCTCCGTTTTTTACATGTAAAAAAAGGAGTATGAAAAAGGAGCATATAGTGTATAAGAAGATTAAAGTATGCGATTAATTAATCGAATGAATAAAATATAATCATTCTGTTATGAATATTGGATAAATGTTTAACATGACAGAAATCATCCGCGTAATTAGTTTTCTTATAAGGTTACAAGTATATTATTCATCAATGACATGAAAGATATTTATCTATTGCAAAATTAATAATTGGTTTACCTTTTTTTAACACGGATACCTGAATGAATAAATCACCATTAGCATTATTGGCGTGCATTGTATATATCCCAAAATCACGGCTTTTGATATTTGAAATGTACAATGTCGAAGTGTAAGTGCTAACTGTCCGTGTGATGTATGTTGAGCTTATAGTTTTGCTGAAGACCCAACGAATCACTGGTAATGGATAAGCAACAAGAAATACGGTTAGATTCAAATCATTGCCAATTTCAGTGGTTACTCTGGCTGGAATTTCCATGTAACGTATATCTAAACGGGGGGAACCTGCAATAAAATCAGCACAACATTTTTCCTTTATCAATTTAATAGAATGTTAAGTTTCTACTACTTGTCTCAATATAACCTTCAATATAGGATACATGTAATCGAAAGCTTTGAAAGAAGTGTGTATTTGTTTGAATAGTTTTTACCGACATCATTATCATCATCATACATTTCAACAATTAAAAAATATATATATTATTATTAATATCATTTGATTATGCCTGTCACCGCATAACATAAAAATCATCAAAGTTTTAATGTACTTACACGTAACTTTCAGTTCAGTCTGTTTACTATTCATTACTTTCGTTCCATTTACTGTATTTTCAGTTACACATTCGTATATTCCTGTATGCATACAGTTAGTTGTGTTAATTGTATAACTGCTTTCGACAATTCGGTGTTGTCTCTGCAGTATTTGCTTGGTTTCATTTGATAGGAAATACCAAGTGACATTCGGTAGTGGATTTCCAGTTACCTGGCATCGCAATATTGCTGTTAGGTTTTCAGAAAATGTTGACCCATTTAAAACAGTTACTTCTGTTACACTCGTGTTATCTGAAAAATAATACCACTGCTTGTTTCCATTGTATCAATTTACTGTTATACTGGTAAAATATTTGCAAAAGTCTGACTCAAAGTATACTTTTGTATTAAACATGAATAAGCCAACTTTATTATACCATTAGCAACTTTTTATTATTATTTTTTGTAATTGAGGTTTTGTGGATGCTGTTATATTCTACAGTAATGGAATCCTAATGAGAGAGTGTCTGTTGTTAGTTTCATTTTTACTCTGATGGATATTTGTCGCATAAGCAATCCTCCTTTTTTCAAATGCATAAAGCTTTAGTTTTGTTTTAAAAAGATCAGTTTCGTTGATATTCGTAGATCAAATTACTAAAACAATTGCAAAAGTTAAGCATGTACAATATCAAAAGTAATTAAATGAATACACATTAATGATGATGTTCATTAAATTTCCAGCTATGTACCTCAATTTACAGTGATGTAGAATGGTTGACAACTTGCAATGAAGTCAGCTATACATATGCTACAGGACGTCTTTAATTTGTTAGCTGAGTGATGTTGCTTCACAAAGACTACCGGTAAGTGGCCTTACAATTAAAGACACCGATACAAGCGTTGTTCTTTAGCATAGTTTTATTTACATATTTGTGTTCTTGTAATGTGGTCGTGACATCATTTGACACTTTATCATCTTCGCCAAATTAAATCAAGATGAAAAACTTTATTTCAAGTCGGCATGTAACTGAAACAAAACCATAAACATTTAAAGCTTTTTCAATGGACAAGTAACGTAACGGTACCCAAACTGCATCGAGTACCCAAATTGCACCTATTTATCAAAAATAGCAGCGAAAATCTAACAAGATTTCCTAGAGACTAAAAAAATGGTATTTTTTAAGATTTGATACTATGCACGTCTTTCAACATAGGTAAAAATATTTAGATATACACAAAACTTTCACAATATTTATCAACAGATGAAGTGTTTACTGAAAAAGCAAAATGTACTGAAACGTTGCCATGCGACGTCATCAAAACGTCATCTTTTTAAAATTAACAAATACAATACGTTTCAAGTATCCATTTCTTAAAAAATGAAGAGTAAGCATAGACAAATATCCAATTGTTCAAAATATTTGAAAAAAATAAACAAAAGCTCTGTTATTCGACTTTTGACGATGCCAATTTAAGCATGGATGCAGTTTGGGTACTCCTCATTACAGAATCTGGGATGGTTTGGAGGTAAGTTCAGACCAATTTTTCTATGATTCCTTATGGATTGAAAATCAAATTGGTGTACCTTTATAATAAAGAAGGATACGGCTACAAAATAAACACAAAATGGAAATTTTTTGTCTTGATCATAAAAAACTTAGTTGAAAAAACTGTCAAAATAGGTGCAATTTGGGTACCATCACGTTACACACATCTACATACAAACATACAACACATATTTCATGCACGGTAAGGCAAAGCTAAACGAATTGTAATAAATTAAGATAGTGCATACTCACAGAACACAACTATAATCAAATCTCTATTTGATGTCAAGATGGCATATTTTGAACTGTTGGAAGTAGCTGTGCATGTATAATTTCTTTTCTGATCCAGTCGATCGATGTCGGTTAGATATAATACCGACTCGGTTAGCTGTGGTTGGGTCATTTCTATACCATTGATAAACCATTGAGTATATGGTAGCGGATTACCACGTGTGTTACAAGTTATTGATGTATTTTCGCCTTCTACAACATATACTGGGAATCTTTCAAATTCAATCTCAGGAAAAACTACAATTATTATGATATATGTGTTGTATGTGGTGAGCAAATATTTGTCAACACCTTATTATTAAAAAAAATGTATCCGCAATATGTATAGTTTACTAACCAAATTAATGATTGAAAAGAATTTTGTCATGACAATTAAATTATTTTGGAAGATGACAGCAACATGTACAATGAAACTTCGTGGAAATTATGGTTTATCACGACTTAATAGTCAGTATTGAAAAAGTAAAATCACAAAAATACTGAACTCCGAGAAAAAATCAATCGTAAAGTCCCTAATAAAATGGCAAATTCGAATGACAAAACACATCAAACGAATGGACAACAACCGTCATATTCCTGACTTGGTACAGGCATCTTCAAATGTAGAAAATGGTGGATTGAACCTGGTTTATAACACTAAACCTCTCACTTACGTGAAAGTAGCATCAAGAATTTAACATGTCTCAAGT